>JARQOD010000001.1:9189652-9299340 GCA_033576555.1 Oophaga sylvatica | reverse complement strand
TTTGTTCTCTCAGTTTGACCATTGTCTGAGGATGAAATGCCGAGGAGAAAGACAATTGAACACCCAGTTTAGAACAAAAAGTCCTCCAAAATCTGGAAACAAACTGGACTCCTCTGTCAGACACAATGTTCTCAGGAATGCCGTGTAAACAAAACCACGTGCTGAAGGAACAACGGCACCAATTCAGAGGAGGAAGGCAACTTATGTAATGGCACAAGATGTATCATTTTGGAAAACCTATCACAAATTACCCAGATGGTGGTCATTCTCTGAGAAACAGGAAGATCGGAAATGAAATCCATAGAGATATGGGTCCATGGTCTCTTGGGCACAAGCAATGGCATCAACAAACCACTAGAGCGAGAGCAAGGCTTGGAGCGAGAGCAAGTCCCGCAGGACTGCACAAATTCCCTGACATCGCGAGACAAGGTAGGCCACCAAAAGGACCAACTAACCAACTCTCTGGTACCAAAATTCCGGGATGCCCAGCCAATGCGGAACAATGAATCTCAGACATCACACTCTTTTTCCATTGGTCCGGGACAAACAATTTTCCAACAGGGCAGCGCTCGGGCCTATCCTCCTGACACCCCTCCAGAGCAAGTCTCAAATTGGGCGAGATGGCGGAAAGAACTACACCCTCCTTCAAAATAACAGAGGGATCAGATAGCTCAGGAGAGTCCGCAAGGAAACTCCTCGAGAGGCATCCGCCTTAACATTCTTAGTGCCAGGAAGAAAGGAAACCACAAAATTAAAACGTGTGAAAAACAAGGCCCACCTGGCCTGTCTAGGATTGAGTCGCTTGGCAGATTCAGATAGACCAGATTCTTATGGTCCGTAAGGACCAACCACCTGATGTTTGGCTCCCTCCAGCCAATGTCTCCACTCTTCAAAAGCCCACTTCATGGCCAATAACTCCCGATTACCCACGTCATAATTACGTTCAGTAGGAGAAATTTTCGAGAGAAAAAGGCACAAGGGTTACTTTTAGAGGTCTCTGGATCTTTTTGGGACAAACGGCACCTGCCCCAATTTCAGAGGCATCAACCTCCACCTGAAATGGCAGAGAAACATCAGGCTGCCGTAGAACAGGAGCAGAAGTGAATCTCTGCTTAAGTTCCTGAAATGCAGAGACTGCTCAGGAGGCCAATTCACCACATCAGAACCCTTTCTGGTCAAATCAGTTAATGGTTTAACAATAACGAGAAATTACCAATAAATTTACGATAAAAATTGGCAAAACCCAAAAATCTCTGAAGAGCCTTTAATGAAGTAGGTTGGACCCAATCACAGATGGCCTGAACCTTGACGGGTCCATTTCAATAACAGATGGGGACAAATGAATCCAGAAATGAGATCTTCTGTACGCCAAAAAGACACTTTGATCCCTTCACATACAGAGCATTCTCTCTCAAAATCTGGAATACAGTTCGAACATGTTTCACATGAGAGTCCCAGTCATTAGAAAAAATCAAGATATCATCCAAATAAACAATCAGAAACTTGTCCACAAAATCCCTGAAAATGTCATTCATGAAGGACTGGAAGACGGAAGGAGCATTAGTGAGCCCAAAGGGCATCACAAGGTACTCAAAATGCCCTTCAGGGGTGTTAAATGCCGTCTTCCATTCATCCCCGTGCTTAATGCGAATAAGGTTATACGCCCCCTGAGGTCAAGCTTGGTAAACCAAGTAGCGTTTTCACCCTGGAAAACAGGTCAGAAATCAAGGGTAACGGGTATTGATATTTCACAGTAATATTGTTCAAGAGACGATAATCAATACACGGCCTTAATGAACCATCTTTTTTGGCCACAAAGAAAAAAAACCGGCACCTAAGGGTGAAGAGGATGGTCTGATATGACCCTTCTCCAATGATTCCTTGATATAAGACCGCATAGCGTCATGTTCAGGTACAGACAAGTTAAAAAGGCGACCTTTAGGGAATTTACTACCTGGCACTAATTCAATAGCGCAGTCATAGCTCCTATGGGGAGGTAAGGATGCAGATTTACTTTCGCTAAACACATCAGAAAAATCAAACAAAAAGTCAGGAACATCCTGAGCCTGGGGGGAGGCAGAAAAGACAGGAGTGTTGGTATTAACACATTGGCAGCCCCAACTGGTTACAGACACAGATTTCCAATCCAAAACAGGATTATGAGACTGTAACCAAGGGAAACCAGCACTATAATGTCATGCAGATTATATAGAACCAAAAATTTGCAGCACTCCTGGTGATCAGGTTCAACCCTCATTATCACCTGAGTAGAAAAACTGGGGTTTATTCTCAGCCAAGGGGTAGAATCGATCCCCAGTAAAGGAATAGACTTCTGTAGGGGTATCAAGGAAACCCACAACGTTTAGCAAAATCATAATACATCAGGTTAATAGCTGCTCCAGAATCAACGAAAGCCTGAGCAGAAAATGAGGACAGAGAGCATATCAGAGTGACAGTTAATAAAAACTTAGTCTGAACACTACCCAAGACAACTGAGCGTGCAAAATGTCTTCCCCGCTTAGGCAGACTGAAATAGCATGAGGGCATCACCACAGTAGAAACATAACCCATTGCGCTTTCGAAACTCATGACGCTGTGCCCCAGACACCACTCCATCACACTGCATGGGCTCAGCAGCTGGCTCACAAGGCAACACCACTCCACGCATTTTCTCCGCTCACGCAAACGTCTGTCAATTTGAATCGCTAATGACATAGAATCATTGAGACCAGAGGGGACAGGGAATCCCACATAACATCCTTTACATTATCCGACAGACCCTTCCGGAAAAGGGCCCCAAAGCGTCGTCATTCCACTTGGTCAGGACTGCCCACCTACGGAATCTCTGACAGTATAACTCAGCGTCATCAAGCCCCTGATTTAATGCCAACAAGGCTTTTTCAGCTTGATCAGTGACATTAGGCTCATCGTACAATAACCCCAAAGCCTGAAAAAATGCATCAACATCACTCAAAACAGGATCCCCAGGTATCAGGGAAAAAGCCCAATCCTGAGGATCGCCGAGCAGGAGAGAGATGATAATTTAAACCTGCTGCGCTGCGTTTCCTGAGGACTTAGATTTTAAGGCAAGAAACAATTTACAATTATTTTTGAAATTCTGAAACTTAGCTCGATCCCCTAAAAACAAATCTGGCATGGGGATCCTAGGTTCCACAACAGGCAACCTAGCAGATATGCAGCAATACTCTGAACCTCAGTGGCAAGCTGATCCACACGGCCAGACAACTGTGCAAACTCCATTGGGAGAAAAGATCCTCCCCAGCACCCAGAGATACAGAGGGAAAAAAAAAAAAAATGCAACAAACAGAAAAATATCTCTGACAACTCTGACAACTTTTCTTCCTTCAAAATATTTTTTCCCTTCTGTGAGTACCATACAATTTTTATGGCCGGTGATACTGTTATGTTACGGTAGCTGAGGAGTTCAGGTAAAAAAGGAAATACACCAGAGCAGTTGGAATCTATGAGATTGCAGTACCCTGACTAACCACCGCAACTAGAGGCAGCCGTGGAGCGTTCCTACGTTGGTCCTAGACGCCTCGTCACAGCCTGAGAAACTAACTACACCTAAAGATAGAAATAGGAAAGCTATCTGCCCCGGAGCAGAACCCCAAAGATAATAGAAAGCCCCAAATGTAATGGCGGTTAGACAAGAGGAAATACTGACACAGAAAGAAAATAGTATGAGCAAACGCTGGGGCCCAAACTATCTAAATAGAAAAGGATAGGAAGGGTACTTACTGCAATCTCAGAAAACCCTGAAAAAACACCAACTCTACTAATTTCAAAATCACCTGAGATCACACGACCTCTACCACCTAAATTAGTTCTCTGGTGTAACAAAAACAAAACAGCAGCCACTGAAAAAAAACTGGAAAAAGCAAAAGTACAAAAACACAGCGGCTGGACTAAACCGAGAGGGCAAAAGCCCCCGGAGGGGACCCTGAAGGCCCCCACAGAAGTGCAGGACAAAATGCAAAAATATAGCAAAAACACAATTAAGAAATTGTCTTATCTGATAGCAGGAGATGCAGACACGACACAGCAGGCTACAAGGGAAACTGGAAAGAAGGATTCAGACCAGAACAATTGATCACCGGAAACCCCTGATGGGAAAATGACTCCCTTATATAAGACCAATCAGTAACACCTGATTCCCAGTCCTCACAATCCTCACTAGTACCGCTTGTAACCACCAGAGGGAGCCTCTGCTCAGAACTCATCTCAAACCCATTCACAACAGTAGGCGCAAGGCCTTTCACGTCAACATGATGAAGGCCCATCACGAACGTGAAGCCTGCGTCCTACCGGTCTGCAATCTGCCCGAGGACGGGGAAGAGGATCCCCTCCTAGACATGCTGGCCCAAGCTAATGCCAATGGGTCCATTGAGGACATGGAGGTAAATGCCTCGCTAACCGTCTCCCAGCGGTTGCAGTTGCTGACCACTCTGGAACCCTTCCGGGCCGAGTTCACGAACCGACCCGGAAGGACCGAGTTGGCAGTCCACGAGGTGGACACCGGGAATCACGCCCCGTTACGGCGGACACCTTATCGGATATCTGAGGAAGTGCAGCAGATTATGCGCCAGGAGATCCATGAGATGTTGCAGCTGGGGGTGATCCGGCCGTCCAAAAGCGCGTGGGCCTCACCTGTAGTTCTCGTGCCAAAAAAGGATCGGACCACCCGGTTCTGCGTGGACTACAGGGGGCTCAACGCCATCACTACCTCTGATGCGCACCCAATGCCACGCATCGAGGATCTGCTGGAGCGGTTGGCGAATGCCAAGTACATATCCATCATGGATTTGAGCCGGGGATACTGGCAGATTCCCCTGAGCCCTGCGGCGCAGGAGAAATCTGCCTTTATCACCCCTTTTGGACTGTACGAGTCCACGGTCATGCCTTTCGGCATGAAGAATGCCCCTGCCACTTTTCAGCGGATGGTCAACCACCTGCTTCAGGGACTGGAGGAGTACGCTGTGGCGTACCTGGACGACATTGCCGTCTTCAGTTCCACCTGGGAGGAACACCTTCAGCATCTCCAGGAGGTGCTCAAGCGTATTCACCAGGCAGGTCTGACCATCAAGCCGGGAAAATGCCAGATGGGCATGAGGGAGGTCCACTACCTGGGGCACCGGGTAGGTGGGGGTTCCATGAGTCCAGAGCCCGAGAAAGTGGACGCGATCGTGTCCTGGCCCACCCCCAGGACCAAAAAGCAGGTGAAGTCCTCCTGGGCACTGCAGGGTACTATAGGCGTTTCGTACCGAACTATAGCGCCATTGCAAAACCCTTGACGGACCTCACCAAGGGCGGTCTACCCAAACAGTCAACTGGACAGATGGCTGTGAGGCGGCATTCCGATCTTTGAAAACAGCCCTGTGCAGCTCTCCAGTGTTGAAAGCCGTCGACAGCAGTCGGCCATTCCTGGTACAGACTGACGCCAGCGAATTTGGCCTCGGTGCTGTACTCAGCCAGGTTGATTTGGGGAACCAGGAGCACCCCGTGTTGTACCTGAGCCGGAAACTTCTGCCAAGGGAAGTGGCATACTCCACCATCGAGAAGGAGTGCCTGGCCATGGTCTGGGCAATGCAACGTTTGCAGCCCTACCTGTACGGGCGCACCTTCAAGGTGGTCACCGACCACAACCCTCTCAGCTGGCTGCACACAGTGTCCGGAACCAATGGTAGGTTGCTACGCTGGAGCCTTGCCCTGCAGCAGTATGATTTTGCCGTACAACACAAGAAAGGCAGTGATCATGGGAATGCTGATGGGTTATCACGACGTGGCGAACCCGCTGAGGTGCGCATGTCGGATTACCGACAGGTCATGCCTCCGTAGCGCCCTAAAGGGGGGGAGGTGTGATGAGTGCTGTGCTGGAATTGCTGTCCTCATCTCTTTTTTTTTTTGTACTGCTGAAAGCCCTCCTTCTCTCTGCAGCTCTCATACTTCTCCCTTCCCCCCTGTCAGCCTGCACTCAGGCAGTGTAATGTGAGCTGCCAGTGCTGGAAGTTTTCCCGCTTCACCGCAGGGGTCCTGCATTGTCCGAAACACGTGCTTTCTTCCTATAGCAGCCATGTTGGAGTATTCATTCTTTTTTGGTAATAACACGGTGGGAGCATTCGCTAGAAACACGAACGTCACTGTGTTGAACCATGCGCCGACGGGCATCGTTCCGTGGTACCGGTGAACCCGTAACTCCAACAGAGCCCGAGAAATGGAATTCTCGGGTGCCCCATGAGCTATGTCACCCAAGTTTGGGTTCATTTGAAACCATTATTTCAAAGCAAGACCATTGATAGGTCTGCCGTTATTCTGCTAGGTTCACAGAACGAGTTATGAACCTTATGATATTGCAGAGCTCAGACCATAGCTTGCAGCCAGGGGAGGTGGCCAGAGGACCAGCCCTTTTTGTGAGGTCAGAAGCTGACATGCATAAGTCTTACTGTTATGTTACGGTAGCTGAGGAGTGCAGGTAAAAAAGGAAATACACCAGAGCAGTTGGAATCTATGAGATTGCAGTACCCTGACTAACCACCGCAACTAGAGGCAGCCGTGGAGCGTTCCTACGATGGTCCTAGACGCCTCGTCACAGCCTGAGAAACTAACTACACCTAAAGATAGAAATAGGAAAGCTATCTGCCCCGGAGCAGAACCCCAAAGATAATAGAAAGCCCCCAAACATGTAATGGCGGTTAGACAAGAGGAAATACTGACACAGAAAGAAAATAGTATGAGCAAACGCTGGGGCCCAAACTATCTAAATAGAAAAAGACAGGAAGGGTACTTACTGCAATCCAGAAAACCCTGAAAAACACCAACTCTACTAATTTCAAAATCACCTGAGATCACACGACCTCTACCACCTAAATTAGTTCTCTGGTGTAACAAAAAACAGCAGCCACTGAAAAAACTGCAAAAAGCAAAAGTACAAAACACAGTGGCTGGACTAAACTGAGAGGGCAAAAGCCCCCGGAGGGGACCCAGAAGGCCCCCACAGAAGTGCAGGACAAAATGCAAAAATATAGCAAAAACACAAAATAAGAAATTGTCTTATCTGATAGCAGGAGATGCAGACACGACACAGCAGGCTACAAGGGAAACTGGAAAGAAGGATTCAGACCAGAACAATTGATCACCGGCAACCCTGATGGGAAAATGATTCCCTTAAATAAGACCAATCAGTAACACCTGATTCCCAATCCTCACTAGTACCGCTTGTAACCACCAGAGGGAGCCTCTGCTCAGAACTCATCTCAAACCCATTCACAACAGTACCCCCCCTTGAGGAGGGGTCACCGAACCCTCATTTGAGCAACCAGGTCGGTCAGGATGAGTTCTATGATACGCACGGATAAGTCTCCTAGCATGGATGTCCGAAGCAAACACCCAAGAATTATCTTCCTGACCATAACCTCTCCATTTAACCAAATACTGGAGTCTTCGTCTAGAAAAACGAGAATCCAATATTTTCTCAACCACATACTCCAGATTGCCCTCAACCAAAACAGGGTCAGGAGGCACAGCAGCAGGAACCACTGGCTCAACAAACCTCTTCAACAAGGACTTGTGGAACACGTTATGGATCTTAAATGTCCCTGGAAGAAGCAAACGAAAAGAAACAGGATTAATAATCTCCATGATCTTATAAGGTCCAATGAACCTAGGCTTAAATTTAGGAGATGCTACTCTCATAGGAATATTCTTTGAGGACAACCAGACCAAGTCCCCCACTTTAAACGAGGACCATCAGTCCTATGCGGTTAGCAAACCGCTGGGCCTTCTCCTGAGAGAGGGACAACCTCTCCACTACCTGGTCCCAAATCTGCTGCATACGCTCAACAACAGAGTCAACACCTGGACAGACAGAAGCCTCCGTCTGTCCTGAAGAAAATCGAGGGTGAAACCCAGAATTACAGAAAAACGGAGACATCAAAGTGGCAGAGCTAGCCCTATTATTAAGAGCAAACTCAGCAAAGGCAAAAAAGAGACCCAGTCATCCTGATCAGCAGACACAAAGCATCTTAGATAAGTCTCCAATGTCTGGTTTGTTCTCTCAGTTTGACCATTGGTCTGAGGATGAAATGCGAGGAGAAAGACAATTGAACACCCAGTTTAGAACAAAAAGTCCTCCAAAATCTGGAAACAAACTGGACTCCTCTGTCAGACACAATGTTCTCAGAATGCCGTGTAAACGAACCACGTGCTGAAGGAACAACGGCACCAATTCAGAGGAGGAAGGCAACTTAGGTAATGGCACAAGATGTATCATTTGGAAAACCTATCACAAATTACCAGATGGTGGTCATTCTCTGAGAAACAGGAAGATCGGAAATGAAATCCATAGAGATATGGGTCCATGGTCTCTTGGGCACAGGCAATGGCATCAACAAACCACTAGAGCGAGAGCAAGGCTTGGAGCGAGAGCAAGTCCCGCAGGACTGCACAAATTCCCTGACATCGCAAGACAAGGTAGGCCACCAAAAGGACCGACTAACCAAGTCTCTGGTACCAAAAATTCGGGATGCCCAGCCAATGCGGAACAATGAATCTCAGACATCACACTCTTTTTCCATTGGTCGGGACAAACAATTTTCCAACAGGGCAGCGCTCGGGCCTATCCTCTCTGACACCCCTCCAGAGCAAGTCTCAAATTAGGCGAGATGGCGGAAAGAACTACACCCTCCTTCAAAATAACAGAGGGATCAGATAGCTCAGGAGAGTCCGCAAGGAAACTCCTCGAGAGGGCATCCGCCTTAACATTCTTAGTGCCAGGAAGAAAGGAAACCACAAATTAAAACGTGTGAAAAACAAGGCCCACCTGGCCTGTCTAGGATTGAGTCGCTTGGCAGATTCCAGATAGACCAGATTCTTATGGTCCGTAAGGACCACCACCTGATGTTTGGCTCCCTCCAGCCAATGTCTCCACTCTTCAAAAGCCCACTTCATGGCCAATAACTCCCGATTACCCACGTCATAATTACGTTCAGTAGGAGAAAATTTTCGAGGGAAAAAGGCACAAGGGTTACTTTTAGAGGTCTCTGGATCTTTTTGGGACAAAACGGCACCTGCCCCAATTTCAGAGGCATCAACCTCCACCTGAAATGGCAGAGAAACATCAGGCTGCCGTAGAACAGGAGCAGAAGTGAATCTCTGCTTAAGTTCCTGAAACGCAGAGACTGCCTCAGGAGGCCAATTCACCACATCAGAACCCTTTCTGGTCAAATCGTTAATGGTTTAACAATAACAGAGAAATTACCAATAAATTTACGATAAAAAATTGGCAAAACCCAAAATCTCTGAAGAGCCTTTAATGAAGTAGGTTGGACCCAATCACAGATGGCCTGAACCTTGACCGGGTCCATTTCAATAACAGATGGGGACAAAATGAATCCAGAAATGAGATCTTCTGTACGCCAAAAAGACACTTTGATCCCTTCACATACAGAGCATTCTCTCTCAAAATCTGGAATACAGTTCGAACATGTTTCACATGAGAGTCCCAGTCATTAGAAAAAATCAAGATATCATCCAAATAAACAATCAGAAACTTGTCCACAAAATCCCTGAAAATGTCATTCATGAAGGACTGGAAGACGGAAGGAGCATTAGTGAGCCCAAAGGGCATCACAAGGTATCAAAATGCCCTTCAGGGGTGTTAAATGCCGTCTTCCATTCATCCCCGTGCTTAATGCGAATAAGGTTATACGCCCCCCTGAGTCAAGCTTGGTAAACCAAGTAGCGTTTTTCACCCTGGAAAACAGGTCAGAAATCAAGGGTAACGGGTATTGATATTTCACAGTAATATTGTTCAGAGACGATAATCAATACACGGCCTTAATGAACCATCTTTTTTGGCCACAAAGAAAAAACCGGCACTAGGGTGAAGAGGATGGTCTGATATGACCCTTCTCCAATGATTCCTTGATATAAGACCGCATAGCGTCATGTTCAGGTACAGACAAGTTAAAAAGGCGACCCTTAGGGAATTTACTACCTGGCACTAATTCAATAGCGCAGTCATAGCTCCTATGGGGAGGTAAGGATGCAGATTTACTTTCGCTAAACACATCAGAAAAATCAAACAAAAAGTCAGGAACATCCTCAGCCTGGGGGAGGCAGAAAAAACAGGAGTGTTGGTATTAACACATTGGCAGCCCCAACTGGTTACAGACACAGATTTCCAATCCAAAACAGGATTATGAGACTGTAACCAAGGGAAACCCAGCACTATAATGTCATGCAGATTATATAGAACCAAAAATTTGCAGCACTCCTGGTGATCAGGTTCAACCTCATTATCACCTGAGTAGAAACTGGGGTTTATTCTCAGCCAAAGGGGTAGAATCGATCCCAGTAGGGGAATAGACTTCTGTAGGGGTATCAAGGGAAATCCACAACGTTTAGCAAAATCATAATCCATCAGGTTAATAGCTGCTCCAGAATCAACGAAAGCCTGAGCAGAAAATGAGGACAGAGAGCATATCAGAGTGACAGTTAATAAAAACTTAGTCTGAACACTACCCAAGACAACTGAGCGTGCAAAACATCTTCCCCGCTTAGGGCAGACTGAAATAGCATGAGAGGCATCACCACAGTAGAAACATAACCCATTGCGCTTTCGAAATCATGACGCTGTGCCCCAGACACCACTCCATCACACTGCATGGGTTCAGAAGCTGGCTCACAAGGCAACACCACTCCACGCATACTTCTCCGCTCACGCAAACATCTGTCAATTTGAATCGCTAATGACATAGAATCATTGAGACCAGAGGGGACAGGGAATCCCACCATAACATCCTTTACATTATCCGACAGACCCTTCCGGAAAAGGGCCGCCAAAGCGTCGTCATTCCATTTGGTCAGGATGCCCACCTACGGAATCTCTGACAGTATAATCAGCGTCATCAAGCCCCTGATTTAATGCCAACAAGGCTTTTTCAGCTTGATCAGTGACATTAGGCTCATCGTACAATAACCCCAAAGCCTGAAAAATGCATCAACATCACTCAAAACAGGATCCCAGGTATCAGGGAAAAAGCCCAATCTGAGGATCGCCGCGCAGGAGAGAGATGATAATTTGAACCTGCTGCGCTGCGTTTCCTGAGGACTTAGATTTTAAGGCAAGAAACAATTTACAATTATTTTTGAAATTCTGAAACTTAGCTCGATCCCTGAAAACAAATCTGGCATGGGGATCCTAGGTTCCACAACAGGCAACCTAGCAAGATATGCAGCAATACTCTGAACCTCAGTGGCAAGCTGATCCACACGGCCAGACAACTGTGCAAACTCCATTGGGAGAAAAGATCCTCCCCAGCACCCAGAGATACAGAGGGAAAAAAAAAAAAAAAAAAAAAAAAAAAAAATGCAACAAACAGAAAAAATATCTCTGCAACTTTTCTTCCTTCAAAATATTTTTTTCCCTTCTGTGAGTACCATACAATTTTTATGGCCGGTGATACTGTTATGTTTCGGTAGCTGAGGAGTGCAGGTAAAAAAGGAAATACACCAGACAGTTGGAATCTATGAGATTGCAGTACCCTGACTAACCACCGCAACTAGAGGCAGCCGTGGAGCGTTCCTACGATGGTCCTAGACGCCTCGTCACAGCCTGAGAAACTAACTACACCTAAAGATAGAAATAGGAAAGCTATCTGCCCCGGAGCAGAACCCCAAAGATAATAGAAAGCCCCCAAACATGTAATGGCGGTTAGACAGAGGAAATACTGACACAGAAAGAAAATAGTATGAGCAAACGCTGGGGCCCAAACTATCTAAATAGAAAAAGACAGGAAGGGTACTTACTGCAATCCCAGAAAACCCTGAAAAACACCAACTCTACTAATTTCAAAATCACCTGAGATCACACGACCTCTACCACCTAAATTAGTTCTCTGGTGTAACAAAAACAGCAGCCACTGAAAAAAACTGCAAAAGCAAAAGTACAAAACACAGTGGCTGGACTAAACTGAGAGGGCAAAAGCCCCGGAGGGGACCCAGAAGGCCCCACAGAAGTGCAGGACAAAATGCAAAAATATAGCAAAAACACAAAATAAGAAATTGTCTTATCTGATAGCAGGAGATGCAGACACGACACAGCAGGCTACAAGGGAAACTGGAAAGAAGGATTCAGACCAGAACAATTGATCACCGGCAACCCTGATGGGAAAATGATTCCCTTAAATAAGACCAATCAGTAACACTGATTCCCAATCCTCACTAGTACCGCTTGTAACCACCAGAGGGAGCCTCTGCTCAGAACTCATCTCAAACCCATTCACAAACATCTTACAGTGAAGTTCCTTAGTAGTAGTCTTTCTGCTGGGATGTGCTGAGTAAGAGATCTACCAATGAACTATGATGTGTGGCTCCTTCCCCAGCCTGGCTTGCCTGTATATGATCTAACTATCATGTGAGTTATCTTTCATTCTTAATCCATTTTATTTTTATAACTGCATCTGTACATAACTATATTGTCTCAGTTTGTTACATTTTTTTATATGATATAAGCACTGCCTGATTTTTTTAAGGAATAAACCTATAAATTTATTAGTTTGTTTCTCCTGCTCTATAAACTAATTTGCATGTGCCTGACGCATACGCTACTGTTTTGGGTTGCTACGGACCCTCTTGATAAATTGTTCATCAAAAGCCGTAGTGGTGGCAGCTAAAAGGAAGGGGTGTAAAGTGTTAATCTATTGGGGGACGCTGGCAGTGACGGAGCGGGGTTATAAGGGTACTGCCTGGCTGCAGCCAGGAGTAATCATAATTCCCTCACTGTAGCGTGCCCAATAGCCAGCACACATCCAAGTGACCCGTCTGGCGACTAATTATCCTAGGTGCAGTTCCCTGATTGACCTGAGGGTAAAGGGGGGCGCCAGAGAGCTGCAAGTTCCTAAGTGGAAGTGGGATAGTTATAAATCCCTGCAGTTTACTGGGTCGGACGGCAGCAGCCGTCGTGTGTGTGCACGTTCCATCACATGTGGTGGCAGCGGTGGGATCACAAGCCGTGACCCCCGGGCTACCGTGTGGTGGACTGGGTGCCCGTTCATCACATATTGGTGGCAGCGGTGGGATCACAAGCCGTGACCCCCGGGCTACCGTGTGGCGGACTGTGTGCCCGTTCATCACACCAATGTTAACAGGAGAAATTAGAACCCCAAAGTTGTTGTGCAATTTTTCCGAGTACGCTGATACCTCATATGTGGGGATAAACCACTGTTTGGGCATACGTCGGGGCTTGGAATAAAGGGAGCACTGTTTGACTTTTTGAACGCAAAATTTGCAGGAATCAATGGTGGCGCCATGTCGCGTATGGAGACCTCCTGATGTGCCTAAATAGTGGAAACCCCTCAATTCTAACTCCAACACTAACCCCAACACACCCCTAACCCCAACCCTAACCCCCACACACACCTAACCCTAATACAAACCCTAATCATAACCCTAACCCTAACACACCCCTAACCCTAATCCAACTCTAACCATAAACCTAACTACAAGCCTAACCCTAATTCCAACCCCAACCCTAATTCCAACCCTAACTCAAATTCCAACCCTAACCGTAATTCTAACCTTAACCCTAATGCAACCCTAACCCTAGTTCTAACCCTAAGGCTGGGTTCATATTGCGTTTTACCAGCTCATTCAACACGTAGCGTTGACGGTGGTAACGGTATAGCATAAGCGATCGCGTTATGCTATACCCGCTAGCGCAGATGAATCAGCAGATAATCAGCCGCGGATCCGCAGCAAAATCAGTCGCGGATCAGCAACAAAATCCGCCGCGGATCAGCAGCAAAATCCGCCGCGGATCAGCAGCAAAATCCGCCGCGGATCAGCAGCGAAATCAGCCGCGGATCAGCGGCGAAATCCACCGCGGATCAGCAGCGAATCCGCAGTGGATCAGCAGCGAAATCCGCCGCGGATCAGCAGCGAAATCAGCCGCGGATCAGCAGCGAAATCAGCCGCGGATCAGCAGCGAAATCAGCCGCGGATCAGCAGCGAAATCCGCCGCGAATCAGCAGCGAAATCCGCCGCGGATCCGCAGCGAATCAGCAGCAAAATCAGTCGCGGATCAGCAGCAAAATCCACCCCGGATCAGCAGCGAAATCCGCCGCGGATCCGCAGCGAAATCAGTCGCGGATCCGCAGCGAAATCAGATGCGGATCCGCAGCGAAATCAGCAGCGGATCAGCAGCGAAATCCACCGCGGATCAGCAGCGAAATCCCCGCGGATCCGCCGCGAATCAGCAGCAAAATCAGTTGCGGATCAGCAGCGAAATCCGCCACGGATCAGCAGCGAAATCAGCCGTTGATCCGCAGCGAAATCAGCCGCGGATCCGCAGCGAAATCCGCCGCAGATCAGCAGCGAAATCAGCCGCGGATCCGCAGCGGATCAGCAGCGAATCCGCCGCGGATCAGCAGCGAAATCCGCCGCGGATCAGCAGCGAAATCCGCCGCGGATCAGCAGCGAAATCAGCCGCGGATCAGCAGCGATATCAGCCGCGGATCCGCCGCGAAATCCGCCGCGGATCCGCCGCGAAATCCGCCGCGGATCAGCTGCGATATCCGCCGCGGATCCGCAGCAAAATCAACTGCGGATCGCAGCAAAATCAGCTGCGGATCAGCAGCAAAATCTGCTAGGAAAAAAAAAATAAATTCTTTATTTTATTATTTGTCCCTACCTATGACGGGGGGGGGTTCATTTACTTTTTTTTTATTTTGATCACTGTGACAGTTTATCACAATGATCAAAATATTTTTTTTTACAATGGAGGACGCACTGCGCATGCGCCGGCCGGCGGGCGCACTGCGCATGCGCCCGCCATTTTCCAAGATGGCGGCGCCCATGAAGAATCCCGGGCAGCCGCCGGGACGGATCCAGGGACATCGGTGGACCGGGAGAGGTGAGTAGGGGACGTCGGAAGGTGAGGGGGGGGATCGGAAGGTGAGGGGGGGGTGATCGCAGGAGCAGGGGAGCAGACAGCGACGGCGGTGACCGATCGCTGCCATCTTTCGATTGCGGCGGCCGATCACCGCCGTGACTCGGTGTGGGGGGGGTCAGATCTTGGTGCCCAGCCATGGCCGATGCTGTTGCAGCATCGGCCATGGCTGGATTGTAATATTTCACCAGTTTCATTGGTGAAATATTACAAATCGCTCTGATTGGCAGTTTCACTTTTAACAGCCAATCAGAGCGATCGTGGCCACGTGGGGGTTAAGCCAACCCCCCTGTGGTGATGCAGTAAGGGTCCTGTTACTGTGGGTCGGGTGACCTTTCAGTGACCCCGGACCCCCGACCCGCAGTAACATGATTATAGCATGACGCCTACGTCGGCGTCATGGGTCGGGATGGCACAGGTTTTCATGACGCCGACGTCGGCGTCATGGGTCGGGAAGGGGTTTAAAAAAAGGTGTGTGTATGTATATATATGTGTATATGTGTATATAATTAACTTGGGCCAGGTGGCCTATTTACTTTTTTTTCTTTCTAGGGGTGAATGCGTGGGTATGTGTATATGAGGGGAAAGATAAGTACGTAGGTTGAGGTCTCTTCCCTTACTGGGGGTATTAATGAAATGTAGGAACGTTTTGTTTGCATAAATCTGCTGGACATTGGACTTTTGGGCTTTATGAATAATGTTTTTTATTGAGTTTGTCTGTAAGTTTAGTTTTTTATTTTTTATAATAAAAGAGATACAGGATGTAACTCAGGATCAGTAATGTATGTACACAGTGACTGCACCAGCAGAATAGTGAGTGCAGCTCTGGGGTATAATACAGGATGTAACTCAGGATCAGTAATGTAATGTTTGTACACAGTGACTGCACCAGCAGAATAGTGAGTGCAGCTCTGGAGTATAATACAGGAGGTAACTCAGGATCAGTAATGTAATGTATGTACACAGTGACTGCACCAGCAGAATAGTGAGTACAGCTCTGGTGTATAATACAGGATGTAACTCAGGATGAGTAATGTAATGTATGTACACAGTGACTGCACCAGCAGAAATAGTGAGTGCAGCTCTGGAGTATAATATGGATGTAACTCAGGATCAGTAATGTAATGTATGTACACAGTGACTGCACCAGCAGAATAGTGAGTGCAGCTCTGGAGTATAATACAGGATGTAACTCAGGATCAGTAATATAATGTATGTACACAGTGACTGCACAGCAGAATAGTGAGTGCAGCTCTGGAGTATAATACAGGATGTAACTCAGGATCAGTAATGTAATGTATGTACACAGTGACTGCACCAGCAGAATAGTGAGTGCAGCTCTGGAGTATAATACAGGATGTAACTCAGGATCAGTAATGTAATGTATGTAGCAGAATGACTGCTCCAGCAGAATAGTGAGTGCAGCTCTAGAGTATAATACAGGATGTAACTCAGGATCAGTAATGTAATGTATGTACACAGTGACTGCACCAGCAGAATAGTGAGTGCAGCTCTGGAGTATAATACAGGATGTAACTCAGGATCAGTAATGTAATGTATGTACACAGTGACTGCACCAGCAGAATAGTGAGTGCAGCTCTGGAGAATAATACAGGAGGTAACTCAGGATCAGTAATGTAATGTATGTACACAGTGACTGCACCAGCAGAATAGTGAGTGCAGCTCTGGAGAATAATACAGGATGTAACTCAGGATCAGTAACGTAATGTATGTACACAGTGACTGCACCAGCAGAATAGTGAGTGCAGCTCTGGAGTATAATACAGGATGTAAACTCAGGATCAGTAATGTAATGTATGTACACAGTGACTGCACCAGCAGAATAGTGAGTGCAGCTCTGGAGAATAATACAGGAGGTAACTCAGGATCAGTAATGTAATGTATGTACACAGTGACTGCACCAGCAGAATAGTGAGTGCAGCTCTGGAGTATAATACAGGATGTAACTCAGGATCAGTAATGTAATGTATGTACACAGTGACTGCACCAGCAGAATAGTGAGTGCAGCTCTGGGGTATAATACAGGATGTAACTCAGGATCGTAATGTAATGTATGTACACAGTGACTGCACCAGCAGAATAGTGAGTGCAGCTCTGGGGTATAATATAGGATTAGTATAGGATAAGTAATGTAACATATTCATAAAATGTCTCTTACTCTTTATTATACAATTATATATAAATAATATAATATAACATCTTGTAGTTAATAATCAGTTTTATCAGCATCCTGTATACTGACGTTTGCTCCAGTTAATATCCGTATACTGGGCGTCCTTGCTCCACACACACACTCTGTAATTAGCACATTAATAATCTTGCATATTTGGCTTTTTAGCTGAGGAATTAATGACCTGCGGAGCTGATGTCTGTATTTATGTAATGAAGCTCCGGGATCCTGCAGGATATCGGCGCTGACCTGAGCGGAGACGCTCCTTGCAGCGGCCACTGTCCATGTCCGTGCTGCATCCTGCCGACATGACCCTCAGGAATAATCATGGGTTCAGCATGGACTTCATTAAAAAAATGGTATACTAGCGCAGAGTATTTAAGGAAATGTCTTTTTCTGCTTTTTTCTGTTCCTATGCAATCATTTCTTATTTGGAGGCCCATGAATAGTTGACAGCCCACGGCACAAGTGGAAGGTCACAGTCTGAGGCTGGATGGAGACCCGTGCAGCAAAGAGGATTTCAGGAGAGGACTATAAACTATATATATACAGTACAGACCAAAAGTTTGGATACACCTTTTCATTTAAAGATTTTTCTGCATTTTCATGACTATGAAAATTGTAGAATCACACTGAAGGCATCAAAACTATGAATTATCACATGTGGAATTATACATTACACTTTACAAAAAAGTGTGAAACAACTGAAATTATGTCTTATATTCTGGGTTCTTCACAGTAGCCACCTTTTGCTTTGATGACTGCTTTGCACACTCTTGGCATTCTCTTGATGAGCTTCAAGAGGTAGTCACCGGGAATGGTTTTCACTCCACAGGTGTGCCCTGTCAGGTTTAATAAGTGGGATTTCTTGCCTTGTAAATGGGGTTGGGACCCTCAGTTGTGTTGTGCAGAAGTCTGGTGGATACACAGCTGATAGTCCTACTGAATAGACTGTTAGAATGTGTATTATGGCAAGAAAAAAGCGGCTAAGTAAAGAAAAACGAGTGGCCATCATTACTTTAAGAAATGAAGGTCAGTCAGTCCGAAAAATTGGGAAAACTTTGAAAGTGTCCCAAGTGCAGTTGCAAAAACCATCAAGAGCTACAAAGAAACTGGCTCACATGAGGACCGCCCCAGGAAAGGAAGACCAAGAGTCACCTCTGCTTCTGAGGATAAGTTTACCGAGTCACCAGCCTCAGAAATCGCAGGTTAACAGCAGCTCAAATTAGAGACCAGGTCAATGCCACACAGAGTTCTAGCAGCAGACACATCTCTACAACAACTGTTAAGAGGAGACTTTGTGCAGCAGGCCTTCATGGTAAAATAGCTGCTAAGAAACCACTGCTAAGGACAGGCAACAAGCAAAAGAGACTTGTTTGGGCTAAAGAACACAAGGAATGGACATTAGACCAGTGGAAGTCTGTGCTTTGGTCTGATGAGTCCAAATTTGAGATCTTTGGTTCCAACCACCATGTCTTTGTGCGATGCAGAAAAGGTGAATGGATGGACTCTACATGCCTGGTTCCACCGTGAAGCATGGAGGAGGTGGTGTGATGGTGTGGGGGTGCTTTGCTGGTGACACTGTTGGGGATTTATTCAAAATTGAAGGCATACTGAACCAGCATTGCTACCACAGCATCTTGCAGCAGCATGCTATTCCATCCGGTTTGCGTTTAGTTGGACCATCATTTATTTTTTAACAGGACAATGACCCCAAACACACCTCCAGGCTGTGTAAGGGCTATTGGACCAAGAAGGAGAGTGATGGGGTGCTACGCCAGATGACCTGGCCTCCACAGTCACCAGACCTGAACCCAATCAAGATGGTTTGGGGTGAGCTGGACCGCAGAGTGAAGGCAAAAGGGCCAACAAGTGCTAAGCATCTCTGGGAACTCCTTCAAGATTGTTGGAAGACCATTTCCGGTGACTACCTCTTGAAGCTCATCAAGAGAATGCCAAGAGTGTGCAAAGCAGTCATCAAAGCAAAAGGTGGCTACTTTGAAGAACCTAGAATATAAGACATATTTTCAGTTGTTTCACACTTTTTTGTAAAGTGTAATGTATAATTCCACATGTGATAATTCATAGTTTTGATGCCTTCAGTGTGAATGTACAATTTCATAGTCATGATATATTTTTTCCGCTGCCTTTTTATCCCAGTTTAGCAATGTCCCGTTGAGATGACACAATGTTGAGAAGTGATTTAATCTCGGCTTCAGCGTAACATTTTGGAGAAAGTCGATAGTAGGAGACGTCCTTCCAGCGCCCCGGTCGTACAAGGCTTCATCACGGCCTCGGCCCTGACTGTGGCAATCAGCGAAAGGTTAGCGGCTGCAGACACATACATCTCTGTCAGCAGCTGCCGGCACCGATACATCACTCCGCGCCGCGGCTCAGCTACATCGCCTTATATGAGCCGAATTTCAGATTTCAGTCAGGTCCTTGTGTCCATCAGCGCCCTGCATCCTAAACACGCGGCTTAGGGCAACGGCTCAGCCTGGGCACCATGACTTATAGAGGGGACCAAGCCAGAAAACACAATCGTATAGTCCATAGGTACAAATCTAATATCTACAATACTCCTTCCTCGACCATTGATTTATGCAAAATTTGTGAAATGACGGCAACTTTCTAAGTCAGAAAATATAAGTTTATAGCTCGATCGTGGCAAAATCAATAAAAGCATGCCCAGGAAAATACGGAGATCGAGTTGATCCTAGAGATCTGTACGGTGAGGAATGATCAAGTAGATCTGAAAGAGTTAATGTCTAATATCTTATTGTAAACCCCTGAAAAATGGACTATTCTCCAAGTCCCTGTGATGTAGCAGAGACGAGTGTTCAGAAACAGCGCCTCTCTGGTCACTAGGTTGTGTTTGGTATTACACCACAGTTTCAGCTGTGATATCAAGACACAATCTGCGGATGTCATGTATAAAGAGTAAAACAATGAATTCGGTTCTGTTACCTCTGTACAGACGGAGTACACCGCCGGCACACAGACGTCACCGTAATGATGAGCCAACCTTAGCCAAGGCAGAGGGTCTTCTTCGTGCTACCCTTTATAACACCACCTAGATATGCCCCGTTACAGAGACCTTCATGTACCGGGTCAGTAAGTGGCGTTATTTACCAGGAGGATCATTATAGGATCAGTCTGGCATTTTTCATACGTGTCTTGGGGTTTTCTGAAGACCATGCGTTCTTATATGAGGATTGCATGTGATTGGGATCAGCACCATGGACACCGGCGGGAAACACAGTTCAAGGGAGGCTCCACAGGAAAGAAGCCTTATAGGTATGAGTGAGATCTACAATCAAGGACAATAGGTGCAAGGAGCAAGGTGTGAACTGTCACCTGTGATCACAACCCCTGACATCACAGAGCTCATATGTAGGCTACTGAAATATCAGGCAGAATAAGACTAAGAAGCCTAAAATATATAAGGTGAGCAGTGCAAGTCTGCGACTGATTCCTGCACAAGAACAAAGCTGTCTGCAATCAGGAAGGTGGAGAGAGCTTCCATATTGCCTGTGATATGCTACATGCACCTGCACAGGATGTGGCCTGCAGACTCTGCTGCGCCACACACTGGTATCCGTAGTTCTCCTGTGCCTCACACTGGAATCTGCATTTCCCTTGTGCTTCACACTGGTATCTACAGCCTTTCCTGTGCCTCACACTGGAATATGCTACTCTGTGCCTCACACTGGAATCTGATGCTCCTGTGCCTCACAATGGTCTGATACTCCTGTGCCTCACACTGGAATATGCTACTCCTGTGCCTCACACTGGAATCTGCATTTCCCTTGTGCTCACACTGGTATCTACAGCCTTTCCTGTGCTTCACACTTGTATCTGCTACTCCTGTGCCTCACACTGGTATCTGCTACTCCTGTGCCTCACAATGGTATCTGCTACTCCTGTGCCTCACACTGGAATCTGCTATTCCTGTGCCTCACACTGGAATCTGCTACTCCTGTGCCTCACACTGGAATCTGCTACTCCTGTGCGTCACAATAGTATCTGATACTCCTGTGCCTCACACTGGTATCTGATGCTCCTGTGCCTCACACTGGTATCTGCTGCACCTGTGCCTCACACTGGTATCTGATACTCCTGTGCCTCACAATGGCATCTGATACTCCTGTGCCTCACTGGTATCTGACACTTCTGTGCCTCACACTGGTATCTGCTACTCCTGTGCCTCACACTGGTATCTGATACTCCTGTGCCTCACACTGGAATCTGCTACTCCTGTGTCTCACACTGGTATCTGATGCTCCTGTGCCTCACACTGGTATGTGATGCTCCTGTGCCTCACACTGGTATCTGATACTACTGTGCCTCACACTGGTATCTTATGCTCCTGTGCTCAGACTGGTATCTGCTACTCCTGTGCCTCACACTGGTATCTGCTACTCCTGTGCCTCACACTGGTATCTTATGCTCCTGTGCCTCACACTGGTATCTGCTACTCCTATGCCTCACACTGGTATCTTTTACTCCTGTGCCTCACACTGGAATCTGCTACTCCTGTGTCTCACACTGGTATCTGATGCTTCTGTGCCTCACACTGGTATCTGATGCTCCTGTGCCTCACACTGGTATCTGATTCTCCTGTGCCTCACACTGGTATCTGATGCTCCTGTGCCTCACAATGGTATCTGATGCTCCTGTGTCTCGCACTGATATCTGCTACTCCTGTTTCTCACACTGGTATCTGATGCTCCTGTGCCTCACACTGGAATCTGATACTCCTATTTCTCACACTGGAATTTGCTCCTTCTGTGCGTCACACTGGTATCTGCTACTCCTGTGCCTCACACTGGTATCTGATGCTCCTGTACCTCATACTGGAATCTGCTACTCCTGTGCCTCACACTGGAATCTGCTACTCCTGTGCCTCACACTGGAATCTGCTACTCCTGTGCCTCACACTGGAATCTGCTACTCCTGTGCCTCACACTGGAATCTGCTACTCCTGTGCCTCACACTGGTATCTGATGCTCCTGTGCCTCACAATGGTCTGATACTCCTGTGCCTCACACCGATATCTGCTACTCCCGTTTCTCACACTGGTATCTGATGCTCCTGTGCCTCACACTGGAATCTGATACTCCTGTTTCTCACACTGGAATCTGCTCCTCCTGTGCCTCACACTGGTATCTGCTACTCCTGTGCCTCACACTGGTATCTGATGCTCCTGTGCCTCACACTGGCATCTGATGCTCCTGTGCCTCACACTGGTATCTAATGCTCCTGTGCCTCACACTGGTATCTGTTACTCCTGTTTCTCACACTGGTTTCTGATGCTCCTGTGCCTCACACTGGTATCTGATGCTCTTGTGCCTCACAATGGTATCTGATACTCCTGTGCCTCACACTGATATCTGCTACTCCTGTTTCTCACACTGGTATCTGATGCTCCTGTGCCTCACACTGGAATCTGATACTCCTGTTTCTCACACTGGAGTCTGCTCCTCCTGTGCCTCACACTGGTATCTGCTACTCCTGTGTCTCACACTGGTATCTGATGCTCCTGTGCCTCACACTGGCATCTGATGCTCCTGTGCCTCACACTGGTATCTGATGCTCCTGTGCCTCACACTGGTATCTGTTACTCCTGTTTCTCACACTGGTATCTGATGCTCCTGTGCCTCACACTGGTATCTGATGCTCTTGTGCCTCACAATGGTATCTGATACTCCTGTGCCTCACACTGATATCTGCTACTCCTGTTTCTCACACTGGTATCTGATGCTCCTGTGCCTCACACTGGAATCTGATACTCTTGTTTCTCACACTGGAATCTGCTCCTTCTGTGCCTCACACTGGTATCTGCTACTCCTGTACCTCACACTGGTATCTGATGCTCCTTTACCTCATACTGGAATCTGCTGCTCCTGTGCCTCACACTGGAATCTGCTACTCCTGTGCCTCACACTGGAATCTGCTACTCCTGTGCCTCACACTGGAATCTGCTACTCCTGTGCCTCACACTGGTATCTGATGCTCCTGTGCCTCACAATGGTCTGATACTCCTGTGCCTCACACCGATATCTGCTACTCCTGTTTCTCACACTGGTATCTGATGCTCCTGTGCCTCACACTGGAATCTGATACTCCTGTTTCTCACACTGGAATCTGCTCCTCCTGTGCCTCACACTGGTATCTGCTACTCTTGTGCCTCTGTGTAGCCCAGCTACGCAGGCACACACATAAAATCCAGGAGAATGCACAGGAAGGTAACCACAAAAGCTTGCTATTCATGCACTTCACTTACAATTTCAGACACACCCACTAGGGGTATAGGAGGTGGTGACACGTAGCAGAGTCAGTCTGTTTCCTGTCTGAGAAGAGCTCAGATCAGATAGTTTCCTGTCTTCAGACAGTGCAGTTCAGTGCCAGTTCAGTCTGGACTTGGAGAGGAGAGAGGACTGAATCCTCGCAGAGCTAGCGTAGCTCACCTGACAAAGAAGTGGAGGCTAGTACGGGTGAAGTGCATCATCCTAGCCTAGTCAGAGCTACCCTTAATCAGTACCTCAGTAGAAGCTGAAACAAGGAGGAAACTGAGAGCTGCTCAGCGAGCTTGGAAGAAAGCTGACTATTTCCATCGAAAGCTACAAGTGCTTATGCAAAGAGCAGAAGCAGGGCGAAGGGCGCAGTGGAGAAGTTAGAGAAGTGCTACAGGTATTGGATTCCCTGCACTAAATTGCCGGACACCGGGGTCCGAAGCGTTGCTACAGTTTCAAGCTTAGTAACAAGAGAACCGGAGGCATCTGGACTACAGGTCGCAGAGAGCAGCCCTAAGTGTCAATACGTAACCGGAGACAGGGAAAACAGGAGTCTAGCCTGATCAGCAATTATAGACTTAGTTTTCACCACTTAGAAGTTTCCACCACAACGTTGGCCGGGCAGTATAGCTATTGAGAAAGCTGGAGATTCAGAGTTAACTTCGCTTCAGGCAAGTTGGACTCACCTACATTTGAAGTAAAGGAGGCCTCTAACCTGCTCAGCGGTTACCCGAATGTGCATTCTCCACCCCGACCAGCTCCCCGGGATCTACGTGAACCATCTACCAGTAAAAGGTATGAAAAGAAGCTGCATTGTGTGTGACTGAATTATTATCTATACCCTGCATCATCATCACCATAGACTTCCAGGGACCCGTCTCACCTGTGGGAGACTTACTACCAAGCTGCCCCATAACATCCCCTGCGAAAGTCCTTATAGCAGCGCTGGTTCAATTAACCAGATACCACAGGTGGCGTCACAAACTACCTATTCTATAATCCCCTGTAAATATTCCCAATTGTATGAGCGCCCAGGGCCACGGACTGAGTCCCGCTGCCAGTGACAAACCCCATAGACTTTCATGGGCTTGGTGCCGAGTACCCCATTGCCCTGGTACTAAGTGCGACTCAATCTTTGGCGTCACGAACAGGATACGAAAGCTTGCAATTGTGAGTCCTGTGTGCCTATATTGAACTGTTTGGTGAAAAAGACTGTTTGCTGTATTTGGCGCCAAATTCGCCATTTTACCGCCATGTTCGCACCCTCAGGCGCTGGTGAAGAAGGGGGGCGTACCTAAAATAACGCGCAGTTTCCTGGACACGCCCCAACCTGCACCCCAATCTGCATCGCAAGCCGCATCGCGAACTGCATAGCAATCTGCATCGCAAACCGCATCACAAACTGCATCGCAATCTGCATCCCAATCCGCATAGCAAACTGCATCACAATCTGCATTGCAATCCGCATCGCAAAAAAAAAAAAAGCGGCATCATCAGAGCGCCAGCGAAAAAGGTCCTGTCTCCACCGCTGTGCCTGCGACGCTGCAGCCTGTAAAAGAGGTAGGCTCAGATTAACCAAGGGGGCATCAATATGTCGCAGCAACCGGCAGACGGAGCGGCCCCCGCCGGAGGCCCCAATAGCCCACCGCTTGGCGTCGTGCCGCAGGATGGGGGTGCAGGCCCCTCACCTGGCCTGGTGGTCCCGCTCATGCCGCTAACCCTCCCATACATGCCTGGAGCGAAGTGGCTCCCTCAGTACAGCGGCGAGCCAGACACCCTGCCAGGGTTTAAAAGGAAAATATGTAGTATTCTGGATATGTATTCAATGACTGAGAAGCAAAAAGCTGCTGTGGTAATAGGACAGTTAGCTGGTGCGGCTGAGAGAGAAGTAGAGACTTGGCCCGCTGCAGACCAGGAGTCGGTACTGCGATACTCTTAAAGCTACAGGCCATCTTTGAGGACCGCACAGAAACGGATCTCCGGATGGCATTTTATCAGTGCTTCCAGAAACCGGGTGACAGTATTAGGGACTACGCCTGCCGACTACAGGGGGCCCTGCGAGCTCTCAAACAGGCTAACCCCACAAGTCCATTGATGAGAGCCAAATGTTGAAAGAGCAATTCGTGCGGGGACTGAGGTCTCCAGCGGAAGGCAGGACTGTAAACTGGTGGTCCTTAGATCATCCAGATGCCACTTTTGATGCTCTAAAGGACATGGCGATAAAGGGACTGCGACCCCTGGAAAAGCCTGAGGTGGCAAATCAGTATCACCCGGGTGAAGTCATTCTAAAGCCGGCAGTACCCACCTTTTCCCCGCAGGTGGCAGAAGCTACAATGCAGGTGGCGCCCCCTAGTGAGTTGGAATGTCTGCGCTCAGAAGTGCGCCAGCTGACTAAGAACTTGGCCACTGTAATGGAGGCCCTGCAACTGCGGAAAGAGGAAGGAGGGAAGATCCTACTAGCCGACTGTCCGGAGGATGTCCCTTGGATGAACCGGAGGAAATGGAGGACGTCGCCACACCGGAGGAGGACCACGCCACCCCCAGGAGCGACTCCGGAGCAACACCATCCTCGCCGGGAGATCATCTGCTACCGCTGCAACCAAAAAGGTCATATGGCTCAGCAATGTCCTTTAAACGAGCCGATCCTGGGTCAGAGGGCCAACACCCAGGAGTAGACTCATCAGGCCCCTTAGACTGGAATCGCAGGTTCATGGGTGGACGGCCCTACCTGTCCATGATTCTGGACGGGATTGCAATCCCTGCACTGCTGGACACGGGATCTCAGGTGACCATCATACCTGATGTCCTTTACAATAAATTTTGGTCCATGGACAGCCTCCAGCCCCCGAACCCTGACTTGACAGTGTACGCTACCAATGGTCTCCCTGTTGAAGTAATTGGAGCCAAAAACGTAAACGTAAAAGTGGGCAGGGTGGAGCTGAAGGATCAGGGACTTTTAGTGGTAAAGACTGTAAATGAGGAGAATGCCTTAAATGTGATACTAGGTACTAACATTATCAGTAACTGTCTGGGAGAAGTTGTGTTTTTGCTCCAACAGCTCGCTGATGTTGCCAAGCCAAAGCAGAAGGGAGTGATCCAGAGGGAGATCCGGGCCCTGATGTGTTAGCAGCAAGCGAAGCTTACAGATGGTGAAATCGGTAATGTACGGGTCACAGACTCGAACCCCATTGTAATACCCCCAATGAGTGAAATGTTAATATGGTGTAGAGCAGCCATAGGTCTGAGGGGACAGAACTACCAAGCAGTAGTAGAGCCCCATCGCTCAGAACACAGACCTACACTCATGATTGCTAGAGGGGTAGTGGAAGTAGTAAATGGGAGAGTACCAGTACGACTTCTCAACTGGGGGGACGATGAAGTAAATTTGCCACGTTATGCTACAGTTGCTAAATTACATGCCGTAGATAATAATTCTATCCTCACAACCGAGTCCTTAGCCTCCCGCCAATCAGCGGAGGATAATGATCCGGCAACCCCGGTAGCGGACTGGTGTCAGCAGCTTCATATTGGGACAGACACCACTTCCGTCCACCAGAAACAGGGGGTACTACGGGTGGTACAAGAGTACGCACAAGTATTTAGCAAGCACCCACTTGATTTTGGGACCATTAAGGGAGTACAGCATCATATCCCTACAGGCAGTCATCCTCCCATCAAAGAGCGGTACAGGCCTATACCTCCAGCCCACTATCAGAAAGCTAAGGAAATGCTGCATGACATGAAGAAAGCCGGGGTGATAAGGGATAGTTGTAGCCCCTGGGCAGCACCTCTGGTTCTAGTGAAGAAAAAGGATGGTAGCATGCGAATGTGTGTAGATTATAGGCAAGTAAATCGTATAACACATAAAGATGCATACCCATTACCACGTATAGAGGAATCCTTAGCTGCTCTGAAAACGGCTAACTACTTTTCTACCCTCGACCTTACTAGTGGGTACTGGCAAGTGGCTGTGGCTGAGGAGGACCGGGAGAAAACTGCTTTCACCACCCCAATGGGACTCTGCGAGTTCGACAGGATGCCGTTTGGTCTCAGCAGTGCCCCAGGAACATTCCAGAGGGTGATGGAGAGCTGTCTAGGACATCTCAACTTCGAAACTGTGCTGCTGTACTTGGACGACGTAATTGTGTACTCTAAGACATATGAAGATCATCTGAAGCACCTGGCGGGGTATTTGAGTCATTGTCCAAGTTTGGGATGAAACTAAAGCCCTCTAAATGCCACCTGCTCAAACGGAAGGTACAGTACTTGGGACACATTGTCAGTTCCGAAGGAGTAGCGCCGGACCCCGAGAAGGTCACAGCTATTCAGAAATGGCCAGAGCCGAAGAACTTAAAGGAGGTGCGTCAGTTCCTGGGATTAACAGGTTACTACAGGAGGTTCGTGAAAGATTACACTAAGAAGGCGGCGCCTTTACAGGACCTCCTGGTAGGACAACCTCTTAAGAGCAGAAACCTTCCATTTAATTGGGGAAAAGAACAAGCTGAGGCATTCAAAGAGATGAAAGAGATCCTTACCGGCGATGAAATCTTAGCCTACCCAGATTACAGCCAACCGTTCCTGCTATACACAGATGCCAGTAACGAAGGATTAGGAGTGGTCCTCAGTCAGAAGCAGAACGGCCAAGAAAAAGTCATCGCATATGCCAGCCGAAAACTCAGGCCAACTGAGAGGAATCCGGAAAACTATAGCAGCTTCAAACTGGAGTTCCTGGCGCTGGTCTGGGCCATTACCGAAAGATTTAAACATTACCTTGCCTCCAACAGGTTCACTGCGTTTACAGACAATAACCCCTTGACGCATCTGGAAACAGCCAAGCTGGGAGCCATGGAGCAACGTTGGATGGCTCGGTTGTCAAATTACCAGTTTACCATCAAGTACAGGGCAGGCCGTAAAAATGCCAACGCGGACGCCTTGTCCAGAATGCCGCATGAATCTGACACAGAGGAAGAGTCAGACGATCTGGAAGAAATTGAGCTACCTGCGTTCCACCGAAATGGGATGGTCCAAGAGCAACGAGTCTACAGGAAGCGGTGTGGTGAGATGTTGAACCCGTTACCTCATCACAGCTGGAAAGAGACTCAGGACAGCGATCCCGTGGTCAGCCGTGTTAAGGAGCTGATAAAACAGGAAGGTTCCTCCTTGGAGAAAGATGCATCCATGCCAGCAAAGCTCCTGTGGAATGAAAGAAGCCGGTTGTTCATATACCGAGAGAAGTTGTGCAGGAGATACGTCGACCCAAGGACCCATGAAATGGTTTGGCAGATAGTGGTCCCCAAAGCAGACATCCAAATGGTGTTGGAAGCTTACCACGATCAAGCAGGACACTTTGGCTGGAAAAAGCTGGAGACCCTGTTGAGGTGTCGGTTCTACTGGGTAGGGATGCGCAGCTCCATCGAGAAGTGGTGCCGGAACTGTGGACCCTGTGGTCTCAGACGAAAAGACTATCATAGTCAGAGAGCACCCCTGCAGCCTATCTGGACGACTCGTCCCCTGGAGATCGTAGCATTGGATCACGTCAAGTTGTCCCCAAGCAGGTCAGGATACTCATATGCCCTGACCATGGTGGATCACTATTCCAGGTTTTTGGTGGTCGCCCCTGTCAAAGATATGACAGCAGAGACAGCAGCAAGAACCTTCCAAGCCAGTTTCTGCAGACCACACGGATATCCCGAGCAGGTACTGACTGATCGAGGTCCTGCATTTGAAGCTGAACTGTTTCAGGAATTCTGTCAACTGTATGGATGCAAAAAGATCAGAACAACACCATACCACCCTCAGACCAACGGCCTTTGTGAAAAGATGAATCACATTGTCATGGATTTACTGAAAACTTTACCCCTGGAAAAAAGAAATCGGTGGCCAGACTTGTTACCTGACCTGGTTGACTTGTACAACCACATACCAGTAAGTTCCACCAACTGCACTCCAGCTTACCTTATGAGAGCAAGACCTGGAAGACTGCCAATGGATTTGGAGCTGGGAGTGGTAGAACCAGAGGCTGATGACAGTGTTGAAGATTGGGACACAACTCGACAGGAACAGTACAAGCGAGTACAAGCCTGCGTAGAAGACAGTCTCAACAAAGTAAGAGAAAAGCAAGAGAAGAACTATAACAAAAATGCTCCCGCTAAGCCTTTAATGCCTGGAGAAATGGTGCTCAAAAGGAAAAGAAGAACACACAAGTTGGATGATCAGTGGGAACAGGAGCCTTACGTCGTGCAAAATTCCAATTTTGATAACAGAAAGGTCTGTACCATTAGTAAGGATGGAGGAAAAACGACGGCAACGGTGTCCAGAGATCATTTAAAGTTGTGTCCTTGCCCATTAAAGCTCCGTGAAGAAAACCCTGTTGTCCATCGAGAAGAGAGTGCTGAAGGGGTCATACACACGGATTTGGGAGATTTACCTGCTGATTGGCCCAGATTGGGAGACGCTGTAATTATTCCTGTGCTGCAGTTTTATCAACCCAAGAGGAGTCTCTACAACCGGTCATACCAATTGTGCCAGTTGAGCCAGTTCCAGAAGAACCTGTTCCGGCAGACCCTCAACCATCAGAACCCCAAGCAGCGGACCCGCAAGAAGCAGCACCACAAGAAGTGGAGTCCTCTGGTGAAGCTGGTGAAGCAGTACCGCCTCCTCCAGTCGCTAGCATGCTTGCCAGGTCCCTAGAGAGGTGGAGTCGTGTCTATAGTTTGCCGTTACGCAGAACAGAAAGGTTAGGGAATACCATACCTGACGCTACCCCACGTAGGTCAGAACGTATCACTAAAGGTAAACTACCTATTCGCTATCAGGAGTAGTCCTAGTAGACTAGTTAGCAAGACCCAGATAGGGTTTATTGCATCTGAAAAATTGTATAAAGTTTGAAAAAGTATTAATGTAATTATTTGAAATGTGTTTTAACCATGCCAATGGACTGCGTGGCTGTGGACTATGCCAGCCCAAGAACTTGTCTTGTAAATAGTTGCGCTTCGGTGCATTTGTGTAGCCCTGGTGTTAGGCACACGCAGTACCCTGGAGGATGTGTGGAGAGATAGCAGTTTAATGCTCAATACCCATTCACTCAACATACACTAGACACACCCTTAGGGTAGTGTAGTCACTTGTGAGGGAGTGGTCAGTGTGTATGCGTTGAGTGATTAGTGTAGTCAGTTTCCTGTCTTCGGACAGAGCAGACTGTGGAGTCTAGCTGGGACTTGGAGGGAGGAAGCAGTCCAGCCTGGTTCTATCAGCAGTTCAGCAAGTGGAGGCCAGTAAGGGCGAGATATAGATCACCTCAGCCTGGTCAGAGCTGTACCTCACTTGAAGACATTGACAAAGAAAGAAGAGTTTAGTACAGATATACTTCAGTCTCCTGTCCCAAGGACAGTGAAAGGTTCAGAGACGTGCTCCTGCCTAGTGGATAACTGAGAGTCTGGTAACTAACTCTGAAGGAAGAGAAGAAGGGAGTGATTATATGACTTTTTGCAAGTGTGAGTGTTTATGCTACAAGCGAGGACAAGGCGAAAGGCACAGTGGAAGAGAACAGAGAAGTGCCATAGGTATAGGATACCTGCACATTGTAACCGGTCACTGGGGACCGAAGGATCACTAAAGCTTCACGCTTAGTGGTAAGAAAACCAGAGGCTTATCGGACCTTAGGTCGCGGAAAGCAGCCCCTAAATAGTCGGTACGTAACTGGGGTTAGGGGGAGTGAAGACTTTGAGCCTGATCAGCAAGATAGGAATTCAGCTCTCTCACAGGAAGGCTCCGACCACAAAACTGACTGGGCAGTACAGCTATGGAATAGCTGGAGTTATAGAGGGAACTACGCTTCATGCTGGTTGTACTCATCGTTGTGAAAGTAAAGGAGGCCCCTAACTTGTCCAGCTGCTATCTCAAAATACATTCTCCTTGGATCAGCCTCCCTGGGACCTGCCTTACCATCTTACAAGTAAAGGTATGGAAAGACGCTGACCGTGTGAGACTGAGTTATTTACTTGCATGCCTGCACAACCCTGCCTTAACTACCGACCTGAGGGAAGAGTCCTACCTGTAGGGGACCCGACATCTAGCTGCCTCACCATCCCCTCAGAGCTCTACAGCAGCGCTGGTATAAATTACCAGAAGACTACAGGTGGCGTCACGAACTGTATATAAATCTATCCCCTGTAAATATTCCCCCAACATACGCCAGACCGCTAGGGCCACAGACCGAGCCACCGCTACCTGTGACAATCCCCATAGACTTCCATGGGCTCGGCTCTGAGTACCCCATTGCCCTGGTAATCCACAATTGTGGTGGCGGGTCGAGACAATTTGGCGTCACGAACAGGATACGAAACTCGCAAAATTGCGAGCCCTGTGTGCCTATGGAGTTGTTTTTGTGAAAAGGACTGTTTGCACTTTTGGCGCCAAAAATCGCCATCTTTGTCGCCATATTCGCGCCCTCAGGTGCTGGAGAAGAAGGTGGGCGTACCTTCGTGGGCGTGTAACCCCCTGTGGCGCGAAGAAAATGCCTGCCCTCTCAAAGTGCTATTACAATATGCGATCCTGCCCTACAGCAAAGGAGGTCCGCCTCCTCTTCACCTTTCCTGCAAAGAGGAGACGCAAACCCCGCCTCCACGGAAGAGACCGGACGTCTCTGGAGGAAGAAGAAAGAATCTTCTGGAACATCATGGAAGCAGGACGTGTGCAGCCGAGCAGGGAAGCGGAGGAAGGCAGGCCCCGTGCCCCAGCCAAGCTGCCACTAGCACCGGAGTCATCCGTGGTCCTGCACCTGCAGCAAGCATTGCTGGAAATCAAAGAAGAAAATGCACGACTAAGAAAGATGATTTTGCCACAACCTGGATTTGAAGAGATCGAGAGACGCCGGCGTACCCTGGAGCAGCGGCGGCTGTGGGACGCGGTGTTCTCTCCCTTCGATGATCCCCTACGTCTGGAGTTACCAAAACTTCTGCTGCCCAAGGCAAAGGAGCAACCGGAGGCTGCCCCCGAAAGTACCGATCCTGATCCCACCGGTGAAGCGGTGGAGGCGAAGGAGGTTGAGGAGGTACCGCCAGTTCCGGAACGCCCGCCCGGCCAGGAGGCCGCAGCAGATGATCGATCCCCGACACCGGAGGGGTCCTGTCCGTCATTACCAGACGTGGACTGGGACGAGATGGCGCGCCTGGATGACGTCGCCTATACCGCCCAGTGGGAATGTGAGTGGCAGCGTCGTGAGGAGAAGCAGAAACGCCAGCAGGAGGAAGAGCGGGAAGCTCAGCGGAACCGTCAGCGGCAACATGCAGAGCTGATCGCGGACAAGGAGAGTGTCCGGAGAGAGAAAGGTACCCTGAGGGAACCGCGGCGGCAGGGGTGTGTGACTGAGTTCCAGCTCCGGAAGGGCTGGGGCTTCATCCGTGAACCGGGCCTCTACCCAGGGGTCTTTGTCAGCAGACGTGATGTAGAATCCCACCTACCGCAAGGCCATCCCGGGAGGGACCTAGTTAATGGAGACATTGTCACCTATACACGGCACTGGGGAATGAAGGGATGGTATGCCCTTAACGTCGCCATCGTCCGTGACCCCGTCCCCGACGCAGGTAACGTCACCACTACCGCAGCGTCCCCGTCTCCAGCTCAAGCAGTATCCGGCCGTGCCCCAGCATCGCCCCCTGCAGGTACTTCGCAAGTGGAAGCGACACCTGTATACCGTTATCCTTCTACATCGCAACATGCGACCCAGTTTCCATCGCAATCCATGACACGATCCATATCGTTAACTGTGACTCAGATTGAAACGCAATCGGTGTCTCGCAAGGAGAATGTACCCGTTGCGCCCCTAGAGGTTCGCACAAGAACTGTGGCAACTCAAACCCCAATAGCAGGTCACGACTTGTTAGTTTTGGGATCTAGGGATCATTGCATTGTTCCAGCCCCCGGGGTGGAAAATGTATTTGAAATAAATGAATAGTTAAACAGTAAAAAACCGGTGAGATCCATAAAGGGGTCTACCATAAGTAATGTTGTAAAAAGTTTAAGAATATTTGCCAATTTTTGCACAAGTTAAATGAGTATATAATATATTTATATATTGCCAACAGTAGAATGCCCGGCTGGGTAATCAGATAAAAAGTTTTGCACTTTATTATTATTATAATGTGATATAATATATGTCGTTTTGCTTACAATGGACTTTGAGGTTGAGGACTGTGCCAGCCCAGAACTTATTTGTATATAGTTGCGCTTCGGTGCTTTATCTTGGTTTTACATAAAACCATCACAACTACCTCTGAATACAAAACCCGTGTGGTGTGGCACTGAGTGAGGTCTGCATTCGGATGTCCTGCAGCCCACCCAGGACCCACGTTGAAGGTTTGGTGCGGGTCCTTCACAAGAATACTGTGTATTTATTGAATGTTTTGATGCCTTAATACTTTTGTATTTTTCTATATTCAATGTGTTGTTTGCAACGTTCAAGACATTCTTACCTCCCGGATGGGACGAATTACTGTTTAATGTTGATGTTTTCATGCATAAACAAAACTGTCTCTTTGTATTTTACAGCCCGGGAGTGCTGTCTTTTACCATGGGGGAATGTGTAGCCCTGGTGTTAGGCACACGCAGTACCCTGGAGGATGTGTGGAGAGATAGCAGTTTAATGCTCAATACCCATTCACTCAACATACACTAGACACACCCTTAGGGTAGTGTAGTCACTTGTGAGGGAGTGGTCAGTGTGTATGCGTTGAGTGATTAGTGTAGTCAGTTTCCTGTCTTCGGACAGAGCAGACGTGTGGAGTCTAGCTGGGACTTGGAGGGAGGAAGCAGTCCAGCCTGGTTCTATCAGCAGTTCAGCAAGTGGAGGCCAGTAAGGGCGAGATATAGATCACCTCAGCCTGGTCAGAGCTGTACCTCACTTGAAGACATTGACAAATAAAGAAGAGTTTAGTACAGATATACTTCAGTCTCCTGTCCCAAGGACAGTGAAAGGTTCAGAGACGTGCTCCTGCCTAGTGGATAACTGAGAGTCTGGTAACTAACTCTGAAGGAAGAGAAGAAGGGAGTGATTATATGACTTTTTGCAAGTGTGAGTGTTTATGCTACAAGCGAGGACAAGGCGAAAGGCACAGTGGAAGAGAACAGAGAAGTGCCATAGGTATAGGATACCTGCACATTGTAACCGGTCACTGGGGACCGAAGGATCACTAAAGCTTCACGCTTAGTGGTAAGAAAACCAGAGGCTTATCGGACCTTAGGTCGCGGAAAGCAGCCCCTAAATAGTCGGTACGTAACTGGGGTCAGGGGGAGTGAAGACTTTGAGCCTGATCAGCAAGATAGGAATTCAGCTCTCTCACAGGAAGGCTCCGACCACAAAACTGACTGGGCAGTACAGCTATGGAATAGCTGGAGTTATAGAGGGAACTACGCTTCATGCTGGTTGTACTCATCGTTGTGAAAGTAAAGGAGGCCCCTAACTTGTCCAGCTGCTATCTCAAAATACATTCTCCTTGGATCAGCCTCCCTGGGACCTGCCTTACCATCTTACAAGTAAAGGTATGGAAAGACGCTGACCGTGTGAGACTGAGTTATTTACTTGCATGCCTGCACAACCCTGCCTTAACTACCGACCTGAGGGAAGAGTCCTACCTGTAGGGGACCCGACATCTAGCTGCCTCACCATCCCCTCAGAGCTCTACAGCAGCGCTGGTATAAATTACCAGAAGACTACAGGTGGCGTCACGAACTGTATATAAATCTATCCCCTGTAAATATTCCCCCAACATACGCCAGACCGCTAGGGCCACAGACCGAGCCACCGCTACCTGTGACAATCCCCATAGACTTCCATGGGTTCGGCTCTGAGTACCCCATTGCCCTGGTAATCCACAATTGTGGTGGCGGGTCGAGACACATTATCTTGGTTTGACATGAAACCATTACTATCAACCTCTGAAGAAAAACCCGTATGGTGTGGCCTAGAGTGAGGTCTGCAGTCAGAAGTCCTGCAGCCCACCCAGGACCCACGTGGGAGGTTTTTGGTGCGGGTCCTCCACAAGTATCTTGTAAATATGAGAATGTTTTGATACTTTTGATACTTTTGTATTTTCCTATTGTACAAATTGTAACGTTCAAGAAGTCTTACCTCCCGGATGGGAAGTGTTATAATGTTGTTGTTATGCAAAACAAAAATGTTTTCTTTTTCTCTTTTACAGCCCGGGAGTGCTGTGTTTTACCAAGAGGGGATGTGTAGCCCAGCTACGCAGGCACACACATAAAATCCAGGAGAATGCACAGGAAGGTAACCACAAAAGCTTGCTATTCATGCACTTCACTTACAATTTCAGACACACCCACTAGGGTATAGGAGGTGGTGACACGTAGCAGAGTCAGTCTGTTTCCTGTCTGAGAAGAGCTCAGATCAGATAGTTTCCTGTCTTCAGACAGTGCAGTTCAGTGCCAGTTCAGTCTGGACTTGGAGAGGAGAGAGGACTGAATCCTCGCAGAGCTAGCGTAGCTCACTTGACAAAGAAGTGGAGGCTAGTACGGGTGAAGTGCATCATCCTAGCCTAGTCAGAGCTACCCTTAATCAGTACCTCAGTAGAAGCTGAAACAAGGAGGAAACTGAGAGCTGCTCAGCGAGCTTGGAAGAAAGCTGACTATTTCCATCGAAAGCTACAAGTGCTTATGCAAAGAGCAGAAGCAGGGCGAAGGGCGCAGTGGAGAAGTTAGAGAAGTGCTACAGGTATTGGATTCCCTGCACTAAATTGCCGGACACCGGGGTCCGAAGCGTTGCTACAGTTTCAAGCTTAGTAACAAGAGAACCGGAGGCATCTGGACTACAGGTCGCAGAGAGCAGCCCTAAGTGTCAATACGTAACCGGAGACAGGGAAAACAGGAGTCTAGCCTGATCAGCAATTATAGACTTAGTTTTCACCACTTAGAAGTTTCCACCACAACGTTGGCCGGGCAGTACAGCTATTGGAAAGCTGGAGATTCAGAGTTAACTTCGCTTCAGGCAAGTTGGACTCACCTACATTTGAAGTAAAGGAGGCCTCTAACCTGCTCAGCGGTTACCCGAATGTGCATTCTCCACCCCGACCAGCTCCCCGGGATCTACGTGAACCATCTACCAGTAAAAGGTATGAAAAGAAGCTATTTCGTGTGTGACTGAATTATTATCTATACCCTGCATCATCATCACCATAGACTTCCAGGGACCCGTCTCACCTGTGGGAGACTACCACCCAGCTGCCCCCATAACATCCCCTGTGAAAGTCCTTATAGCAGCGCTGGTTCAATTAACCAGATACCACAGGTGGCGTCACAAACTACCTATCCTAAATATCCCCTGTAAATATTCCCATTGGATGAGCGCCCAGGGCCACGGACCGAGCCACCGCTACCAGTGACAACTCCCATAGATTTCCATGGGCTCGGCTCCGAGTACCCCATTGCCCTGGTACTAAGTGCGACTCACCTCACACTGGTATCTGATGCTCCTGTGCCTCACAATGGTCTGATACTCCTGTGCCTCACACCGATATCTGCTACTCCTGTTTCTCACACTGGTATCTGATGCTCCTGTGCCTCACACTGGAATCTGATACTCCTGTTTCTCACACTGGAATCTGCTCCTCCTGTGCCTCACACTGGTATCTGCTACTCCTGTGTCTCACACTGGTATCTGATGCTCCTGTGCCTCACACTGGCATCTGATGCTTCTGTGCCTCACACTGGTATCTGATGCTCCTGTGCCTCCACTGGTATCTGTTACTCCTGTTTCTCACACTGGTATCTGATGCTCCTGTGCCTCACACTGGTATCTGATGCTTGTGCCTCACAATGGTATCTGATACTCCTGTGCCTCACACTGATATCTGCTACTCCTGTTTCTCACACTGGTATCTGATGCTCCTGTGCCTCACACTGGAATCTGATACTCCTGTTTTTCACACTGGAATCTGCTCCTTCTGTGCCTCACACTGGTATCTGCTACTCCTGTACCTCACACTGGTATCTGATGCTCCTTTACCTCATACTGGATTTTGCTGCTCCTGTGCCTCACACTGGAATCTGCTACTCCTGTGCCTCACACTGGAATCTGCTACTCCTGTGCCTCACACTGGAATCTGCTACTCCTGTGCCTCACACTGGTATCTGATGCTCCTGTGCCTCACAATGGTCTGATACTCCTGTGCCTCACACCGATATCTGCTACTCCTGTTTCTCACACTGGTATCTGATGCTCCTGTGCCTCACACTGGAATCTGATACTCCTGTTTCTCACACTGGAATCTGCTCCTCCTGTGCCTCACACTGGTATCTGCTACTCCTGTGCCTCACACGTATCTGAGCTCTGACTCACACTGATTGATGCTCCTGTACTCACACTGGATCTGACTCTGTTTCTCACTGGAATTGCTCCTGTCCTCATGGTATTGCTACTCTGTGCACACTGGTACTGATTGACCTCACTGATAGCTCCTGTTTCACTGGAATCTATACTCTGTTTCACACTGGAATATGCTACTCCTGTGTCTCACACTGGAATCTGATACTCCTGTTTCTCACACTGGAATCTGCACTCGGTGCCCACACTGTATCTCTACTCCTGTGTCCTCACACTGGAATGATATCCTGTTCTACACTGAATCTGTATCGGCCTCACCGACTGCTACCTGTGCCTCACATGAATCTGATACTCCTGTTTCTCACACTGGAATCTGATACTCCTGAGCCTCACACTGGTATCTGCTCCTCCTGTGCCTAACACTGGTATCTGCTCCTCCTGTGCCTAACACTGGTATCTGCTACTCCTGTGCCTCACACTGGTATCTGCTACTCCTGTGCCTCACACTGGTATCTGATACTCCTGTTTCTCACAGGCTATCTGGAAACATCTCATCACTAACGGACTCGCTTCTGGGACTTTGTCGTCCGCTGCAGCTTTTGGGAACCAGTGTCGTGCGTCTTGTATTATTCCAATTTGGTCAATTTAATTTTGTAACAAAACATCGACGAGGACATATAGCGAGAAACACTGGAAAAAAGGGAATTCGTCATTTCATTCTTCACTTTTGGAGCCTCGCTGTACAGAAAAGTCACTTCAAGAGCCCGAGGACGCGTAAGTAATAGCGAGCAGGGATATATCGTACAGAGAAGGCAAAACAGCATGTCTGCCGAAGACCAGCTTCTGTCTAGTGTTTCACTCATGAGATTATTGGTGATGCTCAGTCCTTACGGATACGGATTCTTTACATGGAGTCGTGTGGATCCTCCTCCATTTCCTTGTTTAATTAATATGATCTAAGTACATTAGTGCTTGAAAGTTTGTGAACCCTTCAGAATTTTCCATATTTCTGTGTAAATTTGACCTAAAACGACATCAGATTTTTACACAATTCCTAAAAGTAGATAAAGAACCAAATCTAACAAAGGAGTCAAAAATATTCGACTTTGTCAATTTGCTATCGAGGAAAATGATCCAATCTCACAATAACGGCACGGAAACATTTCTGGTAATTGTTGATTATTCCTGCACATCAGATGGAGGAATTTTAGCCTATTCCTCCCTACAAATCAGCTTCACCTGTGTTATGTTGGTAATTTTCTGTAAAAACCATTTCTAGCACTGCTGTAATTGGGGTCCAGTTCTGATTAAAAGCCTGATAGTCAGGGCTGGCGACATATCCACGAATGTCTGGATAGTCGGACAGATTTGTCTACCACCTTTATGATATTTACACCCCTACTATTCTCAGTTTCATCGCCGGTCCATGTTTTTTTTTTTCCTGGTTGCTAGCCCTTTCTGTGATGTCACAATCCAGCTCAGGTGGCTGCAGTCTGCCTGAGTATTCATGTGATACTGCACTCAAGGCCGGGATCACAAATGCAGGAATACGGCCGAGTCTCGTATGTTAATACCCGGCACTGCCGCCAGTCTCGAGAGCGGAGCGTGCAGCTCCATGCATTGCTATGCGGCCACAAGCTCCACTCCTGCTGCCGGGTATTAACATGCGAGACTCAGCCGTATTCCTCGCACGTGTGATCCCAGCCTAACCACAAGACAAACCCAGCATTGTATCGCCGGGCTCAGCTATATCAAAGTGCTTATCTGCCTACTCGGCTTTGCTGTTCCAAGGTGCTGCCTGCACAGTCTCTTCTGCTATATTAACGTGCCTGCTCGGCAACATGGCTCTTCTGTTCCAGAGTTTGCTACACAAAGGTACTTTTCTACCAGCTAATTCAAGATTCTGCCTGCACACTCGGCTTCGCTATTCCAAGGTGCCTGTCTGGCAGCAAGTTATGGGGAGTTTGTATTTGAAAAAGGTCTCGGTTCGAGCCAGAGACGTGTAATAAAACTTGCTCCATCTACCTTACTTTCTGCAGCAGCATCTTTAATTTCTAATGCCTATCCTCCTATCCATTATCTATTGTCTCCCAACTTGACTTTTGCTGTTCCACATATTTGCACTGGTACAAAGGACGCTCATCGGCCAATTCAGGTCTGCTGTTCCAAGGCGCTATCTGCACACTCAGATCTGCCAGAGCTTTACTCATCCTCACTGCTCCACCTGGCCTATCTAATTCTGCTGCATCGATGCCTCCGATCTGTATATAATATATAAAATATTCCCAACTTCCAGCCTCGGAATAATGAATGTTTCCGTCGTATCTATTGTGGAAGTGAGTTCTGTATGGGGAATTCGTCTTCGCAGTCGCTCAGCTTGTTAAATCGAGGGCTGTTCTGGAGACTTTGCACACAGACCCATCCATTGGGACTTCATTGTACGCCGAGCAGAGCCGGTTCTGCGAGACGCCGCGCGAGCTGCGGACTGCACAAAGCAATGCAATATCTCCCGTCCTTCCGCAGAGCAAACAATTCACCATATGTTTCATAACAGCTGATAAGGCGCGACATTTTATAATGATGCTTGCCCTTGAAGTTTTAATTTTTCCTGGAGTGTGCGGAGCCTGCGGGGAAGGAAAGCGCCGCTCCGAACGCCACTGGAGCGCTCCTCCTGAATAACCTCTTCACTATAAACGACTGCCTTCTCCAGACTTTACAAACTGCCGGGAAAGTAGAAAAATATGGGTTTTTAAGATTCAATTTAGATTGGGGCCGTCTATAGGACGTCGTAATAATGGGAAGATGATCCTTAATGGACGTCATGGACACAGGAGACACTGAGGGGCATACTGCGCTCAGGACCCCCTTGTATGTGCCAGAATGGAGAAGTACTCATTAGCAGTGCCCTCTGCCTCTGCCGGTCCCAACGTGGCCATGAATGACAAGACTGTCTATCAGTGGTCATATATATGCCTGGGCAAGGCTGCCCCTGGTGACAGCTGATGTCAGGGGTCAGAGGACCTGCTCTTCTAGATGAAAGCCTCTTGGTGAGGGTGCATGGGCTTATATATTGGCTTTTAAGATCCCCTAGGGATCATGCACACAGTCATATTACAGGGTTTGCAAGGAGCCATAACAGGATCGTCATGGGGCCGTATAGGATTCATGCAGTGTGGCAGTGGCTTCATGAACTACTATACATGTTCCATACACTGCCATACAGTCTCCATACACTGCCATACAGGCTCCATACACTGCCGTACAGTCTCAAGATGAGTCGCACGTACAGTACCAGGGCTTATGGGGTACTCGGCACCGAGCCCGTTGAAGTCTATGGGGAATGTCACAAGCAGCACAGCTCGTTCCGTTGCCCTGGGCGCTCATACAAAGGGGGATATTAACGGGATTGTAGTAATAATAGTTCGTGACGCCACCTGTGGTTTCTGATCAGGTAGACCAGCGCTGCAGGGTTAATCTTCTGAGGGGATGTTATTGGGCAGCAAGATGTTAAGTCCCCCACAGGTGGGACTGTTCCCTCAAAGTCAATGGTGTTGCAGGTAATAAGTCAGTCACACACAAGTTGTTCTCTTTCCATACCTTTACTTGTGAAGGTGGCAGGTATGTCCCGGGAAGCTGCTCAGGGTGGAGAATGCACATCCAGGTAATTGCCCAGTAGGTTTAAGGCTTCCTTTCCCCTTAAAGTGTATGAGTCCTAACCTGCGTGAAGTCAGGTTTAACTCTGAATAGAACAGCTACGCCCGGCCAACATTGTGGTGGAAGTCTTCTTGTGGACAGAACTAAGTCTATATCTGCAGTGCACTGCCAGACTCCTGTTCTCCTGACCCCGGTTACGTATCGGCACTTAGGGCTACCTTCTGTGACTTGAAGTCCAGCAAGGATTCCGGTGTTTCTCTCACTAGCCGTAAAGGTTCTAGCAATACTTCGGACCCCGGTGTCCGGTTAGTCGAGTGAAGGTGATCTGTCACCGAAGTCACTCCTTTCTTGGGTCACCACTCGCCCGTCGCCCTACTCTCATCCTTAACATAAGCACCGGGCAGCAGTAGGTTCCGTTGTTAGCTTTCTTCCTTCTTTCCAAAGCTCGCTGACTGATTCTCAGTTAACTCGATGTTCTGCCAACTGTAGTCCCCTTCCTTCTTTCCTTCAAAGACTCTGTCCAGAGCAGCTCTCAGGACTTTTCCTCAGACTGAATACACGCTTGCTCTGAGAGTCACTTTCCACATTCCTTAGGGAACTAACAGTCTGGATGATCTGAGATATCAGCTTGCAATCTTTCCTTCTCTGTCTCGTCTGACAGGAAATCTCTCAATGATCTTATCTCCTCAGACTGTCTCCAACTCCCTCCAGTCTGGAATGAACTAATGAACTGACCAACTGAACTGAACTGAACACCGATCTCACTGCTACGTCTCTCACGCCCCCTTAAGTACTCTAAAGGGGGCTCCCTCTGGTGGTAATCTAGGGAAGTGTGAGTGTGAATGAATATCAGATTTTGCAATTACCTTTCAGTACATACTCCTGGAACATGTGTACCAAGCGCAGCTGGGCCACATACATCCACTGCCGTACAGGCTCCATACACTGCCGTACAGTCTCCATACACTGCCGTACAGTCTCCATACACTGCCGTACAGGCTCCATACACTGCCGTACAGGCTCCATACACTGACGTACAGGCCCCAGACACTGCCGTACAGGTTCCATACACTGCCGTACAGTCCCTATACACTGCCGTACAGTCTTCATACACTGCAGTACAGTCCCCATACACTGCCGTACAGTCCCCATACACTGCCGTACAGGCGCCATACACTGCCGTACAGGCGCCATACACTGACGTACATATCAAAAAACTGACCGGCACATCCAAACATAGATTCAGTGTGAACAGGTGCTAAACCTAGAGTCACCAACTCATATACATACAAGAAAAAAAGGTAGCACACTGTAGCGCTATAGCTTGCAAACACGAAATATGAAAAATATGAAAAATGAATTGCATCATTACCTTAGAAATATGAAAAATTGAGAAGTCTTAGCGCATAAGATGGCCAAATTATGTGAGCCTGATAGCCACGTCAAGGCTCTTCTCGTATATCAGGTCCTAACTAATGCCTATCCTCGCTTAGAAAAGTCTGTCTACATGGTAACAAATGAATCCTCTCTTCAGACTAAAATCTACATCTCTGTGGAGGGGTGATGAACCTGTTGTAATTAAAAAGCCTGTGACCACCAGGTGGAGTGCTCAGGTAGAAGGTAAATGAATACATATCAAAAAACTGACCGGCACATCCAAACATAGATTCAGTGTGAACAGGTGCTAAACCTAGAGTCACCAACTCATATACATACAAGAAAAAAAGGTAGCACACTGTAGCGCTATAGCTTGCAAACACGAAATATGAAAAATATGAAAAATGAATTGCATCATTACCTTAGAAATATGAAAAATTGAGAAGTCTTAGCGCATAAGATGGCCAAATTATGTGAGCCTGATAGCCACGTCAAGGCTCTTCTCGTATATCAGGTCCTAACTAATGCCTATCCTCGCTTAGAAAAGTCTGTCTACATGGGAACAAATGAATCCTCTCTTCAGACTAAAATCTACATCTCTGTGGAGGGGTGATGAACCTGTTGTAATTAAAAAGCCTGTGACCACCAGGTGGAGTGCTCAGGTAGAAGGTAAATGAATACATATCAAAAAACTGACCGGCACATCCAAACATAGATTCAGTGTGAACAGGTGCTAAACCTAGAGTCACCAACTCATATACATACAAGAAAAAAAGGTAGCACACTGTAGTGCTATAGCTTGCAAACACGAAATATGAAAAATATGAAAAATGAATTGCATCATTACCTTAGAAATATGAAAAATTGAGAAGTCTTAGCGCATAAGATGGCCAAATTATGTGAGCCTGATAGCCACGTCAAGGCTCTTCTCGTATATCAGGTCCTAACTAATGCCTATCCTCGCTTAGAAAAGTCTGTCTACATGGGAACAAATGAATCCTCTCTTCAGACTAAAATCTACATCTCTGTGGGGGGTGATGAACCTGTTGTAATTAAAAAGCCTGTGACCACCAGGTGGAGTGCTCAGGTAGAAGGTAAATGAATACATATCAAAAAACTGACCGGCACATCCAAACATAGATTCAGTGTGAACAGGTGCTAAACCTAGAGTCACCAACTCATATACATACAAGAAAAAAAGGTAGCACACTGCAGCGCTATAGCTTGCAAACACGAAATATGAAAAATATGAAAAATGAATTGCATCATTACCTTAGAAATATGAAAAATTGAGAAGTCTTAGCGCATAAGATGGCCAAATTATGTGAGCCTGATAGCCACGTCAAGGCTCTTCTCGTATATCAGGTCCTAACTAATGCCTATCCTCGCTTAGAAAAGTCTGTCTACATGGAACAAATGAATCCTCTCTTCAGACTAAAATCTACATCTCTGTGGAGGGGTGATGAACCTGTTGTAATTAAAAAGCCTGTGACCACCACATGCAATTCATTTTTCATATTTTTCATATTTCGTGTTTGCAAGCTATAGCGCTACAGTGTGCTACCTTTTTTTCTTGTATGTATATGAGTTGGTGACTCTAGGTTTAGCACCTGTTCACACTGAATCTATGTTTGGATGTGCCGGTCAGTTTTTTGATATGTATTCATTTACCTTCTACCTGAGCACTCCACCTGGTGGTCACAGGCTTTTTAATTACAACAGGTTCATCACCCCTCCACAGAGATGTAGATTTTAGTCTGAAGAGAGGATTCATTTGTTCCCATGTAGACAGACTTTTCTAAGCGAGGATAGGCATTAGTTAGGACCTGATATACGAGAAGAGCCTTGACGTGGCTATCAGGCTCACATAATTTGGCCATCTTATGCGCTAAGACTTCTCAATTTTTCATATTTCTAAGGTAATGATGCAATTCATTTTTCATATTTTTCATATTTCGTGTTTGCAAGCTATAGCGCTACAGTGTGCTACCTTTTTTTCTTGTATGTATATGAGTTGGTGACTCTAGGTTTAGCACCTGTTCACACTGAATCTATGTTTGGATGTGCCGGTCAGTTTTTTGATATGTATTCATTTACCTTCTACCTGAGCACTCCACCTGGTGGTCACAGGCTTTTTAATTACAACAGGTTCATCACCCTCCACAGAGATGTAATTTTAGTCTGAAGAGAGGATTCATTTGTTCCATGAGACAGACTTCTAAGCGAGGTAGGCATTAGTTAGACTATATCGAGAAAGCCTTGACGTGGCTATCGGCTCACATAATTGGCCATCTTATGCGCTAAGACTTCTCAATTTTCATATTTCTAAGGTAATGATGCAATTCATTTCATATTTTCATATTGTTTGCAGCTATAGCGCTACAGTGTGCTACTTTTTTTCTTGTATGATATGAGTGTGACTCTAGTTAGCACTGTTCAACTGATCTTGTTTGATGTGCGGTCAGTTTTTGATATGTATTCATTTACTTCTACCTGGCACTCCACCTGTGGTCACAGGCTTTTTAATTACAACGGTTCATCACCCTCACGAGATGTATTTAGTCTGAAGAGAGGATCATTGTTCCCAGTAGACGACTTTCTAAGCGAGGATAGCATTAGTAGGACCTGATTACGAGAAGGCCTTGACGTGGCTATCAGGCTCACATAATTGGCCATCTATGCCTAAATTCTCAATTTTTCATATTCTAAGGTATGATGCAATTCATTTTCATATTTTCATATTTCGTTTGCAAGCTATAGCGCTACAGTGTCTACCTTTTTTTCTTGTTATGAGTGGACTTAGTTGCCCGTCACACTGACTAGTTTGATGCGTCAGTTTTATATGTACATTCCCTATACACTACCGTGTCAATTTAATACAACAGTCATCCCCTCACAGGATTAATTTTCTGGGATCAGTTCCCAGTACACTTCAGCGGTACAGTTCCATTACGGAAGCTTGACGTGCTACAGTCACATACCATCTTGCCGTCTATTTCTATTCTAGTAAGTGCAATATTTTCATATTTTTCATATTTCGTGTTTGCAAGCTATAGCGCTACAGTGTGCTACCTTTTTTCTTGTATGTATATGAGTTGGTGACTCTAGGTTTAGCACCTGTTCACACTGAATCTATGTTTGGATGTGCCGGTCAGTTTTTGATATGTATTCATTTACCTTCTACTGAGCACTCCACCTGGTGGTCACAGGCTTTTTAATTACAACAGGTTCATCACCCCTCCACAGAGATGTAGATTTTAGTCTGAAGAGAGGATTCATTTGTTCCATGTAGACAGACTTTTCAAGCGAGGATAGCATGTTAGGACCTGATATACGAGAAGAGCCTTGACGTGGCTATCAGGCTCACATAATTTGGCCATCTTATGCGCTAAGACTTCTCATTTTCATATTTCTAAGTAATGATGCAATTCATTTTTCATATTTTTCATATTTCGTGTTTGCAAGCTATAGCGCTACAGTGTGCTACCTTTTTTCTTGTATGATATAGTTGTGACTCTGGTTTCAGTTCACACTGATCAGTTTATTGCCGTCAGTTTTTTGATATGATTCTTACCTCTACCTGGCACTCCACCTGGGTACAGCTTTTATACACGGTTCATCCCCTACAGAGTAAGTCTGAAGAAGGTTCTTTGTTCCATTAACAGACTTTTCTAACGAGGATACATTCATTAGGCCGTATACAAAAGCTTGACGTGATCAGGCTCACATAATTGCTCTTATGGCTAGACACTCAATTTCATATCTGGTAATGTCAATTCATTTTTCATATTTTCATATTCTGTTTCAAGCTATACACTGTGTACTTTTCTGATACATGAGTGTCCATACACTGCGTACAGTCTATAATGCCGTACAGTCTCATACACTGCCGTACAGTCCCTTACACTGCGTACATTCCATACATGCGTACAGGTCCATACATGGTACAGTCCCATACCTGCGTACAGTCCCAACATGCGTACAGCCCATACACTGCCGTACAGGCTCCATACACTGCCGTACAGGCTCATAACTGCGTAAGTCTCCATAACTGCCGTAACATTCCATATTTCACTTTCGTGTTTGCAAGCTATAGCGTACAGTGTCTACCTTTTTACTGCGTATATGGTTGGTGACTCTAGGTATAGCACCTGTTCACACTGAATCTGTTTATGTGCCGTCAGTTTTTGATATGTATTCATTACTCTACCCGAGCATCCACTGGTGGTACAGGCTTTAATACAACAGTCATCACACCCTCCACAGATATGTAGATTTTAGTTAAGAGAGGATTCATTGTTCATGTAGACAGACTTTCTAAGCGATGATAGGCATATGTTAGCCTGATAACAGAAGAGCCTGACGTGGCTATCAGCTCACATAATTTGGCCATACTTATGCGCTAAGACTTCTCAATTTTCTATTTCTAAGGTAATGATGCAATCATTTTCATATTTTTCATATTTCGTGTTTGCAAGCTATAGCGCTACAGTGTGCTACCTTTTTTTCTTGTATTATATGAGTGTGACTCTAGGTTTAGCACCTTTCCACTAACTAGTTTGATGTGCCGTCAGTTTTTTGATATGTATTCATTACCTCTACTGAGCACTCCACCTGGTGGTACAGGCTTTTTAATACACAGTTCATCACCTCCACAGGCAGTACATTTAGTCTGAAGAGAGGATTCATTTGTTCCATGTAGACAGACTTTCAGCGAGGATACATAGTTAGGACCTGATTACAAAGAGCCTTGACGTGCTATACAGGCCTACATAATTGGCCATCTTATGCGCTAAGACTTCTCAATTTTCATATTTCTAAGGTAATGATGCATTCATTTTCATATTTTTCTATTCGTGTTGCAAGCTATAGCGCTACAGTGTGCTACCTTTTTTTTTGTATGTATATGAGTGGTGACTCTAGTTTAGCACTGTTCCACTGAATCTATGTTGGATGTGCCGGTCAGTTTTTTGTATGTATTCATTTACTTCTACCTGAGCACTCACCCGGTGGTCACAGGCTTTTTAATTACAACAGGTTCATCACCCTCCACAGAGATGTAGATTTTAGTCTGAAGAGAGGATTCATTTGTTCCCATGTAGACAGACTTTTCTAAGCGAGGATAGCATTAGTTAGGACCTGATATACGAGAAGAGCCTTGACGTGGCTATCAGGCTCACATAATTTGGCCATCTTATGCCTAAGACTTTTCAATTTTTCATATTTCTAAGGTAATGATGCAATTCATTTTTCATATTTTCATATTTCGTGTTTGCAAGCTATAGCGCTACAGTGTGCTACCTTTTTTTCGTATGTTATACATGCGTACTCACATTTCACTGCCTACAGTCTCCATACATGCCGTCAGGCTCCATTTACATGTACAGTACCCTCATACACTGACGACTTCCAACACTGTGTACAGGCTCCATACACTGCCGTATAGGCTCTAGACACTGCCGTACAGTCTCGATACACTGCCGTACAGGCTCCATACACTGCCGTATAGTCTCCATACACTGCCGTACAGGCTCCATACACTGCCGTACAGTCTCCATACACTGCAGTACAGGCTCCATACACTGCCGTACAGGCTCTAGATAATGCCGTACAGTCTCGATACACTGCTGTACAGGCTCCATACACTGCCGTACAGTCTCCATACACTGCTGTACAGGCTCCATACACTGCCGTACAGTCTCCATACACTGCCGTACAGTCTCCATACATTGCCGTACAGTCTCCATACACTGCCGTACAGGCTCCATACACTGCCGTACAGCCTCCATACACTGCCGTACAGGCTCCATACACTGCCGTACAGGCTCCATACACTGCCGTACTGGCTCCATACACTGCCGTACAGTCTCCATACACTGCCGTACAGCCTCCATACACTGCCATACAGGCTCCATACACTGCCGTACTGGCTCCATACACTGCCGTACAGGCTCCATACACTGCAGTACATGCTCCATACACTGCCGTACAGTCTCCATACACTGCCGTACAGTCTCCATACACTGCCGTACAGGCTCCATACACTGCCGTACAGGCTCCATACACTGACGTACAGGCCCCAGACACTGCCGTACAGGTTCCATACACTGCCGTACAGTCCCCATACACTGCCGTACAGTCTTCATACACTGCAGTACAGTCCCCATACACTGCCGTACAGTCCCCATACACTGCCGTACAGGCGCCATACACTGCCGTACAGGCGCCATACACTGCCGTACAGGCTCCGTGCACTGCCATACAGGCTCCATAAAGTAACATCTGGGCTGAGCAGACGATTTGCTTTGCGGGGTGACAAAGAATTAGAAGCCAAGCAGCTTTTCCATCAAGAAAAGGGGACAAGATAAATCTTTGAAACATCCATCTTTTTGGAGAAACTTCACTTCTGCCCTTCTGCCCTTTCTGAGCCTTCCATACAGTAAAATCAGAACTGAGCAGATAATTTGCTCGGCAGGTTGACAAGGAACTAGAGGACAAACATCTTCTCCATCAAGAAAAGGGACAAGATAAAACTTTGAGACATACATCACTGTGGATTTTAATGAGAAGCTTCACTACTGCCCTCCCTGAGCCTTCCACACAATAACGTCATAGCTGAGCAGATGATTTGATAAGGAGCTGGAACCTAAGCAGCTTTTCTATTAAGTGAAGGGGTCAAGAGACATTATCAAGACTTTATTCGATGGGACTTTTTAATAAGTCATATGCACGGGCATCAAATGGGTTTTTGCACTGAGCCGGTTAAGAAGTAGTAAGTGTCTAGTCCACACGGGCGAGTGTCCAACAATACAAGCGTTCAAGGAGCAGAAAATGAAGACTCCAGACGACAATCAGCGCCTTGTGAGGATGGAAAACTGAGATGACTGTTTTTGTGTTGTAATGTAATTACCAAGATAAAGCTGCCGAGGAATCTGCTCATTAACTGGAACTTTACTGCCAATTAGAACCCCGGAATATGTTCTGTTAGACGTGCGGCGTCTCGGGGGCCGCGGCTGCTGCGTCGGGGGCTATCCGGTGTGGCTGTTATGCAATGTGCTCCTCATATTGAGACAATCATCTCACTCATAACGGCCCCGGTGACCCCAAAAGTCCCCAGGATGTGTTCTGCACAGGACGGGCGAAACATCACTGCTTGGGGGCTAATTATACCAGCACTTTCCAGAAGTTTTCTAGGCAGCGATGGAGTTTTTCTTTTTTCTTCTTCTTTCTGGTGAACCCATTTAGGATAATAGCGGACACCAGGGCCGGCTCCAGGTTTTTATGGGCCCCGGGTGAAAGAGCCTCAGTGGGCCCCTTTAACACAGACCACGATTCATGATGCACAGATACGGCAGAGAAATATGGGTACAGTACAATGCCAAATACTTCACTTCTTCCATTACATGAGTGATATCTATTGTAAATTCTACAATAGCTCAAAAACCGCCAAATCCTCACAGCGCACAGTACAGACTGGACAGTACAGTCCTCCATACAATATTATAGGCACCACATAGTCTCCCCTCATCACCCATATAATACCCCATGCAGGATGTCACCCCACCATCCCCCATATAATGCTCCATACAGAATACTGGACCCAAAATAATGCTCCATACAGAATACTGGACCCAATATAATGCTCCATACAGGATACTGGTCCCCATATAATGCTCCATACAAAATATGGAGCTCTCCTCTGCGCTGTACTGCGTTCTGCACTGTAACGGCTCAGGAAAGGGCGTTGTGGAAAGACTCCCCATTATCATCATGATTGCCTCCCCATCATCATCATTGCCTCCCCATCATCATCATCGCCTCCCCCTCATAATCATTGCCTCATCATCATCATGGCCTCCCCATCATCATCAATGCCTGCCCATCATCATCATCACCTCCCCATCATCATAATTGTCTCCTCATCATCATCATTGCCTCCCATCATCATCATGGCCTCCCATCATCATCAATGCCTGCCCATCATCATCATTGCCTCCCCATTATCATCAATGCCTGCCCATCATCATCATGGCCTCCCCATTATTATCAATGCCTGCCCATCATCATCAATGTCTCCCCATCATCATCATGGTCTCCCCATCATCATCATGGCCTCCCCATTATCATCAATGCCTGCCCATCATCATCATCGCCTCCCCAATATCATCAATGCCTGCCTATCATCATCATGGCCTCCCCATTATCATCAATGCCTGCCCATCATCATCATCGCTTCCCATCATCATCAATGCCTGTCCATTATCAATGCCTACCCATCATCATCAATGATGATAATAGATAAAAAATATATGTATTTTTATTGGATAAGTACAAAAGAATCAAATTTAGAACAGTAGACACAAAAATAATAGTAATGTAGACTCAAAACAGAGAAAACCAGAGGCTCCACAGGACAAACAATCCTCCCCAAAGGAAAAAAAAACCCAATTCCATGTAATGAAATTAGAGGTACCGCACTGGCGATGGTTTCTTTGGGTGCTTACCTATTCCATCCATACCTTTATATGCACTGGCACTTTAGGATATGCGATTGTCCTCTAATTTCATTACATGGAATTGGGTTTTTTTTTCCTTTGGGGAGGATTGTTTGTCCTGTGGAGCCTCTGGTTTTCTCTGTTTTGAGTCTACATTACTATTATTTTTGTGTCTACTGTTCTAAATTTGATTCTTTTGTACTTTGCCAATAAAAATACATATATTTTTTATCTACTATCACCTGTTTGCTTCTTTTTTCTCCTGTTATTCATGTTGCTTTGGAGCTGGTGTTGTTTTTTGCTTCTATTATATGGGTTTATGTTTCCCACTTTTGGCACTATTTGTATGCCATTATGGGGTATTTTTGTATGTACCATCATCATCAATGCCTGCCCATCATCATCATCTCCTCCCCATCATCATCAATGCCTGCCCATCATCATCATATCCTCCCCATCATCATCAATGCCTGCCCATCATCATCATCTCCTCCCCATCATCATCAATGCCTGCCCATTATAATCAATGCCTGCCCATCATCACACACAGACAACACCACAGCACACAAGCACTCTCTCACATACATACATACACACACACACACACACACACAGACACATACACACACACGCCTCACCTGTCTGGCGTCAGCGCGCTCTCTGCCACAGCCGGCCGCTGAATGATGACTGCTGTCACCGCTCTCCTCCACTAACGGGCGCCGGGGTGCCCGACGATGAGTGGGCCCCCCCGCCTGCTCAGGGCCCCGGCACTTGCCCGGGTGTGCCGGGTGCTGACGCCGGCCCTGGCGGACATGAGTTCCCACCACCGAAAAAAGACAAAAAAATGAATTCTTAAAGGGTTGTCATACGTTAACATACCAATGTCCTTCCCTTACGATAGGTCATCAATAAACATACCAATGTCCTTCCCTTACGATAGGTCATCAATAACAGATCGGTTGGGGTCTGACCCCTGTCACCCCACTGATCAGTGTAAGGAGCCAAAACAGAACAGCACCATACACTGTGTAGTGGTCATTCTCAGTACTGCAGCTCAGATCACACTCTACAATGATAGCTGAGCTGCAGTACCACGTTTGGCCACTACATAGTGTATGTCGCTGTGGTGCTTTAGCGCCGTACCCCAGATATCAGCTGTGCGGGGCATCGGACCCCTCTCTTCTTGGCTCTACATATGCCAAGATAACCATTGTTAAATAAAACCCATAATATTTTATTTTATGTACTGCTGTTTGTATTGCTGCTGTAATACTGTAATTTCCCCCCGGGATCAATAAAGTGTATCGTATCGTAATCCTACAATACTCTGTCGGGAGACGTTTATGCTCTATGTGTCTATATGTGCCCCCACCCCCTAGTGGTTGTGATGAGGATTGCGCTTTATTTTATTTTTTTTTAGCACGTCAATGATAATGCTTAGCGTTTGTATCTTGAGAAATTAGAGGTGAAGATGGAATCATTGACATCTCAGGAACTTTTAGCCATTTTTCTAATTCCTAAGTATTCGTCAAAGGTGGTTTCCAGATACATAAAGCTCTTCCAGATCAACGCTCGCGTTCAACTTTAGACGTACAGTAAGAAAACCAATCAATATGTTTTCCATTTCTCGAAGAGCAGGAGCCTCTGACCGCACTTATTTCTACTGCATCCAAACTTTCCGACCGTGTGGTGTAACCCACGTCCAGAAATAGCCCCACTATCACCAGAGCCCCCGCCCCATGTATATATATAGAAGGTGACTTTGGGAATCTGGAGATGTCTGAGCCGCAGGAATCCATTGACGATGCCGCTCAGGATCACGAAACCAAAGAAACGAGGCAGCTCCTGACGAACGTCTCCGCGGCCCCCGCTGCATACATAATAGATCAATAAAAGCTTATTTACTTATGATAAACACACATCAAATCAGTATTTCCCCCCCAGCGGTGGCAGTCTTGGAGTTGATGAGCCGTATGTTTTTCTGTTCTTTAATTTCCTGCCTTGGAGGATTTTTACGGCGACAGTGATGTGCCGGACTGAGATATATGGATGATTATTTAAGAAAATAAAGTATACCATCATACTTTAGAGAGTCCCTCTAAGAAATATCAGCTGCTCCTTTCTCGCTGGGACTACACGACCATCAATGGTTTTCTATCTTCCCCACAACAAGGTAAAACTGATTTTGGTGCACAAACCAGGCTACTATGTCCTGATTCTTATGCTCTTTTCAGTGGACAGTTCACCATTTTTCATCTGCATTCTGCCAGCACTATAGGTACTGTGATTCCTTTCTCTAATCTTTTAGCGTGCATTGCTCCTGCCATTATTCAAGAGCTTACTGACCAGATACAATTTCTGATCTACAGGTCATGGAGCATTTGGGAAGAAGTAACCATCAAATATTCAAAAGGTGAAATGCCAAAACCTGGAACTTTAGGAAAGCCGATTTCAGCAAATTAAGAGAAAAGCTTAATAGTATAGATTGGGACCAGGTCATGGTAACTGGGGATATTGACCATAAATGGGGCATTTTTAAGGATATACTACTAGAATCCAGCAGAAAACTTATACCCTCTGGTAATAAAATGTCCAGGAATAAATAGAGACCATTATGGAATAATAAGACTAAAACTAAAGGGCATTCAGAATCCTGAAGGCCGAGAATACAGGGATATAAAGAGCTAAGTAAGAAATAGAACAAAGAAATCAAGCTGGCAAAGTTATCTACAGAGAAACGAATCACCAGCGACATTAAAATAAATCCCCCAAAATTGTATAAATACATCAATGCCAAAAAGAAAAGAACAATAGATAGTATCGGTCCCTGAAAAGATGACAATAACCGGAAAATTATAGAGGACAAAGAAAAGGCTGAGATATTAAACAGGGCTTTTCATCCGTGTTCACCGATGAATTACGGTAACTGTTTCAGGGATCATTCAACAAGGCAAAAATCAAAGTCCACCACCTGATATAACTAGTGTAAGACAAGAAGAAGTGCACCTGCGACTGAGCGTATCAAACATTGACAAATCCCCCGGCGCAGGAGGCATTCATCCACAGAAACCGAGGGAATTGAGCTCAGTAATTGACAGACCGCTGCATCTCATATTCGTAGACTCTCGTGTAACAGGAGCGGTGCCACAGGATTGGAGGAGGCTCACGTGGTACCGATATTTCAGAAAGGTAAGCCTGACATCAATAGTGTGCAGTATTTTTGGGGCATTATAAGAGATGACTTGCAGAAATATAATGCAGAGAATAATCTAATAACTGACAACCAGCATGGATCCGTGAAGGATAGGTCGTGTCTAACTAACATGCTGGGTTTCTATGAGGAGGAGAGTGCAAGTCTGTATGTAGGTAATGCGACTGATGGGACTTTGCAAAGGCATTTGATACTGTGCCACATAACAGCCTTAGGCCGGGATCACACATGCGAGGAATACGGCCGAGTCTCGCATGTTAATTCTGGCACTGCCGTCGGCCTCGGGAGCGGAGCGTGCGTCTCCATGTATTGCTATGCAGCCGCACGCTCCACTCCCGAGGCCGGCGGCAGTGCCGGGAATTAACATGACCAAGCATGCATATGTGATCTCGGCCTTATACTGAAGCTCCAGCGCAAGGACTGTGGGAAACTATATGCAGATGGTAAGGAATTGGCTAAATGACAGGAAACAAGGAGGCGTCATAAATGATATGTTCCCTAAATGGAATATAGTCAGCAGTGCGGACTGCAAGGATCTGTACTGGGAGCAGTGGGGACCGCAGGGATCTGTAGTGGGAGCAGTGGGGACCGCAGGGATCTGTACTGGGAGCAGTGGGGACCGCAGGAATCTGTAGTGGGAGCAGTGGGGACCACAGGGATCTGTACTGGGAGCAGTGGGGACCACAAGGATCTGTACTGGGAGCAGTGGGAACTACAGGGATCTGTACTGGGACCGATTCTTTTTAACCTCTTTATTAATGACCTTGTGGATGGGATTGAGAGTAAAGTGTCAGTCTTTGCTGACGACACCAAGCTATGTAGGATATTAAAATCTGACCTTGACATTACAATATTACAGAACGATCTGAATGAGACGTCTGATGGGCAAACACTTGGCAAATGAGGTGAAATGTATATAAATGTAGAGTAATGCACCGAGGACGGAGTAATCCTATTGCTGCATATACATTAGATGGAAGAATACTGGGGACTAAAGAACAGGAGAAGGACGGGGGATTCTGGTTACAGGTAAGCTGAGCAGCAGCATTCAATGTCAAGCAGCAGCTGCAAAAGCAAGCAAGATTTTAGGGTGTATAAAAAGAGATAAAATCTCAAAATCCCAACATATTGTTACCCCTCTATAAATCACTGGTGAGGCCACATCTAGAATATGGGATCCAGTTTTGTTCTCTACATTTAGAAAAGAATATTCAGAAATTACAGTCAGTTCAAAGGGATGGAGGCCTCTCATGTGATGAGAGGTTGGAAAAGTAGGGCTTGTTTAGCTTAGAAAAAAGTGGACTCAGAGGAGATCTCATTTACATGTATAAATATATGTGTGGTCAGTACAAAGGACGGCACAGGACTTATTCCTTCCAAGGACCATACTAAGGACCAGGGTGCACTGATTACGAGTGGAAGAAAGGAGATTCCGGCAGCTAAAGAGGAAATGGTTCTGTACAGTTGGAGCAGTCAGAATGTGGAATGCCGACCACAAGAGGTAGTAACGGCCCTCCACCACTTCCTGTAGAAATACAAAGACCCACATCCACTTCCTAGAGAAATACAAAGACCCACATCCACTTCCTGTAGAAATACAAAGACCCACATCCACTTCCTAGAGAAATACAAAGACCCACATCCACTTCCTAGAGAAATACAAAGACCCACATCCACTTCCTAGAGAAATACAAAGACCCACATCCACTTCCTAGAGAAATACAAAGACCCACATCCACTTCCTGTAGAAATACAAAGACCCACATCCACTTCCTGTAGAAATACAAAGACCCACATCCACTTCCTGTAGAAATACAAAGACCCACATCCACTTCTGTAGAAATACAAAGACCCACATCCACTTCTGTAGAAATACAAAGACCCACATCCACTTCCTGTAGAAATACAAAGACCCACATCCACTTCCTGTAGAAATACAAAGACCCACATCCACTTCCTGTAGAAATACAAAGACCCACATCCACTTCCTGTAGAAATACAAAGACCCACATCCACTTCCTGTAGAGGGACATCTTCTCTGCTGATAGACAGATTACACTTGGCAACAGGCAGGTTACACCGATGAGAGACACCTAGTAGCCGGCAATATGGAGAGACTTTCAGGGGTGCGACAATATAATTGACAGATAATGTGATTTACAGATTGACTATTTATTAAATTATCTATGCAATGAGATCAACTTGTGTGAAAGTACCTAGACCATTGATCTAATATGAGCTGCCTCCATCGGTGGTCTCCACAAAAGTTGTAATCACTTCCTTTGTGCTTAGTGTCTCCCCAATGTTGGAGCTACCCCCATACTTACATGACCCTACGGCAACGCGTTGCCCCTTAATGCTTATTTATTTGATGTACCCCATAAGGGCTGTGATGGTCTCTCCAGCAGTGAGCACTAGAAGGAGGCTCTCATAGAACTACTTTCCTCATCTATTTCCATACTGCTCATGCACCACGCATTTACAAAAACTAAATGTCTGAGATAATTATGCCACTGCCGAACCAAGGCAAGAAAATGGTCAGGCTTCAGCAGATTTTCATATCCCTGAATATAAAATTCTTCTTCCCCACAAACTGCATAAAGCAGCTAAATACACAACACGAGTCCTGCAGTCTCCCAGCTCCCTCCTCATGATCTAGGTCATGCATTTCATAACTGGAGGTTAAAATTTGCATCTGTGCGCATGATGTTTCTAGGTGTCAGAAGCGATGTCACAATACTCACTTGATTAACGCAATTTCTATAATGAACATGGCCACAAGTAAAAACCATAATTCCTTATTTCAGCATTATTCTTTAGCGCACATCGGGTCACGCCTGAATGCTGACGAGCGGACGACGTCGCATCAGCCTTAACTCTTTCTACCTAAAACGCACAGGCTGTACTGCGGCAGGTCAGATGAGTACGATAGCGTCAGTGATAGTGCTAGTAGTGCTGCCTCTCTGCTTCATCCCTAAAGTGCAGATAATGCTGCCTCTCCCTGTAAATAAAGAAAAGGTACCGATAGTACTGCCTGTCCGCCTCTCCCTGTAAATAAAGAAAAGGTACAGATAGTACTGCCTGCCCGCCTCTCCCTGTAAATAAAGAAAAGGTACAGATAGTACTGCCTGCCCGCCTCTCCCTGTAAATAAAGAAAAGGTACAGATAGTACTGCCTGCCCGCCTCTCCCTGTAAATAAAGAAAAGGTACAGATAGTACTGCCTGCCCGCCTCTCCCTGTAAATAAAGAAAAGGTACAGATAGTACTGCCTGCCCGCCTCTCCCTGTAAATAAAGAAAAGGTACAGATAGTACTGCCTGCCCGCCTCTCCCTGTAAATAAAGAAAAGGTACAGATAGTACTGCCTGCCCGCCTCTCCCTGTAAATAAAGAAAAGGTACAGATAGTACTGCCTGCCCACCTCTCCCTGTAAATAAAGAAAAGGTACAGATAGTACTGCCTGCCCGCCTCTCCATGTAAATAAAGAAAAGGCACAGATATTACTGCCTCCTTGCCTCTCCCTGTAAATAAAGAAAAGGTACAGATAGTACTGCCTCCTTGCCTCTCCCTATAAATGACATACGTACAGATAGTACTGCCTCCTTGCCTCTCCCTATAAATTATGTAGGTACAGATACTACTGCCTCCTTGTCCTCCCTACAAGTGATGTAGATACAGATAGTACTGCCTCCTTTCCTCTCCCTATAAATGATGTAGATACAGATAGTACTGCCTCCTTGCCTCTCCCTATATATGATGTAGATACAGATAGTACTGCCTCCTTGCCTCTCCCTATAAATGACATACGTACAGATAGTACTGCCTCCTTGCCTCTCCCTATAAATTATGTAGGTACAGATACTACTGCCTCCTTGTCCTCCCTACAAGTGATGTAGATACAGATAGTACTGCCTCCTTTCCTCTCCTATAAATGATGTAGATACAGATAGTACTGCCTCCTTGCCTCTCCCTATATATGATGTAGATACAGATAGTACTGCCTCCTTGCCTCTCCCTATATATGACATAGATACAGATAGTACTGCCTCCTTGCCTCTCCCTATAAATGATGTAGATAGAGTACTGCCTCCTTGCCTCTCTCTATAAATGATGTAGATACAAATAGTACAACCTATAAATGCTGTAGATACAGATAGTATTGCCTCCTTGCCTCTCCCTATAAATGACGTACATACAGATAGTACAGCATACTTGCATCTCCCTATAACTACTGTAGATACAGATAGTAATGCCTCCTTTCCTCTCTCTATAAATGCTGTACATACCGATAGTACTGCCTCCTTGCCTCTCCCTATAAATGATGTAGATACAGCTAGTACTGCCTCCTTGCCTCTACCTATAAATGCTGTAGATACAGATAGTACTGCCTCCTTGCCTCTACCTATAAATGCTGTAGATACAAATAGTACAGCCTCCCTGTCTCTCCATATAAATGATGTAGATACAGATAGTACTGTCTCTCTTTCTCTCCATATAAATGATGTAGATAGAGTACTGCCTCCTTGCCTCTCCTATAACTGCTGTAGATACAGATAGTACTGCCTCCCTGCCTCTCCATATAAATTATGTAGATACAGATAGTACAGCCTCCCTGTCTCTCCATATAAATGATGTAGATACAGATAGTACTGCCTCCTTGTCTCTCCCTATAATGTAGATACAGATAGTACTGCCTCCTTGCCTCTCCCTTTAAAGTATGTAGACACAGATAGTACTGCCTCCTTGCCTCAACCTATAAATTATCTAGATGCAGATAGTACTGCCTCCTGTAAATGATGTAGATACAGATAGTACAGCCTCCTTGCCTCTCCTTATAAATGATGTAGATACAGATAGTACTGCCTCCTTGCCTCTCCCTCAAAATTATGTAGCTACAGATAGTACTGCCTCCTTGCTTCTCCCTATTAAGTATGTAGATACAGATAGTACTCCTTCCTTGCCTCTACCTATAAATTATGTAGATACAGATAGTACTGCCTCCCTGTAAATGATGTAAATACAGATAGTACTGCCTCCTTGCTTCTCCTATTAAGTATGTAGATACAGATAGTACTCCTTCCTTGCCTCTACCTATAAATTATGTAGATACAGATAGTACTGCCTCCCTGTAAATGATGTAAATACAGATAGTACAGCCTCCTTGCCTCTCCTTATAAATGATGTAGATACAGATAGTACTGCCTCCTTGCCTCTCCCTATAAATGATGTAGATACAGATAGTACAGCCTCCTTGCCTCTCCCTATAAATGCTGTAGATACAGATAGTACTGCCTCCTTGCCTCTCCCTATAAATGCTGTACATAGATAGCACTGACTCCTTGCCTCTCCCTATAAATGCTGTAGATACAGATAGTACTGCCTCCTTGCCTCTCCCTATAAATGCTGTACATACAGATAGCACTGACTCATTGCCTCTCCCTATAAATGACGTAGATACAGATAGTACAGCCTCCTTGCCTCTCCCTATAAATTATGTAGATACAGATAGTACTGCCTCCCTGTAAATTATGTAAATACAGATAGTACAGCCTCCTTGCCTCCCTCTAAATGATGTAGATACAGATAGTACAGCCTTCTTGCCACTCCCTATAACTGCTGTAGATACAGATAGTACTGCCTCCCTGCCTCTCCCTATAAATTATGTAGATACAGATAGTACAGCCTCCTTGCCTCTCCCTATAAATGCTGTAGATACAGATAGTACTGCATCTTGCCTCTACCTATAAATGCTGTAGATACAGATAGTACTGCCTCCTTGCCTCTACCTATAATTGCTGTAGATACAGATAGTACTGCCTCCTTGCCTCTCCCTATAAATGATGTAGATTCAGATAGTACTGCATCCTTGTCTCTACCTATAAATGATGTAGATACAGATAGTACTGCCTCCTTGCCTCTACCTATAAATGATGTAGATACAGATAGCACTGCCTCCTTGCCTCTACCTATAAATGCTGTAGATACAGATAGTACTGCCTCCTTGCCTCTACCTATAAATGCTATAGATACAGATAGAAAAATATTTAGAGTTGAGAGTCCTCAGTGTTTGATACCTTTTAATGGCTAACTGAAAAGATGGTAACAAATTGCAAGCTTTCGAGATTACAGTCATGGCCAAAAGTTTTGAGAATGACACAAATATTATATTTTCACATGATCTGCTGCCCTCTGGTTTTTATGTGTGTTTGACAGATGTTTTTATCACAGACAGAAATATAATAATTGCAAACATATGAGTAACAAAAGCTTATATTGACAGTTAGAATGAGTTAATGCAGCAAGTCAATATTTGCAGTGTTGACCCTTCTTCTTCAGGACCTCTGCAATTCTCCCTGGCATGCTCTCAATCAACTTCTGGACCAAATCCTGACTGATAGCAGTCCATTCTTGCACAATCAATGCTTTTATTTTGTCAGAATTTTTAGGTTTTTGTTTGTCCACCCGTCTCTTGATGATTGACCACAAGTTCTCAATGGGATTAAGATCTGGGGAGTTTCCAGGCCATGGACCCAAAATCTCTATGTTTTGTTCCCTGAGCCATTTAGTTATCACCTTTGCTTTATGGCAAGGTGCTCCATCATGCTGGAAAAGGCATTGTTGATCGCCAAACTGCTCTTGGAGGGTTGGGAGAAGTTGCTCTTGGAGGACATTCTGGTACCATTCTTTATCCATGGCTGTGTTTTTAGGCAAGACTGTGAGAGAGCCGATTTCCTTGGCTGAGAAGCAACCCCACACATGAATGGTTTCAGGATGCTTAACAGTTGGCATGAGACAAGACTGGTGGTAGCGCTCACCTTGTCTTCTCCGAATGAGGCGTTTTCCTGATGTCCCAAACAATCGAAAAGGGGATTCATCAGAGAAAATAACTTTACCCCAGTCCTCAGCAGTCCACTGCCTGTACCTTTTGCAGAATATCAGTCTGTCCATGATGTTTTTCTGGAGAGAAGTGGCTTCTTTGCTGCCCTCCTTGAGACCAGGCCTTGCTCCCAGAGTCTCCGCCTCACAGTGCGTGCAGATGCACTCACACCTGCCTGCTGCCATTCCTGAGCAAGCTCTGCACTGCTGGTAGCCCGATCCCGCAGCTGAAACACTTTTAAGAGACGTTCCTGGCACTTGCTGGTCTTTCTTGGGCGCCCTGGAGCCTTTTTGGCAACAATGGAACCTCTCTCCTTGAAGTTCTTGATGATGCGATAGATTGTTGACTGAGGTGCAATCTTTGTAGCTGCGATACTCTTCCCTGTTAGGCCATTTTTGTGCATTGCAATGATGACTGCACGTGTTTCTTTAGAGATAACCATGGTTAACAGAAGAGAAACAATGATGCCAAGCACAAGCCTCCTTTTAAAGTGTCCAGTGGTGTCATTCTTACTTAATCATGACAGATTGATCTCCAGCCATGTCCTCATCAACACCCACACCTGTGTTAATGGAGCAATCACTGAAAAGAGGTTAGCTGATCCTTTTAAGGCAGGGCTGCAATGATGTTGAAATGTGTTTTGGGGGATAAAGTTCATTTTCTAGCCAAATATTGACTTTGCAAGTAATTGCTGTTAAGCTGATCACTCTTTATAACATTCTGGAGTATATGCAAATTGCCATTAGAAAAAGTGAAGCAGTAGACTTAGTAAAAATTAATATTTGTGTCATTCTCAAAACTTTTGGCCATGACTGTACTCAGGTCTCTTCATCAGGCTAAACTAATACAAAATCTGAAGAATTTTTCTATCTACTGGCTAACACGGTACAAAGATATACATCTTTACTGTATCATAGATACAGATAGTACTGCCTCCTTGCCTCTACCTATAAATGCTGTAGATACAGATAGTACTGCCTCCTTGCCTTTCCCCAGCAGCTTCTGTCCATGGTGACTTCACCTGCACTGGATGATCAGTTCTTTACTGTGACAGCAAACTAAATGCTCAATCCTTATCATTTAATTAAAGACCGTGCGGTGACATCTGTCAAGCAACATGAAGATCACGGTGTTACACTGTGACATTGTGTCTCATGATTGTTAATGACGGTCATTGGGTCACATTAACCCATCACCTTCCAGGACCACTGCACAAAATGCTGATAATAATGGGTGGAAAGTCACCTGCGACTTCAGTGTAAGCTGCGTGTGACTCGCGTGCCACAAATCTGTGATGTGCCTGCCATCACTTCCACATTATTATTATTATTATTATTATTATACATTTATATAGCGCCATTTATTCCATGGCGCTTTACATATGAAAAGGGGAAAAATATAGACAGGTACAATAAACATGTGCTGGACAAGGGACACACAAGTACAGAAGGAGAGAGGACCCTGCCCGTGAGGGCTCACAGTCTACAGGGATGGGTGAGAATACACTAGGAGAGGGTAGAGCTGGTCGTACGATGGTTCAGTACATTGAGGATCATTGCAGGTTGTAGGCTTGTCCGAACAGGTGGACATTAGTACGTAGTATCTAGAAATTCTAAATCTGACATTTTGCTTGAAACTGAGGATCCCTGGTCATAAAAGGGTTAAACAAATGGGAAAAAAGTCAATTCTGTTACTGCACCGGACACAAGTCTGTGCAGCTGGATCTATTCATGTATGATCACTCCTGTGAAGTCTGGCTCCTCAGCAGCACCTTCCAGCGACCTAGGGGCCACCTGACCCAGGTAGAGACAGAGGTCAGCCCCGGTTCAGGCGCTCTGGCTCTGTGCATGTTTCTTTAATATACTGTGTATCTCAGAGGGTTCTTCTTCCTTTCTCCACACGTTCCTCAAGGTCTCGGATCGGTGACATGAACCTTTTCATATATGTGTGAGATGACTTACAAATTCCCTCTCTGTGTGGTATTTATGAATCCAATTAATAGTGCATGAGACGCTGATAAACAAGATATCGCCCTGATCTCACAGCAGCATCAGCACCGCATCCATCCATTATTAATGGTGCAATGTAAGATTACACACTCAATAAATGTCTGCTGCTCACATCTTGTAAGAACAGGACTATCGTGCCGCCAAGTTATCTAATCCCCGGACCCTGCAGACAGAGGAGCCGACACAGATGAAGGATTGTTAACGAGGTACAGAGTAACGAAATGCAGGGTAACGAAGTGCGGAGTAACGAAGTGCAGGGTAATGAAGCACGGGATAACAAAGTACAGGGCAACAAAGCAAGGATAACGAGGCACAGGGTAACGAAGCGCGGGGTAACGAAGCACGGGGTAACGAAGCACGGGGTAACGAGGCATGGGGTAACGAAGCATGGGGTAATGGAGGCGGGGAAACAAAGCACGGAGTAACGAAGCACAGAGTAACGAAGCACTGATAACGAGGCACAGGGTAACAAAGCTCAGGGTAACAAAGCATGGGGTAACAAAGCAGGGGTAATGAAGCACGGATAATGAGGCACAGGGTAACAAAGCTCAGGGTAAAAAAGCATGGGGTAATGAAGCACGGGGTAATGAAGCTCAGGGTAATGAAGCACAAGGTAACAAAGCTAGGGGTAATGAAGCTCGGGGTAACGAAGCATGAGGTAATGAAGCACGGGGTAATGAAGCACAGGGTAACGAAGCATGGGGTAAACAAGCATGGGGTAATGAAGCATGAGGTAATGAAGCAAGGGGTAACGAAGCACAGAGTAAAGAAGCATAGAGTAACGAAGCAAGGATAACGAGGCAGAGGGTAACAAAGCTCAGGGTAACAAAGCATGGGGTAATGAAGCATGGAGTAACAAAGCACGGGGTAACGAAGCATGGGGTAATGAAGTTCAGGGTAATGAAGCACAGGGTAACGAAGCTAGGGGTAATGAAGCTCGGGGTAACGAAGCATGAGGTAACGAAGCATGGGGTAATGAAGCACAGGGTAACGAAGCATGGGGTAAACAAGCATGGGGTAATGAAGCACGAGGTAATGAAGCACGGGTTAACGAAGCACAGAGTAACGAAGCACAGAGTAACGAAGCACGGATAACGAGGCAGAGGGTAACAAAGCTCAGGGTAACAAAGCATAGGGTAACGAAGCATGGAGTAACAAAGCATGGGGTAACAAAGCACGGATAATGAGGCACAGGGTAACGAAGCTCAGGGTAATGAACCACATGGTAACGAAGCTTGGGGTAATGAAGCTCGGGGTAACGAAGCTCAGGGTAACAAAGCATTGCATAATGAAGCATGGTGTAATGAAGCATGAGGTAATGAAGCACGGGTTAACGAACCTCAGGGTAACGAAGCTCTGGGTAACGAAGCACAGGTTAATGAAGCTCAGAGTAATGAAGCTCAGGGTAACGAGGCACAGGGTAATGAGGTGCAGGATAACGAAGCAAGGGGATTCGAAGACCGGGGTAATGAAACACAGGGTAATGAAGCACAGGGTAAAGAAGCTCAGGGTAATGAAGCACAGGGTAACGAAGCACAGGGTAATGAAGCTCAGGGTAATGAAGCTCAGGGTAACGAGACACAGGGTAAATAGGCCCAGGGTAATGAAGCATGGGGTATCGAAGCCCGGGGTAATGAAACACAGGGTAACGAAGCACAGGGTAACGAAGCACAGGGTAACAAAGCTCGGGTAACGAAGCACGGGATAACAAAGCACAGGGTAACAAAGCACAGGGTAATAAAGCACAGGGTAACAAAGCACGAGGTAATGAATCACAGGGTAACGATGTACGGGGTAGTGAAGCACAGAGTAACGATGCACAGGGTAACGAAGCACAGGGCAACAAAGAACGGGGTAACAAAGCACAGGGTAATGATGCGCAGTGTAACGAGGTACAGAGTAACGAAACATGGGGTAACGAGGCACGGAGTAATGAAGCACAGAGTAACGATGCACAGAGTAACGAAACACAGGGTAACGAAGCACAGGGTAATGATGCACGGGGTAACAAAGTACAGGGTAACAGCACAGAGTAACGATGCACAGGGTAACGAAGCACATGGTTATGAATCATATAACAATGAAGCACATGGTAATGAAGCACAGGGTAACAAAGCACACTATAATGAAGCACATTGAATGAAGCACAATGAATGAAGCAAATGGCAATGAAGCAAATAGTAATCAAGCATATAGCAATGAAGCACCTGGTAGTGAAGCACATGTACTGAAGAACACTGTAATGAAGCACATGGTAATAAGCCTCATTTGCAATGAATCAATCACTTTCTCTCACTAGAATTGAAGCTCCTCACTCTGCAGACAAGGAAGGAAGCACTCTTCTCCTGCACCCGGCACGGCTTACACCAGTGTACTTCCTACACTGTAATCACCTTCCTCATCATCTTACAGGGTTATTCTCATCACAGACATTTATGGCATATCCACAGACGTGGGCCCGGGTCCTAAGTGCCCTGTTGACATGCTGTAAATTCCATTTCCTCTTTTGTTGGCTCTATGGTATCTTGTGTTGGACAAGCCTTATAGAAAATCGGCCCTGGACAACAAGAATATTAGCTTCTCCTCCGGACATGGACCCTGTTAACTAATGTAGCGGAGCAGAGAGCCATCAGCTCCCTGCTCCACCACTTTCCAGTAAGGCTGTAGGTTGTTTCTGATCTGTATGAGGCCTGTGCCGTGCAATCTGTCCTACATAAGGAGGAAGATGGTGCTCTGCTGAACCTACGTGCCTGTGCACACATGTGCGTGTTGTTAGATCCAGTTCCTATGCTTAATATGACACTTACAGACTGCATTTCTCTGATGCACATGCACTCCTGTATACCTCAGAATCTTCTTCTGTCCATTATGTGCTATTTAGGACTCATTCCTTGAGCTTCCCTCTTTATTAGTATTAGTCTACACCTATTTCACTCATTAAAGTGAACACTGAATAATCAATAATAGCAACCATGCAAGCGATAGCAGACACTCAAATTTTCCTAAAAGAATTGCTTAATTGATCCAGTAGTATAAAAGGCACAAAAAAATGGTTGAACACCACAGCACAAAAATTAAACAGGCAGAAAAGAAATATCTACTGTGCTTCCAAGCAACATATTTCAGACCTGCATGGTCTGTGGCTTGACAAAAGTCCATGCAGGTCTGAAACATGTTGCCTGGGAGCGCAGTGGATATTTCTTTCTGCCTTTGGTGTTCAACCATTTTTTGTGCCCTTTATACTAAATTCCTTTTGGGTCGTCTTCCATCCTCTGCTATTTTGAGGTCTAGTCACAGATTTTCAATGATGATCAGATCAGGGGACTGTGAGGGCCATTGTAAAACCTTCAGCTTGCACCTTTTGAGGTTTTCTATTGTGGATTGTGACGTGTGTTTAGGATGGTTATCCATGTGTAGAAGCCATCCTCTTCCTCTTCCTCTTTTCACCTTCAGCTTTTTTACAGATGGTGTTATGTTTACATCAAGAATTTGTCAAAATTTCATTGAATCCATTCTTCCCTCTACCTGGGAAATGTTCTCTGTGCCATTGGCTGCAACACAACCCCAAAGCATGATTAATCCACCCCCATGCTTAATTGTTGGCAAAATTTTCTTTTCCTGAAATTCTGTCTTTTTTTTCTCCACACATACCTTTAATCATTGTGGCCAAAAATTTATATTTTAACCTCATCAGTCCATAGGACTTGTTTCCAAAATGCATCAGGCTTGTTTACATGTTCTTTTGCATATTTCTGACGCTGAATTTTATGGTGAGGATGCAGGAGAGGTTTTCTTCTGATGATGCTTCCATGAAACCATATTTGTGCAGGAGCCTCTGAACAGTAGAACAATGTACCCAGAGAGATTAGCAAAATTAGGATTATTTAGTCTAGAAAAAAGACGACTGAGGGGCGATCTAATAACCATGTATAAGCATGGATGCCAGCTTAGGGGACCTCAGCCCAGGTTGGAAGAATACAGATCTGCTCCATAGACCATCGCTGAACTATGGATACGTTTGTGAATCTCAGATTGGGACCATCCGGTCACCTGGAACCCATGGATTCGTTTGGAGAAACCAGGTTGGGAACATCCGGCCACCTGGAACCTATGGATATGTTTGCAGAAACCATACTGGGACAATCCGGTCACCTGGCACCTATGGATAAGTTTGGAGAAACTAGGTGGGGACAATCCAGTCATCTGGCATCATGGATATGTTCGGAGAAGCCAGGTTGTGACCCTCGGGTCAAATGGCCTTGTATCTGAATGGACTGTCATCTTCCTACGCTCTCTCCATTGTTCTCTGCGCCTCTCTCTCCACTGTTCTCTGCGCCGCTCTTCACTGTTCTCTGCGCCTCTCTCTCCGCTGTTCCCTGCGCCGCTCTCTCCACTGTTCTCTGCACCGCTCTCTCCACTGTTCTCTGCACCGCTCTCTCCACTGTTCTCTGCACCGCTCTCTCCACTGTTCTCTGCGCCTCTCTCTCCACTGTTCTCTGCGCCGCTCTTCACTGTTCTCTGCGCCTCTCTCTCCGCTGTTCCCTGCGCCGCTCTCTCCACTGTTCTCTGCACCGCTCTCTCCACTGTTCTCTGCACCGCTCTCTCCACTGTTCTCTGCACCGCTCTCTCCACTGTTCTCTGCGCCGCTCTCTCCGCTGTTCCCTGCGCCGCTCTCTCCACTGTTCTCTGCACCGCTCTCTCCACTGTTCTCTGCACCGCTCTCTCCACTGTTCTCTGCGCCGCTCTCTCCGCAGTTCTCTGCGCCGCTCTCTCCGCTCTTCTCTGTGCTGCTCTCTCCACTGTTCTCTGCGCCGCTTTCTCCGCCGCTCCAATAGTCCCTGTAAATTGTATGAGAATGCTGCTGGAAACAATGTAACCCAGGTAAAGCAGAGAGGAAATTGGAAGCAGGAGGGTAATATCTTTTATTAACCCCTCCATTTATCTTGCTTCCTGTGCTTGTCGGCTCTTTGCCGCAGTTGCTCAGGCAGCGGATGAGGAGTGCGGCCCCTGAAAGCAACAGTGCACCAGGGCATCAGCTAATACAGAGCAGATATTAGACGGAGTGCTCACAAACCCCGGGAACCGAAGCGATCGATTGCAGGAGCAGCCGGCGGCCTACGCACATCTTATCTCACACATTCTGTTGCTTAAAGTTTGTACTTGGCCTCCGAGGGGAACGTTTCCTGACATTGCTCATTTTCTGCTAGATCTCGGCCGCGTTCACAGGTCCCATCCAGATAAGGAGGAGTGACATCGCAGTGATCGGGCCGTGGAACCACCAATACTATGAATCTTATAGTCTTCTAAGAACATCTCCTATCACTTATTTAAGAAGAGCTGTCAATTATTTTTTTTTATTTGGTGCTTAAAAGAAAATTGGCAATTGGGTTTTATTAAAAGTTTTGCCCTGTTTTACTTCTCTAGCGTCTGCACTTTACTGTCTATTGCTGGCTGCAGATGGAGTTAACTGAGAATCCGTCAGTGAGCTCTTTCTTACGGGAGAGTTTGTATTTCTTTTATCGGTCATCGAGGTTGAATGTGCCAGGAAACAAAGAGCCTGCAAACGTTGGCGCAAACTTTGTAATGAAACTGAAACGCAAAATTAATTTTTATCTTCAAAGTGCATGCATATACTTTAAGTAAAAAAAGTTGTTCCCACAGGAGGATGCCCCTTTAAGAGACAGGGAGGCCATTAGATTATAGTGGGGACTTACCTAAAAATTACGGGGGACTGATGGAAATAATTGAGCGCTGTGCTCAGCAGTCCCATAGACAATGAATGGAGTTTAGGTCAAGAATGAGGACCTGTGCCCGGTCTTTGGGGTTCCAGAGTCTCAATCTTGGGATCACTGATGGTCCAACCACTGGGAACCCCTAGAAATCTCAAGATCAGAACCCCAAGAACTGCTAGTGCAGACTCCGCTCCATTCATTGACTATACGACTGAAGGAAATAAAGGATCACTGTGCTAAGAAGTGCCATAGACAATGAATGGAGACGAGGTCAAGAATGAGCACCTATGACTGGTCTTTAGGGTTCCAGAGTGTCAATCTTATGATCACTGGTGGTCCAAACCCTGGGAATCCCTAGAAATTTCGAGATCAGAACCCCAAGAACTGCATGTGTGGCCTCAGCTCCATTCATTGGCTATAGGACTGAAGGAAGTAACAGTTGTGTTCAACAGTCCCTTAGACAATGAATGGAGCCAATGTCAAGAATGAGACCTGTGACCTGACTTTGGGGTTCCAGACTCCCAATCTAGGGATCTCTAGTGGTTCAACCACTGGGAAACCATAGAAATTTTGAGATTGGAACCCCAAGAACTGCATGCATGGCCTCTGCTTCATTCCTCGACTAAGAGACTGAAAGAAATAACTAAGCACTGTGCTCAGCAGTATTATAGACAATGAATGGAGCAGACGTCAAGTATGTGGACCTATGCACCATCTTTGGGGTCCGAAGTTCCTATCTCGGGATTGCTGGTGATATGACCACTGAGAATCCTTAGCAATCTCAAGATCGGAACCGCAAGAACTGCATGTGTGGCCTCTGCTCCATTCATTGACTAAGGGAGTGAAAGAGATAACAGGATGCTGCACTCAGCAGTCCCATAGACAATGAAAGGAGTGGAGGTTGGGCATGCCCATCTCTGTCCCGCCTTTGCGGCTCCCAATCTCGGGTTCGCTGAGGGTCTCAGCAGCCGGACCTTCAGTGATCATTATGTTTTCCCCCAGAGATTTTTAGCTTTCAGGAGTTTCCACTTTGCTGATGATTTAGACCTTTTCAGAAAACCATTCTTTTCTAGGCGAGAAATCGTGGCCACCAAATATCTTCTTTTATTTTCTCATGTTTTTTTCTCACGTAAAAAAAAAAAAAACCTGAACAAAAGACGGTGGATGAAAGGCTCCGATGACTTGTAGTAAAATTGGCATCTATCTGGGCTGAATAGGACGTGTCAGCCATCGCTGCAGCTGGGGGGCGCTCCGGCTGCCTCCTGACGGGGGTGATTATCCCCTATAACATACAGGTTGGCATCAGACATGAAAGCACCAGATCCATAAAGGGCCACCGGCTCCTGACGCCCATTACAAGCTCCTTCATTCCCCGGCCACCGTGTTTATAAAGAAGCAGAAATCAGCGCCGGCGGACGGCTCCTCTATGTGATGCTACTCTCTGTGATGCTCCTCTCTGTGATGCTCCTCTCTGTGATGCTCCTCTCTCCTCATCTTTCTCCTACTACAAAGCATCCTGAAAATCAAATGTTATCTGAACACCCACCGCCTTCATCTCAGCCTCCGAAAATCACTGTACTCTCCCGGAGTACAAGGATAAAGGTAGATTACGGAGGTGTCTCGGGGGTCACCGGTGACATTACCAGCCCGGGCTCCGGGATATTTCTGGTCCCGCATCACAGGACTGTGCAGACATGGAAATCACAGAGACGGAGAAGAGATGTGGGGAAGTAAGGGGAGACACCCGGTCCGGAGGAAAATCCGGGGAACGGAGGAACGAGGAGTCAGAAAGGGGCAAAACCACGGTAGATAGCAGGACCACAGAAATATAGAAGGACCGACTCAGGGGTCACCGGTGACATTACCAGCCTGGGCTCCGGGATATTTCTGGTCCCGCATCACAGGACTGTGCAGACATGGAAATCACAGAGACGGAGAAGAGATGTGGGGAAGTAAGGGGGAGACACCCGGTCCGGAGGAAAATCCGGGGAACGGAGGAACGAGGAGTCAGAAAGGGGCAAAACCACGGTAGATAGCAGGACCACAGAAATATAGAAGGACCGACTCAGGGGTCACCGGTGACATTACCAGCCTGGGCTCCGGGATATTTCTGGTCCCGCATCACAGGACTGTGCAGACACGGAAATCACAGAGACGGAGAAGAGATGTGGGGAAGTAAGGGGGAGACACCCGGTCCGGAGGAAAATCCAGGGAACGGTGGAACAAGGAGTCAGAAAGGGGCAAAACCACGGTAGATAGCAGGACCACGGAAATATAGAAGGACCGACTCAGGGGTCACCGGTGACATTACCAGCCTGGGCTCCGGGATATTTCTGGTCCCGCATCACAGGACTGTGCAGACACGGAAATCACAGAGACGGAGAAGAGATGTGGGGAAGTAAGGGGGAGACACCCGGTCCGGAGGAAAATCCGGGGAACGGTGGAACAAGGAGTCAGAAAGGGGCAAAACCACGGTAGATAGCAGGACCACGGAAATATAGAAGGACCGACTCAGGGGTCACCGGTGACATTACCAGCCCGGGCTCCGGGATATTTCTGGTCCCGCATCACAGGACTGTGGAGACACGGAAATCACAGAGACGGAGGCGAGATGTGGGAAGGAAGGGGGCGACACCCGGTCAGGAGGAAAATCCGGGGAACGGAGGAACAAGGAGTCAGAAAGGGGCAAAACCACGGTAGATAGCAGGACCACGGAAATATAGAAGGACCGACTCAGGGGTCAAGGGAAAGATTTACAATATCTATCATCATCATATATATCTATCACCATTCTATCTATTATCTAAAAAAAAAGAGAAAGAAAAGCAGCACTAGCTAGCAGTAAATAGAACACGGGTGCCAAGTCTTCCAGGCATATACCAATCCTCCATATAATGGAGGAAAATGAAGGCAGCACTTCTCTATAGAACATTATGACGATGATTTAATAGCCCATGGCAACATTTCGGCTCTGAGCGTGAGCCTCTCTCAGGCATGAGAAAGTGTCGCCTCCCAGTCCTTTGTATGGACTTCATGTCTGCTCTCCATCAGATAACCCTCTTCAATGACCTGCTCACAGCAGGGTAGTAGCTGAACGAGGGTCATAGGCAGTGTTAGAGTGCTACTCTTGTTCCCTTCACTTTATGATGAAGCGATGCTTCAGTTTCTAATACGGGGTTGACGTGTCCCCTCCCAAGCTTTATAGATTAATACATTTATGACATTTGTAAAAATAATAACAGAGGACAAGTCTTCCTTCTGGTGGAGGAAACGTTCCTGTGGGTGACGTGTCACCGTGTTTGTCACCAGAGATGTATGGGCTCCTTATCTTCTTATCGTATTATGTAGATTAATATTTTCGCAGGATTTATGTGACTTTATGAGCACAAGCTCTTATCTACTTATGATAAATCCACGAGCCTCGGCTGAGCCTCCACTTACCTCACCTCCTGCTACCGGAAGTGGGGTTTGGTCAATTCCACCGAGAATCAATTAAAACCAAATGTCAATATTGTCTTTACATTTTTTTCCTAGAATGATTTATGTTTTCCTGAAAATATGGAAATAATCGACTTTATATTATCTGTGCATTACTGTGAATGGTGGATACTGTGTTATCTACTGTATATAGAGGTGTTATCAGTCACTGTACAGGAGGAGGAGGTGAGCTGTGATATCACCTATTGTGAATGGTGGATCCTGTGTTATCTACTGTATATAGAGGTGTTATCAGTCATTGTACAGGAGGAGGAGGTGAGCTGTGACATCACCTATTGTGAATGGTGGATCCTGTGTTATCTACTGTATATAGAGGTGTTATCAGTCATTGTACAGGAGGAGGAGGTGAGCTGTGACATCACCTATTGTGAATGGTGGATCCTGTGTTATCTACTGTATATAGAGGTGTTATCAGTCATTGTACAGGAGGAAGAGGTGAGCTGTGACATCACCTATTGTGAATGGTGGAGCCTGTGTTATCTACTGTATATAGAGGTGTTATCAGTCATTGTACAGGAGGAGGAGGTGAGCTGTGATATCACCTATTGTGAATGGTGGATCCTGTGTTATCTACTGTATATAGAGGTGTTATCACTCATTGTACAGGAGGAGGAGGTGAGCTGTGACATCACCTATTGTGAATGGTTGATCCTGTGTTATCTACTGTATATAGAGGTGTTATCAGTCATTGTACAGGAGGAGGAGGTGAGCTGTGACATCACCTATTGTGAATGGTGGATCCTGTGTTATCTACTGTATATAGAGGTGTTATCACTCATTGTACAGGAGGAGGAGGTGAGCTGTGACATCACCTATTGTGAATGGTGGATCCTGTGTTATCTACTGTATATAGAGGTGTTATCAGTCATTGTACAGGAGGAGGAGGTGAGCTGTGACATCACCTATTGTGAATGGTGGATCCTGTGTTATCTACTGTATATAGAGGTGTTATCAGTCATTGTACAGGAGGAGGAGGTGAGCTGTGACATCACCTATTGTGAATGGTGGATCCTGTGTTATCTACTGTATATAGAGGTGTTATCAGTCATTGTACAGGAGGAGGAGGTGAGCTGTGACATCACCTATTGTGAATGGTGGATCCTGTGTTATCTACTGTATATAGAGGTGTTATCAGTCATTGTACAGGAGGAGGAGGTGAGCTGTGATATCACCTATTGTGAATGGTGGATCCTGTGTTATCTACTGTATATAGAGGTGTTATCAGTCATTGTACAGAAGGAGGAGGTGAGCTGTGATATCAACTATTGTGAATGGTGGATCCTGTGTTATCTACTGTATATAGAGGTGTTATCAGTCATTGTACAGGAGGAGGAGGTGAGCTGTGACATCACCTATTGTGAATGGTGGATCCTGTGTTATCTACTGTATATAGAGGTGTTATCAGTCATTGTACAGGAGGAGGAGGTGAGCTGTGATATCACCTATTGTGAATGGTGGATCCTGTGTTATCTACTGTATATAGAGGTGTTATCAGTCATTGTACAGGAGGAGGTGAGCTGTGACATCACCTATTGTGAATGGTGGATCCTGTGTTATGTACTGTATATAGAGGTGTTATCAGTCATTGTACAGGAGGAGGAGTGAGCTGTGACATCACCTATTGTGTATGGTGGATCCTGTGTTATCTACTGTATATAGAGGTGTTATCAGTCATTGTACAGGAGGAGGAGGTGAGCTGTGACATCACCTATTGTGAATGGTGGATCCTGTGTTATCTACTGTATATAGAGGTGTTATCAGTCATTGTACAGGAGGAGGAGGTGAGCTGTGATATCACCTATTGTGAATGAAGGATCCTGTGTTATCTACTGTATATAGAGGTGTTATCAGTCATTGTACAGGAGGAGGAGGTGAGCTGTGACATCACCTATTGTGAATGGTAAATCCTGTGTTATCTACTGTATATAGAGGTGTTATCAGTCATTGTACAGGAGGAGGAGGTGAGCTGTGACATCACCTATTGTGAATGGTGGATCCTGTGTTATCTACTGTATATAGAGGTGTTATCAGTTATTGTACAGGAGGAAGAGGTGAACTGTGACATCACCTATTGTGAATGGTGGATCCTGTGTTATCTACTGTATATAGAGGTGTTATCAGTCATTGTACAGGAGGAGGAGGTGAGCTGTGACATCACCTATTGTGAATGGTGGATCCTGTGTTATCTACTGTATATAGAGGTGTTATCAGTCATTGTACAGGAGGAAGAGGTGAACTGTGACATCACCTATTGTGAATGGTGGATCCTGTGTTATCTACTGTATATAGAGGTGTTATCAGTCATTGTACAGGAGGAGGAGGTGAGCTGTGATATCACCTATTGTGAATGGTGGATCCTGTGTTATCTACTGTATATAGAGGTGTTATCAGTTATTGTACAGGAGGAGGAGGAGGTGAGCTGTGATATCACCTATTGTGAAAGGTAAATCCTGTGTTATCTACTGTATACAGAGGTGTTATCAGTCATTGTACAGGAGGGGAGGTGAGCTGTGACATCACCTATTGTGAATGGTGGATCCTGTGTTATCTACTGTATATAGAGGTGTTATCAGTTATTGTACAGGAGGAGGAGGAGGTGAGCTGTGATATCACCTATTGTGAATGGTGGATCCTGTGTTATCTACTGTATATAGAGGTGTTATCATTGTACAGGAGGAGGAGTGAGCTGTGACATCACCTATTGTGAATGGTGGATCCTGTGTTATCTACTGTATATAGAGGTGTTATCAGTCATTGTACAGGAGGAGGAGGTGAGCTGTGATATCACCTATTGTGAATGGTGGATCCTTTGTTATCTACTGTATATAGAGGTGTTATCAGTCATTGTACAGGAGGAGGAGGTGAGCTGTGATATCAACTATTGTGAATGGAGGATCCTGTGCTATCTACTGTATATAAGGTGTTATCAGTCATTGTACAGGAGGAGGAGGTGAGCTGTGACATCACCTATTGTGAATGGTGGATCCTGTGTTATCTACTGTATATAGAGGTGTTATCAGTCATTGTACAGAGGAGGAGGTGAGCTGTGACATCACCTATTGTGAATGGTGGATCCTTTGTTATCTACTGTATATAGAGGGGTTATCAGTCATTGTACAGGAGGAGGAGGTGAGCTGTGACATCACCTATTGTGAATGGTGGATCCTGTGTTATCTACTGTATATAGAGGTGTTATCAGTCATTGTACAGGAGGAGGAGGTGAGCTGTGACATCACCTATTGTGAATGATGGATCCTGTGTTATCTACTGTATATGGAGGTGCTATCAGTCATTGTACAGGAGGAGGAGGTGAGCTGTGACATCACCTATTGTGAATGGTGGATCCTGTGTTATCTACTGTATATAGAGGGGTTATCAGTCATTGTACAGGAGGAGGTGAGCTGTGACATCACCTATTGTGAATGGTGGATCCTGTGTTATCTACTGTATACAGCGTCGGACTGGAACACCTTGGGGCCACCAGAGAAAATCATTCTTGGGGCCCACTATGTAGCTGCATTGAAATAAATACAAGACCACCAATTGTGCAGTAAAACACACTAATATCAGGGTATAATATAAGGTAGTACATGTCTTAATTATGTAGCAGGAGTTGGGGTAGCCTTACTCATAGATTATAAAGCAGCCCCCTCATAGGGATAATGCTGCCCCCCTCATAGGGTATAATGCTATATATATATATATATATATATATATATATAGATAGATATAGATAGATAATAGATAGATACCATATATACTCGAGTATAAACCGACCCCCCTAATTTTGCCACAAAAAACTGGGAAAACTTATCGACTCGAGTATAAGCCTAGGGTGGAAAATGAGATTATGCCCCATATGCTGCCCATGTATTATGCCCCATAAATGCTCCACAGATTATGCCCCCATAGATTATGCCCCCATAAATGCTCCACAGATTATGCCCCCATAGATGCTCCACAGACTGTGCCCCCATAGATTATGCCCCCATAAATGCTCCACAGACTGTGCCCCCATAGATTATGTCCCCATAAATGCTCCACAGATTATGCCCCCATAGATGCTCCACAGACTGTGCCCCCATAGATTATGCCCCCATAGATGCTCCACAGACTGTGCCCCCATAGATTATGCCCCCATAAATGCTCCACAGATTATGCCCTCATAGATTATGCCCCCATAGATGCTCCACAGACTGTGCCCCCATAGATTATGCCCCCATAAATGCTCCACAGACTGTGCCCCCATAGATTATGCCCCCATAGATGCTCCACAGATTATGCCCCCATAGATGCTCCACAGACTGTGCCCCCATAAATTATGCCCCCATAGATGCTCCACAGATTATGCCCCATAGATTACGCCCCCATAGATGCTCCACAGACTGTGCCCCCATAGATTATGCCCCCATAAATGCTCCACAGATTATGCCCCCATAGATTATGCCCCCATAAATGCTCCACAGATTATGCCCCCACAGATTATGCCCCCATAGATTATGCCCCCATAAATGCTCCACAGATTATGCCCCCACAGATTATGCCCCCATAGATGCTGCATTTTATAGGTCCCTTTATGCTGCCGCAGCTGCTGCTGCAAAAAAAAGACATACTCACCTCTCGTCGCTGGGGGCCAGGTGCTGGTGTCCTGAGCAGGCGGGGACACCGGCGCGCTATGGGGGACAGGTGCCAGTGTCACCGCTCGCTCAGGGCCCCGGCACCTGAGATATTTACCTCTCACACGCTCCACCGCTGAGCGCCGCTGTCTTCGGTCCTCCAGCAGTGAATGCTCAGGCAGAGGGCGCGGCGCTCACTAATGACATCATCGCGCCCTCTGCCTGAACATCGCAGCAAGAGGACCCGAGGACACAGCGGCGTTCAGCGGTTGGAGCGGGTGACAGGTAAGTAATGATATTCACTGCTTCCCACGCCCATGTGGGCGTGGGAAGCAGTGAATATTCATTTCTCTTTAGCAGCGGGGACAGGGGCTCCTGCCTCCTGTCACCCGCTGCTGCTCCGCTGGCACGGGGCCCCCATGGCAGCTGCGTGGTGTGCCGCACACGCCACCGGCTGGAGGCCCCTGGAGCAGCGGGGGCCCTAGGCAACCGGCCCTTGTATGCCAGCAGGTGCCAGGGCCCCCCAGATGCCAGGGCCCACCGGAGAATTCTCCGGTTCTCCGGTGGGCCAGTCCGACCCTGACTGTATATAGAGGTGTTATCAGTCATTGTAAAGGAGGAGGAGGTGAGCTGTGATATCACCTATTGTGAATGGTGGATCCTGTGTTATCTACTGTATATAGAGGTGTTATCAGTCATTGTACAGGAGGAGGAGGAGGTGAGCTGTGATATCACCTATTGTGAATGGTGGATCCTGTGTTATCTACTGTATATGGAGGTGTTATCAGTCATTGTACAGGAGGAGGTGAGCTGTGATATCACCTATTGTGAATGGTGGATCCTGTGTTTTCTACTGTATATAGAGGTGTTATCAGTCATTATACAGGGGGAGGAGGAGGTGAGCTGTGATATCACGTATTGTGAATGGTAGATCCTGTGTTTTCTACTGTATATACAGGTGTTATCAGTCATTGTACAGGAGGAGGAGGTGAGCTGTGACATCACCTATTGTGAATGGTGGATCCTGTGTTATCTACTGTATATAGAGGTGTTATCAGTCATTTTACAGGAGGAGGAGGTGAGCTGTGACATCACCTATTGTGAAGGGTGGATCCTGTGTTTTCTACTGTATATAGAGGTGTTATCAGTCATTGTACAGGAGGAGGTGAGCTGTGATATCACCTATTGTGAATGGTGGATCCTGTGTTATGTACTGTATATAGAGGTGTTATCAGTCATTGTACAGGAGGAGGAGGTGAGCTGCGATATCACCTATTGTGAATGGTGGATCCTGTGTTATCTACTGTATATGGAGGTGTTATCAGTCATTATACAGGAGGAGGAGGTGAGCTGTGATATCACCTATTGTGAATGGTGGATCCTGTGTTATGTACTGTATATAGAGGTGTTATCAGTCATTATACAGGAGGAGGAGGTGAGCTGTGATTTCACCTATTGTGAATGGTGGATCCTGTGTTATGTACTGTATATGGAGGTGTTATCAGTCATTATACAGGAGGAGGAGGTGAGCTGTGATATCACCTATTGTGAATGGTGGATCCTGTGTTATCTACTGTATATAGAGGTGTTATCAGTCATTGTACAGGAGGAGGAGGTGAGCTGTGACATCACCTATTGTGAATGGTAGATCCTCTGTTTTCTACTGTATATGGAGGTGTTATCAGTCATTATACAGGAGGAGGAGGTAAGCTGTGATTTCACCTATTGTGAATGGTGGATCCTGTGTTATCTAATGTATATAGAGGTGTTATCAGTCATTATACAGGAGGAGGAGGTGAGCTGTGACATCACCTTTTGTGAATGGTGGAGCCTGTGTTATCTACTGTATATAGAGGTGTTATCAGTCATTGTACAGGAGGAGGAGGTGAGCTGTGACATCACCTATTGTGAATGGTGGATCCTGTGTTATCTACTGTATATAGAGGTGTTATCCGGCATTGTACAGGAGGAGGAGGTGAGCTGTGACATCACCTATTGTGAATGGTGGATCCTGTGTTATCTACTGTATATAGAGGTGTTATCAGTCATTGTACAGGAGGAGGAGGTGAGCTGTGACATCACCTATTGTGAATGGTGGAGCCTGTGTTATCTACTGTATATAGAGGTGTTATCAGTCATTGTACAGGAGGAGGAGGTGAGCTGTGATATCACCTATTGTGAATTGTGGATCCTGTGTTATCTACTGTATATAGAGGTGTTATCAGTCATTGTACAGGAGGAGGAGGTGAGCTGTGACATCACCTATTGTGAATGGTGGATCCTGTGTTATCTGTATATACAGGTGTTATCAGTCATTGTACAGGAGGAGGTGAGCTGTGACATCGCCTATTGTGAATGGTGGATCCTGTGTTATCTACTTTTTATAGAAATCTCTGCTGAAGAGAAAGTCTGAGTCTGGTATAAGGCTTAATGGCTATTAAAAAAATTGCATGATTAAAAAAAATAAATAAAATTATATATGTATGAATGAAAGTATGTATGTATATATAGGGTATTGACGGGTCCTTGAGGGGAGATATGTGTCATCGCGGCTGTTAGCTGCGGTGATGTGAGCTCGGAAGCATGCTCCAGCACATATAGTGCTGATGGAGTTATTAGGCCTTTGCAGGGTCGGGTTTTAGGAGCCGTCATAAGAGATGGGTGGGACTGACTGCTCACATATCCTAACCCCAGGGACGTGGTTTGGCAGATAAAATGGAGAGCGAGTGTCTCTGGAGCTGGAGATGTGTGGATCTCCTGTGTGTTGGTCTGTGCTGAGACCTGAAGAGCCGTACACTGTCCTGAGTAGGCGGACCCGCTGCATGTTGTATGGACTTTTTACCTTGTGTTTTCACTGTGTGCTGAGAAGGCTGTGCTTTTTGTTTTGCTATCACAGCATAACGTCACATCGCTAACGCTGCCGATTATTGACATGCGCTCGGTTATGGCAGTCTATGGGTGCGTTATCGGAGGTGTTACATCACATTAATGCTGCTGTGTAACGCATCTGTGTAGCCCAGCTTCGCAGGCACACATGAAAATCCAGGAAAGTGCACTGGAAGGTAACAGCCAAAGCTTGATATGCATTCACTCATGTCACTCACATTTAGACACACCCATAGGGGTATATAAGTTTGGTGGGTGTCAGCATAGGGAGTTTAGTTTCCTGTCTTCGGACAGGGGAGTCAGCTTCCTGTCTTAGGACAGTGATTCAGTCAGTTAGCTCCGGGAGGCTCAGGAGTGAGTCATCCCTTGGATAGTTACCTGTCTGAGTTAGTCAGTCAGATTGGTTTCCTGCTGAGTTCAGACCAGAGACTTCAGCCGCCTGTCCCAGGACAGTGAAGTTCAGTCTACAGAGGTCCTGGACTAGGAGAATACTGAGAGCTGCTCAGCGAGCCCAAACAGGGAATCTGTGATTCGACTTCTATGCAGCAGTGTTTATGTTAAGAGCGGAAAGCAGGGCGAAGGGCACAGTGGAGAAGACAGAGCAGTGCCTTAGGTATTGGATTACCTGCACTAAATCACCGGTCACTGGGGACCGAAGCGTTGCTATTGTTTCAGGCATAGTAACAAGAAAACCAGAGGCATCTGGACTACAGGTCGCAGAGAGCAGCCCTAAGTGTCAATACGTAACCGGAGTCAGGTGGAACAGGGACTTTGAGCAAGGCCATGCAAAAGTAAGGACTTAGTTTCATCATCAGAAGGCTCCACCACAACGTTGGCCGGGCAGTACAGCTATTGAGACAGCTGGAGAGTTTAGAGTTAACTTCGCTTCAGGCAAGTTGGACTCACATTATATGGAAGTTAAGGAGGCCTCTAACCTGCTCAGCTGTTACCGGAATGTGCACTCTCCACCCCGACCAGCTTCCCGGGATCTGCTTGAACCATCATCAGTAAAAGGTATGAAAAGGAACTACCTTGTGTGTGACTGAATTATTACTACACCCTGCATCATCACTCCCATAGACTTCCAGGGACACGTCTCACCTGTGGGAGACTTACTATCAAGCTGCCCCATAACATCCCCTGTGAAGACCCTTACAGCAGCGCTGGTACAAATTACCAGAAACCACAGGTGGCGTCACGAACTACCTACCTAATAATCCCCTGTAAATATCCCCCAACGCTTGACTGCCAGGGCCACGGACCGAGCCACCGCTACCAGTGACAACTCCCATAGATTTCCATGGGCTCGGCTCCGAGTACCCCATAGCCCTGGTATCCACAATTGTGGGGCGAGTCAATTCAACTTGGCGTCACGAACAGGATCCGAAACTTGCAATTGTGAGTCCTGTGTGCCTATATTGAACTGTTTGTGTGGAAAAGACTGTTTGCTGTATTTGGCGCCAAATACCGCCATTTTACCGCCAAGTTGGCGCCCTGAGGCACTGGTGAAGAAGGTGGGCGTGCATTCGTGGGCGTGTACCCCCCTGAGGCGCGAAAGCTATGGCCGCCCTCTCCAAGGCCTACTACAATGTGAGATCCAGCCCCACTGCAAAAGAAATACGCCTCCTCTTCATCCTCTATGCGAAGAGGAGGAGACGCAAATCCCGCCTCCACGGAAAGGACCAGAATGTTCCTGTTGGATACCACAGTGAGACCTGGACCGAGATGGCGGAAGGACAGGAGAATCAGTGCCCAGTACCGGAGGACTGTCTGCCTGTGCCGGAGCTGTCCCCAGATCAGGACACCGACCCCGCCATGATGGCGCTGCGGAGGGAGAACGCAGAGCTGAAGAAGAAGCTGCAGAATCGTGCAGTTCGACAAGAGACGGAGAGACGCTGGCGCACCCAAACACAGCGGCTGCTGTGGGACGCCATGTTCTCTCCCACAAGTGAAATACCGTCTCTTGATACCCCTCTATCACTGGATTATCCAAAGGCCCTGATGAAAAAGGCTGCGGAGCGACTGGAGGCGGACACCTGATATGCTGTACCTGATCCCACCGATGGAGCGGTGGAGGCGAAGGAGGCTGAGGAGGTCCTGCCCGTTCCGGAATGCCAGCCAGGTCAGGAGGCCGCAGCGGATTGCCGATCCCCGGCGGGGACACCGGAGGGTTCCTGCCCATCGTTGCCAGAAGTCAACTGGGACGAGATGGAGCGTATTGATGACATCATGTATGCCGTCCAGTGGGAAAGAGAGATGCAGTGTCGCAAAGAGGAGCAGCGACGCCGACAGGAGGAAGAGCGGGAGGTGCAGCAGAACCGACAACGGCAGTATGAGCAGATGGTCGCTGATAAGGAGACCGTGCGCAGAGAGAAAGGTACCTTGCGGGAACCGCGGCGGTAGGGGTGTGTTACAGAGTTCCAGCTCCGCAAGGGCTGGGGCTTCATCAGAGAACCGGGCCTCTATGCAGGGGTCTTTGTCAGCCGCAGGGATGTAGAATCCCACCTGCCCATCGGTCACCCGGGGAGGGACCTGATGAATGGGGACATTGTTAGTTACACCCGTCACTGGGGCATGAAGGGGTGGTATGCCCTGAATGTGTCCATCGTTAGTGACCCCGTCCCCGACGCCGGTCCCGGGGCGTCCCAGTTCAGAGCGTCCACAGCACCAGGCCGTACTTCAGCATCACCCCCTGCAGGCCCATCGCAATCTATGTCGCAATCGGCATCGCCTCCTGCTTACTCAACGCAAACCAAGTCGCAATCTGTACAGCGGCCCAAGTCTCAGCCAGCGCTGCCGTCTAAACCGCCAACTGCGACCAAGTTAGTATCGCAAAATGTTGTGGTACCTGTAGCGACGCAATCGGCGTCCCACAAAGAGGAAGCACCCGGCGTGCCCCTAGCGGTTCGCACAAGGACTGTAGCGACCCAGACCCTGATAGCAGGTCACGACCTGTTTGTCATGCACTCTAAGGAGCATCGCATTGTTCCAGCCCCCGGGGTGGAAGATGTAATTGAAGTCTGCAAGAAAATGTGAAGACCGGTAGGACCCAGACAGGGGTTTACCGTATTGAAGCATGTATAAAGTTGAAAAAAAAAAGTTTGCATAATTGCACTTGAAATGTATGTAATGTTTACATAACTTGCCAATTGCACTTTATTATTGTCTATTGAAGTTTCTTATAGGGAGTAGAATACCCGGCTGGGTACCAGAAAGAAAAGTTAAGAAAATTATGTTTATCTATTTTGCATAGTTTTGCATAAAATACCCTGGTTGGGTAAAGAAAGTTAAAAATTATAATGTGAATATTTGACAATTGAAGTTTAAATATGTGTCTTTAACCATGCCATGGACTGAGAGGCTGTGGACTGTGCCAGCCCAGAACTTATCTTTGTACATAGTTGCGCTTCGGTGCATTATTTTGGTTTTACATAAAACCACTACTACAAAATCTACCTCTGAAGAAAAACCCGTATGGTGGGCCTAGAGTGAGGTCTGCAGTCAGAAGTCCTGCAGCCCACCCAGGACCCACGTGGGAGGTTTTTGGTGCGGGTCCTCCACAAGTATCCTGTATATATAAAAATGTCTTGATATTTTGATACTTTTGTATTTTCTTATTGTACAAATGGTAACGTTCAAGAAGTCGTACCTCCCGGATGGGAAGAGTTATAATGTTGTTGTTAATGCAATACAAAATATTCTTTTTGTCTTTTACAGCCCGGGAGTGCTGTGTTTTACCAAGGGGGGATGTGTAGCCCAGCTTCGCAGGCACACATGAAAATCCAGGAAAGTGCACTGGAAGGTAACAGCCAAAGCTTGATATGCATTCACTCATGTCACTCACATTTAGACACACCCATAGGGGTATATAAGTTGGTGGGTGTCAGCATAGAGGGTGTTTCAGCTTCCTGTCTTAGGACAGTGATTCAGTCAGTTAGCTCCGGGAGGCTCAGGGGAGTGAGTCATCCCTTGGATAGTTACCTGTCTGAGTTAGTCAGTCAGATTGGTTTCCTGCTGAGTTCAGAGCAGAGACTTCAGCCGCCTGTCCCAGGACAGTGAAGTTTAGTCGACAGAGGTCCTGGACTAGGAGAATACTGAGAGCTGCTCAGCGAGCCCAAACAGGGAATCTGTGATTCGACTTCTATGCAGCAGTGTTTATGTTAAGAGCGGAAAGCAGGGCGAAGGGCACAGTGGAGAAGACAGAGCAGTGCCTTAGGTATTGGATTACCTGCACTAAATCACCGGTCACTGGGGACCGAAGCGTTGCTATTGTTTCAGGCATAGTAACAAGAAAACCAGAGGCATCTGGACTACAGGTCGCAGAGAGCAGCCCTAAGTGTCAATACGTAACCGGAGTCAGGTGGAACAGGGACTTTGAGCAAGGCCATGCAAAAGTAAGGACTTAGTTTCATCATTAGAAGGCTCCACCACAACGTTGGCCGGGCAGTACAGCTATTGAGACAGCTGGAGAGTTTAGAGTTAACTTCGCTTCAGGCAAGTTGGACTCACATTATATGGAAGTTAAGGAGGCCTCTAACCTGCTCGGCTGCTACCTGAAAGTGCACTCTCCACCCCGACCAGCTTCCCGGGATCTGCTTGAACCATCATCAGTAAAAGGTATGAAAAGGAACTACCTTGTGTGTGACTGAATTATTACTACACCCTGCATCATCACTCCCATAGACTTCCAGGGACACGTCTCACCTGTGGGAGACTTACTATCAAGCTGCCCCATAACATCCCCTGTGAAGACCCTTACAGCAGCGCTGGTACAAATTACCAGAAACCACAGGTGGCGTCACGAACTACCTACCTAATAATCCCCTGTAAATATCCCCCAACGCTTGACTGCCAGGGCCACGGACCGAGCCACCGCTACCAGTGACAACTCCCATAGATTTCCATGGGCTCGGCTCCGAGTACCCCATAGCCCTGGTATCCACAATTGTGGGGCGAGTCACATCCGTTAAACGGACGGCCACAACGTGATGTGAACCTGGCATTACAGGGGCATGAAGCAATCAGGAGAACTGTCCGGACCCTGTGAGATTACGTTGTTCCCGCAGTAATACATTGTACATACAGGATTAGACTTCTTCTACAGGAGATGTCTCATGGAACGCGGCGGACGCAGCGCGGGGGAAGTGAATTTCTCCCTCCGCTGGACCAGAGACCCCGTCTGATTAGCTCTTTTCATGCAATGTCAGCTGCTGGGCAGAGACGGGACGGACAAAACCCCCGCACCGCCCGCTCAGACAAGACTGAAGCGACAATCACTCCCATTATGTCTCCGTTTTTGTCCAGGTTTTGCCGTCTCTTACGGTCAGACGTGTTCTCTGTTTCCGCCATTGATATGAATGGAACCTGTAAAGTTGGTCGCCTGCACTTCTAGCGTTCATGGAGCACGTGGGCCGTTATGTGGACGCAGCGCAGAAAGGACACGGACGTGACTGCGGGAATAATAATCCAAAGACTGACAGGGATGAAGAGATGCAAGAGGGAAGAGTGTGAATGGGATGGGTGACCGGGTGACCAAGATACCGTCCAGCCTAGAAAATGGCGGACGATCATTTCTGCTTTGCTGTATCCTACATTGAAGACCTGCTGACCAGGACAAGCGTCACTTCTGCTTCCTGGAGGCTTCTTTTGCTTCTTTCCAGGTTCTGAGACTTTGTGATATCATGGAGTCTTGTAAGTGCAGGAGGAGCCAATGATACCGGACCTGCTGTCAGGGGGGACAAGCTATCATGGGGGATCAGTTGTCACGGGGAAACCAGCTGTCAGGGAGAAACCGATTGTCAGCGGAGAACCGGCTGTCAGGGAGGACCGGCTGTCAGGGAGGAACCGGTTGTCAGGGGGAACCGGCTGTCAGGGAGTACCGGCTGTCAGGGAGGAACCGGTTGTCAGGGGGAACCGGCTGTCAGGGGGGACCAGCTGTCAAGGGGGAACCGGCTGTCAGGGGGGACCGGCTTTCAGGGGGGAACCGGCTGCCAGGGGGGACCGCCTGTCAGGGGGAACCGGTTGTCAGGGGGAACTGGCTGTCGGGGGGAACCGGCTGTCAGGGGGGAACCGGCTGTCAGGGGGGAACCGGCTGTCATGGAGGACAAGACTGGACGCCAGACTAGGGCAGTGCAAATATTATTACTTAACTCTAGCAGCGTCCCGTAGTCTTCAAAATGTCGGACTGTGGATACAACTTCTTACAAAAGGAATAACAGCTCTGGAGCTCAAACTGCTGCACTTCCAACTGCGGCACTAAGAGACCACATACATTATATCATAATGATCACTTTTGGGTAATTAATGACTTAAAGTAATTGTGTTGCTGTGCAGAGTCGTCAGCGATGCTGGCTTAGACATCGTGTATTAGAGACAGTGACATGATGTGAGGAGGGAATGTAAAGAAGGAGATGTCTCCCCAGCAGTGCAGAGGATTTCAGTAGGGGAGCGTGCTGACTGTATAGGGGGCAGTGGCCCGTCCTCTCATCTGATGATGTTACTGAGGACAGGGCGGCGTGTGACATGATGTGTGGAGGGAATGTAAAGAACGAGATGATGTCTCCCCAGCAGTGCAGAGGATTTCAGTAGGGGAGCTGCTGACTGTATAGAGGCAGTGGCCCGTCCTCTCATCTGATGATGTTACTGAGGACAGGGCAGCGTGTGACATGATGTGTGGAGGGGATGTAAAGAAGGAGATGTCTCCCCAGCAGTGCAGAGGATTTCAGTAGGGGAGCGTGCTGATTGTATAGGGGGCAGTGGCCCGTCCTCTCATCTGATGTTAGTGAGGACAGGGCGGCTTGTGACAGAGACAGTGACAAGATGTGAGGAGGGAATGTGTGATCTGTGTGTGTAGAGTACAGGGCCCCAGCAGCGCAGAGTGTTTCAGGAGAGGGGTGCAGTGATTTTTCTGGAAGGTAATGAACCAGTTCCCTCACATGAAGTAATTTAGCACAGGCTGGTTGTCACTGGGTTTAGTGAGGAGGAGAATTCAGACAAGTGGATGATCCTGGAGCGACAGTGGAATGGGCAGACGCGTGCTGGACTGACCACCTGTCCACTAGTGATGACATTACCAGCGCGTCACCATGATGTAATGAGGTGAATACAATCAATTTGGAGGCTATAAATAGAATGACAGTTACATGGTGGAAAGAGCAGCAGTCTCCCCGCAGCACAGAGCATTTCAGGAGACGACGACGCTGCTCCTGGGGGAGACAGGTGTCTGCTCATGCGCTGATGTTAGTGGGGAGAGGGGGCTGCATGTGACAGGAGAGTATTTAGGAAAGTCTGGTAATCTTTTGAGAAGTAGCTCTTTGTCCCTCATGTAATGTTAGTGGAGAGGGGGCTGAGGTGACAGGAGCAGTGCTAGGACATGAGGAGGGACAATTCTAGAAGAAGCAGGGCCCGCAGCAGCACAGAGTGTTTCAGCAGAGCTGTGTGCTGACCTTGGAGGAGGCAGTGACCTGCCCGTACAATGGTCCAGGAAGGACTGTCATGGTGAGGAGGAGATGGAGATACTGACGGTAGGCGTAGCAAGGTGGCCAGCAGCACAGAGGATTTCAGGACACAGGCTCTCATCTTTTTGCTATATTTATATTACAGAGCCAATCATGGAGGAATCCAATGAGCGGACGGTGACCGGGGAGAAGCCGAGGACCAGACGGCGATGTGTCGCCCGCGTGTCACACACGAGACTGGGGAGACGAGGCGCAGTTTGTGTCGTTTCACATCTCTGACAAAAGTCCTTCAGAAAATCGCCGGCGCCGGACCCCGATGTCATTTCTCCTGCCTGACACATATCTGCGGCGTCTGTCAGTATATATGGTCACAGCCGCGGTGGCCGGGCTAATGTCCCTCATCATCAATATCCCGAGCGGGGCAGACGATGACCCTCGCAGGGACAAGGACACAATCGCTTTCCTCCTGAGATTACAAGCAGCAACCTCGTCCATCTCTCCAAAGTGACAAATGGCTCCTGAGATCAAACATGGCCGAGCGTTCAGAAGACCCTGCCGCCATCACAGTCCCGGGGTCTGACCCTGCTGTTCTCCGTATCTCCGGCCATCTTCTCTCTATCATGTCTCTCATTTCCTGAGGAACAAGCCCGCTATCTGCGTGATGTGTTATGGAGGTGGAGAACAAATCTAATCCAGAACGGGGATGAATGATACGGCGTTACATCGCGGGTACACAAGGAGCGGCCGCCATGTCAGCACCAGTGATAGTGAAAGGTTCCATGGGAATAAGAGAAAACATATAAATGAATGCTGCAATACCAGGCAAGTCCTGTAGGCCAGGGTGGCGCTGTTTCTTTACAAAAATGAAGGCTCCTTAACTTAATATTCTGCTGTATAACATTTTGAGGAGATTAATGCAGATTAATGATTTGTGTAACTCTAGGCGAGACTTCTGCCCCCGTCCACAACAAGTATTTTGTCTGCTCCTTGTGAGCAAAATGGACTACAGTCCCAAAGACCTTACACTTCTGAATAACACATGCAGTAACAAGAAGATCAGGCTGTGTGGAGACGTCTTACAGCCTTTACCTGTTTGCCTATCATTTTCTCTCTGTCTCCTCACCTAACTTTGCTCCATGGTCAGTTTTCTACACACCATGATCCCAAACAGCACAATGACTACTTTTCGGTCAGTGTGTTACACACCATGATCCCAAACAGCACAATGACTACTTTTCGGTCAGTGTGTTACACACCATGATCCCAAACAGCACAATGACTACTTTTCGGTCAGTGTGTTACACACCATGATCCCAAACAGCACAATGACTACTTTTCGGTCAGTCTGTTACACACCATGATCCCAAACAGCACAATGACTACTTTTCGGTCAGTATGTTACACACCATGATCCCAAACAGCACAATGACTACTTTTCGGTCAGTATGTTACACACCATGATCCCAAACAGCACAATGACTACTTTTCGGTCAGTATGTTACACACCATGATCCCAAACAGCACAATGACTACTTTTCGGTCAGTATGTTACACACCATGATCCCAAACAGCACAATGACTACTTTTCACCCTTTAAATTTGCAGACAGACTGATTACAAGTGTGCAGACACTGGAGATGCTGATTACAGGACACATCTTACTATAACATGTCCTTAAGGTCAAATTATTTTAGTCTATTCTAGAAGTGCCATCATTTCTCTCCAGGACATATTCATTAGATTTTTTTTTTTTTAATTTTTCTATGGAATCACAATTAAAAAGGAATGTCCGATTGTCATTGGGTGATATTCAGCAAATTTAAAAAGAAAAAATACTTCTGTCAGTTTCAAGTTATTTCAGTGACCATTTGGGTTTTTCTCACTTTACCACAAAGCACCAACATTATGGCGTCTACCGTACAAACGCTGCCATGATGACGGGGTTAAGTAGGAGCAGAATCCGTCTGGTTCCCGGCTGCGATCTGAACACATTTGTCTGGTTTATTGCCGCGTCTCGGCCATTCTCAAGTAAATATAATCAGCGGAGAGATTTAAGGATTATAAATATTGAACAGGTCGCGCGATCTCACAGGACGCATCCCATAAAACGGGCCGGCAAAATGGGAATGGTAAGTAGCCGCGCGCCTTCTACGGCCGGGGACGAAAATAAAAAGGCAGATCAGCTCATTTACCACATGGAAATATGGAGATGGGATCATCAGAGAAAGGAGCAAACGGGACGCAAAGGGCCTGGAGATGTGAGGATGACAAGGGTCGGGGGAAGGACGTCTACATGGGAGGCAGAGCGGTTCTGTATGCTAAATGCCTGGAAGTCATCGCTTCCCAACAATGTGTGTCATAGAAGGGGAAGGGGCAGTGGGGTCTGCACAGGAGAAGGGGCAGTGGGGTCTGCACAGGAGAAGGGGCTATGGGGTCTGCACAGGAACAGAGAAGGTGCTATGGGGTCTGCACAGGAGAAGGGGCTATGGGGTCTGCACAGGAACAGAGAAGGGGCTATGGGGTCTGCACAGGTACAGGGGAAGGGGCAGTGGGGTCTGCACAGGAGAAGGGGCTATGGGGTCTGCACGGTACAGGAGAAGGGGCTATGGGTCTGCACAGGAGAAGGGGCTATGAGGTCTGCACAGGTACAGGAGAAGGGGCTATGGGGTCTGCACAGGAGAAGGGGCTATGAGGTCCGCACAGGTACAGGAGAAGGGGCTATGGGGTCTGCACAGGAGAAGGGGCTATGAGGTCTGCACAGGTACAGGGGAAGGGGCTATGGGGTCTGCACAGGAGAAGGGGCTATGAGGTCTGCACAGGTACAGGAGAAGGGGCTATGGGGTCTGCACAGGTACAGGAGAAGGGGCTATGGGGTCTGCACAGGAGAAGGGGCTATGGGGTCTGCACAGGTACAGAGAAGGGGCTATGGGGTCTGCACAGGAGAAGGGGCTATGAGGTCTGCACAGGTACAGGGGAAGGGGCTATGGGGTCTGCACAGGAGAAGGGGCTATGAGGTCTGCACAGGTACAGGAGAAGGGGCTATGGGGTCTGCACAGGTACAGGAGAAGGGGCTATGGGGTCTGCACAGGAGAAGGGGCTATGGGGTCTGCACAGGTACAGAGAAGGGGCTATGGGGTCTGCACAGGTACAGGAGAAGGGGCTATGAGGTCTGCACAGGTACAGGAGAAGGGGCTATGGGGTCTGCACAGGTACAGGAGAAGGGGCTATGGGGTCTGCACAGGAGAAGGGGCTATGGGGTCTGCACAGGTACAGAGAAGGGGCTATGGTGTCTGCACAGGTACAGGAGAAGGAGCTGTGTGATCATGGTCTGTATACAGATATTATATGTGGTATATGAGCACTGTATAGTCATTGTCTGTATACTGATGTTATGTGTGCACTATAAGGCGGTATTATATGAGCACTGTATAGTCATTGTCTGTATACTGATGTTATGTGTGCACTGTAAGGCGGTATTATATGTGCACTGTATAGTCATTGTCTGTATACTGATGTTATTTGTGCACTATAAGGCGGTATTATATGAGCACTGTATAGTCATTGTCTGTATACTGATGTTATGTGTGCACTATAAGGCGGTATTATATGAGCAGTGTATAGTCATTGTCTGTATACTGATGTTATGTGTGCACCATAAGGCGGTATTATATGAGCACTGTATAGTCATTGTCTTTATACTGATGTTATGTGTGCACTATAAGGCGGTATTATATGAGCAATGTATGCACATGCTCTGTATACGGATATTATGTGTGCACTATAAGGCAGCATTATAAAGTACTGGGAGAAAACCAAAATAAATGTATAGATGTACGGGGCGTAGGAGGGTGGTGACGTAGGTGGAGTCCATGGGCTGCGGCCACCGCTGATCACTAGAAGGGGAATCTATTGGCAGCTCCATTTATATTGAAGGGGAAGCTCCAGAGGCAGCTGTGTGGTTATTACAGTGGGGAGGCTCCTCGGGGGCGTGGCTATGGGTGGAGCTGATGTGTCACGTGACCCAAGTACTTAGTGTTAGGAAGAAAGAAAACAGGTTTTAAAATTCGTCCATGTCAGTAAGTGAAATGTTAAGTCAGTCCTGGCTGAGTAATCGGTGCAAGGTCTGATGTAGGGTCTCTCCCTATCACACATTTCCAGTACGTGACCCCATCCCCCGTCCTAAACATGTTAATTAGTTGAGGTCGGGATATAATTGAGCTGCAGCAAATTAGCATGAATGTTTCTAATCAATATCCATCCAGCCTGTCAGACGCTATTGACCGGCGCCTCGGCCTTCACTTAATTGTGGGACAACAAGCCGATAGCGGGACCTGGAGATGATCCCCCCGGGGCGGGAATGCCCTGCTGAGCCTGCGAAGTCCAGTGCTGCGGCTCCATCCTGCAATCAGGCCTAATGGAGCTAACGATAAATTGCAAATGTATGTACACCCTATCATGATGATGAATGGAGGCCCCGACAGGAGCCATAACTAATAAATCACAAATGGCAGCTAATACAAAAAAAAGGACATAATATGGAGACGACAGAAATAAAAAGCGCAGGAACGGGTGAGAACTTATACAAGTCATCGTCCATGTAGGAGAAATGCCCGTCTGGTACAGGATGGCTGATATCTAAAGGGGAACGTGGAAATAATTCACCCGCTCCTCAGTCTGGAAGGATTTCTGAAGCAATCTTCAAGAATTATGTCTTAACCGTCTGATGGAGAATCGGACGGGCGTAGATCAAGTGGCTCGCCTTTAATAAGAGGGTTTCCATACACCTGTATCAGACCATAACCTGCTCAGCATTACCAGCAATAGTACTGCACAATGCATAAATAATACTGCCATATTGTGTAATGTTATATCCAAATAGTACCGCAATAGCCAGCACCGTACAGAGCCTGCGTTATATTGTCATATGAAGTCTATATAAAAGTTTGCTACATAACACTACAGAAAACGGTGCTCCACTGTGCCCAATTAATAATACTGCCCTATAGTGCACATCTAATATCAATATGCAGAATATGACCATACAGTGACAACAAAGCGCTGCCGTATAAGCACATCTGATATCTGTATACGGACCATGAAGATAAAGTGCTGACGTATTACTGCCTTATAGTGCACACATAATAACACTATATAGACCATTGCCACGGCTGATTCCGCTACTAGGTCGGTTATTGGTGAGCTAACAGTGAACGTATGGTATATACCCCCCTGGAACATGTTTATATGCCCCCGGTACGGTCACTGCCAGCTCTGCAATAACAGAAGGAACTAAAAGCAGCCACCACCAATCGTTTATACAGGCCTACCGGACACCAGGTACTGTATGGCTTCAGGGGTGCGGTTTACAGAGCAAAAGGGACAGAGCTATTACATTTTATATATTTAATCCAGAAAGATAGGCAGTGTTTATAAAATATACAGGATGATAGAATATGGGAACAAACATTACTATATATACAATTACATAAAAAAAAAAAGGGATAACCAAAGAAACTTACTAAACATTGCTCACAGAAATGGCTCAGAGCTTAGCGGAGGGAAGCACTCTGATTGGGAAAATGGTCCGAACCCACAGCTAACTATGTCATCCAAGGACTGATAAAGACAGAGACCCAAACTTTCATTTTTATTAACCCAATACTACGCCTGCACATCTCCCCAGGATGACCTCACGTGGGGCTGTTTGTGGGATGTTCTCAGCCCTTTATGAGATCTCCAACTTACAGGATATCTTTACCCCTGAAGGTCCCAGGTGGTAGTGTGTGGCCCAGCTGCGCTAGGTTACACATGTTCCCTGGAGAATGCACAGAAAGGTAATTACAAAACACCTGATATTCATTCACACTCACACTTCCCTATATTGACACCAGAGGGAGCCTTAGACTATATAAGGGTGTGGGAGACGTTAGCAGTAGCCAGTCTTAGCCAGTCTTCTGGAGATTCCAGACTTGAGGCTTTTCTAGTCAGAGCTTTGCCTGAGCCAGTGCTTGTTCAGATGGTTGGTGATTCCTGTCAGATGAGACAGAAGCAGAAAGATTACAAGCTGTTACCTCAGAACAGGCTGACTGTTAGTACCCTATGAATGTGGAAAGCGACTCTCGGAGCGAGCGTGAATTCAGTCTGACGGAAGGTTCTGAGAGCTGCTCTGGACAGAGTCTATGAAGGAAAAGAAGGAAGGGGACTACAGTTATTGTGACAACGAGTCGACTGAGAAATGGTCAGTGAGCTGTGGAAGGAAGGAAGCTGATGACTACACCTACTGCTACCCGTGCTTATGTTAAGGGTGAGAGTAGGGCGACGGGCGAGTGGTGACAAAAGGAAGAAATAGTGACCGAGGTGATATAGCAACTGTAGCTGACTCCACTCTGCACAACCGGACACCGGGTCCGAAGCTTGCTAGAACCTTCACGGCTAGTAGGAGAAAACCGGAATCCCTGCTGGACTTTAGGTCGCAGAGGGGCCCTAAAGTGCTGATACGTAACCGGGGTCAGTGTGTGGCCCAGCTGCGCTTGGTACACATGTTTCCAGGAGTATGTACTGAGAGGTAATTACAAAACCTGATATTCATTCACATCTCACACTTCCCAGGAGCCACCAGAGGGAGCTCTTTAGATTCAGGTATTTAGGGGTGTGGAGAAATGCAGCAGTAGGCATTCTAGCCAGTCAGCTATTCTAGTTGTTGGTTGTGTACCTCAGGCAGATCAGATCTCCTCAGGACATCAGAGTGAGAGGATTCCTGTCAGAACTCAGAGACATTCTAGTCTTGGTGTGATTCAGGAGTGAGTCATACTAGCCAGACAGAGACGGAGATTTCCTGTCAGATGAGACAGAAGCAGAAAGATTGCAAGCTGTTTACCTCAGAACAGATTGACTGTTAGTAACCTATGCATGTGGAAAGTGACTCTCGGAGCGAGCATGAAATCAGTTTGACGGAAGGTCCTGATAGCCACTCTGGACAGAGTCTTTGAAGGAAAAGAAGGAAGGGGACTACAGTTGTCAGAACATCGAGTTAACTGAGAAACGGTCAGTGAGCTGTGGAAGGAAGGAATCTGACGACTACACCTACTGCTACCCGTGCTTATGTTAAGGGTGAGAGTAGGGCGACGGGCGAGTGGTGAAAAGAAGACGAGAGAGTGACATAGGTGACATAGCACCTCCACTCTGCTATCCGGATGCCGGGTCCGAAGCCTTGCTAGAACCTTCACGGCTAGTAGGAGAAAAACCGGAATCCCTGCTGGACTTCAAGTCGCAGAGGGGCCCTATAGTGCTGATACGTAACCGGAGTCAGGGAGAACAGGAGTCGGGCCTGATCAGCTATAGAGTTAGTTCTTGCCAAAAGAAGGCTCCACCACAATGTCGGCCGGGCGTAGCTGTTATATACAGAGTTGAACTTCGCTTCATGCAGGTTGGAAACTCACAAATTAAAGAGAAAGGAGGCCTTAAACCTACTCAGTGATTACCTGGATGTGCATCCTCCACCCTGAGCAGCTTCCCGGACGTACCTACAAATACCACCAGTAAAGGTATGGAAAGAGACTGACTTGTGTGTGTCTGCCTTATTGCCTGTACCCTGCACCACCATTTACTTAGAGGGACAAGTCTTACCTGTGGAAGACTTAACATCTTGCTGCCCAGTAACATCCCCTCAGAAGATTAACCCTGCAGCGCTGGTCTACCTGATCAGAAACCACAGGTGGCGTCACGAACAATTATTACAATCACCTGTAAATATCCCCCTTTGTATGAGCGCCCAGGGCAACGGACCGAGCTGTGCTACCTGTGACCTATCCCCCATTGAAGTTAACGGGCTCGGTGCCGAGTACCCCATAACCCTGGTGTTGTGCGACTCATCTACTTGGAGTCACAAACAGGATCCGAAGCTTACTATTAGTGAGTCCTGTGTGCCTAGAATTGGCTGTTTTGTGCAAAAAGACTGTGTGCAGTTTTTGTAATTTTTGGCGCCATTTTCCGCCATTTTGCCGCCAAATTCGCGCCCTGAGGCGCTGGTGAAGAAGGTGGGCATGCCTTCGTGGGCGTACCCCCCCTGTGGCGCGAAAGCAATGGGCGCCCTGTCTAAATGTTATTACAATGTGAGAGCCTGCCCTACTGCAAGGGAGATCCGCCTTCTCTTCATCCTCTATGCCAAGAAGAGGAAGCGAAAGTCCCGCCTCCACGGAAAAGACCAGATTGTTCCTGATGGAAAACACAGTCTGGCCTGGAGTGAGATGGCGGAAGGACAGGAGACGCTGTGTGGAGGAATGGCGGTGCGCAGACCCCGTTCCCCTGAAGAGCTACTGCCTGTGCCTGAGCCGTCCCCAGGTCGGGAGACCGACCAAACAATGCAGAAAGTGGAGGAGGTGGATGCGGTGCTAAGGGACATGGCCCGACACCGTGAAGAAATGGAGGCGATGGAGAAAAGCTGGTGTTTCGACCCGCCACCACAATTGTGGGTTACCAGGGCAATGGGGTACTCAGAGCCGAGCCCGTAGAAGTCTATGGGGATTTTGTCACAGGTAGCTGTGGCTCGGTCTGTGGCCCGGGCGGTCTGGCGTATGTTGTTGTTGGGAATATTTACAGGGGATAACTATATACAGTTCGTGACGCCACCTGTAGTATTCTGGTAATATGTACCAGCGCTGCTGTAGATCTCTGAGGGGATGGTGATGCAGCTAGATGTCGGGTCCCCTACAGGTGGGACTCTTCCCTCAGGTCGGTAGTTAGGTAGGAATTGTGCAGGCATGCAGTAATAACTCAGTCTCACACAGTCAAAGTCTTTCCATACCTTTACTTGCAGAATGGTAAAGCAGGTCCCAGGGAGGCTGATGGGGTTGATGGAGGATGAGCTTTGAGGCAAACGGTTAAGCAAGTTAGGGGCCTCCTTTAACTCCAATGAAGCTGAGTACGACCAGCCTGAAGCGTAGTCCTCTCTATGATTCCAGCTTATCTTAGCTGTTCTGCCCGATCAGTGTTGTGGTTGGAGCCTTTTTGTGAGAAAGATGATTTCCTATATTGTCGTGCACTGACTCACGGTCCTCACTTCCCTCTGACCCCAGTTACGTACTGACTATTTGGGCTTATCCGCCGCGACCTAGGGTCCGGTAGATTTCTGGCTATCTTATCACCTTGCTTGAAACAAAGATGATTCTTCGGTCCCCAGTAACCGGTAGATTCGTGCAGGTATTCTTCACCTATAGCACTTCCTTGCTTTCTTCCACTTTTGCCCTTCGACTTGCTCAGTTCTCAGGAGATATTTCAGCCTGTCTCCAGTGGGGCACAGCTTTGACTAGGCTCGGGTACGTTAAAGTACCTATACTAGACTCCACGATTTGAAGCTGAAGATAGAGCAGAGTCCCTAAGACGTCTTGTCTCTCCTAAGTCTGGACACACTCTCCCTTACTGACACTCCCTTCCACACCCCTACTGGGCGTGTTCGAAGGTACATGATGACATGAAGAACACTTAACCTTTACCTCTCCACTCATCCTCCTGGTATTGTGTACCAGGGCTACACATTCCCCCATGGTAAACGACAGCACTCCCGGGCTGTGAAATACAAAAGACAGAAAAATTTTGTTTATGCAATAACATTTGGAACAATAACATCTTCCCATCCGGGAGGTAAGAATACCTTAAACGTTACAAACTTTATAGAAAAATACAAATAGTATTCAATAAATAAATTTACAAGATACTGTGAAGGACCCGCACCAAACCTTCAACGTGGGTCCTGGGTGGGCTGCAGGACATCCAAATGCAGACCTCACTCAGTGCCACACCACACGGGTTTTTGGTTCAGAGGTGAGTCAAGGTTTCATGTGAAACCATTAAGAAGGCACTTTAGTGCAACTATTTACAGGATACAGTTTTTGGGCTGGCTCAGTCCTCAGCCTCTGAGTCCATTGTTAAACGAAGACATAATAGGGAAAAACACATTTATATATATAGACTTTTCACAATATATTTACATCAGTTCGTCAAACTATTGCTGATATCTAATGGGTAATTTCCTTTGGTGTTTTCTCTCTGATCTACGTGGTGTAGTTTCAGGTATATCAATTTGCGATCTGTCTGCACTATGAAACGGTAAACCATAGAACTGCCTTAATCTTTTATGGATCTGGCAAGCGTACTGATGGCTGGGCGGTGTGAGTCAGCTTCACCAGGGGATCCCATAGTATGGGGCGCTGCTTCAGATGATCCATCTTGAGGTTCTACAGGTTGAGGCGTTGCTGGAATGGGTAACTCCTGAGCGGGTTCAACTGGCACCACAGGCACAACTGGAGGTAAAACTTCCTCTTGTGGCTGATAAAACTGCAACACTGGAATTATCACAGCATCTCCCAGTCGGGGCCAATCCGCAGGAAAATCTCCCAGATCTGTGTGTATAACCTCTTCCTTTTTCTCTCTTTGATTGAAGACAGGGTTCTTGTCGCAACGTTTCAAGGGTTCCGGACATAGTTTCAAATGGTCTCTAGACACAGTGGTTATTGTTTTTCCTCCGTCTTTACTGACGACACAAACTTTTCCGTTGTCGTACTTAGAATCTTGTATGACGTAGGGTTCTTGCTCCCACTGATTATCCAGTTTATGCATTTTCCTCTTTCTTTTTAATACTACCTCTCCAGGCATCAAAGGCTTGGCAGGAGCATTTCGGTTGTAGACATTTTCCTGTTTCTCCCCGTGCCTTATTAAGACTTTCCTCTACACAGATTTGTACTCTTCTGTATTGCTCTTGCCGATTGACGTCCCAGTTTTCAACAGCGTCGTCTGCCTCCGGTTCTACCACCCCAAAGTTTCTAGATCCATTGGTAGTTTTCCAGGCCTTGCTCTCATCAGATAGGCTGGAGTGCAGTTAGTTGAGCTTACAGGTATATGATTATACAAATCAACCAAATCAGGTAGTAAATCCGGCCATCGATTCCTGTCTTCCAACGGTATGGATCTCAACAAGTCAAGGACAATATGGTTCATCTTTTCACAAAGACCGTTGGTTTGAGGGTGATATGGTGTCGTTCTTATTTTCTTGCACCCGTACATATGACAGAATTCCTTGAATAAATCGGCTTCAAAAGCAGGTCCCTGATCGGTTAAGACTTGCTCGGGATACCCATGCGGTCTGCAGAAGCTTGCTTGAAAGGTCTTCGCTGCCGTCACTGCAGTCTGGTCTTTCACTGGAACGACTACAGAAATCTGGAGTAATGGTCCACCATGGTCAAGGCGTTATGAGTATCCAGATCTACTCGGTGACAGTTTGACGTGGTCCAGGGCCACAATCTCCAGGGGACGAGTCGTCCGGATTGGTTGCAGGGGGGCCCTTCTGACTACCGTAGTCCTTTCTTCTGAGACCACAGGGTCCACAGTTCCGACACCACCTCTCGACGGAGCTGCGCATCCCTACCCAGTAGAACCGGCATCTCAACAGGGTCTCCAGCTTCCTCCAGCCAAAGTGTCCTGCTTGATCGTGGTACGCTTCCAACACCATTGGGCGTCTGCCTTGGGGACCACGATTTGCCAGACCATTTCATGGGTTCTGGGTTGACGTATTTTTCTGCACAACTTCTCACGGTATAGGAACAACCTGCTTCTCTCGTTCCACAGGAGCTTGGCGGGCATTTGGTGCATCCTTTTCCAAAGAGGAGCCTTCTTGCTTTAACAACTCCTTGATGTGGCTGACCACTGGATCACTGTCCTGAGTCTCTTTCCAGCTGTGATGGGTAAAGGATTTAATGTGGCACCATTTGCTTTCTGTGGACTTGATGCTCGTGGACTACCCATTTCGATGGAACGCGGGTAGCTCAATTTCTTCCAGGTCGTCCGATTCTTCTTCTGTATCAGAGTCATGCGGAATTCGGGACAACGCATCAGCATTAGCATTTTTCGACCTGCCCGGGTGTACTTGATAGTAAAACTGGAATGGACAACCGAAGCCATCCATGCTGCTCCATGGCGCCCAGCTTGGCGGTTTCCAGGTGCGTTAAGGGTTGTTGTTGTGTCGCAGTGAAACTTATTGGAGGCCAGATGTGCTTAAATCTTTCAGTAATGGCCCAGACCAGCGCACAGAAACTCTAGCTTGAAGTGCTATAATTTTCCGGATTCCTTTCAGTTGGCCTAGTTTTCTGCTGGCATAATGCGATGACTTTTCTTGTCCATTCTGCTTCTGACTGAGAACGCTCCCAACCCTTCATTACTGGCGTCGGTGTAACACAGGAAACGGTTGGTGTATCAGGATAGGTTTTAGTCTCATCACCTGGTCAGGATCTCTTTTCATCTTTTGGAATGCTTCAGCCTGTTCTTTACCCCAATTAAAGGGAGGGTTTTCTGCTCTTTAAGGATTGTCCTAAGGAGGTCCTGTAAAGGAGCTGCCTTCTTCGGTTTTTTCACGAATCTCCTTGTAACCCGTTAGTCCCAGGAACTGTCGCATTTCCCTTAAGGTTTTTCGGTCCGGCATTTGGTGGCAGTGAATTTTCTTGGGCCGGCGCTATCCTTGAACTGCGATGTGCCCAAGTATTGTCCTTCTGCTTGAGTAGGGGGATTTTTGGGGTTTCAACTTCATCCCGTCCTGGAAGGGATCAAACACTTCTGAGGGTTCGATGGTCCTATTGTCTTGGAATAACGATAACGTCGTCTAGGTTGCAGCACGGTTTCAAAATTGAGATGTCCCGCGTTTTCCATCCTCTTGAAATGTTCTGGGGGCATTCGAGCCAAACGGCATTCTGGAACTCCAGAGCCCCATTGGGTGGTGAAACCCTTTTTCCACGATCCTCCTCACCCCCACCACCACTTGCAGTAACCACTAGTCAGTCAAGGGTGAAAGTAGTTTGCCGTTTTCAGAGCGCTAATGATTCTCTATCGTGGTGCGGGTATGACCCCTTGTGTGTTTTGCGGTTTCACCTGCCTGTAATCCCCCAAACATTCTATACTACCATCTTTCTTTTTAACCAAAAAACTAGGGCTGCCAGGGACTACAACTATCCCTTTCACCCAGCTTTTTTTCATTCTTCAACATTTCTTTAGCCTTCTGATTGAGCTGGGGTATGGGCCTATACGTCTTTGATGGGGATGATTGCTGTAGGGATTGATGTTGTCCCCTTAATGTCCCAAAATCAAGTGGATTTTGTAAACCTTGGGCGTCTCTTGCACCACCCGTAATACCCCTTGCTTTGGTGAGCGGGAGTGGTGTCCGTCCCAAAGGGGCTGTGACCCATTCGCCACCTGGTTGCTGGGTCTTGTCCTCCTTATTTGACGGAGTCTAAGGGACCAGGGGAGAATGGAATTTTTATCGACAGCTGAAGTTTAGCAATGGTTGCATAACGGGGTAAATTTACCTATTTTCCCCCTTTGAGAGCCGCCCCCCCCGGTATTTCTTCCATTCACACTTTACTACTCCTTAGCAGTCAAAGTGTGGTCTATGTTTGAAGGTGGGGTTCTATACGTGGAATTCTGTCCTCTAGACCCTTTGGGGCCTGCCCAAATGATCATTTAAACTCATTGGGGTTATCACAATAGGAACTGAGTCAGTGCCCGTACATTACCAATTTCGCCGGGTAAGCTTCGTTGCGCTGACACACAGGGCCGGTCTCTCTTTGGATGATCCTCTCTGCCTTGGTCGGGGCTCTCGCGAGCTGTTGGAGAAAGAACACTCTTCTTCCAAAACAATTCCAAATTAACATAGTACCCAATATTATATTTAGACATTCTCCTCATTTCAGTTTCACTCCAGAAGTCCCTGGTCTTTAACTCCTTCTTCCCCCTTTACATCTACCATTTTGTTCCAAGTACTTCTACAGGAAACCATTAGAAGTAACGGAAAGTCAAGGTCGGGGGTTTAAGATCGTCCATTGACCAATTGGTATTAGGCATCAGGTTAAGAGTGACTTGAGACCCAGGTCTAGCAATGCTGGAAACAGCTCCCATCTAAAATAATGGACAGGTAGGGTTGCCCCCCCCCCATACCTGCGGTTCCAGTCTAGGGGGCCTGGCGGGTATTCTCCTGGGTTTTGGCCTTGGCCCGGTTTGCCCTTTAAAGGACCCACTGGTAGACAGATGACCTTTCCGGTTTGCAGCGTAACAGATGTCTCTCGACGAGAAGGGTGTTATCAGAGGTTGCTCCGGGGGTGGCGTTGTCCTCCTCCCGGGGGGGCGACGTCTTCTTTCTTCTCCGGTGCTCCACGGGAGTTTCTGGGACAGTCCGTCAAGATTTTTCCTTCCCTTTCTTTCCGCAGTTGCAGGGCATCATAACAGCAGCCAGTTTTTGTTTAGCTGGCGCCCTCTGAGCGCAGACAGTCCAATTTACTGGAGATGTCCCTGGTTTGGCTTAGCCACTAGGGGGAACATTGGGTTACTCCCCGGGTTTCCCGGTGGGCTTCACCCCGATGATGTTGGGGTGGCCACTCAGGTTTGCCCAGGGGCCGCAACCCTTTTATTGCCATGTTTTTGGGCTCAAAGGTAGCATCCGGATGATCTAAGGACCACCAATTTACAGTTCTGCGTTCCTCTGGGGATCTAATCCCTGTTTAAAAATTTTTCCCTTTTAACATTTTTATTCTCTGGAGAGATTTAAATTGTTAATTGCTTGGTGCTTTCAGGGCTCCTTGCAATCGGCAAGCATAGTCCCGATGCTGTCACCTGGCTGTTGGAACAGTGATAGAAGGCCATCCGGGACCTTTCTGTGCGGTCTTCAAATTGGCATTTAGTTTTAAGGAAAATCGCAGGTACCGACTCCAGATCCACGTATCCAAGTTCCACTTCCCTCAGCAGCGCCGTTAACTGCCCATTAACACAGCAGCTTTTTTTTTTCAGGCATGGAGTAATTTCCATAGGTGCTTAACTTCCGCTTGAAGCCTGATAATGTGCCTGGCTCACCGTGTATGGGGAGCCTTTTCGCCCCAGGCTATATGGGAGCGTTAGTGGCATGATCGGGCCCACCGACTGGGTTTGCGGGCCGGCCCCCATCTGGCGCTCAATACCAACGGTGGGGATTGGGGCCCCGGCGGGGCCGCACTGTCAGCCGGTTGTTGTGCATTTAGCGCCCCTTGGTTAAACGGACCCCTACCGGTTTCAACGTGCTCTTCACAGGCACCGCAGTGGGAAACAGGCCTTGTCCGCAGGCGCTCTGATGTCGAGGTTCCTTCCTGTGCAGGACCTGCCGATGAGTCAGGCCGGGGCGGGCCCAGGCAACGCGGCTTTTACAGGTACGCCCACCTTCTTCTCCAGGCCTGAGGGCGCAATATGGCGGCAAATGGCGGATTTTGCGCCAAAAACAGCAACTGTCTTTTTCACTCAAACATTTTACATAGGCACGCAGGGTCGAAATTTGCGAGTTTCGTATCCTGTTCTGACGAAAGTATTTTGTTTCGACCGCCACCACAATTGGGGGTTTTACCAGGGCAAGGGGGGTTCCAGCCGAGCCCGTAAAAGTTATGGGGATTTTTGTCCAGGAGTGTGGCTCGGTCTTGGGCCCGGGCGGTCCTGGCGAATGTTGTTGTTGGGAATATTTACGGGGAAAAACTATATACAGTTCGTGAGCCACCTGTGTTTCTGGTAATATGTACCAGCGTGCTGTAGATCTCTGGGGGTGGTGATGCAGCTGTGTCGGGTCCCCTCAGGTGGGACTTTTCCCCTCAGGTCGGTAGTTAGGTAGGGATTGTGGGCATGCAGTAATAACCAGTTCACACAGTAAAAGTTTTCCATACCTTTATTTGGGGAAAAGGAAAGCGGCCCCAGGGAGGCGAGGGGTTGATGGAGGATGAGCTTTGGGCAAACGGTTTTAAAGCAAGTTAGGGGCCCCCTTTTAAAACCCAATGAAGTGAGTAGCCCCAGCCTGAAGCGTAGTCCTCTCCTATTTCCAGCTTATCTTTAGTGTTCTGCCCGATCAGTGTTGTGGTTGGAGCCTTTTTGTGGAAAGATGATTTCCTTATTGTCGTGCACTGATACGGTCCCTCACTTCCCTCTGACCCAGTTCGTACTGATATTTGGGTTATCCGCGCGACCTAGGGTCCGGTAGATTTCTGGCATTTTTATCACCTTGTTGAAACAAAGTGATTCTTGGGTCCCAGTAACGGTTAGATTCGTGAGGTATTCTTCACCTATAGCACTTCCTTGCTTTCTTCCTTTTTGCCCTTCGACTTGCTCAGTTCTCGGAGATATTTCAGCCTGTCTCCAGGGGGCAAGCTTTGATAGGCTGGGTACGTTTTAAAGTACCAATACTAGACTCCACGTTTGAAGCTAAGATAGAGCAGGTCCAAGACTCTTGTTTCCTAATCTGGACACACTCCCCCTTTAATGCACTCCCTTCCACACCCCTACTGGGCGTGTTCGAAGGTAATGATGAATGAAGAACACTTAACTTTACCTCTCCACTCATCCTCCTGGTATTGTGTACCAGGGCTACACACTGGCGTGCCCGAAACAGCGGCTGCTGTGGGGACGCAATGCTCTCCCCTCCAGAAGCGCAGCTGCCACCCGCGCCACCACTGAACCCAGCGGCTGATGAAGAACCGGGGGCCCGGGCCCCCCAAAAGTTGCTGATCCTGACTCCGCCGGGGCGCGGCGGGAGGGAAGGAGGTGGGGGAGGCCTGCCTGCACCGGAGTGCCAGCCCGGCCTGGAGGCCGCAGCGGAATGCAGTCCCCCGGTAGGGCGGCCCGGAGGAGACCCCGCGTCCGTGATGGAGGTCGATGGGAGGAAGATGGAGTACCTGGACGACGTAGAATACGCCGCCCGCTGGGAACGAGTGGCGATGCCGTGAACATGAGCAGCGACAGCAGCAGGTTAGTGCATCCCCAATGAGCCACTGTGCGCACCTGATCCTATCCTGCATCCTATGCTGCAACGCACAGGCTAGTGCGTTCTCAACTGAGCCAAATCTGTATTCAGAAGGGGCACCTGTAAGGCCCCCAGGAAGTCGCAAAGCAAATCGCAAAAGTGAAACAAGGACTGTAGCTACCAGACACAGGTAGCAGGACATGATCTCTTTGTGATGCGTTCCAGAGCGCACCGCATACTTCCAGCCCAGGTATGGAAGAAGTAATCGCAATTTATAAAGAAGAACAGTAGGACCCGACAGGGTTTACGCATCTGTACAAAGTTAAAGAAGATTTGCACTATATTGAAATGTGATGATGTTTGCATAATTTTAAGTAGAATACCCCAGTTGGGAATGTGAAAATTATGTGAAGTATAATGTGAATGTTTTGTGAAGGATGCGTGGCTGAGACTTTGCCAGCTCAAAAACTTTAGTTGTAAATAGTTAGCACTTCGGTGCCCCATCTTGGTTTTACGAGAAAGCCATATCTACCTCTGAAGAAAAAACCCGTATGGTGTGGCCTTGAGTGAGGTCCCGCGCAATGAAGTCCTGCAGCCCCACCCAGGACCCCCGTGGGAGGTTTTTGGTGGGGTCCTCCACAAGAATTCATGTTTTGTATTTATTGATGTGAAAAGTATTTTTGATATTTCCTATTGCACTTGTACACACTGTAACGTTAAAGTGTCCTTACCCCCCGCAAGGGATGAGTTATGTTGATGTTTTTTATAAAATTTGTTTTTTTTTCTTTTTCACCCCGGGGAAGTGCGGGATGATAACTAGGGGGGATGTGTGGCCCAGTGCGCTTGGTAAAACATGTTTCCAGGGTATGTACTGAGGGGTTAATTAAAAAACCCTGATATTCATTCACTTTTCCCCACTTCCCCGGAGCCACCAGGGGGAAAGCCCTTTAGATTAAGATATTTAGGGGTGTGGAGAAATGCGCAGTAGGCATTTTTGCCAGTGGGCTATTTTTAGTTGTTGGTTGTACCTCAGACAGTTTCAGATCTTCCTGGGAAACCCTAGAGTGAGGGTTTCCTGTCAGGCCCCAGGACATTTAGTTTTGGGTGTGATTCAGGAGGAGTCAAAAGGGCCGGGGCAGAGACGGAGATTTCCTGTAAAGATGAACAGAAGCAGAAAGATTGCAAGCTGTTTACCTCAGAAATATTTGTTGAGCGTTTAGGGTTACTGAAAAATATCGGGTATCGGCCGTATTAGCTGTATCGGACTTTCGATTCCGAGTTCCGATATTGTCGGTCTTATCGGTTTAAGGGAAATTCGGATTTGCCACGCCCCCTGTCAGGTCCGTGGGTGGGGTCTGTCGGAAAGGCCCAGCGGCACTTACCTGGCAAAGATCTCCGGCGGCCCGGGGGCGGGGGACTGCTTGGGGCCCCCCTTTCATCTTTCCCCCGGGGGGTCCTTTGCGTTTCTCGCGAAAACTGCAGTGTTTGCGGGGTAACCCCGGGGCCTTTTAAAGCGTCGTGCTCCCCGGGGGGGGGAAGCGGGAATTTTCAGCTGTGCTGGGGGGGGAAATGACAGGCCCCTGCTTGCAAAAACCCCCCCCCACCCCCCCCCCCCCCCCCCCCCCTTTTTTTTTTTTCATTTAAAAATTTTATTTTTTAAAGGTCGGGGTTTTTAAATTGAGCCCTTCCCTTTTTAAAAAGGGCTTTTTGTCCCCCCTGCAACCCCCGGTGCCCTTTTTCCCCTTTTTCCCCATTTGGGCCCCCGTTTACGGGGAAAGGGGGAAAAGACCCGGGTAAAGTCCCCCAAAATTTGGCCTTTCTTTTAAAAGCGCCAAATTGGGGCGCTGTTTCCGGTATTAGGGGGGTTTTGGGGGCCAAAATCCAGGGGCCCTTTTACATTTTTTAAAAACCCCGGCCGCAGCAGTCGCATTTTCTTGGCTGGTTAACAAAATGGGGGGGGCCCCTACCCCCTTTTTTTTTTTTTTTTTGAGGGGACCCCTTTTTTTTTTAACCACCCAAAAGATATGCAAATGCTGTGGCCGGGGTTTTTTAAAAGGTGGCAAGGTCCAGGGTTTTTTTGGGGTCCTTAACCCCCCAAAAAACCGGGCCCCTCAGGGGGCTGCTTTTTCTGGCGGGTAAAAAAAATAAGGGGGACCCCACCCCAAAATTTTTTTTTGGGGGGCCCCCCCTATTTTTTTAAAACCAGCCAAGATAGCAGATGCGGGGCCTGGTATTATCGGGGTGGAAGGTCCAGGACGGCCCTTAAAAACCCAAAAAAAAACCCAAGGCCTCGCAGTCTGCTTCACTGGCGGTTTAAAAAAAAAATAGGGGGGCCCCCACCCCAAAATTTTTTTTTCCGAGGGGACCCCCTTTTTTTGTAACCACCAAAAAATATGCAAAGCTGGGGCCCGGGTTTTTTTCAGGCGGCAGGTCCGGATCTTGGCCCTTAAAAGCCAAAAAACCAAGCCTACCCGTCTGCAAAATTGGCTGGTTAAAAAAATTTTGGGGGGACCCCCCGCCAAATTTTTTGGGCGGGATCCCCTTTTTTTTTTAAAAACCAGAAAAAAAAAGCAGACTGCGGGGGCTGGTATTATCAGGTGGAAAGGGCAGGGTCGGAGGGACCCCCCGGGGGAAACCCCCGGGGGGGCCCCAGCCCTGCGTGGTGGGCCCGATTTGAAAGGATGGTGGGGGGGCAGAGGGGGCGGTGGGGCCCCCGGGCCCCGCGCCCTGGGGGGGGCCCCCCGGGCTACGTAAAAGGTTCATTTTTTTGGGCGAGCAGGGGAATCGATCTTCCTGCTCTGCCGCCCAAAAAGCTATGGGCCCTAAAAACAGGCTTTGGGGGGGGTTTTCCGGTGCCAGCAGGGGCCCCCCCCCCCCCCGTCATCGGGGGGCAGCGTAAACGGCACCCCCCCGTTTCGTTGCCGCCCCAGAGAGAAAAGGAGGGGGAGCGCCCCTTTTCCCCCTAACCCCCCCCTTTAGCGTTTTCAGCGGGGCGATGGCCATTTACCTCCCCGCCCCCCGCTGTCAGAAACCCGAAGGGGAAAAAAGTGACAGCAAGGGGGGAGGTTTAGTATTTTTTTTTTTTTTTAATTTGGGGGTGCTTTTACTACAGGGGGCCCGTTTTTTGGGGGTGCATTATACTACAGAGGCTGATATGGGGGCGAATTTTTCTTTTAGAGGCTCCATATTGGGGGGCATTTACTACAGAAAACCCCCCCATGGGGATCATTTACTACAGAGGCTCCCCCGGGGGGGGCTTTTTAATATTTTCGGCTGCCTATGGGGGGTGAAAAATTATGCCCTTTCCTAGGGGGGTTTTTTTAATATAGGGGTGCCTATGGGGGGCCCTTTTTCTTATTGGGACTAGGGGGTTTTTATGCTGTTGGATTTTTCTGGGGGCCCCTCATTTTTTGTTGGCCCCCCTTTTAAAAATTTGGGGGGGGGCAAAAGGGGGGCAGTATATTTTCCAGTGAGGGGCTTATTTCCGTGTATAGGGGAGATGTAAGGGGGAGATTGGGACCAAATTTTTTAAAGTAAAATGGACACTTTTTTTTTAAGGGGAACTCGGGTTTCTGTGACTGTCAAAAAGGGGGGGACAGGGCTTTTTTCAGTCTAGGGGGCAAAAAAATTTTGGGCCCTTTTTTCTAGGGCCCCTTGCACCCGGCATTACTATTTTTTAGAGGGGGGGCTTTAAAATTTTTAGGGGAACAGAACCACACAGCAGGGGGCAGTAATAGGGACACTTTCGGAGCAGGGAGCAGCCCAGTTTTGGGGGATCACGGGGCAGTAAAAGGGGGAAAATTTCGGGGGGGAGGGCTTCCCTTTTGGGGTATAGGGGGCAGGTTTAAAAGGGGACACCCTATGGGGGGGAACGGCCAGTATTGGGGTTCGCGGGGGAAAGGGGGTTTTTGCAGGTTGAGAAAAGGGCCAAAGGTGGGCCGTGAAGTGTAAAAAATTTTTAGAAAAAAAATTTGTCTTTGTTGTAATTCCTGAGAGTCCTGGGGGGAAGTGTTTTTCGGTTGGGCCCCCTGGGGAAAAGAAATGGGAAAAATAAACCCAATTTCCTAGAAAAAACCTTTAGCGGTAATCATTTTCGTACCCCCGCTGAATCTAATTTTTTTGTTCTGTAGGACTGGATTATTTACCACAGACCCTTTTGGGGGGTAATTTTAAATTTTCTTTTTATATTAGATTATTTTTTTGGGAACGCGCGGGGCATTTGCTGAGGTTCTCTGATTAGGGGGCCCACTCAGAATTTCGCCCCCCCTAAACCAAAACCCTAGCTACGCCCCGGCTCTCTCTCTGCTTTTTTCTCGCCCCTTTTCTTTCTTTCTTGCTCTCTGTTTTTTTTTTCTCTCTGTTTTTTCTTTCTCTCTTTTCTTTCTTTCCTCTCTTTCTTTCTCTGTTTGTTCTTTCTCTCTCGCTGCTCTTTCTTCTTTTTTTTCCTCGTACCAAACCCCTGTGCCATAATGCCCGCCCCCGTGCCCTCATTTCCATCGTGTGCGCAGTGCTAAATGGTTTTCGTTGGGGCCAGGGTATGGGGGTGATTTGCGTGAAAATGGGGTTTTGGGGCGGGGCGTGGCCCAAAAATTTCAGCGACGCCCTAGCGCGCCGCGTTTTAAAACCCCTTTTTCCCGTCTTCAAATTTTGGGAGGTATGCGTATGACCCACACAACTTTTGGCCATGCTCCTGTGAGCGCGACGGATGGTCTCCTGAGGGACTCCTCCCACACCTGGGCTAAAGCATCCACCAATCCTGGACATCTGGGTGCAAACGGGCATGGCCTAAAATTTTCTGCCAGGACAGCGTGCCCCAGCCTTTGTCCCCTTTTCCCCTTTTTCAAAGGTTGGAATATGATGGTGGGCCCAAGAAATTTTTTTCTGGTGGGCCCAAAGGGACTCCAGTCCCACGCTGCTGGCAAGGTCCATGGGTTTGGGTCCTTAAAAACCTAAATACCTGCCTCACGCAGGGGCGTACATAAATATGGGGCCCCAAGCAAAAGTTGAAGGGGCCCCCCCAAAAAAAAAAAACCCCCGAGCCATTGTAAATGAAAGTGCCCGACAGTGAGGGGGACACATTTAAAAAAAAAAAATGTATTATGCCCCCCAAAATTTTTGCCCCCTAGATTCTCCATAGTATAGGCCCCCTTTTGGCCCAGCTGCGCAAACCAAAAAAAAAAAAAAAAATACTCACCTTTCGTGGGGGGGCCGGTGCCCGGGTCCTGAGCGGGGGGGGACACCAGGTGCCCCTGTCACCCCCGCTCGGGCCCCGGCACCTGAGATATTTACCGTCCCTCTCCCCTTCC
>JARQOD010000001.1:9150555-9189552 GCA_033576555.1 Oophaga sylvatica | reverse complement strand
ACTGAGAAAATGTTCTACCAGGGACGGATATAATGCAGAGTGTGCACGGCTCAAGTCTGGGCCGCCATGCTGAGCAGAAATCTCTGTCACCGCTGTCCTTTGCTGACAATGGAGCAGTTTTTCAGGATAGAACTAGGGTTAGGGTAAAGATCGGTCCTGCTGAACTCATTCTTACAAAACTTTACATGAAACTTTATGTCACGATCCATTTTTGGATTAGTGGCAGCTCTGGTTCCACTATGATTTAAATGTAGCTTTTTTCCTTTCAGACCAGCGGGGGGTTAATGTCAGTTTCACTTGCTGGCAGCTTTCTGAAACTTCATAGTTGCTGGGTCAGCTGATGTGGGTGGTGACCACTACCACCATCCTTTAAATGGTCACCTGATGCATCAGCCGACTGTTGGTGATAAAGCAATCTTTGTTGACCAAGCCTAGAGTAAGGAGCTCTCTGGCTGCTGTGGTGTATCAACTGGTTTCATGGAGTTCGTGGTCTGGGTGCCTTTCTTCTGCTTTGCCGCAAAGGAGGCTATCAAACTAAGTTTGGTGTTTTTTCCTCGTCTGTCTCGTGTTTGTCACTATCCCCTGTGTTGTTCCATCTGCAGTAGTGAGGCCAGTGCCCTTGCCGGCCAGTGCACTAGACAGGGCAGTGCTGAGAGCGAGGGACGAGGTTCCTGATGGTTGTGGGGGGAAAGGACCCACTTAGGGCATTAGGGGAGTGCAGGGACAGGCTCAGGTTTGAGCAGGAGGTGTCCATCCCTCATTTCCCTATCAGTAGGGCCCTCCTCTCCCCATTTCCATCCCATTGCGTGTGTGTCATGCCGTCCGACCCGTTGGGTTGTTACTTATCGTGACACTTTATGTACCAAAAAAAAGAACAAATCTATTGGTTGTTTTTTTATGTGTGACCTGAAATCCTATATGTATCATTAGATTGCTATGGTGCACAAATCACTTGTCATCTACTGTGATTATTGGGGCAGTTCTTCTTAATCAACATTTTACCAGAAATAAAGGCCCACACCACTTCCTGTATAGAAGTAAAGGCCCACACCTCTTCCTGTATAGAAGTAAAGTCCCACACCACTTCCTGTATAGAAGTAAAGTCCCACACCACTTCCTGTATAGAAGTAAAGGCCCGTACCACTTCCTGTATAGAAGTAAAGTCCCACACCACTTCCTGTATAGAAGTAAAGTCCCACACCTCTTCCTGTATAGAAGTAAAGTCCCACACCACTTCCTGTATAGAAGTAAAGGCCCGTACCACTTCCTGTATAGAAGTAAAGTCCCACACCACTTCCTGTATAGAAGTAAAGTCCCACACCTCTTCCTGTACAGAAGTAAAGTCCCACACCACTTTCTGTATATAAATAAAAGCCCACACCACTTCCTGTATAGAAGAAAAGGCCCACACCACTTCCTGTATAGAAGTAAAGGCCCGTACCACTTCCTGTATAGAAGTAAAGTCCCACACCTCTTCCTGTATAGAAGCAAAGTCCCACACCACTTCCTGTATAGAAGTAAAGTCCCACACCACTTCCTGTACATAAATAAAAGCCCACACCACTTCCTGTATAGAAGTAAAGGCCCACACCACTTCCTGTATAGAAGTAAAGGCCCACACCACTTCCTGTATAGAAGTAAAGGCCCACACCACTTCCTGTATAGAAGTAAAGTCCCACACCACTTCCTGTATAGAAGTAAAGTCCCACACCACTTCCTGTATAGAAGTAAAGTCCCACACCACTTCCTGTATAGAAGTAAAGTCCCACACCACTTCCTGTATAGATGTAAAGGCCCACACCACTTCCTGTATAGAAGTAAAGGCCCACACCACTTCCTGTATAGAAGTAAAGTCCCACACCACTTCCTGTATAGAAGTAAAGTCCCACACCACTTCCTGTATAGAAGTAAAGTCCCACACCACTTCCTGTATAGAAGTAAAGTCCCACACCACTTCCAGTATAGAAGTAAAGGCCCGCACCACTTCCTGTATAGAAGTACAGTAGATAATTAAAGACCCGACCCTCTTCCTGTAACCCCTCTCAGAGTTTTTTGGGGCAGGACAACATAACTTATAAATTAAGTGATTTGCAGATTGTCTGTCTGTCATATTACCCATTGTGGAATTAATATACAATGACTATTATTCCAAACAACATCTGCTTGCTGTCAGTGTGTAGCCCTGGTGGTAGGCACACGCAGTACCCTGGAGAGTGTGTGGCGAGACAGCAGTTTAATGCTAAATATTCATTCACTCGACATATACTAGACACACCCTTAGGGTAGTGGAGTTTACTCTTGAGGGAGTGGTCAAGGTAATATGTGTTGGAGTGATTTTTAGTCTGTGTCTAGACTTCAGAGAGAGAGGACGTCTGGAGGGAGGAAGCAGTCCAGATTGCTCTATCACCAGCTTTGGAAAGTGGAGTCTAGTATAGGTGGTGTAATTCACCTTAGCCTAGTCAGAGCTGTGCTTCATCAGCATACACTGGAAGGAAAGAAGAAGTTTAGTGCAGAAAGTCTTCAGCATCCTGTCTAAAGGACGGTATCAGGTTCAGAGACGTGCTCCTGCCTATTGATAACTGAGCATCTGTAACTAACTTTGAAGTGAAGGAAAAGAAAGAAGTGACTGCTCGACCCTTGGCTAGTTTGAGTGCTTATGTTACCAGCGTGGACAAGGCGAAAGGCACAGTGGTTTTATTGGAATAGTGCTTACGGATTGAAGAAGTCCTGCACATTGCAACCGGTCACTGGGGACCGAAGGATCACTACTGTTTCAAGCATAGTGATAAGAAAACCAGGAATTTACCGGACCTTAGGTCGCGGCAAACAAGCCCCTTATAGTCAGTACGTAACTGGGGTCAGGGGAAGTGAAGACTTTGAGTCTCTGCAGGACAAAATAAGAATTCAGCTTCTTCGCAGGAAGGCTCCTAACACAAAGCTGACTGGGTGGTACAGCTAAGGATTAGCTGGAGATATTGAGGGAACTACGCTTCAGGCTGGTTGTACTCATTGTGTGGGAAGTAAAGGAGGCCCCTAACTTGTCCAGCTGCTGTCTCAAGATACACTCTCCTTGGATCAGCCTCCCTGGGACCTGCCTGAACATCTTACAAGTAAAGGTATGGAAAGACGCTGACCGTGTGAGACTGTGTTCTTTATCTGCACCCGACTTCACAAATCCCATAGACTTTGAGGGACCAGTCCCACCTGTAGGGGACCCGACATCTAGCTGCCTCACCATCCCCTCAGAGATCTACAGCAGCGCTGGTACAAATTACCAGAATACTACAGGTGGCGTCACGAACTGTATATAAACCTATCCCCTGTAAATATATCCCCAACATACGCCAGACCGCCAGGGCCACAGACCGAGCCACAGCTACCTGTGACAATCCCCATAGACTTCCATGGGCTCGGCTCTGAGTACCCATTGCCCTGGTAACCCACAATTGTGGTGGCGGGTCGACACAAAAAACTTGGCGTCACGAACAGGATGCGAAACTCGCGAAATTGCGAGCCCTGTGTGCCTAAGGAATTGTTTTTGTGAGAAAGGACTGTTTGCACTTTTGGCGCCAAAATCGCCATTTTTGTCGCCATATTCGCGCCCTCAGGCGCTGGAGAAGAAGGTGGGCGTACCTTCGTGGGCGTCTACCCCCCCCAGTGGCGCGAAGAAAATGCCTGCCCTCTCAAAGTGCTATTACAACATGCGGTCCTGCCCTACAGCAAAGGAGGTCCGCCTCCTCTTCACCTTCCCTGCGAGGAGGAGGAGACGCAAACCCCACCTCCACGGAAGAGACCGGATGTCTCCGCAGAAAGAAGAAAGAATCTTCTGGAACATCATGGAGGCAGGACGTGTGCAGCCGAGCAGGGAAGCGGAGGAAGGCAGGCCCCGTGCCCCAGCCAAGCTGCCACCAGCATCGGAGTTATCCGTGATCCTGCACCTGCAACAGGCGTTGCTAGAGATTCGAGAAGAAAATGCACGCCTGAAGAAGATGGTCCAGCACCAACCTGGATTTGAAGAAATCGAGAGACGCCGGCGTACCCTGGAACAGCGGAGGCTGTGGGACACGGTGATCTCTCCCCTCAACGACCCCCCACGATTCCAGATACCGAAGAGTCTGCTGCCCAAGGCGAAGGAGCAACCGGAGGCTGCCCCCGAAAGTACCGATCCCGATCCCACCGGTGAAGCGGTGGAAGCGAAGGAGGTTGAGGAGGTACAGCCAATCCCGGAACGCCCGCCCGGCCAAGAGGCCGCAGCAGATGATCGGTCCCCGGCAGGGACACCGGAGGGGTCCTGTCCGTCACTACCAGATGTGGACTGGGACGAAATGGCGCGCCTGGATGACGTCGCCTATACCGCCCAGTGGGAACAGGAATGGCAGCGTCGTGAGGAGAAGAAGAAACGCCAGCAGGAGGAAGAGCGGGAAGCTCAGCGGAACCAGTCAGCAACAATATGCAGAGCTGATCGCGGACAAAGAGAGTGTCCGGAGAGATAAAGGTACCCTGAGGGAACCGCGGCGGCAGGGGTGTGTGACTGAGTTCCAGCTCCGGAAGGGCTGGGGCTTTATCCGTGAACCGGGCCTCTACCCAGGGGTCTTTGTCAGCAGGCGTGACGTAGAATCCCACCTGCCGCAAGGCCATCCCGGGAGGGACTTAGCAAATGGAGATATCGTCACATATACGCGGCACTGGGGAATGAAGGGATGGTATGCCCTTAACGTCACCATCGTCCGTGACCCCGTCCCAGACGCAGGTACCGTCACCATTACCGCAGCGTCCCCGTCTCCAGCTCAAGCAGAATCCGGCCGTGCCCCAGCATCGCCCCCTGCAAATTCATCGCAACAAGCGACCCAGATTTCATCGCAAATTAAAGCCACCTCTACATCGCAACATGCGACCCAGTCTCAATCGCAATCCCTGACGCGGTCCATATCGCTAACTGTGATTGAAACGCAATCGGTGTCACGTGAAGAAAATGTACCCGTTGCGCCCCTAGAGGTTCGCACCAGAACTGTGGCGACCCAGACCCTAATCGCAGCACATGATTTGCTAGTCCTGGGATCTAGGGCCCATTGCATTGTTCCAGCCCCCGGGGTGGAAAGTGTATTTGCAGAGAATGAATAGATAGTGAGGAAAAAGTGGTGAGATCCCTATCGGGTCTACCAAAAGTAAAAAAAGTTTGAAATGTTTTATAAAGTTTTGCACAAATTATATAGTGAATATATATATTTCTAACTGTAGAATGCCCGGCTGGGTAAATGATAAACAGTAACCAGAAAAGTTGCACTTTCGTATTATGTGATTTGATATAATATGTCTTTGGTTTTACATTGGACTTGGAGGTTGAGGACTGTGCCAACCCAGAACTTACTTGTAAATAGTTGCGCTTCGGTGCCCTATCTTGGTTTTACATAAACCAGTACAACTACCTCTGAAAACAAAACCCGTGTGGTGTGGCACTGAGTGAGGTCTGCAGTTGGATGTCCTGCAGCCCACCCAGGACCTACGTTGAAGGTTTGGTGCGGGTCCTTCACAAGTATATTGTATATTTATTGAATGCTATTTAATATTTGTATTTCTATAATGTTTGCAACGTTCAAGATTTCCTCACCTCCCGGATGGGACGAACCAATGTTAATTGTTTAATGTTTTCTTGCATAAACAAAATGTCTCTTTTGTATTTTACAGCCCGGGAGTGCTGTCTTTTACCATGGGGGAATGTGTAGCCCTGGTGGTAGGCACACGCAGTACCCTGGAGAGTGTGTGGCGAGACAGCAGTTTAATGCTAAATATTCATTCACTCGACATATACTAGACACACCCTTAGGGTAGTGGAGTTTACTCTTGAGGGAGTGGTCAAGGTAGTATGTGTTGGAGTGATTTTTAGTCTGTGTCTAGACTTCAGAGAGAGAGGACGTCTGGAGGGAGGAAGCAGTCCAGATTGCTCTATCACCAGCTTTGGAAAGTGGAGTCTAGTATAGGTGGTGTAATTCACCTTAGCCTAGTCAGAGCTGTGCTTCATCAGCATACACTGGAAGGAAAGAAGAAGTTTAGTGCAGAAAGTCTTCAGCATCCTGTCTAAAGGACGGTATCAGGTTCAGAGACGTGCTCCTGCCTATTGATAACTGAGCATCTGTAACTAACTTTGAAGTGAAGGAAAAGAAAGAAGTGACTGCTCGACCCTTGGCTAGTTTGAGTGCTTATGTTACCAGCGTGGACAAGGCGAAAGGCACAGTGGTTTTATTGGAATAGTGCTTACGGATTGAAGAAGTCCTGCACATTGCAACCGGTCACTGGGGACCGAAGGATCACTACTGTTTCAAGCATAGTGATAAGAAAACCAGGAATTTACCGGACCTTAGGTCGCGGCAAACAAGCCCCTTATAGTCAGTACGTAACTGGGGTCAGGGAAGTGAAGACTTTGAGTCTCTGCAGGACAAAATAAGAATTCAGCTTCTTCGCAGGAAGGCTCCTAACACAAAGCTGACTGGGTGGTACAGCTAAGGATTAGCTGGAGATATTGAGGGAACTACGCTTCAGGCTGGTTGTACTCATTGTGTGGGAAGTAAAGGAGGCCCCTAACTTGTCCAGCTGCTGTCTCAAGATACACTCTCCTTGGATCAGCCTCCCTGGGACCTGCCTGAACATCTTACAAGTAAAGGTATGGAAAGACGCTGACCGTGTGAGACTGTGTTATTTATCTGCACCCGACTTCACAAATCCCATAGACTTTGAGGGACCAGTCCCACCTGTAGGGGACCCGACATCTAGCTGCCTCACCATCCCCTCAGAGATCTACAGCAGCACTGGTACAAATTACCAGAATACTACAGGTGGCGTCACGAACTGTATATAAACCTATCCCCTGTAAATATATCCCCAACATACGCCAGACCGCCAGGGCCACAGACCGAGCCACAGCTACCTGTGACAATCCCCATAGACTTCCATGGGCTCGGCTCTGAGTACCCCATTGCCCTGGTAACCCACAATTGTGGTGGCGGGTCGACACATCAGTGAATAGAGTTACTTTATGTAGCAGAAGCCAAGACTCGGGGCCACATCCATCATACGAGGGACTCAACCGGTGACCGACATCTTCCATTGACTTGTATTGGGGTTTACGTCGTTCTGTTGAGGTTTTTATTATTTTCATGGCAAGAATAACGTTGTTGTTGCTCTGAAAAAAAGAGCCTTACAGTCAGAGCTGAGGTGTTGTTACACTGGATCAGTCCGGATATATTCATTTCTGCGACAGCAGTAGCTGCAGTGTAGACTGCCTCTATGACCCCGTCCAGCCTTTATATGAGAAATATTGCCCAGATTTCGGCACCACCGGGACCCGGTCGGCCTTTCAGCTTCTGGATTCGCCCAGACACTTAGGAACATAAAAATACTAAATGTATCACTAAGTGGAGGCAGAATATCTCACATCATTGACTCATCAGATTTACACATTAGGGGGGACGTTTCCCTTTAAGAACAATGCTCCGCACCCAGCGGGATGAGGACTATCAGACCTTGGCTCCTTGTCAATGTTTCCGCCTTTTTGCGAATGACACACGAACAAACAAACATTCACCCGGAGCTTTCTGCTTCCTGATTAATTCATCAACTCGTTACGTTAATTCTCAGCCGACTCATAATTAAAGACTGTAAGCATGGCAGGCGGGCAGTGAACCATGCGGACGACCGCTGAGCCCCCCGCCATCAGTGCCACCACACCTTCTCCATACAGCGAGCTAATTGTGCCGCTGGGGACCGGATCAGCGACTCCTGGAATAAATGCAGAACGTTACTGCCTCACAGCAGACGGAAGGTTAAAATATTAACGCCGGGCAAGTTTGACAATAAGTTATAAAAATGGAAAATTTCTACAAAGACCTGAAACTTCTCACAGCTGAGAGTTTGTCACAAAGGTTTTCAGGCTCGGCTGTCAGTGTATTCATCTTTCCTGGCGTGATACAAAACTTTGCTTCCATGTATCAGATGTATCAGGTGGAGTCCAGGCTGTTTAGCTTACACAGATTTGTTTTGATTGGGTTCAAATGTAACAAACCCTCAGCTGTGAGGAGTCGCACTTATTTTAATACTAATATGTTCTGCAGTTTTTCAATATTCCTTGTTTTAACGTCCTCTGCTGTCAATAACATTGTGAAGTTCCAGGGTTCCAACAGCTGAGATTTTCTATAGTTTTATCCAGTGGTGTAACTAGAGTTCAGTGGTCCCCAGTGCAAAATTTGACCCTGGGCCCCACCTGCACGTTGTCCGATTTATAGGCCCTTGTAGCATTCTGGATCCTATAAAGACTTGCTCGTTCAACCCTATGTGATAATGTCCCTATCCTGGCTCCTTCTTGTAATAATCTCCCATATTCTGGGCTCTTTCCAGTAATAATGTCCTCCGTCCTGGCTCCTTCTTGTAATAATCTCCCATATTCTGGGCCCCTTCCAAGAATAATGTCCCCATCCTGGCTCCTTCTTGTAATACTCTCCCATATTCTGGGCTCTTTCCAGTAATAATGTCTCCGTCCTGGCTCCTTCTTGTAATAATCTCCCATATTCTGGGGTCTTTCAGTAATAATGTCTCCGTCCTGGGTCTTCTTGTAATAATCTCCCATATTCTGGGCCCCTTCCAAGAATAATGTCCCCATCCTGGTTCCTTCTTGTAATACTCTCCCATATTCTGGGCTCTTTCCGGTAATAATGTTCTCCGTCCTGGCTCCTTGCATTAATTTCACATATTCTGGACTCCTTCCAGTTATAATGCCCTCCATCCTGGGCCCCATCTTCATGTTAGCCAGATTTATGGACCCTTGTAGCGTTCTAGATCCTATAAAGACATACGTGTTCACCCTCATGTAATAATGTCCCCAATCCTGGCTCCTTCTTGTAATAATCTTCCCCATTCTGGGCCCTTTCCAGTAATAATATTCCCTGTTCTGGCTCCTTCTTGTAATAATCTTCACCATTCTGGGTCCCTTTCAGTAATAATATCCCTCATCCTGGGCCCCATCTTCATGTTAGTCAGATTTATGGGCCCTTGTAGCATTCTAGATCCTATAAAGACATACGTGTTCACCCTCATGTAATAATTGCCCCCATTCTGGGCCTCTCCCAGTAATAATGTCCCTGGTCCTGGCTCCTTCTTGTAATAATCTTCCCCATTCTGGGCCCCTTCCAGTAATAATATTGCGTGTCCTGACTCCTACCTGTAATAATCTCACACATTCTTGGACCCTCTCCCAGTAATAATGTTCCTGGTCCTGGCTCCTTCTTGTAATAATCTTCCCCATTCTGGCCCTTCCAGTAATAATATCCCCGTCTTGGCTCCTTCCTGTAATAATCTTCCTCATTCTGGGCCCCTACCAGTAATAATATCGCGCGTCCTGGCTCCTTCTTGTAATAATCTTCACCATTCTGGCTCCCTTCAGTAATAATATCCCCCGTCCTGGCTCCTTCTTGTAATAATCTTCACCATTCTGGCTCCCTTTCAGTAATAATATCCCCCGTCCTGGCTCCTTCTTGTAATAATCTTCACCATTCTGGGCCTCTCCCAGTAATAATGCCCCCATCCTGGCTCCTTCTTGTAATAATCTTCCCCATTCTGAGCCCCATTCAGTAATAATATCCCCCATCCTGGCTCCTTCTTGTAATAATCTTCCCCATTCTGGGCCTCTCCCAGTAATAATGTCCCTGGTCCTGGCTGCTTCTTGTAATAATCTTCCCCATTCTGGGCCTCTACCAGTAATAATGTCCCTGGTCCTGGCTCTTCTTATAATAATCTTCACCATTCTGGGCCTCTCCCAGTAATAATGTCCCCCATCCTGGCTCCTTCTTGTAATAATCTTCCCGATTCTGGGCCCCTTCCAGTAATAATATCCCCCGTACTTCCTGGCTCCTTCTTGTAATAATCTCCCCCATTCTGGGCCCCTTCCAGTAATAATATTCCCCGTCCTGGCTCCTTCTTGTAATAATCTTCACCATTCTGGGCCTGTCCCAGTAATAATGCCCCCATCCTGGCTCCTTCTTGTAATAATCTTCCCCATTCTGGGCCCCTTCCAGTAATAATATCCCTGTCCTGACTCCTTCCTGTAATAATCTTCACCATTCTGGGCCTGTCCCAGTAATAATGCCCCCATCCTGGCTCCTTCTTGTAATAATCTTCCCCATTCTGGGCCCCTTCCAGTAATAATGTCCCCTGTCCTGACTCCTTCCTGTAATAATCTCACACATTCTGGGACTCTCTCAGTAATAATGCCCCCATCCTGACTCCTTCTTGTAATAATCTTCCCCATTCTGGGCCCCTTCCAGTAATAATATCCCCTGTCCTGATTCCTTCCTGTAATAATCTTCACCATTCTGGGCCTCTCCCAGTAATAATGCCCCCATCCTGGCTCCTTCTTGTAATAATCTTCCCCATTCTGGGCCCCTTCCAGTAATAATGTCCCCTGTCCTGACTCCTTCCTGTAATAATCTCACACATTCTTGGACCCTCTCCCAGTAATAATGCCCCCCATTCTGGGCCCCACCTTCATGTTGGTCAGATTTATGGACTCTTGTAGAATTTTAGATCCTATAAAGACATATGTGGTCATCCCCCATGTAATAATGTCCCTACCCTGGCTCCTTCTTGTAATAATCTCCCATATTCTGGGCTCCTTCCAGCAACAATTGTATCCCAATCTGGGCCCCATGCTGTAACATTTTCACCCTTCCTGGACCCTTTCCTGGTATAATGTCCCCCAAACCCCATAAAAGTTTCACCAAGTCCCCTAAATCTCCAGTGAGTGATCATACTCGTTATTTGCACCCGCACTTATTCCATTTACCAAAACTGATAACAAGGACAGAGCTCATCATGTATATAGCTTACAGGAGGACTGGCTGAAACTGTAACAAACCCTCTGCTTTTGGAAATATTGGCCCTGCACATGACTTCAGTCCTTGGATTTAGACAGTTTTCCACTTCATTGACAGCCGGCAGAGGAACATAAATTTGAAGGCTATTGAAACATTTCCAGAAGTCATTAACCCCCTAAGGCTGTGTTCACACAGTGCTTTTTTTGCAGCTTTTTTTTCCTAATATTCTGTGCATTTTTATACATTTTTATGCATTTTTCATGATTTTTTTGTGTTGAATTGAATGGAAGTGAAAGAATTGACATCCTGCCTTTAAAAAAAAAATACACTGCAGCTCCAAAAAACGCAAGGACAAAAAAAACGCACCGTGTGAATGAGATTTATTGGCTCCCATAGTAAATTACTGCATAAAAAAAACACATGGGAAAAAAAAAAACGCAGCAAAAACGCTGCATGTGAACTGGCCCTAAATGAAGCAGTACTTCTCAGAGCTGAGGTTTTGTTTTAGTGTATCCGGTGCAGTGTTGACCATGCTCCTCTGAACTGAACAGTCTGATCCGCACTGATACAGTGCGGAGGATAAGCTACATCTGATACAATGAAACAAACCCTCAGCTGTAATATTATTTTGTGCTTTTTTAAAAAATTATTATATTGTGTATTTTATTATGATTTTTATTATTTTGTGTTTACAATATTTATTTTTATTATTTTGTATTAATATGTATTTTTATTATATAATTTTTGTTTTTATTGTGTTTTTTTATTTTGGGTTTTATTATATCTTCTATTATTATTTTATTATTATGTTCTAATATTTATTATGATTATATTTTTGTTATTTTGTGTTTATTATATCTTTATTATTATTTTGTATTTTTTTATTATAAAATTGTGCTTTTTATTGTGAGTTTGCATTTTTATTATTCTGTGTTTATTATATTTTTATCATTATTATTTTTATTTTAACATTGTTATTATTGTGATTGTCTTTTTTATTATTTTGGGTTTATTATATTTTTATTATTTTGCATTACTATTATTTGTATTATTATTATTATAAGAATGTTTTTATTATGATTGTTTTTTGTTATTATTTAGCATTTTTTATTATTATAAAATTGTGCTTTTTATTATGATTGTGCTTTTTTTATTATTTTGTGTTTATTATATTTTTATCATTATTATTTTTCACTATTATTTTTATTTTAACATTGTTTTTATTGTGATTGTCTTTTTTATTATTTTGTGTTTATTATATTTTTATCATTATTGTTTTGCATTATTATTTTTATTATATGATTGTTTTTATTATGATTGTGTTTTTTGTTATTATTTTGCATTTTTTATTATTATAAGATTGTGTTTATTATTTTTTATCATTATTATTTTGTACTAATATTTAGTTTTTTATTATAAGACTGTGCTTTTTATTATGCAGCTAAACATATTAATATTGTGCAATTTCATGGTTGCCTAATCTGAGTATCAGTCGGAGAAGCTGTCAGGATAGCAATTTGTGATAATTTGCGATGTGCGAGTGATGATGTAGACTGTACACAGCGGTGGAGAATAATGAGAATGCGTGTAATAAAGCGTGCGGTATTTATGGCGCCTTATAGCTTTGTGTCACTGTTATCGCTGGGATTAAAGTCTCGCTTCACACAATGTCGAGACGCATCATCAGCCCACGCTCCCATCTGCTCTGTTCCTGTGCCGCACACGTGTGATACATATATGTGAGAGGTCACAGAGATATGCACCCCGGTGACACTGCGCAGAATGGGCCACAACGGAGGAACGCAGTATATAACGTCCTGTGACACAACTGCACTATAGGGCAGTATTATAAGGTCATTGTATAGTCATGGCCGCTATACTGATGTTATGTGTGCATTATAAGGCAGTATTATATGAGAGCTCCATGGTCATGGTCTGTATACTGATGTTATGTGTGCACTATAAGGCGGTATTATATGAGCACTGTATGGTCACGGTCTGTATACTAATGTTATGTGTGCACAATAAGGCGGTATTATATGAGCACTGTATGGTCATGGTCTGTATACTGATGTTATGTGTGCACTATAAGGCAGTATTATATGAGAGCTCCATGGTCATGGTCTGTATACAGATATGTGTGCACTGTATGGCAGTATTACGTGGGCACCATATGGTCATGGTCTGTATACTTGATGTAGTGTGTGCACGATAAAGCGGTATTATATCAGCACTGAATGGTCATGGTCTGTATACTGATGTTATGTGTGCACTATAAGGCGGTATTATATGAGCACTGTATGGTCATGGTCTGTATACTGATGTTACGGCTGCATGATAAGGCGGTATTATATGAGCACTGTATGGTCATGGTCTGTATTCTGATGTGATGTGTGCACTATAAGGCGGTATTATATGAGCACTTTATGGTCATGGTCTGTGTACTGATATTATGTGAGCACTGTAGGGCAGTATTATAAGGTCATTGTATAGTCATGGCCTCTATACTGATATTATGTGTGCACTATAAGGCGGTATTATATGAGCACTGTATGGTCATGGTCTGTGTACTGATATTATGTGAGCACTATAGGGCAGTATTATAAGGTCATTGTATAGTCATGGCCTCTATACTGATATTATGTGTGCACTATAAGGCAGTATTATATGAGTCCTGTATGGCTATGGTACTGTATATACTGGTATTATGCGTGCACTATAAGGCAGTATTATATGAGCACTGTATGGTCATGCTGTGTATACGGATACTATGTGCACAATAAGGCGGTATTATATGAGCACAGTATGGTCATGCTCTGTATATGGATACTATGTGCACTATAAGGCAGTATTATATGAGCACTATATGGTCATGCTCTGTATATTGATTATATGTGCACTATATAACAGTGTCAAAGAAAAAAATTTAAATGTCAGGCAATCCCTGCGGTTACTTGAACATGTCACTTGAGCAGCCACTATACTCGGTGCATACCCGAGCACGCTATGAAAACTCGAGTAAGGAACACATGCACTTATCATCCCTAACAACTACAAGTAGCTGGAGGAGGCCTCCTTTTTGAAGTGGGATTAATTATGTCTCGACCACGCACCACAATTGTGGGTTTCCAGGGCAATGGGGTACTCAGAGCCGAGCCCGTAGAAGTCTATGGGATTGTCACAGGTAGCGGTGGCTCGGTCTGTGGCCCTGGCGGTCAGGCGTATGTTGGGGGGTATATTTACAGGGGATATATATATACAGTTCGTGACGCCACCTGTAGTCTCTGGTAATTTGTACCAGCGCTGCTGTAGATCTCTGAGGGGATGGTGAGGCAGCTAGATGTCGGGTCCCCTACAGGTGGGACTCTTCCCTCAGGTCGATAGTAATGATGGGGTAGTGCAGGAATGCAATCAAATAACACAGTCTCACACATCAGCGTCTTTCCATACCTTTACTTCAAGTTGTTCAGGCAGGTCCCAGGGAGGCTGATGGGGTTGATGGAGGATGAGCTTTGAGGCAACGGCTAAGCAAGTTAGGGGCCTCCTTTACTTTCCAATGATGATGAGTACAACCAGCATGAAGCGTAGTTCCCTCTATAATCTCCAGCTATTCCAAAGCTGTGCTGCCCGGTCAGTTTTGTGGTTGGAGCCTTCTTCTGAGAGAGCTGAGTTCCAATTCCTGTCGTGCACTGACTCAAGGTTCTCACTCTCCCTGACCCCAGTTACGTACTGACTCTTCAGGGGCTGCTTTCCGTTACCTAAGGTCCGGTAAGCCTCTGGGTTTCCTACCACCATGCATGAAGCTATGGTGATGCTTCGGTCTCCAGTGACCGGTAACAATATGCAGGTATTCTATACCTATGGCACTTTTCTGTTCTCTTCCACTATGCCCTTCGATTTGCTCAGACTCTCAACAGATGTCTCAGTCCGTCCTCTAGTGGGGCACAGCTCTGACCAGGCTGAGGTGAACTGGCTCACCTTTACTGGACTCCACTTTCTGAACTGCACAAAGACTGCACTTCCTAACTCTTTCGAGTCACTGACTGAACTGAACTCAGACTACTCAGCACTCCCCTCCACACCCCTGCTGGGTGTGTCCGAAGTGTACGTGATATCATGGAGAGCCCTTAACCGTTACCTCTCCACTCATCCTCCTGGTATTGTGTACCAGGGCTACACAATTACACCTAGGAATAGAGAATCCAATTAACACAGAGGAAATAGGGAAAGAGCTGACACTAATCTCCTTTGAAGCAGAGACCTCCTGCCTTGGACAAGTGATTAAAACAGGATATCTGCTGGGGAAAAGACAGCCAGATTGAGATTAGTTTCCACAAAGGCTGAGATGTGCGGAGGCCTGCTTTGTTGCAAGGAGGGAGCAGCCTCTCATGAAAGAATCTGCAGCTAGATGGTTCTGCGCCAGCGATCAGATAGGAATATTGGGGTCTGTATCGATCCGATAATTATGGGAGATACATTTTCAGCGAAGGGACGGACATGGCACATTCACTCACATTGCCACGGGGCCACTAGAACGCCTCCAACTTAATAACGTTCTTATAGATGATGTGAACCTGGCCATTCTTGATCAATATGTAAAGGTAAAATCACAATAAAAAAAACATGACGTCGATATCTACTGAGTCGCACGTAGTACCAGGGCTTGTGGGGTACTCGGCACCGAGCCCGTTGAAGTCTATGGGGAATGTCACAAGTAGCACAGCTCGGTCCGTTGCCCTGGGCGCTCATACAAAGGGGGATATTTACAGGGGATTTTAGGAATTGTTCGTGACGCCACCTGTGGTCTCTGATCAGGGTGACCAGCGCTGCAGGGTGAATCCTCTGAGGGGTTGTTATTGGCAGCAAGGTGTTAAGTCTCCCACAGGCAAGACTGGATCCCTCAAAGTATATGGCGGTGCCGGGTGCAGGCAATAAGGCAGACACACACAAGTCAGTCTCTTTCCATACCTTTACTGGTGGTATTTGCAGGTATGTCCCGGGAAGCTGCTCAGGGTGGAGGATGCACATCCAGGTAATCACTGAGTAGGTTTAAGGCCTCCTTACTTCTTAATGTGTGAGTTTCCAACCTGCATGAAGCTAAGTTCAACTCTATGTAGAACAGCTACGCCCGGCCAACATTGTGGTGGAGCCTTCTTTTGGCAAGAACTAAGTCTATGGCTGATCAGGCCCGACTCCTGTTCTTCCTGACCCCGGTTACGTATCAGCACTTTAGGGCCCCTCTGCGACCTAAAGTCCAGCAGGGATTCCGGTTTTCTCCTACTAGCCGTGAAGGTTCTAGCAAGCTTCGGACCCGGTGTCCGGTTGTGCAGAGTGGAGACAGCTACAGTTGCTATATCACCTCGGTCACTCTTTCTTCCTTTTGTCACCACTCGCCCGTCGCCCTACTCTCACCCTTAACATAAGCACGGGTAGCAGTAGGTGTAGTCATCAGCTTCCTTCCTTCCACAGCTCACTGACCGTTTCTCAGTCGACTCGTTGTCACAATAACTGTAGTCCCCTTCCTTCTTTTCCTTCATAGACTCTGTCCAGAGCAGCTCTCAGAACCTTCCGTCAGACTGAATTCACGCTCGCTCCGAGAGTCGCTTTCCACATTCATAGGGTACTAACAGTCAGCCTGTTCTGAGGTAACAGCTTGTAATCTTTCTGCTTCTGTCTCATCTGACAGGAATCACCAACCATCTGAACACGCACTGGCTCAGACAAAGTTCTGACTAGAAAAGCCTCAAGTCTGGAATCTCCAGAAGACTGGCTAAGACTGGCTACTGCTAACGTCTCCCACACCCTTATATAGTCTAAGGCTCCCTCTGGTGTCAATATAGGGAAGTGTGAGTGTGAATGAATATCAGGTGTTTTGTAATTACCTTTCTGTGCATTCTCCAGGGAACATGTGTACCAAGCGCAGCTGGGCCACACATCCCCCCCTAGTTATATTCAGCACTCCCGGGCTGAAATAGAAAAAAAAAACAATTTTTATAATAACAACAAACATAACTCATCCCTTGCGGGAGGTAAGGACACTTTAACGTTACATTGTGTACAAATTGCAATACAAAAATATCAAATACTTTCTCAGTACAAATAAATACAATATTCTTGTGGAGGACCCGCACAAAACCTCCCACGGGGGTCCTGGGTGGGCTGCAGGACTTCTCTACTGCAGACCTCACTCAAGGCCTCACCATACGGGTTTTGCTTCAGAGGTAGTATGGCTTTTACGTAAAACCAAGATGGGGCACCGAAGTGCTAACTATTTACAAATAAAGTTCTGTGCTGCAAGAGTCCTCAGCACGCAGTCCTTTGCATAAGAACATTTCACATTATACTTCACATTACCCAACTGGGGTATACTACGCATCAAACTATAAAAACATTATCATCACATATTTTCAACATTCAATAAGTGCAAATCTTCTTAACTTTTTACAGTTGAAGTAAACCCTGTCTGGGTCCTACTGTTCTTCTTTGGATATAGTGGTTACTTCTTCCATACCTGGGGCTGGAAGTATGCGGTGCGCTCTGGAACGCATCACCAAAAGATCATGTCCTGCTACCTGGGTCTGGGTAGGTACAGTCCTCTTTACAATTTTGCGACTTGCTGGAGGCCTTACAGGTGCCTCTTCTGAATAAAGATTTGGCTCAAAAGGAGGTGCACTAGCCTGTTGCATTGCAGAATAGGATGCAGGATAGGATGCAGGATAGGATGCAGGTGCGCGGCCGGGCGCTGATGTGGCTGGGGCTTGGGATGCTAAGACACGGGGTACGTTTCCAGCTTCAGGGACGGGTCGCTGACTCTGGAGACATTCAGGGCATACCACCCCTTAAGACCCCAGTGCCGCGTGTAGGTGACAATATCCCCTATAATTAGATCCCTTCCCGGGTGCCCCTCTGGCAGGTGAGACTCCACATCCCTGCGGTTGACGAATACATCCTGGTACAGGCCTGGTTCGTGGATGAACCCCCAGCCTCCCAGGAGTTTGAAGTCTCTAATGGCCCCCTGGCGCCGTGGTTCCCGGAGCGTACCTTTGTCTCGCCTGACGTTCTCCTTGTCAGCGAGATCCTTTTCCCGGTACCTCTGACGAAGCTGCTGTGCCTCTCTCTGCTCCTGCTGCTGCCGCTGCTCCTGTTCACGGCGTCGCCACTCGTTCTCCATCTGGGCGGCGTATTCCACGTCGTCCAGGTACTCCATCTCCTCCCAGTCGATCTCCATTACTTGAGGCTGGATCTCCTCCGTCGTCCCTACCGGGGGACTGCATTCCGCTGCGGCCTCTGGCTCCAGGCCGGGCTGGCATTCCGGTGCTGGCAGGGCCTCCTCAGCCTCCTTCCCTCCCGCCGCATCCTCGGCAGAGTCAGGATCAGCTCTTTCGGGGCCGTTCTCCGGTTCTTCATCAGCCGCCGGGTCCAGTGGTGGCGCGGGTGGCAGCTGCGCTTCTGGAGGGGAGAGCGTTGCGTCCCACAGCAGCCGCTGTTTCAGGGCACGCCAGCTTTTCTCCATCGCCTCCATTTCAGCGCGATGTCGGGCCATGTCCCTCAACACCGCATCCACCTCCTCCACTTTTTGCGTTCTTCGGTCGTCCACCCAACCTGGGACGGCTAAGGCACAGGCAGCAGCTCTTCAGGGGAACGGGGTCTGCGCACCGCCGTTCCTCCACACAGCGTCTCCTTTCCTTCCACCACCTCACTCCAGGCCAGACTGTGTGTTGCATCTGGAACAATCTGGTCTCTTCCGTGGAGGCGGGACTTTCGCTTTTTTTTTTTGGCATAGAGAATGAAGAGAAGGCGGATCTCTCTGCAGTGGGGCAGGCTCTCACATTGTAATAGCATTTAGACAGGGCGCCCATAGCTTTCGCGCCACAGGGGGGGTACGCCCACGAAGGCACGCCCACCTTCTTCACCAGCGCCTCAGGGCGCGAATATGGCGGCAAAATGGCGGAAAATGGCGCCAAAAATCAAACAACAGCAACAGTCTTTTTGCACAAAACAGTCCAATTCTAGGCACACAGGACTCACATATAGTAAGCTTCGGATCCTGTTCGTGACGCCAAAGATGAGTCGCACGTAGTACCAGGGCTTGTGGGGTACTCGGCCCCCGAGCCCGTTGAAGTCTATGGGGAATGTCACAAGTAGCACAGCTCGGTCCGTTGCCCTGGGCGCTCATACAAAGGGGGATATTTACAGGGGATTTTAGGAATTGTTCGTGACGCCACCTGTGGTTTCTGATCAGGATGACCAGCGCTGCAGGGTAAATCCTCTGAGGGGTTGTTATTGGCAGCAAGGTGTTAAGTCTCCCACAGGCGAGACTGGATCCCTCAAAGTATATGGCGGTGCCGGGTGCAGGCAATAAGGCAGACACACACAAGTCAGTCTCTTTCCATACCTTTACTGGTGGTATTTGCAGGTATGTCCCGGGAAGCTGCTCAGGGTGGAGGATGCACATCCAGGTAATCACTGAGTAGGTTTAAGGCCTCCTTACTTCTTAATGTGTGAGTTTCCAACCTGCATGAAGCTAAGTTCAACTCTATGTAGAACAGCTACGCCCGGCCGACATTGTGGTGGAGCCTTCTTTTGGCAAGAACTAAGTCTATGGCTGATCAGGCCCGACTCCTGTTCTTCCTGATGAGTCGCACAACACCAGGGTTATGGGGTACTCGGCACCGAGCCCGTTAACTTCAATGGGGGATAGGTCACAGGTAGCACAGCTCGGTCCGTTGCCCTGGGCGCTCATACAAAGGGGGATATTTACAGGGGATTGTAATTATTGTTCGTGACGCCACCTGTGGTTTCTGATCAGGTAGACCAGCGCTGCAGGGTTAATCTTCTGAGGGGATGTTACTGGGCAGCAAGATGTTAAGTCTTCCACAGGTAAGAATGGTCCCTCTAAGTAAATGGCGGTGCAGGGTACAGGCAATAAGGCAGACACACACACAAGTCAGTCTCTTTCCATACCTTTACTGGTGGTATTTGTAGGTATGTCCCGGGAAGCTGCTCAGGGTGGAGGATGCACATCCAGGTAATCACTGAGTAGGTTTAAGGCCCCCTTTCTCTTTAATGTGTGAGTTTCAAACCTGCATGAAGCGAAGTTCAACTCTGTATATAACAGCTACGCCTGGCCGACATTGTGGTGGAGCCTTCTTTTGGCAAGAACTAAGTCTATAGCTGATCAGGCCCGACTCCTGTTCTCCCTGACTCCGGTTACGTATCAGCACTATAGGGCCCCTCTGCGACTTGAAGTCCAGGAGGGATTCCGGTTTTTCTCCTACTAGCCGTGAAGGTTCTAGCAAGGCTTTGGACCCGGCGTCCGGATAGCAGAGTGGAGGTGCTATGTCACCTATGTCACTCTCTCGTCTTCTTTTCACCACTCGCCCGTCGCCCTACTCTCACCCTTAACATAAGCACGGGTAGCAGTAGGTGTAGTCGTCAGATTCCATCCTTCCACAGCTCACTGACCGTTTCTCAGTTAACTCGATGTTCTGACAACTGTAGTCCCCTTCCTTCTTTTCCTTCAAAGACTCTGTCCAGAGTGGCTATCAGGACCTTCCGTCAAACTGATTTCATGCTCACTCCGAGAGTCACTTTCCACATGCATAGGGTACTAACAGTCAATCTGTTCTGAGTAGAGTTGAGCGATACTTTCCGATATCCAAAAATATCGGATCGGAATGGTATCGCCGATATCACTAAAATATCGGCGATACCCGATACCGATACCGGAAGTCCCATGTAAGTCTATGGGAACAAAATATCGCAACTAAAAAAAACCTTTCTTTCGTTGTAAACACAAAATATACACACATAGAATACATATATATATATATATACATGTCATTGTGACATATATATATACATATATGTATAGTTTATACACTTCTACATAGTAAAATATCCTCTGATTCAATTGCCGGGTAAAGCCGGCTTCTGTGAAAAGACAGAAGCACCCGACATGAAATGACACTTGGTGTACATAGGGTTAACCATGTCTTTTCATGTCGTTTGCTATCTGATTTGCACAAACAATTACATCAGTCTATGTGTGCAAAATTTCACACCTGTAGGGGTTAATTAAAGTTGTAAATTCGTTGTAAAAAAAACGGACTTTTTTGCTACGAATTTACACCTTTAATTAACCCCTACAGGTGTGAAATTTTTCACACATAGACTGATGTAATTGTTTGTGCAAATCAGATAGCAAAGGACATGGTTAACCCTATGTACACCAAGTGTCATTTCATGTCGGGTTCTGCATTTTCACAAAAGCCGGCAATTGAATTAGCGGCTATTATACTATGTAGAAGTGTATGAACTATAAATATAAATATATATATATGTGTCACAAATTCAATGACATGTATATATATATATATGAGGTGTAAAATTGTTTAAAAAAAAATGCGTGGGCTCCCGCCCTATTTTCGCAACCAGACAGACAAAGTCAGCGAATGGGGGCAGATAATAATAGCCCAGAGAGGGACCATTATTTTTGGCCCCCCCCTGGCTACTAACATCTGCCCCCAGACACCCCAGAAAAGACAAATCTATAATTAGATTCGCCCTTTCTGGCACTTTGCCCGTCTATTCCCATTGCCCTGTAGCGGTGGCGAATGGGTTAATATGGGGTTAAAGCCACCTTGCAATTGAAAGGTGACCTTAAGCCAGGTTAATAATTGAGAGCTGTCAATTAGACAACTATCAATTATTAATCCAATTGCATGAAATAAAAATAAAACACACACACTTTAATTAAAAATCATTTTAATGAAATAAAGACACATGTTTTTGACCATCTTTTATTTGACTGCAAAAACCATTTCCTGTAATAAAAATAAAATAAAAAAGCAAAATTATTCTTACCTATCCCATGCACAGTCAGGTCCCACGGTGTAATCCTTCAGAAAGGGTTAATGTTTACTGCAGGGACCGCAGCTAATGCTGCAGCCTCACAGTAAACCCCAAATGAATGAGTTCCTCTCCTGGCTGACAGGAGAGGAAGTGGAAAGCTTAATTGATTGCTTTCCACTTTCACTTCAGGTCAGCCAGGGACACAATCAGTGACGTCAGAGGGAACTGATTAACAAAAATAGGGGTTCCCTTCGAAAAAAAAATGGCGTCGGGTCCCCCCTATTTTTGTTAACCAGCCTGATGAAGCAGACTGCTGAGCAGTGGCGTACCGTGAATGAAGCAGACCAAGCAGCTGCTATGGGGCCCGGACAGGTGAGGGGGCCCTCGACGGTCGGGTAGCTGTGCTGAAACAGTACTACCAGGGGGTCGGCAGGGGAGGGGGAGCGCAGCTCTTCTATATACTCACCCCTCCTGGTGCGGTCTCTGCAGCCCCTGCTCTTCTCCCACGGTCTCCGATGCCTGTGTTCAGCGGTCAGGTGGTACCGCTCATTACAGTCATGAATACGCACATATTCATGACTTTAATGAGCTGTCCCGCGTGACCGCTGAACACTGGCGGCGGAGACCGTGGGAGAAGAGCAGGGGCTACACAGACCGCGCCGGCGGAAGGGTGAGTATAAGGGATATTTACCTGTCCCGTTCCACCGTTGCTCGCGTCCTCTTGCTGCAATGTTCAGGTCAGAGGGCCTGATCATTCACTGCTGGAGGACCCCGAAGACAGTGGCACTCAGCAGTGGAGAGAGGACAGGTAAATATCTCAGGTGCCGGGGCCCTGAGCGAGCGGTGACATCGGCACCTGGTGTCACCCCCTGCTCAGGACACCGGCACCTGGCCCCCCGCGACGAAAGGTGAGTATGTCTTTTTTTTTTTTTTGGTTGCAGCAGCTGCGGCAGCATAAGGGCCTATACTATGGAGCATCTATGGGGGCACAATCTATGGGGGCATAATACATTTTTTTGTTTAATGTGTCCCCTCACTGTGCTGGCACTTTACATTTACAATGGCTCTGGGTTTTTTTTTTTTGGGGGGGCCCATTCAGACTTTTGCTATGGGGCCCCATGATTTCTATGTACGCCCCTGCTGCTGAGGCATGGTATTTAAGGCTGTTAAGGAGCCAATATCCATGGACCTTGCCAGCAGCGTCGGACTGGAGTACCTTGGGCCCACCAGAGAAAAAATATTCTTGGGGCCCACCATCATACTTCCCAACCTTTGAAGAAGGGAAAGAGGGACAAAGGCTGTGGCACGCTGTGCCTGCTGCAGCAAATTTTAGGCCATGCCACGTTGCACCACAGACTGTCCAGGAGTTGGTGGATGCTTTAGTCCAGGTGTGGGAGGAGATCCCTCAGGAGACCATCCGTCGCGCTCATCAGGAGCATGGCCAGAAGTTGTAGTGAGGTCATACAGCATACCTCCCAAATTATGAAGACAGGAAAGAGGGTTAAAGCTGCGGCGCGCGTAGGGCGTCGCTGCAAATTTTAGGCCACGCCCCGACCACACCCATTTCACAGCTAATCACACCCATATCCTGGCCCCAAGCGTAACCATTTAGCACTGCTGATCACACTGACTGGTAATGAGGGCACAGTGGCATGGTACATGAGGAAAAGAAAGAAAGAGCAGCGAGAGAGAAAGAACAAACAGAGAAAGAAAGAGAGGAAAGAAAGAAAAGAGAGAGAGAAAGAACAGAGAGAAAAAAGAACAGAGAGCAAGAAAGAAAGAAACAGAGAGCGAGAAAGAAAGACTAGAGAGAGAGCCAGAGGCGTAGCTAGGGTTTTGGTTTAGTGGGGGCGAAACTTCTGAGTGGGCCCCTAATCAGAGAACCTCAGCAAATGACCGCGCTGTTGCCAAAAATAATCTATATATAAAAAGACCAATATTGATATTACCGCCATATGGTCTGTGGTAAATAATACCAGTCCTACAGAACATATAATAGATTACAGCACAGGTACAGATAATGACTTACCGCTGATGTTCTTTCTAATGGAATTGTTCACTTTTCATTTCTTTTCCATCTGGCCCAGACCGACATGACGACTTCTCCAGCCAGGACTCGACTGCAGAGATTACAACAAAGACACATTTCACTTCTCATATTTTTAGCACTGTCACGGTCACCAATTGGACTATTCTCAACCTGCACAAACTCCTCATCCTGCTGATACCCCAATACTGAGCCGCTGCTGCCATATGTGTCCCTATTCTGCACCTGATACCCCAATACTGAGCCGCTGCTGCCTATGTGTCCCTATTACTGCACTGATACCCCAATACTGAGCTGGCTGCTGCTGCTGCCGGTATGTGTGACCTCTAAATTTTAAAGCACCCCTCTAGAATATAGTAATGCCGGGTGCAAGTGCCCTAGAAAACAGTGACCATATTTTGTCCCCTAGACTGTAATAATGCCCTGTGTGCCCCTTTGACAGTCACAGTAACCCGAGTTCCCCTATAACAATAAGTGTCCACTTTACATTTAATAATGTCCCAAGTCTCCCCCTGTACATCTCCCCTATACACAGAATAATGCCCCTCACTGGATATATACTGACCCCTTAATGTCCCCAAACTATTTAATGGGTCCAACACTGTATGATGGCCCCTAGATAGCATCCATACAGCATAATACACCAGATAGTCCTCAATATAGTATAATGCACCCCCATAGGCAGCCTCTATATTATAATAAACCCCCATAGGCAGAGTCTATAATATAATGCACCACCATAGGCAGCCGCTATATTATAATGCACCCCCATAGGCAGCCTCTGTAGTATAATGCATCCCCATAGGGAGTCTCTGTAGTATAATGCACCCCAATATGGAGCCTCTGTAGTATAATGCAGCCCCCATATACAGCCTCTGTAGTATAATGCACCCCCCATATACAGCCTCTGTAGTATAATGCACCCCCATTAAAAAAAAAAAAAACAATACTCACCTCCCGGCTCCTGTGCTGCTCACTGTTCTCCCTCTCAGCGTCTGACAGCGGGCGCTGGCAGGTGATGTCATCGCGCCCGCTGTCAGACGCTGAGAGGGGGATTATGGGAGAGAAGGAGCGCTCGCTCCTTCTCTCTCTATGCGGTCAACTGTATCGGCTGGATGCCGATACAGCTGACCCTCCGATGACGGGTGGGGGGCCCACTGCTGGCACCGGACCCCCCCAACGCCTGTTCAGGCCCCATAGCTTCTGGGCGGCAGAGCAGGAAGATCGATTCTCCCTGCTCTGCCGCAGAATGTAACTGTAGCGTAGCTCCGGGTGGGCCCCCTCAGAGCGCGGGGCCCGGGCCACCGCCCCCTCTGCCCCGCGACCTATCCTTTCAAATCAGGGCCCACCACGCAGGAGCTGGGGCCCACCGGAGGTTTCTCCGGTGGCTCAGTCCGACCCTGCTTGCCAGCCTGATAATACCAGGCCACAGCAGTCTGCTTATCTTTGCTGGTTAACAAAAATAGGGGATCCCGTCGAAAAAATTTGGCGTGGGGTCCCCCCTATTTTTGTTAACCAGCCAGATGAAGCAGACTGCTGAGGCTTGGTTTTTCAGGCTGTTAAGGAGCCAAGATCCATGGACCTTGCCAGCCTGATAATACCAGGCCACAGCAGTCTGCATATCTTGGCTGGTTAACAAAAATAGGGGATCCCCTCGAAAAAAAATTGGCGTGGGGTCCCCCCTATTTTTGTTAACCAGCCAGATGAAGCAGACTGCTGAGGCCTGGTTTTTCAGGCTGTTAAGGAGCCAAGATCCATGGACCTTGCCAGCCTGATAATACCAGGCCACAGCAGTCTGCATATCTTGGCTGGTTAACAAAAATAGGGGATCCCCTCGAAAAAAAATTGGCGTGGGGTCCCCCTTATTTTTGTTAACCAGCCAGATGAAGCAGACCGCTGAGGCCTGGTTTTTCAGGCTGTTAAGGAGCCAAGATCCATGGACCTTGCCAGCCTGATAATACCAGGCCACAGCAGTCTGCATATCTTGGCTGGTTAACAAAAATAGGGGATCCCCTCGAAAAAAAAACGGCGTAGGGGTCCCCCTATTTTTGTTAACCAGCCAAGTAAAATGCAGACTGCTGCGGCCTGGTATTAAAAGACTGTCAAGGCCCATGGATTTTGGCCCTCAACAGCCTGATAATACCAGGCTACAGCAGCCCCACATTTGGCGCATCAAAAGATGTGCCAATTGTGGCACTTTACCCGGCTCTTCCCACTGCCCTGTAGCGGTGGCAAGTGGGGTAATAAGGGGTTAATGTCACCGTTGATTGCACGGTGACAATAAGCCCGGTTAATAATGGAGAGGCGTCAATAAGACACCGATCCATTATTAATCCCAAAGTTTTTAAATGTATAAAAAAAAGACAGCAAGAAAAAAGTCTTTTAATGAAATAAAAGAGACAACACAGTTTTCATTTCTTTTATTATACTCTCATTCCTGCGACGCCATCGATCTCCTGTAAAAAAAGAAAAAAAAAAACCAACAGTATACCACCTGTCCGACGCAGTCCATAGTAACGAGGGTCCCACGACGATCCAGCTCTGCTACATCGCAATGACAGGCAGAGCCTGTCATCTCGACGCAGCACAGCTGATTACCTGCTTCCCCGGCGGTGACGTCATCGGACTGACTGCTTTACGGCCGGGATTACCCAGCAGTCACTGCAGTTATCGCGAGAAACTGCATGTGACCGCCGGGGAAAGATGATGGCGGCCATCAAGCAGTCCAGCCCGTGACCGCCGGAGATCTTCTGCCAGGTAAGTGCCGCTGACTCCTGACAGACCCGACCGACGGACACTGACAGTGACAGTGACAATTCCGATTCCGGTATCCGATAAGACGACAATATCGGAACTCGGAATCGAAAGTCCGATACAGCTAATATCGGCCGATACCCGATATTTGCAGTATCGTATCGCTCAACACTAGTTCTGAGGTAAACAGCTTGCAATCTTTCTGCTTCTGTCTCATCTGACAGGAAATCTCCGTCTCTGTCTGGCTAGTATGACTCACTCCTGAATCACACCAAGACTAGAATGTCTCTGAGCTCTGACAGGAATCCTCTCACTCTGATGTCCTGAGGAGATCTGATCTGTCTGAGGTACAACCAACAACTAGAATAGCTGACTGGCTAGAATGCCTACTGCTGCATTTCTCCACACCCCTAAATATCTGAATCTAAAGGGCTCCCTCTGGTGGCTCCTGGGAAGTGTGAGATGTGAATGAATATCAGGTTTTGTAATTACCTCTCAGTACATACTCCTGGAAACATGTGTACCAAGCGCAGCTGGGCCACACATCCCCCCTAGTTATCATCAGCACTCCCGGGCTGAAATAGAAAAAAAAACAATTTTTATAATAACATCAACATAACTCATCCCTTGCGGGAGGTAAGGACACTTTAACGTTACAGTGTGTACAAGTGCAATAGGAAAATATCAAAAATACTTTTCACATCAATAAATACAAAACATGATTCTTGTGGAGGACCCGCACCAAAAACCTCCCACGTGGGTCCTGGGTGGGCTGCAGGACTTCATTGCTGCAGACCTCACTCAAGGCCACACCATACGGGTTTTTCTTCAGAGGTAGATATGGCTTTCTCGTAAAACCAAGATGGGGCACCGAAGTGCTAACTATTTACAACTAAAGTTTTTGAGCTGGCAAAGTCCTCAGCCACGCAGTCCTTCACATAAGAACATTCACATTATACTTCACATAATATTTCACATTACCCAACTGGGGTATTCTACTTCAAATTATGCAAACATCATCACATTTCAATATAGTGCAAATCTTCTTTAACTTTGTACAGATGCAGTAAACCCTGTCTGGGTCCTACTGTTCTTCTTTATAAATTGCGATTACTTCTTCCATACCTGGGCTGGAAGTATGCGGTGCGCTCTGGAACGCATCACAAAGAGATCATGTCCTGCTACCTGTGTCTGGGTAGCTACAGTCCTTGTTTCACTTTTGCGATTTGCTTTGCGACTTCCTGGAGGCCTTACAGGTGCCCCTTCTGAATACAGATTTGGCTCAGTTGAGAACGCACTAGCCTGTTGCGTTGCAGCATAGGATGCAGGATAGGATGCAGGTGCGCACAGTGGCTCAATTGGGGATGCACTAACCTGCTGCTGTCGCTGCTCATGTTCACGGCATCGCCACTCGTTCTCCAGCTGGGCGGCGTATTCTACGTCGTCCAGGTACTCCCATCTCCTCCCAGTCGACCTCCATCACGGACGGCTGGGTCTCCTCCGGCGTCCCTACCGGGGGACTGCATTCCGCTGCGGCCTCCAGGCCGGGCTGGCACTCCGGTGCAGGCAGGGCCTCCTCAGCCTCCTTCCCTCCCGCCGCGTCCCCGGCGGAGTCAGGATCAGCACTTTTGGGGCCGGCCTCCGGTTCTTCATCAGCCGCTGGGTTCAGTGGTGGCGCGGGTGGCAGCTGCGCTTCTGGAGGGGAGAGCATTGCGTCCCACAGCAGCCGCTGTTTCAGGGCACGCCAGCTTTTCTCCATCGCCTCCATTTCTTCACGGTGTCGGGCCATGTCCCTTAGCACCGCATCCACCTCCTCCACTTTCTGCATTGTTTGGTCGGTCTCCCGACCTGGGGACGGCTCAGGCACAGGCAGTAGCTCTTCAGGGGAACGGGGTCTGCGCACCGCCATTCCTCCACACAGCGTCTCCTGTCCTTCCGCCATCTCACTCCAGGCCAGACTGTGTTTTCCATCAGGAACAATCTGGTCTTTTCCGTGGAGGCGGGACTTTCGCTTCCTCTTCTTGGCATAGAGGATGAAGAGAAGGCGGATCTCCCTTGCAGTAGGGCAGGCTCTCACATTGTAATAACATTTAGACAGGGCGCCCATTGCTTTCGCGCCACAGGGGGGGTACGCCCACGAAGGCATGCCCACCTTCTTCACCAGCGCCTCAGGGCGCGAATTTGGCGGCAAAATGGCGGAAAATGGCGCCAAAAATTACAAAAACTGCACACAGTCTTTTTGCACAAAACAGCCAATTCTAGGCACACAGGACTCACTAATAGTAAGCTTCGGATCCTGTTTGTGACTCCAAGTAGATGAGTCGCACAACACCAGGGTTATGGGGTACTCGGCACCGAGCCCGTTAACTTCAATGGGGGATAGGTCACAGGTAGCACAGCTCGGTCCGTTGCCCTGGGCGCTCATACAAAGGGGGATATTTACAGGTGATTGTAATAATTGTTCGTGACGCCACCTGTGGTTTCTGATCAGGTAGACCAGCGCTGCAGGGTTAATCTTCTGAGGGGATGTTACTGGGCAGCAAGATGTTAAGTCTTCCACAGGTAAGACTTGTCCCTCTAAGTAAATGGCGGTGCAGGGTACAGGCAATAAGGCAGACACACACAAGTCAGTCTCTTTCCATACCTTTACTGGTGGTATTTGTAGGTACGTCCCGGGAAGCTGCTCAGGGGGGAGGATGCACATCCAGGTAATCACTGAGTAGGTTTAAGGCCTCCTTTCTCTTTAATTTGTGAGTTTCCAACCTGCATGAAGCGAAGTTCAACTCTGTATATAACAGCTACGCCCGGCCGACATTGTGGTGGAGCCTTCTTTTGGCAAGAACTAACTCTATAGCTGATCAGGCCCGACTCCTGTTCTCCCTGACTCCGGTTACGTATCAGCACTATAGGGCCCCTCTGCGACTTGAAGTCCAGCAGGGATTCCGGTTTTTCTCCTACTAGCCGTGAAGGTTCTAGCAAGGCTTCGGACCCGGCATCCGGATAGCAGAGTGGAGGTGCTATGTCACCTATGTCACTCTCTCGTCTTCTTTTCACCACTCGCCCGTCGCCCTACTCTCACCCTTAACATAAGCACGGGTAGCAGTAGGTGTAGTCGTCAGATTCCTTCCTTCCACAGCTCACTGACCGTTTCTCAGTTAACTCGATGTTCTGACAACTGTAGTCCCCTTCCTTCTTTTCCTTCAAAGACTCTGTCCAGAGTGGCTATCAGGACCTTCCGTCAAACTGATTTCATGCTCGCTCCGAGAGTCACTTTCCACATGCATAGGGTACTAACAGTCAATCTGTTCTGAGGTAAACAGCTTGCAATCTTTCTGCTTCTGTCTCATCTGACAGGAAATCTCCGTCTCTGTCTGGCTAGTATGACTCACTCCTGAATCACACCAAGACTAGAATGTCTCTGAGCTCTGACAGGAATCCTCTCACTCTGATGTCCTGAGGAGATCTGATCTGCCTGAGGTACAACCAACAACTAGAATAGCTGACTGGCTAGAATGCCTACTGCTGCATTTCTCCACACCCCTAAATACCTGAATCTAAAGAGCTCCCTCTGGTGGCTCCTGGGAAGTGTGAGATGTGAATGAATATCAGGTTTTGTAATTACCTCTCAGTACATACTCCTGGAAACATGTGTACCAAGCGCAGCTGGGCCACACACTGACCCCGGTTACGTATCAGCACTTTAGGGCCCCTCTGCGACCTAAAGTCCAGCAGGGATTCCGGTTTTCTCCTACTAGCCGTGAAGGTTCTAGCAAGCTTCAGACCCGGTGTCCGGTTGTGCAGAGTGGAGTCAGCTACAGTTGCTATATCACCTCGGTCACTATTTCTTCCTTTTGTCACCACTCGCCCGTCGCCCTACTCTCACCCTTAACATAAGCACGGGTAGCAGTAGGTGTAGTCATCAGCTTCCTTCCTTCCACAGCTCACTGACCATTTCTCAGTCGACTCGTTGTCACAATAACTGTAGTCCCCTTCCTTCTTTTCCTTCATAGACTCTGTCCAGAGCAGCTCTCAGAACCTTCCGTCAGACTGAATTCACGCTCGCTCCGAGAGTCGCTTTCCACATTCATAGGGTACTAACAGTCAGCCTGTTCTGAGGTAACAGCTTGTAATCTTTCTGCTTCTGTCTCATCTGACAGGAATCTCCAACCATCTGAACAAGCACTGGCTCAGGCAAAGCTCTGACTAGAAAAGCCTCAAGTCTGGAATCTCCAGAAGACTGGCTAAGACTGGCTACTGCTAACGTCTCCCACACCCTTATATAGTCTAAGGCTCCCTCTGGTGTCAATATAGGGAAGTGTGAGTGTGAATGAATATCAGGTGTTTTGTAATTACCTTTCTGTGCATTCTCCAGGGAACATGTGTAACCTAGCGCAGCTGGGCCACACACTACCACCTGGGACCTTCAGGGGTAAAGATATCCTGTAAGTTGGAGATCTCATAAAGGGCTGAGAACATCCCACAAACAGCCCCACGTGAGGTCATCCTGGGGAGATGTGCAGGCGTAGTATTGGGTTAATAAAAATGAAAGTTTGGGTCTCTGTCTTTATCAGTCCTTGGATGACATAGTTAGCTGTGGGTTCGGACCATTTTCCCAATCAGAGTGCTTCCCTCCGCTAAGCTCTGAGCCATTTCTGTGAGCAATGTTTAGTAAGTTTCTTTGGTTATCCCTTTTTTTTTTTTATGTAATTGTATATATAGTAATGTTTGTTCCCATATTCTATCATCCTGTATATTTTATAAACACTGCCTATCTTTCTGGATTAAATATATAAAATGTAATAGCTCTGTCCCTTTTGCTCTGTAAACCGCACCCCTGAAGCCATACAGTACCTGGTGTCCGGTAGGCCTGTATAAACGATTGGTGGTGGCTGCTTTTAGTTCCTTCTGTTATTGCAGAGCTGGCAGTGACCGTACCGGGGGCATATAAACATGTTCCAGGGGGGTATATACCATACGTTCACTGTTAGCTCACCAATAACCGACCTAGTAGCGGAATCAGCCGTGGCAATGGTCTATATAGTGTTATTATGTGTGCACTATAAGGCAGTAATACGTCAGCACTTTATGTTCATGGTCCGTATACAGATATCAGATGTGCTTATACGGCAGCGCTTTGTTGTCACTGTATGGTCATATTCTGCATATTGATATTAGATGTGCACTATAGGGCAGTATTATTAATTGGGCACAGTGGAGCACCGTTTTCTGTAGTGTTATGTAGCACACTTTTATATAGACTTCATATGACAATATAACGCAGGCTCTGTACGGTGCTGGCTATTGTGGTACTATTTGGATATAACATTACACAATATGGCAGTATTATTTATGCATTGTGCAGTACTATTGCTGGTAATACTGAGCAGGTTATGGTCTGATACAGGTGTATGGAAACCCTCTTATTAAAGGCGAGCCACTTGATCTACGCCCGTCCGATTCTCCATCAGACGGTTAAGACATAATTCTTGAAGATTGCTTCAGAAATCCTTCCAGACTGAGGAGCGGGTGAATTATTTCCACGTTCCCCCTTTAGATATCAGCCATCCTGTACCAGACGGGCATTTCTCCTACATGGACGATGACTTGTATAAGTTCTCACCCGTTCCTGTGCTTTTTATTTCTGTCGTCTCCATATTATGTCCTTTTTTTTGTATTAGCTGCCATTTGTGATTTATTAGTTATGGCTCCTGTCGGGGCCTCCATTCATCATCATGATAGGGTGTACATACATTTGCAATTTATCGTTAGCTCCATTAGGCCTGATTGCAGGATGGAGCCGCAGCACTGGACTTCGCAGGCTCAGCAGGGCATTCCCGCCCCGGGGGGATCATCTCCAGGTCCCGCTATCGGCTTGTTGTCCCACAATTAAGTGAAGGCCGAGGCGCCGGTCAATAGCGTCTGACAGGCTGGATGGATATTGATTAGAAACATTCATGCTAATTTGCTGCAGCTCAATTATATCCCGACCTCAACTAATTAACATGTTTAGGACGGGGGATGGGGTCACGTACTGGAAATGTGTGATAGGGAGAGACCCTACATCAGACCTTGCACCCATTACTCAGCCAGGACTGACTTAACATTTCACTTACTGACATGGACGAATTTTAAAACCTGTTTTCTTTCTTCCTAACACTAAGTACTTGGGTCACGTGACACATCAGCTCCACCCATAGCCACGCCCCCGAGGAGCCTCCCCACTGTAATAACCACACAGCTGCCTCTGGAACTTCCCCTTCAGTATAAATGGAGCTGCCAATAGATTCCCCTTCTAGTGATCAGCGGTGGCCGCAGCCCATGGACTCCACCTACGTCACCACCCTCCTACGCCCCGTACATCTATACATTTATTTTGGTTTTCTCCAGTACTTTATAATGCTGCCTTTATAGTGCACACATAATATCCGTATACAGAGCATGTGCATACATTGCTCATATAATACCGCCTTATAGTGCACACATAACATCAGTATACAGACAATGACTATACAGTGCTCATATAATACCGCCTTATGGTGCACATATAACATCAGTATACAGACAATGAATATACACTGCTCATATAATACCGCCTTATAGTGCACACATAACATCAGTATACAGACAATGACTATACAGTGCTCATATAATACCGCCTTATAGTGCACAAATAACATCAGTATACAGACAATGACTATACAGTGCACATATAATACCGCCTTATAGTGCACACATAACATCAGTATACAGACAATGACTATACAGTGCTCATATAATACCGCCTTATAGTGCACACATAACATCAGTATACAGACAATGACTATACAGTGCTCATATACCACATATAATATCTGTATACAGACCATGATCACACAGCTCCTTCTCCTGTACCTGTGCAGACACCATAGCCCCTTCTCTGTACCTGTGCAGACCCCATAGCCCCTTCTCCTGTGCAGACCCCATAGCCCCTTCTCCTGTACCTGTGCAGACCCCATAGCCCCTTCTCCTGTACCTGTGCAGACCTCATAGCCCCTTCTCCTGTGCAGACCCCATAGCCCCTTCCCCTGTACCTGTGCAGACCTCATAGCCCCTTCTCCTGTACCTGTGCAGACCCCATAGCCCCTTCTCCTGTACCTGTGCAGACCTCATAGCCCCTTCTCCTGTGCAGACCCCATAGCCCCTTCCCCTGTACCTGTGCAGACCTCATAGCCCTTCTCCTGTGCAGACCCCATAGCCCCTTCTCTGTACCTGTGCAGACCCCATAGCCCCTTCTCCTGTGCAGACCCCATAGCCCCTTCTCCTGTACCTGTGCAGACCCCATAGCCCCTTCTCCTGTACCTGTGCAGACCTCATAGCCCCTTCTCCTGTGCAGACCCCATAGCCCCTTCCCCTGTACCTGTGCAGACCTCATAGCCCCTTCTCCTGTGCAGACCCCATAGCCCCTTCTCCTGTACCTGTGCGGACCTCATAGCCCCTTCTCCTGTGCAGACCCCATAGCCCCTTCTCCTGTACCTGTGCAGACCTCATAGCCCCTTCTCCTGTGCAGACCCCATAGCCCCTTCCCCTGTACCTGTGCAGACCCCATAGCCCCTTCTCCTGTACCTGTGCAGACCCCATAGCCCCTTCTCCTGTGCAGACCCCACTGCCCCTTCCCCTGTACCTGTGCAGACCCCATAGCCCCTTCTCCTGTGCAGACCCCATAGCCCCTTCTCCTGTACCTGTGCAGACCTCATAGCCCCTTCCTGTGCAGACCCCATAGCCCCTTCTCCTGTACTGTGCAGACCCCATAGCCCCTTCTCCTGTGCAGACCCCACTGCCCTTCCCCTGTACCTGTGCAGACCCCATAGCCCCTTCTCCTGTGCAGACCCCACTGCCCCTTCCCCTGTACCTGTGCAGACCCCATAGCCCCTTCTCTGTTCCTGTGCAGACCCCATAGCCCCTTCTCCTGTGCAGACCCCATAGCCCCTTCTCTGTTCCTGTGCAGACCCCATAGCCCCTTCTCCTGTGCAGACCCCACTGCCCCTTCCCCTTCTATGACACACATTGTTGGGAAGCGATGACTTCCAGGCATTTAGCATACAGAACCGCTCTGCCTCCCATGTAGACGTCCTTCCCCCGACCCTCGTCATCCTCACATCTCCAGGCCCTTTGCGTCCCGTTTGCTCCTTTCTCTGATGATCCCATCTCCATATTTCCATGTGGTAAATGAGCTGATCTGCCTTTTTATTTTCGTCCCCGGCCGTAGAAGGCGCGCGGCTACTTACCATTCCCATTTTGCCGGCCCGTTTTATGGGATGCGTCCTGTGAGATCGCGCGACCTGTTCAATATTTATAATCCTTAAATCTCTCCGCTGATTATATTTACTTGAGAATGGCCGAGACGCGGCAATAAACCAGACAAATGTGTTCAGATCGCAGCCGGGAACCAGACGGATTCTGCTCCTACTTAACCCCGTCATCATGGCAGCGTTTGTACGGTAGACGCCATAATGTTGGTGTGTAGCCCTGGTGTTAGGCACACGCAGTACCCTGGAGAGTGTGTGGCGAGACAGCAGTTTAATGCTAAATACCCATTCACTCAACATACACTAGACACACCCTTAGGGTAGTGTAGTTACTTGTGAGGGAGTGGTCAGTCAGTCAGTGCCTGGACTTCAGAGAGGAAGGTCTAGCCTGGACTGAGGAGAAGGAGATTAGTGCAGAAAGACTTCAGTCACCTGTCTCAAGGACAGTGAAAGGTTCAGAGACGTGCTCCTGCCTAGTGATAACTGAGAATCTGTAACTAACTTTGAAGGAAGTGAATGAAGGAAGTAACTACCCGACTTTATGCTAGTGTGAGTGATTATGCTACCAGCGAGGACAAGGCGAAAGGCACAGTGGATTATTGGAAAGGTGCTTTTGGATTGAAGAAGTCCTGCACATTGCAACCGGTCACTGGGACCGAAGGATCACTATTAGCTTCAAGCATAGTGGTAAGAAAACCAGGAATTTACCGGACCTTAGGTCGCGGCAAACAGCCCCTTATAGTCAGTACGTAACTGGAGTCAGGTGGAATAGGGACTTTGAGTCAAGCGCAGACAAAAGCAAGAACCTAGTTTCATCAATTGGAAGGCTCCTACCACAAAACTGACTGGGCAGTACAGCTATGGATTAGCTGGAGTTATTGAGGGAACTACGCTTCAGGCTGGTTGTACTCATTGTATTGAAAGTAAAGGAGGCCCCTAACTTGTCCAGCTGCTGTCTCAAGATACACTCTCCTTGGATCAGCCTCCCTGGGACCTGCCTGAACATCTTACAAGTAAAGGTATGGAAAGACGCTGACCGTGTGAGACTGTGTTATTATTCTGCACCCGACTTCACTGACTTCATAGACTTTGAGGGACCAGTCCCACCTGTAGGGGACCCGACATCTAGCTGCATCACCATCCCTCAGAGATCTACAGCAGCGCTGGTACAAATTACCAGAATACTACAGGTGGCGTCACGAACTGTATATAAATCTATCCCCTGTAAATATTCCCCCAACATACGCCAGACCGCCAGGGCCACAGACCGAGCCACAGCTACCTGTGACAATCCCCATAGACTTCTACGGGCTCGGCTCTGAGTACCCCATTGCCCTGGTAACCCACAATTGTGGTGCGTGGTCGACACAAAACCTTGGCGTCACGAACAGGATGCGAAACTCGCAGAATTGCGAGCCCTGTGTGCCTAAGGAATTGTTTTTGTGAAAAAGGACTGTTTGCACTTTTGGCGCCAAAATCGCCATTTTTGTCGCCATATTCGCGCCCTCAGGCGCTGAAGAAGAAGGTGGGCGTAACTTCGTGGGCGTCTACCCCCCTGTGGCGCGAAGAAAATGCCTGCCCTCTCAAAGTGCTATTACAACATGCGATCCTGCCCTACAGCAAAGGAGGTCCGCCTCCTCTTCACCTTCCCTGCGAGGAGGAGGAGACGCAAACCCCACCTCCACGGAAGAGACCGGATGTCTCTGGAGGAAGAAGAGAGAATCTTCTGGAACATCATGGAAGCAGGACGTGTGCAGCCGAGCAGGGAAGCGGAGGAAGGCAGGCCCGTGCCCCAGCCAAGCTGCCACCAGCACCGGAGTCATCCGTGGTCCTGCACCTGCAGCAGGCGTTGCTAGAAATTCAAGAAGAAAATGCACGCCTGAAGAAGATGGTCCAGTACCAACCTGGCTTTGAAGAGATCGAGAGACGCCGGCGTACCCTGGAGCAGCGGAGGCTGTGGGACACGGTGATCTCTCCCCTCAACGACCCCCACGATTCCAGTTTCCGAAGATTCTGCTGCCCAAGGCGAAGGAGCAACCGGAGGCTGCCCCCGAAAGTACCAATCCTGATCCACCGGTGAAGCGGTGGAGGCGAAGGAGGTTGAGGAGTATCGCCAGTTCCGGAACGCCCGCCCGCCAGGAGGCCGCAGCAGATGATCGATCCCCGGTAGGGACACCGTCGGGGACTCAGCCGTAAATGATGGAGCAGCAACAGCAGCAGGTTAGTGCGTCCCCAACTGAGCCATTGCGCACACCTGCTTCCTGCTCTGCATCACACCAGCATTATGCATCGGCATCGCCCCCTGCGTACACCTCCGTATCGCAATCGGTGATCTACTCTGCATCGCAATCGGCGACCCAATCTACATCGCAAGAGTCTGATGCGATCTCAATTGAGCCACTACAAAAGCCTGCTTTTTGCCTAGATCTTATGCTGCAGCAGCGTCCCCAGAGGAGGACGGGCCCTGCGGCCTAGAGGACCGGAGTGAACCGGCCCTGCAGGTAACCAGCGATGATGAAAACCCTGCGGGAAAACCCCCGACGTCCCCACCAGCCCATGCACACCAGCCACACAGACCCCGATGGTGGAGTCGATGATCTTGGTGCTGGGCACTGGGCCCAGGAATAGGAACGTCCTGTGGGACCATCGCATTGTTCCAGCCCCCGGGGTGGAAGATTGTCATTGAAGTCAAGAGAATGTGAAGAACGGTAGGACCAGACAGGGTTTACCGCAACTAAGAAGATGTACATAAGTTTTATAAAAGTGAAAATGTATTGCACAAGTTAAATGTGTATATAGCGTTATATATATTTCTAACCGTAGAATGCCCGGCTGGGTAAAACCAGAAAAAGTTTTGCACTTTAGTATTATAATAATGTGATATTATATCTATGTCTTTGGTTTTACAATGGACTTTGAGGTTGAGGACTGTGCCAACCCAGAACTTTATTTTGTACATAGTTGCGCTTCGGTGCCTTATCTTGGTTTTACATAAACCAGCACAACTACCTCTGAATACAAAAACCCGTGTGGTGTGGCACTGAGTGAGGTCTGCATTCGGATGTCCTGCAGCCCACCCAGGACCCACGTTGAAGGTTTGGTGCGGGTCCTTCACAAGAATATTGTATATTTATTGAATGCTATTTAATACTTTTGTATTTCTATATATAATGTTTTGTTGTTTGCAACGTTCAAGACATCCTCACCTCCCGGATGGGACGAATTAATGTTATTGTTGATGTTTTCATGCATAAACAAAAATGTCTCTTTTGTATTTTACAGCCCGGGAGTGCTGTCTTTTACCATGGGGGAATGTGTAGCCCTGGTGTTAGGCACACGCAGTACCCTGGAGAGTGTGTGGCGAGACAGCAGTTTAATGCTAAATACCCATTCACTCAACATACACTAGACACACCCTTAGGGTAGTGTAGTTACTTGTGAGGGAGTGGTCAGTCAGTCAGTGCCTGGACTTCAGAGAGAAGGTCTAGCCTGGACTGAGGAGAAGGAGATTAGTGCAGAAAGACTTCAGTCACCTGTCTCAAGGACAGTGAAAGGTTTCAGAGACGTGCTCCTGCCTAGTGATAACTGAGAATCTGTAACTAACTTTGAAGGAAGTGAATGAAGGAAGTAACTACCCCGACTTTATGCTAGTGTGAGTGCTTATGCTACCAGCGAGGACAGGCGAAAGGCACAGTGGATTATTGGAAAGGTGCTTTTGGATTGAAGAAGTCCTGCACATTGCAACGGTCACTGGGGACCGAAGGATCACTATTAGCTTCAAGCATAGTGGTAAGAAAACCAGGAATTTAACCGGACCTTAGGTCGCGGCAAACAGCCCCTTATAGTCAGTACGTAACTGGAGTCAGGTGGAATAGGGACTTTGAGTCAAGCGCAGACAAAAGCAAGAACCTAGTTTCATCAATTGGAAGGCTCCTACCACAAAACTGACTGGGCAGTACAGCTATGGATTAGCTGGAGTTATTGAGGGAACTACGCTTCAGGCTGGTTGTACTCATTGTATTGAAAGTAAAGGAGGCCCCTAATTGTCCAGCTGCTGTCTCAAGATACACTCTCCTTGGATCAGCCTCCTGGGACCTGCCTGAACATCTTACAAGTAAAGGTAATGGAAAGACGCTGACCGTGTGAGACTGTGTTATTTATCTGCACCCGACTTCACTGACTTCATAGACTTTTGAGG
>JARQOD010000001.1:9129512-9150455 GCA_033576555.1 Oophaga sylvatica | reverse complement strand
CATCCACCTAAATCAGATCTCTGGTGTAACAAAACTAAGCCGCAGCCACTGAAAAACAGGAAAAAGCAAATGAACAAATAACAGTGGCTACAGATAAACTGAGAGGAGCACAGGCCCCAGAAGGGGACCTGGCTGACCTCCACAAAAGTGCAGAGAACTATGCAAAAAGCAAGCACAAAAATAAAAGCAGAAAATAACTTATCTGAAAGCAGAAGATTCAGGCAAGACTCAGCAAACTTCCAAATGAACCAGGAACCACAACTGAGACAAGGACAATTGATCACCGGCAACCATCATGGGAGGGAACCTCCCTTATATCAGACCAGTCAGCGATCCCAGATTGCCATTCCTCGCTGAAAGGTTCAGTACTGTCTGTAACCACCAGAGGGAGCCTCTGCTCAGAAACCATCTCTAGCACATTCATAACAGGTTCCTCCTCGACACAGGCAGTGCAAAGAAACGGAGGAAATTAGAATCATAGAATCCTGGAATGTTAGAGTTGGAAGGGACCTCAAGGGTCATCTGGTCCAGCCCCCTGCTCAATGCAGGAGTCACTAAACCATCCCAGACAGAAGTCTGTCCAGCCTCTGTTTGAAGACTTCTATTGAAGGAGAACTCACCATCTCTCGTGGCAGCCTGTTCCACTCATTGATCACCCTCACTGTCAAAGTTTTTTCTAATACACTATTTCTTTTAAAGTAAGGCAAAAAATGTTGGAGGATTTTGGAGCATATCCAAAAAATTTCTCCAAAAGTGCAAACATAGCTGAACAGGTCCTCCTCCATGTTGGCACAAGCTTCCTGTTCTCAGTCCGGCTGCTTATGGAGGATCATGTGACCACACCTCCTCCAATTAAAAACAGCTTTCCGCAGTCCAGTGTTTTTCTATTGGAGGAGGCTTAGATCAGTTTGGTCACATGATCCTTCATCAGCAGCCATGTTAAAAAAAAATAAAAGTTTTTATCCTCCACCTTTTCTCAGTTAAAAATGAAGAAATAAAAAAATATATATTTGGTTACGGCTGTTTCCATAAAAGTCAATTAAAATAGTTTTAATCAACACAATAAATGCTGTTAAAAAATCAAAATGCCAGATATGTAATTTTTAAGATGTTGCACCTTTCTCAAGAAATCCAATAAAAAGCTCTCAAAGCAGCGCATCCGGCCCAAAACAATACTAATAATCATTACAGAAAAAAAATACCTCTGCTCCATCAACAGAAAAAGCAAAAAAGATACAGATCTCAGGAAACGAACATTAAATTATTTTTTTATTTAAAAAAAATTTCAATTTTTTTTTCTAAAAACTAAAACAAAAATGAAACAAAACAAAACAGAAAAAACTAAATATGTATTTCATATCAAGGGAATCGTACTGATCTGCAGAACCATAATGCTACATCACTTTTACTGTATGATGAACTCCCAAAAGCGTCAAATTCCTAAAGAAAAAACAATTTCTGATTTTTTTTTCACAATTTTACCGCACTTGGAATTTTTTTCGCATTTTTCTGTCATTTATACAGTAGAATGATTTCCGCCATGTACAATTACATTTTGTCCTGCAAAAAAAAAAAAAAAAAAACAGACAAGCCTTCATATGGTTATGTATAGGCAAAACAAAAAGTTATGATGGGGAGAAGAAAAACAAAACGCAAAAAAAACTATAATTTGCTTGTGGGGAAGGGGTTAAATATGTAGAGCATGTGAGTATACATTGTATACCGTCACTCCTACACAATGTAATTCCCATTGAGTAATTAGTGGATTGGTATTTCTTATTAATGCATCTGTATGAATAATCTCACTGACGGATTCATTTGCGCTCCTGGTAGCGGCGGTGTAAGCCACTGTTACCTGGGGGTGCGGATCGCGTTTCAATAATATTACAAACACAATCAGTTCTTGCCACAGCTCACAGCACAGTGTAAAGCGCCCGAGGCAAACTCCGTACATCTGACTGCTACCCAAGAGAGAAGGACAAGATACACAAGCCGTACCACGCTTCAAGTAAACATTTTATCTGGAGATATTTTTTTTTTCTTGATGAAATTCTAGGAAATTCCACTTAAAAGGGAAGCATCAGAATGATTTCACTACTGATACCAGCGCTACGGCTGGATAGTTCTTAAAGCAACGATAAAAATGATACCTGTCTTGTAGAGATCCGATGTGGCAGCGCTGAGAAATCAAGCTTTGAAGTTACATGTAAATTAGCCTGGAAGTGCATGGGGGCGTGTCGATGACTCGGTGCACATTGACACTCCTTCGCAAATGCACTTCCGGGTTAATTTGCATGCGGCTTCAAAGCTTGATATCTCAGCGCTGCCACATCGGATCTCTACAAGACAGGTATCATTTTTCTCGTTGCTTTAAGAACTATCCAGCCATAGCGCTGGTATCAGTAGTGAAATCGTTCTGATGCTTCCCTTTTAAGTGGAATTTCCTAGAATTTCATCAAGAAAAAAAAATATCTCCAGATAAAATGTTTACTTGAAGCGTGGTTCGGCTTCAAGTAACATGACAGGTGTCATTTTTACTCTTGTTTTAAGAACTATACAGCCGTAGCTCTGGTTTCAGTAGTGAAATCATCTTGATAGATTCCCTTTAAAAATGTAAAAGTCTTAAAAGTGAATGAGTTACATCCATAACTGATCCCCTGACATAAAGATCTGCAAATTTGGAAGGTATTCCTTATCCATAGGATAAGTTCCCAATCGTTGGGGAGCCAACCACTGAGACCTCCACTGATCTATGTGAATGATGTGGTGGTTGATCGTGTGGACTGCCACTCCATTTTTAAAGGACAGCTGAGATAGCTGATTGCCGTGCTCGGCTGGTCTTTGGCAATCCCATAACAATGAATGGAGCCACAAGTGCTCATCATCACTCACCATTCTGTTCACACGGTGGTGCTCTTCAGAGCCTCAGAGCCCCAGTTCCTCGCGGTGGGAATTCCACTGGTTGGACCTCCAGCAATCAGGAAGTTATTCCTTATCCAATGGATAGGAAATAACTTCCAAACTTTAGAATACCCCTTTAAGTATTTTGCAGAACCCTGATATTTCCAGCTGTGAAGAATTAGTAGCATCGGCTATCTCCAGTGCTCACTCCTTTAAGAATCACCCAGATTTTTAAAGGGTTATTTCCATCTTATAAAGCGATAGTAGATCAGTAGAATATATTCTACATTTATGATCACTTCTATTTTATCTGCAGAGATTCTGGTCATGACACAGGTTACGCGGCCAAACATCACTGTATGGCGCTGTAGGGGAATAGGGTTGCAATGCGATCCACATGTTACATCACAAGCAAGTCGCAAAAAGTTGGAGTGTTTGAGAATTGTTTGTCGAGGTAGCCCTACCATGCAGGTTGCTTTGTGACCCCATGCAACAGCATCGATCGATCTTTTGGTCGATTGACCTGTGTCATGGCCAAAGTTGCTGTGTAGTCCTAGCCAAAAAAAACATGTAATATTTGTTTAGCTCTGAGTTCTTGACCTAGAAGAAGCAACTTGTAGACACAGCTTCTATGCTGAGATTTCCCCGCACAGCAGCTGTCACGGGGGGTACTGCGACAGAGAGTGGTCACCTCTATTTCACGCGTGCCTGCACTGCGATCTTCTGCCCCCTGAAATAGAGGAGACCACTCTCTGTCGTGGTACCCCATGCTCTTCAAAACCCAACTGTGCAGAAACCTACAACATGGCTCCAATTGATACAGCAGAACTTGGCGGATGATTCCACGTCACAGCAGTTGGTTGGAGCACTGCTCCGACCGGTAAGACTATGACAAAGACTAATGATGAAGACTAAGACTATGACAAAGGCTAAGACTATGACTAAGACCATGAGGAAGCAGCAGAACCGAGTCAGCCCAAGACCAATCTGCCCTTGATAATTGACAAACGTTTTTGAAACTCATTATAAGGATGAAAAAAAAAGACCAGGGTAATCAAAACCCTCAAATCTATTATTTTGCATTACACCCACCCAATTTTGCCCAAAAGAAAATTGCTTTTGTAGCTTTATAATAATAAAAAAAAAAGTTATAAAATTTCAGCCGTTTTCCAGGATCGCACATGTAAGATAAAAGAGTCACCTTTTCACATGCTACTGGATCTGAAACGTTCATTTATGGTGACAGGAGCGCCTTCAAGGTATAACATGACCTAATATTTTCTCTTAATTTACATATGGTTTTATTCCTGTCCTACGAGGTTCTATAGGTCAAGCATTCCTGGTGGCAAAGTGCCCCCCTCCCCCGAAAGTCGTGTCCATTATGTCCTAAGGGGGCCGAGAATCACTGAACGTTCCAAGACGAAGGGTCAAAGAAGAAGGGATTACGGGATGAAAGAACTCAACATCGTGAAGACTTTCATCGAAGGAACAAGAGCCATAGACCATAAATAAGTACTGGAGTGATGGCGGCGCTGATACATTGCGTTACCCACAATTTTCAGAGTAATTTTCTTCCCATACGGAAAGGATGGCGCCTCCGATACAACAGTTAATAAAGTTATTATTCAAAGATGACACGTCTGCAGGCGGCTTGATTTATTTGTTGTCCTCCGTAATTTGACACACTTCCTTGGATATTCTCCCGTTGAAAAACATCTTTTCTTTTTTTTTTTTCTTTTGAAAGAAAGGACAGGGAAGCGTGTGCTCAGAATGGTGTTAAATTAATAGATAAGGAAAGGTAATATGTATTATTCTCGGGGAAGAGACCCCCTCCCCTGTGAAGAGGCGCCATGCATGCTGAGACTTCATGTGAGGAATTACGGCACATAAAAAAAATGCTATAGAAAGTAAAGCGTAAAGAAAATAATGCGCAGACTGTACCGTCAGTCTTTGGGTCAAGGGTGAAGGAAGCACAGAATTTACCACCAACACATATGTGTCCACTCTTATCTTTCTGCTAATTTGTAAATGCAAATTCATTACATTATGGCTACATGGAACTCACGTGATGACCACCGGATGATCACAAAAGACACTTATAGCATAAACATCTCCTGACAGAGGATTTCAAATCCATATTTTTCTGGTCATCTTGGCAGTAGTCGATCCATTCCGAAAGGAGAGGAAGGACACATCTGTACACACCACCTACTGTAGGCCAACCATACAGCCGCTGGATCACAGTTGGTCCTTTCTATCCCATTGTTCTTGGGTGGTCAGACCCTGTTCAGGACTTCCCTTTTTATAAAGACTGCTTACTTCAGCCCAAGGGTAATGAGAAGGGAATAAAATAGTAAACAATCCTTAGACACTCTGTCTTGGATGGAAAAACACAACCATTTTGAGCTCTGCTATAGTGCCTTCTATTCCATATTCTGTTTGGTCAAACATTAATGTTTTTTTCCAATGACGGGAGGGGTAAAAGTTGCTGCCACAGACAACAAATGGTGGTTGTGAGAACAAAGGATTGGACATATTGAAACAGAACATGCACAAACATTTTTTAAATCTTCTATTGGTGGACAGTCAGACTGCACCGTCCACATTAGATAGTCATCCAATGTGAAATTCACAATTTTGTACCACTTTTATCTACTTTATGTGGGTACCCTATAGAGGCCACTATCACGCTGGGTGAAGGATAAGTAAGTGCACAACAATGGGGAGAGAGAGGTGGGAGTCTAGGGAAGTAGGGAGTGGAGACCCTTAAGCAGATATAAAATCACCCTGTCTGCCCTAACCATCCCCATATAAGTTTTGCACCTATCGCCGACCAGGAAACTAATCCCTGCCTGACCCTAGCGATAGGCCCTAGTTAGGTAAGGGATGGGGTAGGCACTAGTCAGTCCCCACTACAACTAGAGGTAGAGAGCGTAGATGAACAAGGGAACACTTAGCTTGAGAAGAAAACAGAGATGTCACGCAAGCAATCCTCCAAGAGTAAGGAACTAACTGACTGTTAGTAAGTCCAACTAGACAGAGACAAGTAAGAGCTAACGCCAGCACCATGCTGCAGCAATTGAATGTATTTAAACCTTCAACACAGGTGTGTATTTAGCAGCAGAAGGTGGAGGTAATTAATGGGTCCTTGTCATGGTCTGCTGAGTTTCTGGGATTAGGTGGTTTTAGGGTTAACCGGGACGGCCTCACTCTGAGATTCTGGGAGGCTTTTTATAGCCTCATTGTGGGGCCATCCTCTGTCGCTTATACTCTGACCCTTGGCCGAGTGTGTATGACCCTGTTGTGCTTGTGCCAGTGCTTTGTGCCTGTGCTACGTTCTGTCTGTCTGGTTCTGATTTGACTGTGTCCCTGTTTCGAGTTTTGCCTGTCCCTTTTGTACTCTGCTGCCCTCTATGTGTATGACCCTTGGCTATGTTTTGACTCCGCTCTGCCTGCTCCTCTGGTACTTCGTCGACCTCTACGTGTATGACCCTTGGCTACGTTCTGACTCCGCTCTGCCTGCTCCTCTTGTACTTCGTCGCCCTCTTATGTGTATGACCCCTTGGCTACGTCCTGATTATCCGTTCTGTATATGCCCCTTGGTAACTGTGTCCCGTAGTTACCTTTCTAGGAGTTTTCCTTCACCTCATAGCTCTCTGGAGCTTAGGCCATGCCCACTAGCATTCACGTGCCTGCTGGTCCTTTGGTCTGAAGCATTCTCTATCTGCTACTACTGCCTCTGAGAGACGTGTGGCCGGCTCCGCCCACTAGCAGTCACATGCTGAAGGTCCTGTTACTGAGAAGCACACGTCTTCCCTGCTGCGGCTCTGCAATACAGGTATCTTTGGGCATAGTTTGTTCACTCAGGACACACGCACTGGCTCAGTGAGCAAGTGCAGTGCGGTGTCCCTGACAGTCCTAAAGGGAGAAGTGTTATGATTTGGTAGCCGAGTAGGACAGTAACAAAAATAGCCAAGGCAGCCAGACACCCAGAGAGGTTGGTAACTAGTGGATTGCAGACCCCTAAACTAAACTCACAACTAGGAGTAGCCGTGGGATGTACCTATGATGACCTAGACGCCTCGACACAGCCTGAGAGTTAACTAAGCCTAAAGATAGAAAGGGGAAAGCTAACTTCCCCGGAGTAGCACCCCAAAGGAATAGGTAGCCCCCACACATATATTGGCAGTGAGACAAGATGAAATACAGATGCAGGCAGAAAACAGAGTAAGCAAACGCTGGGGCCAAAACCTATCTAGATAGGACAGGACAGAAAAAAATACTGTCTGCAATCCAGCAAAACCCTAGGAAAAATTCCAACACTTCTGATTTCCAAAAATACTGAGACCACACGATCTCTTTCCCACTAGATCAGAACTCTGGTGTGAACAGGTAGCTAAATAGCAGATACTGAAATAACAGGTACTGAACAAATAAACAGTGGTAAAAGAGAAACAGAGACCAGCACAGGCCCCAGCCAGAGAACCCAGCTGACCTCACTCCAGAAGGGCAGCAAACAAAAGGAAAACAAAGCCACAGAAACAAGCAGAAAATCACTTATCTGAAAGTTGCAGGAGGCAGCAGAAAGCAAGCTGACTTCCAAATGGGACCAGGAAGAACTAATCACCGGCGAGGATCATGGGAAGGTTACTCCCTTATATCTCCCCAGTCAGAGCTACCTTCACTACTATCAGCAGCCACCAGAGGGAGCCCAGACTCAGAATTCAGATCCAAGGCGTTCACAACAGAGAAGGATATTGCTCCATAACAGAGATGTAAAAATCAAGAAGGTGCTTGAGCTAATTGCAAAGACCTTCTACTGCTGGATCCAGGATGACTGTCTGTCACACCTGACCCATCCGTGACAGCCACTTAATGAACCTATGAACATAACCCCAGTCCATATGTCCTATTATTCTCTGCTTGAAGCCCCATCACTATGAGCCAGAGAATGACTCCCATTTTGGACAACTTGAGCCATCTTTGCCAGGAGCAGAATTTAGGGCAATCAGCTAATCACCCCAGCAGTTACTTTTCTCTGATTATACAAGTTCTTCCCACTCATTTAATCACCTGCTGCTCCTATCAGACTCCTGTTTACCTGTAGTGATGATGTCCCATAACCGATGCAGCCAATCAATGCTATGGAATATAGCATTAGACTGCTAAGGCCAGTAAATGACTGAAATAGTCTAGTGGAGTACAGCGCTGTCACCAAGTGCTTCTAGATGAACAGAGTCCGGTAAAAAAGCCCTAGAAGAAGCACTGGAATAAATGGGAGGCTACAACTGTTCTCTTTAACTATTTATGTCTTTAGGCTCATTATTTTAATAACTCAGAAAGCCTATTTACACTGACAAGAAATAGAGTAACCATGTTTTGAACTTTTGACTTTCAATCTCCATATCTCACCATCCACCATCACATAAATTTGACTTGCAGCTATTTAGCATATGATTAGTTATGCAGATTCTTGCATCTTAGAAGTTTAGGGTGTCCTAGAACCTGCTCATGGGCTCCATAACCTTTCACGTAGGTAAGGCAGTCAATAAGTCTCAGCCTGAGTAAATTATTATACAATTTTTTTTTCTTTACCAAGTTTTATTCAAGTTTTATTAAAATATGAATGGGAGTAGGAGTTTCTCAAGAAGTGATGTGACAATGAAACTCCAAGAAGGTACTGTAATTGTTAATGAACCCCATGACTGATGATGTCATTCTAACCAATGGTGGACATCCATTACTTCTTCTTACTTGACTTTGAACATAAGATTTTAGTACTAGAGTTATGTTTTGGGTGTAGTGGGTTCATGTAAGGCATAGCTTAGCTATGTGACCAATGATGTCAGTCAACAGATCAGAGGTAATCAATGGTGGACCACCATTACTTCTTCTTCATCGATCTTGAAGTCAGTGTCACTTGCAGTAAAATTAAGGTAAGTTTTCAGTAATGGGGTGTTACATTCAGTGTGAAGGGGGCACATTTAAAAAGTAAAATAGGCGTAAAACCGATGATGTCATTTAGGAATTTTCATTGGTGATCAATGGTGGACCACCATTACTTTCATTACTTGAACCTAACGTATAACTTCCTGCTAAAGGATGAGTAGAAGCCAGATAAGATTTCAGTATTGCACTTTTATATATCGCATGAAGGGATTGCAGAAAAAAAAGGAAGCATCGTTGAGTGGTTTATGATGTCACTCAGCAACCTTCAAAGGTGATCAATGGTGGACCACCATTATTCTTTCTCCATTGATCTTGAAGATAGCTGTCGGAATGAGCTGAAACAAGATAAGATTATAGTAGTGGAGTTTTATATGTTGTGTGGACGGGGTTCCTATAAAAGTAAGTGATCACAGAGTTCAGATAAAAGGAAAGTGTGCGACCAGCAAGGTTACTCAACAGAAAAGAGGTGAGTGTTGGTGGACTACCATTATTTCTTTTTTCTTGATCTTGAAGATGGCTGATGGTTACACAACTATTATTATATTTATTTATATAGCACCATTGATTCCTTGGTGCGGTGCATGAGAAGGGGTTACATGCAAAATACAAATATAAATGACAGTGAACAGACTAACAATGGCAGACTGGTACAGAGGGGAGAGGACGCTGCCCTTACGGGCTTAGGTTCTATCGGTTGAGTTGCAGAATGAGTAGAAACAAGCTAAAATTAGAGTATTGAGGTTTTATATTTAGTGTGAAGGGGACACATGTAAAAAATAGCATCGGTAAGTGACTGATGATGTCACTCAGCAACCTTCAGATTGATGGTGGACCACCATTACTTCTGCATCTTCGATCTTGAAGATAACTGTCTGTTACGAGATGAGCAGAAACAAGGTACGATTTCTTCAAAAGGGATTTTATATTTAGTGTGATGGGTGCACATGTAAAAATAAGCATTGTTGAGTGACTGATAATGATGCCACTCAGCAATTTTCAGATATGATCGATGGTGGACCACCATGACTTCTCCTTTGATCTTGAAGATAGCTGTAGGTTACAGCTTGAGTAGAAACAAAATAAGATTTCAGCACTTGTATTTTATAATTTGTGCTAAGGGGGTTAATATAAAAAAGTGTTCATAGGGTTTACAAAAAAGGAAGGTGTGTGACCAATGAAGTCACTCAACAGGTAAGAGGAGATCAGTGGTGGACCTCCATTACTTCTTCCTCGATCTTGACGACAGCTGTTGGTTACAGGATGAGTAGAAGGTAGCAATTTCAGTACTGGGCTTTTATATTTAATGTGAAGGGGCACATTTAAAACATAGCATTGGTGAATGACTGATGATGTGACCCAGCAATCTTCAGAGATGGCCAATGGTGGACCACTATTAATTCTCCTTTGATCTTGAAGATACGCGTTGGTTACAGCTTGAGTCGAATGAAGTTAAAATTTTAGTTCTGGGGATTTACTTTTTGTGTAGTAGAATGAAGTGTTCATAAGGTTCATTATAAGAAAAAGATGTGTGACCAATAAAGTAGCCTCGGTGAGTGACCGATGATGTGACTCGGCAATCTTCAAAGGCGATCGATGGTGGAGCACCATTGCTTCTTCTCCCTCAATCTTGAAGATATCTGTTATGTATGAATAGAAATGAGATAAGATTTCAGTATTGGAGTCTTTTATTTAATGTGAATGGTGCACATAAAAAAGTAGCATTGGTGAGTAACCGATCTTCAGAGGAGATTGATGATGGACCACCATTGCTTCTACTCCCTCGATCATGGGTGGTACACTGACTCAGTGGTTAGCAATGTTGATTGGCAGAGCTGGGGTCTTGGGTTCAAATCCCACCAGGGAAAACATCTGCAAGGGGTTTGTATGTTCTCCCCATACTTACCTGGGTTTCCTCAAAGCTATACTTGAAGGGAATTTAGATTGTGAGCCCCAATGGGGACAGCGATGATCTTTTGCAGATGGAAGTTAGTTACAGGATGAGTTGAAACAAGCTAAGATTTCAGTAATGGGTTTTATACTTAACTTGCTGGGGCTGGACATTAAGGGAAGCATTGCTGTGACCAGAAAGAAAATAGTTAACCTTTGAGGGACAATTTTTTTTGTGTGATGCCGGGGCCTCTGTTGTTCAATATAATGGACATATAATGGACGCATTATTCTCAGAAAGCTTTTACGTTTTTTTAATGAAGACATCATTAGTGTCTGATTTTGGTGCAATTACAGGAAGCTTTTAATGTCTCGCTCCGACATATTGGTGAAATTGGCGATGTTCTACGTGCATAATAAATTCAGCAGATCAGATCATTAAAAGGCGAAGGGAATTCAGAGAGACCATGACTTAACAGCTTAATGTCCACCGGGTTGCTATGGATTTTATCACATGTCTGCTATTTCCAGTCTCTTATTAAATACGGCTTTCTGGTGTTTTCATGGAAAGAAAACAATTAGCAATTCAGTAAAGTAGACTTAACTGTTGCTTTCTCCTCTAACACAGAGTTTGATGCTAAGACTGGAAAATATTTACCAGCAAATCCCTTAGCCGAGGACAAAGAGCGCTCAGATATTAGAGATTAACCTCATGGCGAGGAGGAGGTCATACGTTCATGGATATAATGGCATAAATTGGGAGACCATTGTCTCCCTCATCATATGTATGGAGGTTCCAAGGACTGACAAATCGCCAATTTCCAGAAATCTCTTAGAAATTAATGGAGCCCAGGGGTGGACACACCATTGGTGCACAAGGGCCCAAGAGGAAAGGTGGGCCACTGCCACATCCAAAGCAGGTGGACTTATGCATTACGATGAGTTATTGTACTGCAAATGCCCCATATACTGATCTGTCTGTGTCCGCCAGTGGGACGAAATCAGCCTGACCACTTTCATCCAGTGTGTGTGGTTGGGTTTTTTTTAAATAAAATAAGGCAAAATGGAGTGCTTTAACAAAATATATTCTTCTCAAAAGAGATTGCTATCAAATAAACCTATATTCGAGGGAAATAGCCATAGGGGATGCGTATACAGGAATAGGAACTGTACCATGGTACCTAAGGTGGTCTCTTTGTCATACGAGAAGACACCAGCCTTATAAATGGCAGCTGGATGGTGGGAGGGTCCTGTTACAGATTTTGCATTGGAGACAAGCCACTTCAACGATTGGTTAATGCCAAGAACCAAGAAAATTATTAATGGTCAGTTAGTCTTAGAATTCTCTAAAGGGGTTGTCCCAATAGGAACCCCTACAATTCCAAGATCTGAAGCAAAACAAAGTGTCACGGATGTGTCAGAGGCTGCAGACCGTTGCACTGCATCTGTCTCCGGAAGGACTTAGTAGTTGGCTTTGCAAATGAGTGGCCACCTCCCCCGGTGCTAATGGCCACACCTGGACCTGAGTGTTGATATACTTCCTGTTTTTTGCATGCAAGCGCAGGTGACATTTTCTATTTGCACTTCCCTATTGCGGCTCTGCTGTCGGCTATCTTCCTCCTTAGTGTTGTTGGAGGACGTTGATGTTTCTCTCTGAGTCTTCTCAAGCTAAGTGTTCCCTTGTTACGTTTGTCTATTCCTGTTGTCTTTAGCAGTAGTGAGGATTGACTAGCATTCATCCTGTCCTTCCCTATGCAGGGCTTATAGCCAGGGTCAGGCAGGGATTATGTATCCTAATTGGCGATAGGTGCGGAACCTATATAGGGACGATAGGACAGATAGGGTGATGTTAGATCTGTCTAGGGTCTCCACTCCCCCTACTGTTTGGTTCTATTTCCCCTCATCCCTTTGTGTTGCACTTAGTCTGTCCTACACAGTGCGTGACACAAAGTCATTGCTGTTCATTGTCCATGGGACAGGGAAAATTAGAGGCATACAACTCCATTGTAACAGGTCATTTCAGAGTCCTGTCCTCAGGATTGGTGGAGATACCGATAGCCCCCCAGTAATCAGCAAATATGACACATCTTGTGGATAAATTCATTGCCTCTACACAAGATCTCTCCAAGGCTATGAGAGTCTTAAAAAGTGTGAATGTCATCCATAACCACAAAGCATCATGGTCCTGATTTGTAGCGTTAAACATTTTTAGGACCCATTAATTGTCCGACCTTCCATCACTTTCCTTCCAGTTACTATGCGTCCACCTACATCCCAGAAGTACCAGTTGCACCATCTGTGCCATATGCTAGTGCCGACACATCCGTGTCCCCGAATCCGACACTGATAATATTCAGGCAGCATCTGGCTCTCCCGCCAATATCCCTTTTCTGGTTTCTAAACAGCTCTGAGGTTCTCGAGGCCATTCAGAGGCAGATTAAGCCGCTAATGTTCTGAATCTCAGAGCTTCTTCTCCGAGCCAAACAGCCCTGGCCATGAATACAACTCACAATGAGACACTATCAGTTAAATATTGCGGAGCTTATAGGAAACCCACAGAGATGTTTTAATGAAGTGATTTATTTCCTGTCATTTGTAAAATACTCCCATACAAATCAACACCAGCAAGGCGTGCGAGCTGCCACAATATTCTCCTCCAGCCCCACGTCCCTTCCTATTCATTTTGTTATCATTTTCGAAAGGAGGAGGAAAAATGATGATAGGAAATGAGACGTTGCGACGGGATTTGGAGTTGGGCTTAATAATATTTCATAAGTTTGAACAGCTCAGTTTCCTTTCCTGGATTTTATTAATTATATATTTTTTGAGTTTCCTTTGGGTTATGGGAGCAAAGGTTATTATGGCAATTACTTGGTTCTAGAGAAGTCATCTTCATGGTGGCCTGGAGGTCCACAAGACCTTCTCTCGTTATCTTGCCTAAGGTTTTATATTCCATATATCGTCATTGTAACTGGATAATGATGATCTATACATGCTAAGCTTCCTTTCACCTAGGGCATAGATTCACTTTGGTACCCCATAAAGTAATATATGTGAATCCCCAGGCTCTGTACCCAATCAGTATAACCTCTTCTGATTGGTCAAGGCTTTAGTAATCTGCCACAATGCAAAATGTAAAATTCAGAAAAAAATAGGAATCACTTTGGGTGCTTCTTCCAATGGAGGAAGACCACTGGAGATGCCAAGGGATTACTTGGTTCTTTTTATTAAAAGTTCCTAATGTGTAATGCGTTTTGGAGCAGGACCTGCTCTTTTCTCAGACACAATGTAAACGAGAATAGTACATGTCCACAATTAACGTTTACAACCCTTTACCCAAAATCTAGTGTAAATCCCGACCAGACACCACTTTACTATACTTTCAACTGGTAATCTAAATAGGAAATCTTGAAAAAAAAAACAACTTTCCTTGTTAAGAAAACCCATTATTGATCACAATATTAGAGAGTTTTGGATCATTAGAACCTACAGATAGTGATGTAGGTGTCACCCTGTAAGATACTGCAGGTACGGAGGATGTCATCACGGATGTGAGGCAGACCAAGAGTTAAAGGTTTATTTAACAGTTCAAAACACTCCACATAGGGAGGCGCAGATGAGGGGTTAAATGCGACAAGCAAAGGGCTAAACAGTTTTTCAAGAAAATAAACAAAGGCAGAAAAACACTTATCAGTCTGAAGAAGGCTTGATTGAAGGGTCTAATTCTCCAACGTCGGCACCGTCAGCAGCGGCACATGCAGTCTCTCTCAGATCCTAGTCCACGACGAAAACACAGTCTCCAAGGCAGGCAACGGAATGATGTAGGGTGAGACGAGGTCCTAATCTCACAGGTCTTTGTCACAAAGCTCCATCCAACATGAGTCACCGCAGGAACGATACTGCGCTCCTCGGTCAGTCCAATTACTCCTCTCTGAGGCTCAGGCCTTCTGCTCAGTTCACCAGGCCTGTCCGCGTCATAGTCTGCCTCTAACCTGTCAGGGAGTCTCCTACAGCCACTGAGGCTGGCGGGTCAGCGTCAGTTCGGGGGGCGCTCACAGCGTCAAGACTCTCTGCTCGAGTCCTAAGTCATGGGGCTCTCACACTCAGGGACTGGGACGCAGATGGCAGCTCACTCTCCTACGCTCTGCACTTTTCCGCCCGGACTCCCGTCAGCTTCCCATGCGCAGCACCTTTTAACTCACCCCTGCCCCCTTCTGTCACATGGAAGGTTGGTCCAGGAATGGTAAGCTTCCACCCGGGAACACTGGAAGCTGTGCCGGTGGTTCTGGACACGGAGCAGAGGAGGCAACCCCATTCGAGTACTTCCTTCTCTTCATCCCCTTACAACCCGATCAATAAATGGACCAGGGTCAAGGCTTAGAGAAGACTGACAGAGACACCTAAATGTTTCAGACACAGCCAGCAAACATTAGTTCCTTTACTTACTCTTGGCAGTTGGGAGTTTTTCAGTCCCTTTACTTTGACTAATGGCAATAACTTTAGAAGGATCATTTGAGGTTGCAAATGGTGGTGTGAGCGGTTTATAGGGAGCTGCTCAATTTTGGTCTATGCATTCACTGATCCAAAGCTCATTTTAGGGTTATCAGGAATGGCGCATGGGTTACTCTTCCCAAGCACTTTGCACATGAGCCATTTTTCAACTCCAGATTAACCAACAAGTTGGCAACAGTCTTACCAAAAATTGACCAGGACACTTACTCTGAATACACCCGGTGGACATGAGTACATATGGCTTTGAACGTTTTTCATAGGACATGAGACAATTTTATGGATATAACTATAGAAATATCTTTTCTGCTCACAAAAAGCCAGGTAAAATCTTCTGGGCGGTTCCTCGTAAGTACTTGGTTCTAGATTTCCCCATAGATGACCACTGTTGGTCTCTGTTACCAACCCCTGTAATTATCTTATTGTTCTTTTAAAAAGGGAGATTTTCCAAAGTGGACAACTCTTTTAAAGATATTTTCTTATGTGAACCTTCTTTTATGATTTTGGACAATGACATACCCAAGGAGGCCATCAGTTCTCTGAATTGATGTGTCCTCCATACACTATGAACGGCGCTCTTGTGGTTCTCCTCTTCAGTCCTTTCATTCAACTACGTGTAGTGCATATCTGCTCACCGGGGTGGATTAATCTCACGCACAATGGAGAGTCATCATATAAACAATTTCTTCGAAGTGCTCCCTTGCCTCAGTGAATTTATGAGTGCGGCTCTGATGTGGTATAAAGATGGGCGAGGACCATATTGTGAAAACAACGCTCTTCAATATGGTAATGCACATTTAATGTCGCATTAACTTTCACTCGAGTCCATTCGCAATATTTAGAAAATGCAGTTGGGAGATGAAAGCCACTTAGGAAGCAGAATACGCAGCGTGGTGACGGTGAAGAAGGCTTGTGCTGTATCCTATTTCATTGTTGGGTTTAGAGAACAGAGTGGTTATCTCATGTGCTGCAAAATATGTAAGTACCGGAGCAAAATATCCAAACGATGAACAATCCCGATGCAACCAGAAGCTAAGTGCAATCTACTCTTGGTGGACATCAAATATTAAATTACAGACGATGGTTGGTCTGGTGTACCAGTAAAAAGAATAACACAATGGTGCGTAAGTTCATGGACTTGTCAACTTTATCCCCATCAGAATGAATGCCAACTTTTTGTGTTTCAGTAGAATCAGGATTTTTTTTGCCCCGTTTTCAAGACCACATACATTCGTCGGACTACATCTCATTCCACACCCTATTCACCCCTCCAATTATGCGTCTTGACATTGGAACTCAGAATGAAAGAAAACGAAACGTTATGAGAGGGTTATGTTGCACAACCCCTCCGGGAGTTGTCCTTTTTTGCTCCTGAACTTTCTGGACATTCCCATAGAGCAGCATATAGGCTGAGGTCCTACTGTTTTTACAAAACAGGTATAAGCCCCCAATAATTGCATTACAAAAAAAAAAAATTACATCACCTCATAGGTCTTTTTATGGCTGGAGCACACAATCATAAAGGAACCTTGGACCATTAGATGATCTTTCATTTTTTGTGACCTATAAACTGTTTTGCCAGGAGTACGACACCTAGATGACTCATCAGCCCCTCTGGGAGGTGTCCTCTTGTTTCTAAACCTTCTGGACATTCCCGTAGAGCTGCAGCTATTTTTACTGGACAGGTGTATGACCCCATTAATTTCATAAAAAGTTACTCCCCCAATAGAACTTTTCATGGCTGGAGCAGATAATCATTCAAGAACCTTTGGACCATTTGATGATCCAAGAGAGAGACCTCCTGGACTCCCGGAAGAGTTGCCAAATCTTCAAGGCGTTGCAAAAGACTCTTGGGACCTCCCGAAAGGGAGGTCTCACCCACCCTTTACCATTGCTAGGAAGAGAGCCCTGGTATCTAGAGGTGCACTCAAGGGGGTGGAAACAGGGAAGGAATGGGGCATGACCTGCCACGAAGGGACATGGCTATAGAAATAAAAAATGGCAGTCCTAATTAAACCCTTTGCCCCCACGGCCAAATTTGTCCTTTAGTAAGGGACAAAACTTGTTCACTTAGAATTATTGAGGCTTGTTTCTTTTTTTGGAGGAATGCATTGTATTATTTAATATCATTACTTGGGGGTACATACAAGGTATTGAAAAAAATTTGGGGGGAGGTATAAAAAAAACCCAGCAATTTTGCACTCTCTTTGGGCTAGAATTTTTGGACAATAGTGTTGGTGGTCATTTATGGCCCGAACTATCCCAACATTCATTTATTAACAGTGTCTTGTGTTGTAAACCTATAAACAGCATGTTGACTTATGAAAACCTCATCATTTACACAGAAGTAGTTGCCTTCCGTTCCGTGGCATTTTCGATGCCGGCTCTGCCTTGTTTGCTCATTGCACTTCACAATGATTTCCATTTCCTCCTGACACATTTGCATCACATTAACACTTTAGACGTATTCACCGGCGACGACTGCCAACAGCTCTCCTCCTTGATACACTGTGTCACCGACCACTGGCACGGATTTCATTTCTTTTTTTTTTTTACGTCCTCCTTTTTTGTAATTAAAATAAGGATATTTTTCACGAGGTGACCTTGACGAGGCTTCTCTTGGAGTGTCTGTTGCACAGTTCATCATGGTTCAGTTTCAGGGTTAGCCATGAAATATCATTACATAAGTATAGGAATGGATGTGCCTCGTAGCAATTCTGATTTTTGTGTCTAAAAAAAAGAATTTTTTTTCCAGGATTGATAAAAATTTGGTCAAAAGGAGCAAATGGTAAAAAGCAACAAAAGAAGTATAAGTTACAACCCTAGCGTTGAGTTCACACACCCGTAACGTATGGTCGGCGCTTGGATTGCACTACGCCGCCCAACTGAGGGTGGAGGAGCCAGACCAAGTCCATGGTTTATGTTAATCCCTTCACCCCGAAGACTGTTTTCAACTTAATGACCGGGCCAATTTTTACAATTTTGACCACTGTCACTTTATGAGGTCATAACTCAACGGATCTTGGTGATTCTGAGAATGTTTTCTCGTGACATATTGTACTTCATGAAAGTGGTAAAATTTCTTCGATATGACTTGAGTTTATTTGTGAAAAAAATGGAAATTTGGCGAAAATTTTGAAAATTTCACAATTTTCAAACTTTTAGTTTTTATGCCATTAAATTAGAGAGTCATATCGCACAAAATAGTTACTAAATAACATTTCCCACATGTCTGCTTTACATCAGCACAATTTTGGAAACATAATTTTTTTTGTTAGGAAGTTATAAGGGTTAAAATTTGACCAGCGATTTCTCATTTTTACAACAAAATTTGCAAAACCATTTTTTTTAGAGACCACCTCACATTGAAGTCACTTTGAGGGGTCTATATGGCAGAAAATGCCCAAAAGTGACACCATTCTAAAAACTGCACCCCTCAAGGTACTCAAAACTACATTCAAGAAGTTTATTAACCCTTCAGTTGATTCACTGGAATTTTTGGAATGTTTAAAAAAAATTAACATTTCACTTTTTTCACAAAAAATTTGCTTCAGATCCAATTTGTTTTATTTCACTAAGGGTAACAGGAGAAATTGGACCCCAAAAGTTGTTGTACAAATTATCCTGAGTACGCTGATAACCCATATATGCAGGTAAACCACTGTTTGGGCGCATGGCAGAGCTCGGAAGGGAAGGAGCGCCGTTTGACTTTTCAATGAAAAAATTGGCTGGAATTGAGATTGGACGCCATGTCGCGTTTGGAGAGCCCCTGATGTGCCTAAACAGCGGAAACCCCCCAATTCTAACTCCAACCCTAACCCCAACACACCCCTAACCCTAATTTCAACCCTAACCCTAATTCCAACTGTAACCTTAATCCCAACCCTAACCCTAACTTTAGCCCCAACCCTAGCCCTAATGGGAAAATGGAAATAAATACATTTTTTACTTTATTATTTTTCCCTAACTAAGGGGGTGGTAAAGGGGGGTTTGATTTACTATTTATAGCGGGTTTTTATGTTTGGCAGCTGTCACACACTAAAAGTCGCTTTCTATTGCAAAAATTGCTTTTGCATCACCACATTTTAAGAGGTATAATTTTTCCATATTTTGGTCCACAGAGTTATGTGAGGTCTTATTTGTTGCAGAAGAGTTGACGTTTTCAGTGGTACCATGTTTATTTACATCCGTCTTTTTGATCTCGTTTTATTGCACTTTTTGCTCGGCGGTATGATGATAAAGAATTTTTTTGCGCTTTTTTACGGTGTTCACTAAGGGGTTAACTAGGGGGACATTTTTAATAAGGGGGGTCTTACGGACCGCGATCCAAATTTGTGATTTTAAATTTTTTTTATTTATAAAGTAAATCGATTTATTGGAAAAATATTATTTTTTTCTTTATAGGGGGTTTTTAAAAAAATTTTTTTTTTACACATTTATTTTTTTTTTTAACTATAGCTTTGTCCAGGGTCTACATCACTCTATCTGCCCAGATCGCTCCGACACTTTCACAAACTGGTCGATCAGCTCGACAGCAGGAAGGGGGCTTCCGGGCCTCGCAACCCCTCACGAAACCCAAAGGACTCTGCCCCATTTTGGGACCGGGGTCTGCATGGGGAACACCGAACAACCGAGCCCCCTTCCTGCCGTTTTCCTCTCAAATGTCTTCATACTGACAGCAGCAACAAGGGTTAAATGCCCCCGATCATGGTACCCCTCAATCATTGCGCGGCGGTCAGCTCCCCACATACAGCTGACACCCATACCCATCTTTGGAATGTGTTTGAATGAGTTCTGGGCAGAGGCTCCCTCTGGTTTTTTGCAAGCGGTGCGGAATGTCCGTGAAGATTGGGGGACTGGGAACAGGTGTTACTGACGGTTTTATATAAGGGAGTCACCTCCCTCAGGTTGCCGGTGACAATTTTCTGGTCTAATCTGTGTAGCCCTGGTACCAATACCAGGAGGGGGAGTGGGAGGTAACTTTTTAAGGTCTCTTCTGACATCGTACCTTCGACACACCCAGCAGGGTGTGGAAGGATGATTTCTAGTCAGTCATTTTCCCCGTCCTTGGACAGATAGACGTCCCTTTTAGCCCGTCTTCAGTTTAGAACGGAGGGGTACAGTGGTCAAAATTTACCTTTGCCTAGCAGAGCTGTGCCCCCCTGGAAAAAGACTGAACTAGCTTTAAGAGTTGAGCAAAACGAAGGGGAAAGTGGAAGGAAGATTATGGAAAAAGTGCGTTTTTGGGGTTGAAAAGTCCTGCACATTGCTACCGTTACTGAGACCGAAAATCACTATTCTACAAGCATGTGAAGAGAAAACCAAGATTTACCGGACCCCAGGGGGCGCGGGGAAAAACCCCCTTATAGCAGTACGTAACTGGGTCAGGGGGAATGAAAATTTGAGTTTCTGCAGGAAAAATAAGAATTCAGCCCCTCATAGAAAAACTCCAACACTAAACTGACTGGGCGAACAGCTTTGGATAAGCTGGAACAAGGGGACTACGCTCAGCTGGTCGTACTCATCTTCATTGGGCAGTAAAGGAGCCCCAACTTGCTTACTGTTGCCTCAAAACTCACCTCCACCCAACCCCCTCAGCCCCGGGACCTGCTTGAACACTACAAGTAAAGGTAGGAAAAAAAACGCTGACCGTGTGAGACTGGTTTTTATTGCATGCCTGCACAATCCCCACCTAAC
>JARQOD010000001.1:9090989-9129412 GCA_033576555.1 Oophaga sylvatica | reverse complement strand
ACCTACATAGTAATGTAACATAAGCTTTTTTGCTTCAGTGTTTCGTTCTCTGGCTCCACGTCATCTCCTCTTCCTCTCACTGTCGGTGTACCCCAGGGCTCAGTCCTTGGCCCCCTTCTCTTCTCTCTCTACACGGCCCCAATTGGACAGACCATCAGCAGATTTGGCTTTCAGTACCATCTTTATGCCGATGACACACTACTATACACGTCATCCCCCGACCTTACCCCCGCTGTTCTACAGAACACCACCGACTGTCTGTCCGCAGTCTCCAACATCATGTCCGCTCTCTATCTGAAACTTAACCTCTCCAAGACTGAACTCCTTCTGCTCCCGCCGTCTACTAACCTCCCTAAATCTGACATTTCCTCTCTGTGGGCGGCACCATAATAACACCCCGGCAGCAGGCTCGCTGTCTGGTGTTATGTGTGACACCAATCTCTCCTTCACCTCCCATATACAATCTCTTGCCCGCTCTTGCAGTCTACACCTAAAGAACATCTCTAGAATCCGCCCTTTTCTCACCATGGAAACAACAAAATCCCTCACTGTAGCATTGATCCACTCCCGCCTGGACTACTGCAACGCTCTATTACTTGGCCTCCCCATTACTTGACTATCCACTCTCCAGTCCATCCTTAATGCAGCAGCCAGGGTTATCCATCTGGCTAATCGGTACTCGGACGCGTCCGCTCTTCGCCAGTCCTTACACTGGCTGCCCATTCATTATAGGATCCAATTCAAAGTACTGGTTCTCACCCACAAAGCTCTCCACAGTGCAGCACCCCCCTACATCTCCTCCCTCATTTCTATCTATCGGCCTAACCGACTGCTGCGCTCTGCAAACGACTTTCGACTAACCTCTGCACTAATCCGCACCTCCCACTCCCGACTCCAAGACTTCTCCCGTGCTGCGCCAATCCTCTGGAATGCTCTACCCCAAGAAATTAGGACTATCCACAATTTGCATGGTTTCAGGAGCTCCCTCAAAACACATTTGTTCAGAGTGGCCTATCACATTCACTAACCAAAGTTGTTCTATGTTTAAGTGTGTATGTGTAGCCCATTCACTATCTCCATCCATGCCTCACTCCCTCAAGATGGCTGGACCATCATTGTAAATACACCATTGTATATACACACCTGTACTTTGTACTCCCCCACCTCATTGTAGATTGTAAGCTCTCACGAGCAGGGTCGGCTTATTTTGCTTTAATTATTGTATTGTTAACGTTGTTACTTATGACTTGTGTTTTGAAACTGTTAAACTGTAAAGCGCTGCGGAATATGTTGGCGCTATATAAATAAAGATTATTATTATTATTATTATTTTGCCTAAACATCTGCTTCCAGTATAGAGGTCAGGAAGGATCAATAATAGGATCTTAAAGGGTCAGAAGCCCAGAAATTCTTCCCCCTCCGATCCCCAGGGGGGCGCTTTTCACATGGCTATAGAGTTAAACCACAAAACTCGCTAGCCCTCCTAGATGAGAATGCATTAATACCATTGAAGGGCCGGAGATACCGGTGGGATTTAGAGAAGAGTAAATTATTTGTGAGCAAAACCTTAAACTGGAAACCAGCAAAAAAATGCAAGTTTAGCAAAAAAAATGAGCGTGTTGAGGTTTACTCCGCTATTAAGATGAATTGCAGGCAGCAGAGGGGAAAATTGATTCTAATATTATTAGACTCGGAAATAAAGACACTGACTGTGTAAGTAAAAAAAAAAAGGCTCAAAAGACATAAAAATCGCAAATATCATTAATCTATAAAGAGATTCCAGAAGAGCAACTCCGCCCCACCTCCACGTTCTGCACTTAGAGTGTTAATTAATACGGGTGAATCACAGTGATAGACTTCAGGACAATGAATTCATTTACATTCCAATCAGTGGCAATCGATGCGGCTCTTCACCGACTGAACGGCTGCAAGGAAATAACATCTTGCTATTTTTTAAGGTGTAGTATTTTACATGGCGCTCGTTAGATAAGCAAAGCAACCTGCTAGCTATTGAGATACATTGCACAGAAAAGATGTGTAATATTCTGAGGTCTCCTATGGCTGTGTTAAATAATTCTGTATTTTGTATTGAATATTTACTACTGAATTGTATCGTATAAGTTGCTATACGGCAGTGTTTCACAGATCAATCTGTTCCCATTCGCACAGACTCTGCAGCTCCTGCAACTCTCCATGACTTGAATCTGTATATTACTGCATCACAGGTCTTTCTATTTACAGTCGCACTGACTCTACAGCTCCTGCATCAAACTATTAAATGAATCTGTGAATTATTGAATCATAGATAGGGTTGAGCATTCCGATACTGCAAATATCGGGTATCGGCCGATATTGGCTGTATCGGAATTCCGATTCCGAGTACCGATATTTTCGTCATTATCGGATACCGGAATCGGGATTGTCACTGTCACTGTCTGTGTCCGTCGGTCGGGTCTGTCAGGAGTCAGCGGCACTTACCTGGCAGAAGATCTCCGGCGGTCACGTCCTGGACTGCTTCATGGCCGCAATCTTCTTTCCCCGGCGGTCACATGCAGTTTCTCGCGATAACTGCAGTGACTGCTGGGTAATCCCGGCCGTAAAGCAGTCAGTCCGATGACGTCACCGCCGGGGAAGCAGGTAATCAGCTGTGCTGCGTCGCGATGACAGGCTCTGCCTGTCATTGCGATGTAGCAGAGTTGGATCGTCGTGGGACTGTCGTTATGGACTGCGTCGGACAGGTGGTATACTGTTGGTTTGTTTTTTTCCTTTTTTACAGGAGATCGATGGCGTCGCAGGAATGAGAGAGTAATAAAATTAATGAAAACTGTGTTGTCTCTTTTATTTCATTAAAATACTTTTTTCTTGCTTTGTCTTTTTTTATACATTTAATAACTTTGGGATTAATAATGGATCGGTGTCTTATTGACACCTCTCCATTATTAACCGGGCTTATTGTCACCGTGCAATCAACGGTGACATTAACCCCTTATTACCCCGCTTGCCACCGCTACAGGGCAAGTGGGAAGAGCCGGGTAAAGTGCCACAATTGGCACATCTTTTGATGCGCCAAATGTGGGGCTGCTGTAGCCTGGTATTATCAGGCTGTTGAGGGCCAAAATCCATGGGCCTTGACAGTCTTTTAATACCAGGCCCAGCAGTCTGCATTTTACTTGGCTGGTTAACAAAAATAGGGGGGATCCCCACGCCGTTTTTTTTTCGAGGGGATCCCCTATTTTTGTTAACCAGCCAAGCTAAGCAGACTGCTGTGGCCTGGTATTATCAGGCTGGCAAGGTCCATGGATCTTGGCTCCTTAACAGCCTGAAAATCCAGGCCTCAGCGGTCTGCTTCATCTGGCTGGTTAACAAAAATAGGGGGGACCCCACGCCATTTTTTTTTCGAAGGGAACCCCTATTTTTGTTAATCAGTTCCCTCTGACGTCACTGATTGTGTCCCTGGCTGACCTGAAGTGAAAGTGGAAAGCAATCAATTAAGCTTTCCACTTAAGGGCCCGTCTCACATAGCGATATCGCTACCGAGATCGCTGCTGAGTCACTAGTTTTGTGACGCAGCAGCGAGCTCACCAGCGATATCGCTGTGTGTGACATTCAGCGACGATCAGCCCCCCTGCCGGGTATCGCTGATCGTCGCTGAAATGTCAGGACCTTTTTTTGATCGCTGGTTTCCCGCTGACAGGCACACATCGCTGCGTGTGAAGGCGGGAGACCAGCGATCCGCTGGTAACCAAGGTACACAGCGGGTTTCCAGGCGCGGGGCTGTGCCTAGAAACCCGCTGTGTACCTTGGATACCAGCGCCCTGATGCAGGGAGCTGGTATCCAAGGTACACAGCGGGTTTCCAAGCGCTGCGCGGTGCCTGGAAACCCGCTGTGTACCTTGGTTACCAGCGGATCGCTGGTCTCCCGCCTGTCACACGCAGCGATGCGTGCCTGTCAGAGGGAAACCAGCAATCAAAAAAAGGTCCTGACATTTCTGCGACGATCAGCGATACCCGGCAGGGGGGCTGATCGTCGCTGAATGTCACACACAGCGATATCGCTGGTGAGCTCGCTGCTGCGTCACAAAACTAGTGACTCAGCAGCGATCTCGGTAGCGATATCGCTATGTGAGACGGGCCCTTAAGCGATGTTACCCGCAGTGTCGCTGTCCCAGATCGCTGCCTGAGCTGCCTGTTTGGCAGCTCAGCAGCGATCATGTAGCGATACACCAGCGATCCTGACAAGTGCATATCGTTGTCGGGATCGCTGGTGTATCGTTATGTGACACCCAGCCTTTACTCTCCTGTCAGGCAGGAGAGGAACTCATTCATTTGGGGTTTACTGTGAGGCTGCAGCATTAGCTGCGGTCCCTGCAGTAAACATTAACCCTTTCTGAAGGATTACACCGTGGGACCTGACTGTGCATGGGATAGGTAAGAATAATTTTGCTTTTTTATTTATTTTTATTACAGGAAATGGTTTTTGCAGTAAAATAAAAGATGGTCAAAAACATGTGTCTTTATTTCATTAAAATGATTTTTAATTAAAGTGTGTGTGTTTTATTTTTATTTCATGCAATAGGATTAATAATTGATAGTTGTCTAATTGACAGCTCTCAATTATTAACCTGGCTTAAGGTCACCTTTCAATAGCAAGGTGGCTTTAACCCCATATTAACCCATTCGCCACCGCTACAGGGCAATGGGAATAGACGGGCAAAGTGCCAGAAAGGGCGAATCTAATTATAGATTTGTCTTTCCTGGGGTGTCTGGGGGCAGATGTTAGTAGCCGGGGGGGGGGCAAAAATAATGGTCCCTCTCTGGGCTATTATTATCTGCCCCACTCACTGGCTTTGTCTGTCTGGTTGCGAAAATAGGGCGGGAGCCCACGCATTTTTTTTCAGCAATTTTACACCTCATATATATATATACATGTCATTGAATTTGTGACACATAAAATATATATTATAATATATATATATATTATATTTATATTTATATTGTATTCATACACTTCTACATAGTATAATAGCCGCTAATTCAATTGCCGGCTTTTGTGAAAATGCAGAACCCGACATGAAATGACACTTGGTGTACATAGGGTTAACCATGTCTTTTCATGTCCTTTGCTATCTAATTTGCACAAACAATTAAATCAGACTATGTGTGCAAAATTTCACACCTGTAGGGGTTAATTAAAGGTGTAAATTCGTAGCAAAAAAGTCCGTTTTTTTTACAACGAATTTACACCTTTAATTAACCCCTACAGGTGTGAAATTTTGCACACATAGTCTGATTTAATTGTTTGTGCAAATCAGATAGCAAACGACATGAAAAGACATGGTTAACCCTATGTACACCAAGTGTCATTTCATGTCGGGTGCTTCTGTCTTTTCACTGAAGCCGACTTTACCGGCAATTGAATCAGAGGATATTTTACTATGTAGAAGTGTATAAACTATACATATATGTATATATATATGTCACAATGACATGTATATATATATATTATATGTATTCTATGTGTGTATATTTAGTGTTTACAAGGAAAGAATGGGTTTTTTTAGTTGCGATATTTTGTTCCCATAGACTTACATGGGACTTCCGGTATCGGTATCGGGTATCGCCGATATTTTAGTGATATCGGCGATACCATTCCGATTCCGATACTTTAGGATATCGGAAAGTATCGCTCAACTCTAATCATAGATCAATCGACTCAGTCGCACAGACTTTGCAGCTTTTGCACCGACCCCATCACTTAAATTTGTTACTTTATCATTCTATTTTCAGTCGCACTGACTCTGCCACTACTGCACCATACTTTTACTTAAATCTGGGCATAATTGTATCTATTCACAGTCGCACAGACTCTGCATCTCCTGCATCATACTATTACTTGAATCTGTCATTTATTGTATCATAGCCCAATCTATTCACAGTCGCACAGACTCTGCAGCTTTTGCACCTTCCCATCACTTGAATTTGTGTTACTTTATCATTCTATTTACAGGCACACTGACTCTGCCGCTACTGCACCGTACTATATCTTGAATCTATGCATTATTGTATCTTTTCACAGTCTCAAAGACTGTGCATCTCCTGTATCATACTATTACTTGAATCTGTCAATTATTGTATCATAGACCAATCTATTCACAGTCGCAAGACTCTCCAGCTATTGCACCTTCACATCATCTATTCATAGTCGCACAGACTCTGCAGCTCTTGCACCTCCCTGTGATGACATCTACTACATTTAGCAGCTTGTGTATAGCGCGCTTCCCTTCCCCCTCCCAGCATAAGTAAGGCTCAGTGTAATCTGAGCTCCCAGCACTGGAGTTTCCCGCCTCACCGTAGGGGTCGCCATTGTCTTCACATGTGCTCTCCTTCTATAGCAGCCATTATGAGGATTCATTCCTTTTGGTGATAACACGGTGGGAATTTGTGTCAGAAACATGAAAGTCACTGTGTTGAACCATGCGCCGACGGGCATCGTTCCGTGGTACTGGTGAACCCGTAACTCCAACAGAACCCGAGAAATGGAATTCTCAGATGCCCTATGAACTATCTCATCCAAGTTTGGGCTCATTTGAACTGTCATTTTAAAGTAAGATCATTGATAGGTCTGCCATTACTCTGCTAGAGTTCCCCGCTGAGTTATGGTCCTTATGACATTTCAGAGCTCAAATCATACCTTTCATCCCTGGGGAGGGTGCCAGAAAAACCATCCCCTTTTGTGAGGTCAGAAGCCCCAGGTAAAGTCCTGTGGTGAGCCCCCCCCCCTTTTTCACTCCTTGCTGTGTCGTCTTGACTAAAGGTATGCCACACTAAACATATCGCTAACGGGATCGCTAAAAAACGTCACTATTTAGCGATCCGTTACGATATTGTTCAGTGCGCAGCTTCCAGCGACGAGCTTCCTGCTGTGATCTCGCTCGTCGCTGGAATCGCTCCGGACCCTATTTCATCGCTGGCGCTCCCCGCTGGGTAAGTATGTAATCGCGTGTGTGCACCTTTTCTTAGCGATTTAGCGGTACTTTTGTACCGCTAAAGTCGTTAAGAAGATCGCTAACGCGATAGCGTCGTTAACTATATCGCTAAATGCGGCAGCATTTAGCGATATAGAAACAATCCCGCTAGCGATCTCATTAGTATGCAACGCTAACGAGATCGCTAGCGGGATTGCTTAGTGTGGCAGTACCTTAAGAGATCTGCAAATGAACTATGACGTGTGGCTCTTTCCCCCGACCTGGCTTGCCTGTAAATGATCTAACAACCATGGGAGTGATTTTCATCTTTAATCCTATTTTATTTCTGACTGCCTTGTACATAACTATATTGCCTCAGCTTGTTACATCTTTTTTATATTATATAAGCACTGCCTGTTTTTTAAGGAATAAACCTATAAAATTATTAGTTTGATTCTCCTGCTCTATAAACGAATTTGCACGTGCCTGAAGTACTACGCTACTGTTTTGGGGTTGCTACGGACCCTCTTGATAAATTGTTCCAAAGAAAACCGTAGCTGGTGGCAGCTTAAAAGAAGGGGTGTAAAGTGTTGACCTATGGGGTGGCGTTGGCAGTGACGGAGCGGGTTTTAAAAGGGTACTGCCTGGCCGCGGCCCGGAGTCATTATAATTCCCTCACTGCAGCGTGCCCAATAGCCAGCACACATCCAAGTGACCCGTCTGGCGACTAATTATCCTAGGTGCAGTTCCCCGACTGACCTGAGGGTAAGGGGGGCGCCAGAGAGCTGCAAGTTCCTAAGTGGAAGTGGGATAATTATAAATCCCTGCAGTTTACTGGGTCGGACGGCAGCAGCCGTCGTGTGGGTGCGCATTTTCGTCACATTTGCGGCACGGAGGGATCACAAGCCGTGATACCCCGGGCTACCGTGTGGCGGACCGTGTGCACCGTTTCATCACATGTGGTGGCAGCGGTGGGATTATAGAGCATTAGTGATCTGGTTTGAGCAATCATTCCATTCACTAAAAAACTTGCACGGTTCTTCAGGGACCCTGTAACTAAAGTTTTGGAGAACAGACTCAGTGTTTATTAGTCCTGAGACAATTGTGTGTACTTGCGGTTACCCCTCCCTTCTCTTTGTTTTTCTATCCTATCTTTTATTTGGCAACCATGGCTACGAGGGGATTCGACTGGTATAATCGGAGTAGCAGGGAAACTCTTCTAGCCATATGCGAGTGGAGGCAGATTGTCCCCATGGACCAAACCAAGGCCGCAGTGATCCAGGCCCTGATGGCACAGGACCACGCTCAGAGCAAGGAGGGCGCAGGAGCCGGCCCAAGCCAAGGTGGTGCCGCAGGAGCAGAGGCCCAACCCCTGACTGCTTACACCCAGGGCGGGATGGACCCTTACCTGCAGGCGGCCCTGGAGGGACTCTCCACTGACGACCATGAAGAACGCCTGAAGCTGATCCAGAAAGCTCAAGAGAGAGCCGACCAGCGAGAGGCCAAACAGCGAGAGGCTGAGATAGCCGAGTGCCAAGCCCAGCGAGAGGCCGAGAGAGCCGAGCGGGAGGCTGAGAGAGCCGAGCGGGAAGCTCAGAGAGCCCATGAACTGGAGCTGCTCAGACAAGGGGCAATGCCCTCCACCGCCCAGAGCAGTGTGCCCAGCAGCGCTCAGAGTCCCAAGCCCCGGCCGGAGCACTTTCTCATGATGGAAAAGGACGGAGACTTGGACACTTTTCTGCGGGCCTTTGAGAAAGTCTGCAGACAGTACCAGTGCCTGCCGACCAATGGGCCAGGTACTTGACCCCCGGGCTAAAGGGCAAAGCTTTGGAGGCGTTCGCTTCCCTCACGGCAGATCAAGACAGTGACTATAAGGCCATCAAGCAGGCCCTGATCGCCAAGTACCAGCTAACCCCTGAGGTATACCGAAAGAAGTTCCGGAACCTCCAACGTGGCCCACACGACAGTTATAGCGATGTGGTGCAAGAACTCAGGAACCACTTTGACCAGTGGATCCATGGACTGTCAGTTGACACCTTTGAGAACCTGAGGGACCTGATGATCAAAGACCAGTTCCTGCATCTGTGCCCAGCTGAGGTCCGACAGTTCATCCTGGACCGAGAACCGGAGGACGCGGTCAGAACAGCACGGATCGCCGACAGCTATGAGGCCAACCGGAAAACCGGGGTGCGGAAGCCCGTCACCGCCCGCTGGGGAGGGGGTAAGCCTGCAACCAACCCCAGTGCCCCTGCCAGTCGTCCCTCTGGAGGCACTATCCCCTTTGCCAGCGCCAGGCCTACGTCAGACCCCCGTCAGTGTTTCTCCTGTAAAAGGACTGGACACATCAGCGCCACCTGTCCGGAGAGGCAGAAGAACCCCCCAGCCAAGGCCTCCGGGCCCAACGCCTCTGTTCTTTTGGTGGGTGGTGTGGTGGGGAGGGTTGATGACAACGTGCAGCCCGTCCGCGTGGGGGCCCGTCTTGCTACAGGCCTCAAGGACACCGGGGCTGAACGAACCCTCATCCGACCCGAACTGGCGGCCCCTGAAGAGTTGATTCCGGGGAAAACCTTAACTGTCACCGGGATTGGGGGCGTCCACTACCCCTTGCCGATAGCCCTAGTCTTCATTGACTGGGGTGCCGGGAGCGGGGTGAAGGAAGTGGGGGTGTCCGAAAACCTGCCCACTGATGTTTTATTGGAGACTGATCTGGGGAGGATGGTCGCGTACTATGTCCCTGACACCCCTTCCCAATCTGATAATAAGGTTAACGTTAACCATGATGTTGATGTTGATGATGATGGGAAACTGATTGTGTTACCTGCCAATGCTTTGCGAAGTGATTATGCAACTGATAACCTTTCTTTCCCTAGGAATGCTGTTGATAGTGATGTATCTGTGCCATCTGAACCTGTTAACCCTTTCTCTGAAGTGGTAGATGTGTCCACAGGTACAGGAGCATTCAGCCACGTCGCTCTGCGGAGTGAGACGGCTGAGGAACCCCTAGCGGGAGCAAACGACAGTGCTCAAGGAAATGGGGAGGTGCATGGGAACCGTGAGGAAGGTGACGCCATGACACTGACCAGTGCCACCGAGGAAGGTAACTGGTACATAAGTAGCACTGCTCCTGAAGTGTTGGGGGTGGATGGGGAGGTAGAGCCCATAGCAGCGCAGGCTGATGGGTCTATAGAAATCCCCGGGGAGACTGCATATGTAGCTGCTGTCACCCGCAGTCAGAGTGCCCGGATCGCAGGTAGCGCCCTGCCATCTGGACCCTCCTCCGCTACAGGAGAGACTGAACCAGAGGTGGACCCAGAGCCGGTCCCAGAGGGTCCCAGTGAGGAAGGAACCCTAACGTCACTTCTGGCTGCCTCCAGCCAGGAGTTCCAGGCCGCTCTGCACTCAGATGCGAGCCTGGAGAACTTGAGACACCTCGCCGAGACGCCCACCCCCGTGACTGATAAGGTGAGGGTGTTCTGGGAACGAGGAAGGTTGTACCGGGAGACAGTACCCGGAGATTCCCAAAAGGAGTGGTTGAGGGAAAAACAGCTGGTCGTCCCGCACCAGCTCCGATGTGAGTTGTTGAGGATTGCCCATGAGATTCCACTCGCTGGACACTTGGGGGTCAGCAAAACTAAGGCACGGCTGTCTCAACACTTCTATTGGCCCAAGATGGGGACAGATGTGACTAACTACTGCCGCTCCTGTATCACCTGTCAAAGAGTGGGGAAGGCGGGGCCTGCTCTTAAGGCTCCCCTGATCCCGTTGCCAGTGATAGAGGAGCCTTTCCAGAGGATCGCGGTGGACATTGTGGGCCCGCTGGCCGTCCCCAGCCGCTCTGGAAAGCAATACATCCTTACTGTGGTAGACTACGCTACCCGGTACCCGGAGGCAGTATCTCTGTCCTCAACTAAGGCAGATAAGGTGGCGGATGCACTGGTGACCATCTTTTCACAGGTAGGATTTCCCAGGGAGATGCTTACCGAACGAGGGACCCAATTTATGTCTCGCCTAATGAAGGCTCTCTGCAGCAAAATGCAGGTGACGCGTATGGTATCGAGTGCGTATCACCCACAGACCAATGGTTTGTGTGAACGCTTTAACGGTACCCTCAAACAGATGCTCCGCATGCTGGTTGAGACCCAGGGACGCGATTGGGAGCGGTACCTCCCACACCTGCTGTTTGCCTACAGAGAAGTCCCGCAGGCCTCGACGGGGTTCTCCCCCTTTGAACTCCTGTATGGCAGGCGAGTCCGGGGACCCCTTGGGTTGATAAGAGAATCCTGGGAAGATGAGCCAAACCCCACGGAAGTGTCCATCGTGGATTATGTCATGCGCTTCCGCGACAAGATGCAGACCTTGGCGCAGTTGGTGCATGACAACATGACGCAGGCTCAGGCTGATCAGAAGCACTGGTACGACCAGAACGCCCGGGAGTGGACCTACCAGGTGGGTCAAAAGGTGTGGGTGCTGGTCCCCGTACCAAAGGATAAGCTTCAGGCAGCCTGGGAAGGTCCGTACGTCGTGCACCAACAGCTCAACCCAGTCACCTACGTGGTCACGCTTGACCACACTCGGGGTAGGCGCAAGGCCTTTCACGTCAATATGATGAAGGCCCATCACGAACGTGAAGCCTGCGTCCTACCGGTCTGCAACCTGCCCGAGGACGGGGAGGAGGATCCCCTCCTGGACATGCTGGCCCAAGCCAATGCCAATGGGTCCATTGAGGACATGGAGGTAAATGCCTCGCTAACCGTCTCCCAGCGGTTGCAGTTGCTGACCACTCTGGAACCCTTCCGGGCCGAGTTCACGAACCGACCCGGAAGGACCAAGTTGGCAGTCCACGAGGTGGACACCGGGAATCATGCCCCATTATGGCGGACACCTTATCGGATCTCTGAGGAGGTGCAGCAGATTATGTGCCAGGAGATCCAGGAGATGTTGCAGCTGGGGGTGATCCGACAGTCCAAAAGCACGTGGGCCTCACCTGTAGTTCTCGTGCCAAAAAAGGATCGGACCACCCGGTTCTGCGTGGACTACAGGGGGCTCAACGCCATCACTACCTCTGATGCGCACCCAATGCCACGCATCGAGGATCTGCTGGAGCGGTTGGCGAATGCCAAGTACATATCCATCATGGATTTGAGCCGGGGATACTGGCAGATTCCCCTGAGCCCTGCGGCGCAGGAGAAATCCGCCTTTATCTTCCCTTTTGGACTGTACGAGTCCACGGTCATGCCTTTCGGCATGAAGAATGCACCTGCCACTTTTCAGCGGATGGTCAACCACCTGCTTCAGGGACTGGAGGAGTACGCTGTGGCGTACCTGGACGACATTGCCGTCTTCAGTTCCACCTGGGAGGAACACCTTCAGCATCTCCAGGAGGTGGACGCGATCGTGTCCTGGCCCACCCCCAGGACCAAAAAGCAGGTGAAGTCCTTCCTGGGCACTGCAGGGTACTATAGGCGTTTCGTACCGAACTATAGCGCCATTGCAAAACCCTTGACGGACCTCACCAAGGGCGGCCTACCCCAAACAGTCAGCTGGACAGATGGCTGTGAGGCGGCATTCCGAGCTTTGAAAACAGCCTTGTGCAGCTCTCCAGTGTTGAAAGCCATCGACAGCAGTCGGCCATTCCTGGTACAGACTGACGCCAGCGAATTTGGCCTCGGTGCTGTACTCAGCCAGGTTGACTCGGGGAACCAGGAGCACCCCGTGTTGTACCTGAGCCGGAAACTTCTGCCAAGGGAAGTGGCATACTCCACCATCGAGAAGGAGTGCCTGGCCATGGTCTGGGCACTGCAACGTTTGCAGCCCTACCTGTATGGGCGCACCTTCAAGGTGGTCACCGACCACAACCCTCTGAGCTGGCTGCACACAGTGTCCGGAACCAATGGTAGGTTGCTACGCTGGAGCCTTGCCCTGCAGCAGTATGATTTTGCCGTACAACACAAGAAAGGCAGTGATCATGGGAATGCTGATGGGTTGTCACGACGTGGCGAACCTGCTGAGGTGCGCATGGCGGATTACCGAGAGGTCATGCCTCCGTAGCGCCCTCTAAGGGGGGGAGGTGTGATGACATCTACTACATTTAGCAGCTTGTGTATAGCGCGCTTCCCTTCCCCCTCCCAGCATAAGTAAGGCTCAGTGTAATCTGAGCTCCCAGCACTGGAGTTTCCCGCCTCACCGTAGGGGGTCGCCATTGTCTTCACATGTGCTCTCCTTCTATAGCAGCCATTATGAGGATTCATTCCTTTTGGTGATAACACGGTGGGAATTTGTGTCAGAAACATGAAAGTCACTGTGTTGAACCATGCGCCGACGGGCATCGTTCCCGTGGTACTGGTGAACCCGTAACTCCAACAGAACCCGAGAAATGGAATTCTCAGATGCCCTATGAACTATCTCATCCAAGTTTGGGCTCATTTGAACTGTCATTTTAAAGTAAGATCATTGATAGGTCTGCCATTATTCTGCTAGAGTTCCCCGCTGAGTTATGGTCCTTATGACATTTCAGAGCTCAAATCATACCTTTCATCCCTGGGGAGGTGGCCAGAAAAACCATCCCCTTTTGTGAGGTCAGCAGCCCCAGGTATAAGTCCTGTGGTGAGCCCCCCCTTTTTCACTCCTTGCTGTGACGTCTTGACTAAGAGATCTGCAAATGAACTATGACGTGTGGCTCCTTCCCCCAGCCTCGCTTGCCTGTAAAGGACCTAACAACCATGTGAGTGATTTTCATCTTTAATCCTATTTTATTTCTGACTGCCTTGTACATAACTATATTGCCTCAGCTTGTTACATCTTTTTATATTATATAAGCACTGCCTGTTTTTTAAGGAATAAATCTATAAAATTATTAGTTTGATTCTCCTGCTCTATAAACGAATTTGCACGTGCCTGAAGTACTACGCTACTGTTTTGGGGTTGCTACGGACCCTCTTGATAAATTGTTCCAAGTAAACCGTAGCTGGTGGCAGCTTAAAAGAAGGGGTGTAAAGTGTTGACCTATGGGGTGGCGTTGGCAGTGACGGAGCGGGTTTTAAAAGGGTACTGCCTGGCCGCGGCCCGGAGTAATTATAATTCCCTCACTGCAGCGTGCCCAATAGCCAGCACACATCCAAGTGACCCGTCTGGCGACTAATTATCCTAGGTGCAGTTCCCTGACTGACCTGAGGGTAAGGGGGGGCGCCAGAGAGCTGCAAGTTCCTAAAGGGAAGTGGGATAATTATAAATCCCTGCAGTTTACTGGGTCGGACGGCAGCAGCCGTCGTGTGGGTGCGCGTTTTCGTCACATTTGCGGCACGGAGGGATCACAAGCCATGATACCCCGGGCTACCGTGTGGCGGACCGTGTGCACCGTTTCATCACACTCCCCATCATCTATTTACAGTTGCACAGACTCTACAGCTCTTGCACCTCCACATCATCTACTCACAGTTGCACAGACTCTGCAGCTCCTGCACCATGCTAGTACTTCAATGTGTGTATGATTATTCACACACCGAGACTACCACTCCCATTTTCTATGTCCTTTTGTGCTGCAGTTGTACACCACAATCAGATTTAGGCCTTCCTTTCCTTATCTGTAATGATGAGATATTCGATCTGACCTCCTATGCCTAGGCTGTAAAATAATGTTAAAACGGCTGCTGCTTTCCCTGATCTCAGCTTTTATAGTGGCTGTGATAGTCCACTGTGATTCCCTGCATTAGACTATGTGATGTGATAGTTAGAAAGCAGCATTGCTGCGTCTGACATCATGTGAGTCTGCTGTCTGGTTGGTACAATCTTTGGCAATGTGCAAAATGGTGAAAGGAACTTTTTAAGAGATCGGAGAGAATCAAACCGCAAATTGTTCGAATTCACCAGGATTTGTGAATTTCACGGAATCGATTAGCAGCAGATCGATTCGATCATTTCTAATCAATCTGGGATCCCTCAGGGGCCTTTCCTGGACACTGTTCTTTTTAAAGCAAATATGAAGTCCAGTTTTCCCTTTGTAAACCATCGCTATGAGGTTAGTAGACTTTTTTTAATCTATTTCCCTACAAGCCATCCCCGCTGCCTCTTATTTGGATGACTTCCTTTACGTCCTTCACACAACCTTTGAAATTTCGCACCCACGCCTTTGATCTGGCTCATGCGCAGAGGATTAGCGCAAATCGCGCATGCGCTGGTCTTCTATTCGCGAGATTTAAGAGCCTGCGTGGATGTAACAGGGGACATCATCCACATAAATCAGAGGTGAAGGGGCATTGATAGTAGGTACAGGAGACGCGTCGAGCAGGGTCATGCCTATCACACCTCACATCATGACCGTCAGATGCGAAACATACGTGACTTTTTGGATGACATAGGAGATGTCATCCATTAAGACAGAGGCAAGGGTTGGTGCATGGTCTGGAGATGGCCATGATGACAGGATCCCTTTAGGTAGAGCCTTGCAGACTAGTGCAGGACAATATTGCAGTACGCAGGGATATGGACACGTTAGAGATACCTTGGTGGCTTTCAACAGAAAACAGGGAAATGTAAAATGATATATTTAGAAAGAGAAAATAAATGCCACAATTGTGCACGGAAGGAAAATAAAATGAAAAGCAACTGCGGAAGTAAGTGGAGACTGAATAATAGAAATCAGTGTCAGGCAGCTGCTGCTAAAGCATAAAAGATTCACGGGATGCATAAAAAAGCATTGATTCATCCACTTTATCCTATAAATTAGTGAACTGAGAGGATTTATTTGCCACTTCTGGTCGACTGTGTGGCCCAAAATCCAACGACATACAATAATCTAATAACTAACCAGTATGAAGGTGTCTTTGAATGGGTCATTAATATCAGATTGGTAGGGGGTACAACCCCGGGTACCCCATCGATCTGCAGTTATCAGGTACTGCAGAACAGGAACTGATCTGCAGCTAATAACAGCTGATCGCTGGGGTACCACGCGTCATACCCCCATTAATTTGATATTGATGGTCTATCATATGGGTATGTCTCCAATATCCTACAAACAAACAAACCCTTTAAGTCAGAGTTCCCAAATGGAGCATGAAAATGGGTTTTCAATACTGGACAATATAAGCCCTTTACATTTTATTAATCTCCGAGCAGCTTTCAGGTGGAGAAATACCATCAATTCTTGAAGATCGTCTGCACTACATTTCTATAATGGGAAAAGAAAAAGAATGAAATCTAGGACATAAAGCTTATTATAAAGGCTATATGTTATGTGTGATGGGTCAAAAGTGCACAATTTGCAGACAAAGCGTGGGCATTTCCAGTAGTTTGCAGGCAGGGACATGTTTTTTCAGCACAACGTCTCCAGGTCCTGTGGTAATAGACCCTCTACATCAAGGATGACAAGTGGACTGGCTAATTTATATTTTCCTGTAAAGATCCATGGAGAGCACCAAGTCCAAACGTGAGGCATGATAACCTCCGAGCCTCTGAATATTCATGGTAAACACTGGATTCCTTTAACAAGTTCAGCGCTCTATTCCCCCGATATTCCATCCATTTCTAATTTTCCTTCCTTGAATAATCGTGTTCCGGTAAAAGGAGACAATGTAGAGTGAATGAAAAAAAATGTGTTATCAAGAAAGCAGATTTCAGAATCGCAAGCTTATTTTTACAAAAACTGGAATAAAAAGATTTACAGACCAAAAATAATGGCCGACCTTCTTCACTTATCTCTGGGGGGGCACTCATTCCTATTGAAGGTAGTCTTATATGCAATGCTCCATTAGAAATAAATGCAAAGCAGTCACCTGCACAATGAAGTCAACTGCCCACCTATAAGGTCCCCGAAACAGCTGTCTACACATGGGTTTTTCATTTGGGTACTCCTAGGCATGACAACTTCATCAAAAGCCTCTTTTGTCCTGTTGAGAACACTGCTACATTTGTCTACAGATGGTTTTATAGTTTTGTTAAAATTCAAAGTCTTGGTGAAAAACAGGAGAAACAGTACACCTGAGAGGAGCTACACCAAATTCCTCCTCTGTCATGGCAAAACTCATGAAACAACTGTTTACAGATTGTTTATGGTTTTGTTAAATTCAATCTGGTGAAAAACAGGAGAAACATACACCTGAGTCATCCTCGTCCTTTGAAACCATGAAACAGCTGTCTACAGATTGGTTTATGTTTCGTTAAAATTCCAATCATGGTGAAAAACAGGAGAAACTGTACACCTGAGTCATCCTCTGTCCTTCTGAGAACCCTGAAACAGCTGTCTACAGATGGGTTAATGGTTTCGTTAAAACTCCAATCCATGGTGAAAAACAGGAGAAACAGTACACCTGTGAGGAGCTACACCAAAGTCCTCTGTCCTGGTGAGACTTATGAAACAACTGTTTACAGATTGGTTTATGGTTTCGTTAAAATTCCAAGTCATGGTGAGAAACAGGAGAAACAGTACGCCTGAGAGGAACTACACCAAAGTCCTCCTATGTCCTGGTGAGAACTCTGAAACCGCTGTTTACAGATGGGTTAATGGTTTCGTTAAAACTCCAATCCATGGTGAAAAACAAGAGAAACAGTACACCTGAGAGGAAATACTCACAGACCTCCTCTGTCCTGATGAGAACCCTGAAACAGCTGTTTACACAGGGGCATCTTTTGCATTTGGAGGAGACAGCAATTTTTCTAATTTTCTAGTGGACATTGAATGATAGATTTATCCCCTTCACTAAAGCGAAAACTTCCTTCCAGTAGGGAGCTAATTTATACACTTTTTTATTGCCTGTAGGTGTCTATACTTAAACTATATCTCATTGATGGGAGTCTATCAACACAAAATGACAATTCAAACCAAGCACATGCGCTTGGTGCACCCTTAGAGTGATTGAGCAGATCAAGGCACCTTCCCACCAACTTGTTTTCTATCTATCCCAACCTTCCTCTCCCTTGATTGGCAGCTTTGACTACAGAAGTTGCACTGATCTACATGGCTACACCAAGAGCGCACAGAGTACTTGTATTTGGTATGAACATTTGTTGGTCATTTTCTGCTGATAGACACCCAGAACTGCACCATAAGTATCTCATCTTCTTAACGAACACCCTTCTCTGTACAGATGAGGGGTAAGGAACCTGAAAAAGTTTGAAGTCTGAAGATAGGTTACCATTTGGCTAATATTTTTACTCATGTTGCAAGGCTTAATAAAGAGTCTTACTGTCACGCTGTGATGGTCTTCGGTAGGGAAGGGTGGCCTCAAACTGTCCCTGGAAATGGGACCCCGACTATCCCTGTCCCGGGGGTACTCTTGAAGGTAGAGAGGCCCGAGTCTCCGACCTTACTGTGCTCCTGTTAAACTCTGATCTGTCACCTCCTCCACCCTATGGGGCCTGGGACAGAAATGTAGGGTAGACAAGACACAAAGACAAAACAAGGATAACAGAAAACAGCAACTAACATACAAAACACTCACCAAAGGTAGAGAGGTATATAGGGAAGGATAGAAATGTACCAACCAAATGGGCTATAGGACAATGAGGAAAGCATACACCCAAAAACAGCACGCAACGATCTCCAGTAGCAACAACGAATTCCCATTCAGCATGGCGTCTCCAAGGAGATAGAAAGCAAATCTTTCACTGACAAAAAGAGAAGGAAGATTTGGCCAGGTTTTATAGGGAGAGGTAATGACCAAATCAGAAGCAGCTGAAAATGAAGCTGCAAGTTTCTGACCAGCATAGAAATTGTTGCTATTCAGCACCAAAGGAAACCGAATCCATTTAATAAGGGACACAATCACACCGGCTAAATGGAAGACCTGCGATTCACAATATGCAGAGATCTTCTACCCCCAGATCTCCCAGGAGAACGTGACACACTTGTGACACTTACATTGACTTTTAGTCTGGCTTCTTTCCAGTGGAGAGCTGTGCATACATTTTTCAGTTTTTGGTCTTTAGGAAACAATGTTAAACAGCCATATTTTTCATTATTTTCACATATGTTGTGTCCTACCTAATGAATAGAAAGAGGTGGTAGAGCTCCTAGCTCTCGAGTGCCTCCCAAGCCATATTTGTGTTCCTCTAAAAGGCAATGGGATAACTATGAGACTAACATGCTTGGCTGATTGATCAGATGAAAACACAGTGACCAAAGGGAGTCTTCAAGATGGCTAACGGCAAGAAGAGACTGAATTACTGCTACAATGGAGCCTATGCAAAACCACTCTTCCTAATATAAGGGATTGAAAGAAGGGGCATTTTGGGACTTGGGCCAACCCCTCTGCCTTTGTCCTGACATCACATGGCTCTAGCTACTTATATGAGGACGGTGCTATGCACCAAGAAGGGAACCCAATGTTAGCATAACTTTATGATGCCCTTAAAGGATATTGTCAGATTGTGCTTGTAAAAACAAGAACTTTTCAATTTACTGCTTGTTAAAATTTGCAGCCGTTTTTGAGATATTAACACTTTTCTTTGTTTACAGCTCTTTGCTTTTGATACCAACCACCGTTTCTAGACAGCAGTACATGCGCAGGGCATTGCTTACAAGTTCTTCTCTTTTGAGCTTGTCAGAACTGTTTTGAAGCTGGCCAGTATCACTGGAGTGCGCTATTACCTCCTACTCCCAACCAGCCTCAAAATAGTACTTACAAGGTAGACAGCAGTGATGGTCGATCTCCTAGGCACCAGAAGAAAAGTGTTAACATCTCAAGAACTTGTTCTAACAAGCACAATCCAACAATATTCATCCTATGAAGATGGCAAGAACCCTTTAAATAATTTTTGGCCTCGTATGGAAATTGAGGCCACTGCTGGTCGAGGGTGGAGAGATGACCTTGGGGAGTCTCATTAAACAAGTAGTCACCACCTAGAAGCAAAGCTCTTGGCTACTTCGTTTCAACGGCCCCACCAAGGAATATATTTTGCCTCTTTGAGACACACGTCTTTGGCTAGAGGATTTTACTAATGGCCCAGACACAACAAAAACCTACGAAATCCAACAGTGGGAAGCCCCATATTCAGGTTATGGTTGAGATAGTCAACGAATGGTGCGTTATTTGGGATTGTCTAGCAGATAAATATTTTTTTTATCAATGGGATCAGACCGGTTACAACACTTACCCAGTCTCCATTTTCTGGTTCTATCTAGACACACCATAAATGGCAGAAAATGCCTCCTCAGCCAATCAATGGCAGCAGTGGCGAACTGTCTCAGCCTGTGATAGGACTCGGAACCGGAGACCAGTGAGAACCAGGCAAGTGTCGAAAGAGGAGGTGTCACCAATCACCATTTATTTTTTTTAAGCCAAAAAACCTCCTGAACATCCCCTTTAATACCTTTTTTGGGGGGTTATCAGAGGTGAGACTTGATACAAAACTTGTAACAGAAGCCTACCTACCATGCGCCATGTTTAATACTAGTGCCTTCTTACGTGGCAGTGGGGTCTTTGGGCTCCCTTAGAAACCAGAACTCGGCTCCCTCTGCACCCACTGCAGCTTCACCCCTGTGGCCTATTACAATGATAGCAACACAACAAGTAATAGATCCTCAAAAATGTTTTTTTTTTAGCATTTGCTCCTTTTTTGTGTAATTTTTGATGTTTTTTTCATCTGATTTTTCACTTGTGATTTATTTCTCCTTTTCAGTTGCGCCTTTTTTAACGCCAATTTTTTTTTTTTTTTTTTTTTTTTTTGAATATGTATTTATTAACACACATGTATAACACATATCAAGGGTATGAACAGTAACAAAACATGTCATAATATAAGCCAAGCGTCATCATATCAGGTCATGTCCAATAAAACAGAGCACAATATATATGAATGAAACAGCGTGATCGAGGATCACTATTAGTATTGCGTGAGATTTGGCACACAAATTGGGTTCCTGGACTAACGAACCCCAATAACATTCTACAAGAACAAGAACTAAGAACAAAATAAAACAAGAAGACACAGAAAATATAAGGGGAAATAAAGAAAAATAAGGGAATTAAATGAACCTAAATGAAAAATAAATAACTGGACAAAGAAAAAAGGAAGAAGGTTAAAGGTAAGGGGAAGGAAGAAGGGGAGGGGGGGGCGCCCTCGGTCTCCGCCCACAGCACACCACGTGGCAGAGAATCTTACATACAAAAATAGCACTCCAATGAGTCACTTACACTATGTAGGCGAAGGGGTACGAAAGGCAATCCACGGGGACCAGATGGTCTGGAATTTATCCCGGGTATGGTTGATCCATGCCGACAGGTCCTCCATGTCCCTGATATGGTCCACAGCAACAGTCCACTCCTCCAGAGAAGGCGCCACAGTAGACAGCCAATGCTTAGGCACTAGAAGTTTGGCAGCCGTCAACATAAAGGTCGCCAGTTTGTGCTTAATGGGGTTATAACCCGTCGCCGGCACCCAAAAAAGGACTGAGTCCCTGGGTAAATCACAAGGCAGAAGGCAGATATCTTTGATTTTTTGTAGTATCGCATTCCAGAAGGGCACAATGAGGGGACAATCCCACCAGATGTGAGCATAAGTTCCTGAACCCGCCCCACATCTTCAGCAGATGTCAGAGGTCTGCAAGCCATGGCGAAATAGGAAGGACGGGGTTCGGTACCACCTGGCAAATCAGTTTATAAGAATTCTCTTTAATGCGAACGCACCTAGAAAATCCCAGTGCGTGTCTTTTAATACACCTGGCGACTCGTAGGGACAATGGGTGCCCCAGTTCCCGTTCCCAGGCAGCAAGGTAAGTAGGCTCAGTATCAGAGCGAAGAGACATAAGCCATTTGTAAATGGTGGAGATCACGCCTTTGACAGGACTCTGTGCCAGCAACAGCCGCTCCAAGTTGGAGGCAGCCCGCAAGGGACGATGTTGCTCCATAAAGGTCTGACAGACATGATGTACATGTGCTAGCGATAAAAAGTTGGCGTGTGTAGGTCCGAGGATGGATGACAGGCCCTCCGCCGAAGGGACATTGCCTCCAGCAAAAAAGGAATTGAGGGCGTTACCAGTTTGCTCCACAAACCCTGAAAAGTCCAAAAACCCTCATCCGAGCAGGTCAACAAAGGGAGTAAGCGTACAGGCATGAGCGGAGAGGGGAACTTACTCATAGTGTCATGATGTAGACAGTTCAGGCATGTGTGGAGCAAACCCTTCAGGAGATGGGAGAAGCCGCGTGTACGAGGGATCTGAGTATGCACACCCCATAACTCAAGTGCCTCCCGAGGCGAAAGAAGAGCCGTTTCTAGGGAGGACAAGAAAGACCTTTTGTTCCAGCTGTTTATCTCCACCCAACGACGAAGATGGCAAGCGAAGTAATAGTTCTTCAGGTCGGGCATACCCACTCCACCTGCATCTGTGGGCAGAGTCAAAGTCGAGAAAGCGATACGAGCCGGACGTTGGTTCCATAGGAACCGTGAGAACAGAACGTGTAAGGCACGAAAAAAGGAATTGGGAAGGAATATAGGAGCTGCCTGGAATAAGTAGAGGAATTTTGGGACTATATATGTGGACAGATAATTTTTTCGGCCCAACCAAGACATGAACGGTATTCGTAGACGCTGGAGCTGTGTCCTAACCGAGGAGAGTAGGCGTAGGTGGTTCAGAGCGTAGAGGCGAGAAATATCCCTCGGAATAAGAATGCCTAAATATTTTACATGGTCTGTCTTCCAGGTGAACGGTGACATTCGTTGGAGGCGGGTTAGAGTGTCCCTGGGGAAGCCGATAGCAAACGCGACCGATTTATTATAATTGATTTTGAAGTTTGAAAGAGTACCAAAATGGTGAAAAAGATCCAGCACAGCGGGTATAGCAGTCTCCGGGTTAGTGATACTAAGCATGATGTCATCAGCGTATGCGGACACGAGGGCCTCGCCTTTAGGCGTGGACGCGCCTCGGATGTCTGGGTGTGTACGAAAAGCCTGTAACAAAGGCTCCAGGCACAGAGCGAACAGACTGGGGGACAAGGGGCAGCCCTGGCGGGTTCCATTGGATATAGAAAATGGAGCCGAAAAATAATTGTTCACCTTGACCCTGGCAGTGGGCGAGGTGTAAAGTGTAAAAATGGAGTCTATAAAGCGATCGGGAAAATTAAATAGGCGTAGGACCGACTTCATGTAAGACCAATCTATGCGGTCAAACGCCTTTTCGGCATCAGTACTTAACAACAACAAAGGCGTTTTTCGGGAAACTGCTCCATGGATTAGGTGTAAGATCTTTGTGGAGTTTTCCCTCCCCTCCCTACCCAGTACAAACCCAGTCTGATCGCTCTGCACCAGGAGGGGGACCAAGCGAGACACCCGGTTCGCCAGGACCTTCGCCCAGAGCTTCAAATCACAGTTAAGAAGAGATATTGGCCGATAACTACTACACTGTGCTGGATCTTTGTCTTCCTTATGGATTAAAGCTATATCCGCAGAAAGGGATTGGGGAGGAAAGGAGGAGCCAGTCATCAAGGCGTTAAAAAGTCGGGTGAGGTGTGGGAGAAGGGTAGCTTTAAACTTTTTGTAGTATTGTCAGACCATCTGGGCCAGGAGATTTTCCCGATGGAGTAGACTTCAGAGCTTCCTCCACTTCCTCCACCGCAATTGGAGATAACAATTCCGCGTGATGGGAAGGTTTCAATTTAGGGAGGTTCAGGGAGGAGACAAAGTCCACAATAGCAGGATGGGGGTCTGCAGTGGGGGCAGATTCATACATGGGGTTATGTAAGTTATACAAGGCGGTGTAATATTGATGAAAACTTGCGCGATTTGCGCCGTCTCGGTGTGTGTGGCACCCGAGGGGCATCTCGTCTCAGCGATGAATGTACGCGGAGACGTTTCTTTGACGTAGGCGGACATAAGTTTCCCACCTCTGTCACCTGAAGCATAAAGACGGTGTTTCGCGTGTAAGAAATTTTTCGCAATTTTTAGGTTTAGGAGGGATTTAAGGGCCATACGCAAGGACAGGAGATCGGAGAGGTGTTGTTGGCACAGAGATCGCTTGTGGAGCGACTCCAATTTGCAAATTTGAAGGAGCAAGGCATCGGTTTGTTTCTCCCTAGATTTTTTAAGTCTAGAGGCCAGTGAGATGAATTCACCCCCGACAAAAGATTTGTGAGTTTCCCAGACGATGGGGATTGGCATGCCTGGAATGTACTTTCTATGGAAGAAATCCTGAAGGGGTATTTCAATGGCATTTATATTATCTTGAACGTCCAACAGTGTCTCATTGAGTCGCCAGGTGTATCCGAGACCACCCACCCCAGGTAAGGCCAGTGTTAAGGATACAGGCGCATGGTCCGATACTGTCATGGATCCAATATCCGCCGTAGAATAACACCCCAGGTGGCGTCGGGATAGAAAGAGGTAATCAAGTCTTTGGTATGAGCGATGCGGCGTCGAATAATCCTTAGTGTCAGGATGGAGGACTCTCCAGGCGTCCACCAAGGACAGCTCCGCCAATAGCAGTTTAAGTCTTCTGAGATTCCCGAAAAGAGATTGGCGGAGCGGCCCGTGGAGGAGTCCACGAGAGGCTCCATAGTGAGGTTAAAGTCTCCACCGAGTACCACTAGCCCCGACATAAATTGCTGTAAAAGACGTAGAGTAGATAGTAACCAGTCGACTGTGCGGACATTGGGCGCATAAATATAAGCAAAAGTCACTAAAGTGTTTCCCAGTTTACCCTTCAAGAAAAGATATCGACCATCTGTATCTGCCAACTGCGCTTGCAACTGAAAATGAAGATTGCGGCAAAAAGCTATACTCACCCCTCTCGACGCATGGGAGTCGCTGCAACTGTGGAACCATACTGGGAATGAAGAGCGAGACAGTTGTGGAACATGATCGTGGCGGAAATGTGTTTTCTGCATAAAAATAACAGAGACACCATCTTTTTTAAGGAGTCGCAAAACCTGAGCACGTTTCGCAGGCGCATTCATACCCTTAGCATTATAGGATTGTATAACAATATCACGTGGAGTCATCATGGAGGTGCACTGGGAGGATAGAGAAGCGATAAAGCGGTGTACCGTAGCAAGGACAGAGAGCGACCCCAAGGAAAGAGGAGTGTCACAAGGAGGACACAAGAGGGAAAGAACACAAAAAAATCAAAACAGAGACAAAAAATAAAGCACCATAGGTAGCGGTGCTTGTAAACATTTGGAGAAATGTGAACTAGGCGGATCCACAAGGGGAGCTGGGAGACATTGCACCCCTCCTGAAGGAGGAGGGGGCAGTGGAGGCGATGCAAGGGTCGCATAAGAGCCCACCTGCAATAACCTCCAGCCAGCCTGTGGAACCCAAGAAAACCTGGGTCATAGTGAAATGTATTTGCCCAAAAATGGGGAGGAGAGTGGGGAGAGAAAGGTAAGGAAGAAAAAGAAGGGAAGGGACCAAGAGATGAACAGCAGGAGATGATGCCTTCCCAGGTGCAAGCAGAAGGGGCAGCGTATAGGAGAGAAAAAGGGGGGAGGGGGGAGAGAGTGAAGGGGGGAGAAGGGAGAGGATAGACCAGACCCACATATAGCTACAGGTGGGGCGACTACCCCGACCAAGAAGGTGAAGAATAGGGTAATGGAGGAGAGAGGCCGGGGGTCAGGAGGGTAGGGAAGGAGGATGGGGGAGAAAAAGATTGTGACCGTAAGGCGGACCGTGCCCTGTGTATCAGGATCCTATGATATAGTAGAGAAGGGCAAGGGTGCCCTAGTGTGGAAGGTGAGGGGGAGATTATGAGAAATAGGGTCAGGTCCCCCAAGGATGAGTGGAAGAGGGAACGGAGAGAAAAGGGAGAGGAAGGGAAAGGTAGCCGGAAAGAGGGAACAGTGAGAGGGGAGAGTGGGGAGGGAAAAGATAAAGGAATGCAGAGAATGGCAAGATAGAGGGAGGAGAAGAAAGTGCTGAGTAGTGTAACAACAGTAGTAACTGTAAATGAACTGCAGATGGCAGCAGTGAGCAATGTACCAGAAAATAACAGCATAATGAAACGTTGAAAAATTGCAGGTAATTTTAAAACAGACCACAGGGGAACAAAAGCCATCTCTGTTGTCCAAAATCAGCAATGACAACAGGTAGATCCTGAAAATCAGAGAGGGCAGTGCAGTGCAATAGGTCATGTGAACAGCACACTACAGCAATCTACAAAGCACATAGGAAACCTAGATATCACATTGAGTTTCAAAGGTGAAAGAAGAGAAGATGGAGGAGGGGGAGGGGAAGAGGGACAAGGGTGAAGAGAGCACAGGAAAGCAGTCAGCACTAGCAACAATACGAGCCTGAGTGAACAGAATCATAAGTTGGAAATAACCACAGTGAGTCAACAATTCAACAGGGAGGCTGCAAAGTGGAAAATGTAAACCTCCGATTTCAGGTAGAAGGAGGGCAGGAGACCTCCAGAACAAAGGCATTACACCGGGTCTACCATGTCCTGGCAAGAACAAGAGCAGCAAGCCAGTCTGGTAACAGCTCAGTCTCCAGCCGGGTCATCGCGGGCAGATAGAGAGCGACGATGCGACTTGTTCTTGGAGCGGGTGACTTGCCAATCGTCCGGGCGCGGCTGGATCGGTGGTATGGACGACTCCAGAACAGGCAGCCAGGACGGCACAGGCAGTGAAGGGATGGATAAGGCCTTCCACAAAGTAGGTAAGTCCTCTGGATGACGTATAGTAACTTTCTTGTCGTGGCGTGTAACAAAGAGCCCAAAGGTGAACAACCATCTGTACTGGGCGTCATGTTCCTTCAGGTGGGTCAGAAGAGGCTTTAACAAGCGGCGCTTCTGGAGGGTAGAACTGGCCAGGTCTTGGTAGAAGGCCACTGGGGACCCGTCTAGCATCGGGGACCCCTGCTCCCTTGCAGCAGTGAGAAGCGCAGCAGTATGGTTGTAGTCCAGTATACCACAAATAACATCCCTGGGGGATCAGTGTCCCTGGGGCGAGCTCTGAGGGCCCGGTGGATGCGCTCCACAACCACAGCTTCAGCAGGTTCTTCCCCGCAATGCAGAGAATAAAGTGCGTGCCACAGAGCGCAGGGCCTCGGGGGCATAGGACTCAGGGATACCTTTCATTCGCACATTGCGGCGGCGATTCCTGTTCTCAAGGTCCTCGGCAGCACCGAGGGCCGCATTAAGATGCTTGGAGTGGTCCTGGAGCGTGGTACAGATGCCATCGCCGAATTCCACATAAGAAGTGTGGGCCTGCTCCAGCTCCTCCACACGGCGTCCCACATGCGACACCTCCACCTTAATGCTGGCTAGCTCCTGTAGCACTGGAGCAATGATCTGGCGGATGAAAGAGCGGGTGACCTGGTTGGAACGCTCCGGCCTGCGGGGTGATTGCCCTGAGCAAGCATCAGTGTCTATATCCGAGTCCTCTGCGTCAGAGAGAGGGTTCCGGGTGCCATCTTAGGTGAAAGCACTGGTGCAGAAGCTGGCTTTCTCCGGAGATAATGATCCAAATCCCCCGTCTTTCTTGGGGGTTTTGGGGTGCCAGTGGAGTCTTTAGCCTTTTCTCTTCCTGATTTCCCCATTTTGGGCAGAAATACGCTGTGACAATGCTAAAGCTGGCTGGGTTGAAGAGAGGAGCTCACAGACTCAGCTCCTTCCTCATGTGCAGCTAGGCTCCCTTACCCACGCCAATTTTTTTTACATGTTCTCCTGTTTTGCTTTTATTGTTCGTCATCGTGGGCGAAGTTTGGCGTTTTCCAAATATTTTCGGCTAATTCATCAATTGAAATGACTTAAAACATTGCCAAATTTGTCACAAATGCGATGTAGCACCCTCCCCACATCCCACCTCCAGATTGACTTTATATAAGCCTGAAACGTTGGCGTAAATTTTGAACCATTTTTGAACCTGAATATTTTTCTCTAAAAAGTTACAAAACAGGTCAAAAGACGAAAATAAAGACCATTTTTGACTTTGCGCTCAAATATATAAAATAATATTAAAAACTATTAGAACATAATAATGTTTCCAGAATTTGAGCTATTTCATGTTTTTTTCTGCATGATAAAATATTGACGATGATGACGCCATTTCCCGGCACTGGTTCACGTTCTGTATCTATTTCTGAGACCTCCGAGGTTTCCCTGTAACAGGACGCTGGCAATATCTGATCCATTTGTGAATGTTTTAAGAGGCCGCGCTTAGAATTCACAGTCACGGGGCTGCATTATATCAGTCACACATCCACACTTTCGGCCGATCTCCTAAATTGTAAACTGCTTAAATCTTAAAAAAATAAATAATAAAAAATAAAGTAATAAATAATATATAAAATATCTATTTTTTGTGCCGCTATATGAATATATATTGCAGAGAATATATTATTTATTATGCTGCAGTCGTAAACCGACACTTCCCGGCTCTTCATAGCTGGAAGGTGCTGCCCCGGTAATGATAGTCACTAATGTCCGTGAGTGAATGTCCAGAGGAAAGGTCGAAGGGGCTTTTATGCGCTATTAAATTTTTTATGTCCACCCAGATGGTCAGGGTAGGAAGTCCAAGTAATAAATTCTGATTGGTTGGGCATGTTATAGCCAGGACGTGAAGGATGAGAAGCCACCATGGAGGCTTCCGGGGCAGTCGAGGTCATTCATTTTGACTGTTCAGGATGCAAATGCAGCCTTAGAGTTCTTCGAAAGCTCAAAACTATGGAAGAACTTTGGCTAAAGTTTTGGATTTGGCACGGGATGGGACACTGCAAAAGTAATTGAGTGGCTCCATATTCCATAGTCAATATTGAGTCTACAAATTCAACATGAACCATACAAGGATAAGGCACAACTCACCACATAGGCTCAACGTAGAAGAAAGCTAGACTTTAAAGAACGGTGTTTATGGCCATCATTCTTTCTCCCAAACCCTAACCCAACCCTGATGGCATCACTGTGGCCTTCTGGCTGATGTCATCCAATGTGGAATACTCAACCATGAGCTTCAGCAATCCATGTAGGATAGAAGTGGCACCTCACTTTCTCAGCTCATCCCTGGGGCCAATCATTATTTTCCTATATATCATGAAGAACTCAAGTATAGATGGCTCTGATATGGTAAGGGTGACACAGGCGGCTATGCCACTGCAATGGCACCTCTGGAGCACTGCGGTCAGCAAAGAACTGAGCCAAATTATGTGGGGCATAACATGAGAAGGCCCCATTTTTACTTATCTGTGCCCCATCCCTCATTCTCTGTCTTTGAGAAAGACTCATTGTAGCCAAAACATTGCCACACCATGTGGGCTAATAAAATCCACTTTTTTTAGCATTTATTGGCGTGCTGCCTCCTTTTTTCTTTGTTATCTATCTATCTATTATCTATCTATTATCAATTTATCTATCTCTCTCTGTCTCTATCTATCTATTATCTATGTATCTACAGTTGTGCTCAAAAGTTTACATACCCCGGCAGAATTTTTGCTTTTTTGGCCTTTTTTTCAGAGAATATGAATGATGACACCAAAACTTTTTCTCCACTCATGGTTAGTGGCTGCGTGAAGCCATTTATTGTCAAACTACTGTGTTTATTCTTTTTTTTAAATCATAATGACAACCCAAAACATCCACATGACCCTGATCAAAAGTTTACATATCCTGGTGATTTTGGCCTGATAACATGCACAGAAGTTGACACAAATGGGTTTGACTGGTTACTAAAGGTAACATCCTCACCTGTGACCTGTTTGCTTGTAATCAGTGTGTGCATAAAAGCTGAGTGAGTTTCTTGGATCCAGACAGACTCTTGCATCTTTCATCCAGCCACTGACGTTTCTGGATTGTGAGTCACGGAGAAAGCAAAAGAATTGTCAATGGATCTACGGGAAAAGGTAGTTGAACTGTATAAAACAGGAAAGGGATACAAAAAGATATGCAAGAAATTGATAATGACAGTCAGCAGCGTTCAAAGTGTGATTAACAAATAGAAAATCAGGGGCTCTGTAAAAACAAAACCACGGTCAGGTAGACGAACAAAAATTTCCTCCACAACTGCCAGGAAAATTGTTTGGGATGCAAAGAAAAACCACAAATATAATCAGCTAAAATACCGGACTCTCTGAAAACTAGGGGTGTGGCTGTTTAAAGATGCACAATAAGGAGGCACTTGAAGAATAATGGGCTACATGGTCAAGTCACCAGAAGAAAGCCAGTACTGCGCAAATGACACAGAGTATCTCACCTACAATACGCAAAACAGCACAGAGACAAGCCTCAAAACTTCTAGAACAAGGTAATTTGGAGGGATGAGACCAAAATTGAACTTTTAAGCTACAACCATAAATGTTACATTTGGAGAAAGGTCAACAAGGCCTATGATGAAAGGAACACCATTCCTACTGTAAAGCATGGAAGTGGATCGCTGATCTTTTGGGATGTGTAAGCTACAAAGGCACACGAAACTTGGTCAAAGTTGAAAGAAAGATGGAAGCAGCACATTATCAGCAAATACTGGAGGCAAATCTGCAATCATCAGCCAGGAAGCTAAGCATGGGACGTACTTGGACGTTCCAACATGACAATGATCCAAAACACAAGGCCAAGTTGACCTGTCATTGACTACAGAAGTGAAGGTTCTGGAGTGGCCATCCCAGTCTCCTGACCTCAATGTCATTGAGCCACTCTGGGGAAATCTCAAACGCACAGCTCATGCTAGACAGCCCATGAATTGGAGGGCTTGGCTTTATGCCAAGAAGAGTGGGCAGCTTTACCATCTGAGAAAATAGAGAACCTCATCCACAACTACCACAAAAGACTTCAAGCGGTCACTGATCTTAGAGGGGCAATACACGGTATTAAGAAATGGGGTATGTGAACTTTTGATCAGGGTCATTTGGATGTTTTGGGTTGTCATTATGATTTAAAAAGAGAAAACACAGTAGTGACAATAAATGGCTTCACCCAACCACTAACTATGAGTGGGGAAAAAGTTTTGGTGTTATCATTCATATTCTCTGATAAAAGGCCAAGAAAGCAAAAAAATTCTGCCGGGTATGTAAAATTTTGAGTAGAACTGTATCTATCTATTAGCTATAGTATCTTTTATCTATCTATCAGTCAATCTACAGTGGCACATAATAGTTTTGGCACACCTGGTCAAAATTACTGTTGTGAGCAGTTAAGCAAGTTGAGGATGAAATGATCTCTAAGAGGCCTAAAGTTAAAGATGACACATGTCATTTATGTTTAGGCAAAAAACTAATATAATTATTTACATTTTAAAAATTACAAAAAGGAAAATGGGCCAATTCATAAGTTGGGCACCCTTGTAGATTTGTGGGCTCAGATAACTTTGACCAAGGTTCAGACCCTAATTAGCCTGTTAGGGTTATGGATTGTTCACTATCATTGTTAGGAAAATTCAGGTGATGCAAATTTCTCAGCTTTATAAAAACCTAGCCTGTTCTAACCTTGTGCTAAAAAGTAGCAGCCATGGATTCTTGTAAGCTGCTTTCTAGCACTCTGAAAATGAAAATGATGGAGGCCCACACATCAGGAGAAGGCTATAAGAAGATTGCAAAGTGTTTTCAAGTTGCCCTTTCCTCAGTTTGAAATGTAATTAAGAAATAGCAGTTACCAGGAACAGTGGAGGTCAAGATAAGGTCTGGAAGACCAAGCAAAATTCAGTGAGAGCTGCTCATAGGATTGCTAGAGAAGCAAATCAGAATCCCCATTTGACTGCAAAAGATCTTCAGAAAGATTTAGCAGACTCTTGCGTTGTAGTACATTGTTTTACTGTTCTGAAACACCTGCACAAATATGGCCTTCATGGAAGAGTCATCAGAAGAAAACCTCTCCTGCGTCCACACCATAAAAATTCTGCATCAAAGCATGCAAAAGAAAATCAAAACAAGCCTGATGCACTTTGGAAACAAGTCCTGTGGACTGATGAGGTTAAAATAGAACTTTATGGCCACAATGATCAAAGTTATGTATGGAGAAAAAAGGGCACAGAGTTTCGCGAAAAGAATATTATAATCTATCTACTAATCTATCTATCTATATATCTATCTATCTATCTATCTATCTATCTATCTATCTATCTATCTATCTATTACTATCTCTCTCTATCAGCAGATATATAAAATATATATATATATATATAATATATATATATACATACATACATACATACAGTTCTGGCAAAATTTAAGAGACCACTTTCAAATGTTCAGTTTGTCTGATATTTCTCCTTATTTATATTTTTGAGTAAAATGTAAATGGTTCTTTTAGTCTATAAACTTCTGACAACATGTCTCCGAATTTCCAAGCAATCAATTTTGTGTTTTTTTTCTGACAAAGGGAAATGGTCAAAATTAAAAAAAAAAAACCCAGTGCTTTCAGACCTCAAATAATGCAAAGAAAACAAGTTCATAATCATTTAGAAAAAACAATAATAATGTTTTAACTCAGGAAGAGTTCTGAAATCAATATTTTGTGGAATAACCATGATTTTTAATCACAGCTTTCATGAGTCTTGGCATGCTTTCCACCAGTGTCTCACACTGCTTCTGGCGCAAAAATGTAAGCAGTTTTTCTTTGTTTGATGGATTGGACTATCCATCATCCTCTTGATCACATTCCAGAGGTTTTCAATGAGGTTCAGGTCCGGAGATTGGGCTGCCCATGATAGGGTTTTTGATGTGGTGGTCTCTTAATTTTTGCCACAGCAGTGTATATATATATATATATTTATATATATATATATATATATATGTATATATTACATTGCATATAGGGTGTTGAGCCAATAATCTCATGGCCTTGGGGTCTTTCGTTGCACAAGGTCCTGTGCTGTCCGTATTCTCCCCGTCTGCACAGTATATATGTATCCACCATCAGACATGTATCTGCACTGGAGCCCAGCAGGTTACCAGATCCACTTTCCCCTTAAAAATCTCTTTCAATCTTCAAGAATGAGAAACTTTCCTGCAGACGGGGATCTGTGTCTCCTGTAAGCGCAGAGCAGCGAAGTTCCACAGACACAAAGAAGGATTATTCGCAGCCATCTAGTGTCTCCTACAGGCCGCGCCGCCTCTGCCTCTTACAGGTGGAAAACAAAGCAGCAGCTCCCCGGCCGCAGAGACGCTCTATGGGCATCTGTCCGAATAATGATACACGCGGACCCTACAAGAGCCCGGCTCCAGCAGCCACAGGGTTAACCCTGACAAAACTTAATGAAACGTGTCGTAATCCAGTAAAAGTTCTATATTTAGCTGATTAAAAAAACAGTAAACTTTTACTAGAACCCCAAACCACCAACACCACCACCATCATCAATCATCATCATCATCATTCAGATTGTTTTTTTTAGAATTCTTCTATTATTTCTTTTTTATATATTACATTTTGCACAATTATATTTTTGCTTATTTTTTTTCCTTTTTATTATAGTTTTTATTTACTTAAATCATTTTAGATTTTTCTCTTTTACTATTGGCCCCCACAAAACAATAATAATAAACTAATAATCCTGTTTATCGTCCTGGGGCTGTGAATTTGACTATCCAGCCTCAATAATGATGGGCTTATCCTCCTCTCAGACATCATCGTCCAATCCCCCGATCACGTAAAAAGTATAAAACGATGAAGAATAAATCCAATTACAGGTGCGTTCACACTGGAGGGAGCCATTAATCCCTGCTCACACTCTACAAACAAATCGCAACGGAAACTATTGTTAAAGTCTCATCCCAGGTCCCTTTCCTGTCTCCATTATTCGGAGGGAGCTGCGTACTTTGCTTTACTCCCTAATAGTCATTTCTTTGCTAAAAAAAAAAAATAGCTGTTAAATAGATTGTGGATTTGCAATGTGTTGGTTGAGTAACCTCATCTTGTGGAAAAATGATTATACAGCAATTGGAGGGAGCGGAGAGAGAAGAGGGGGACAGGAGGGAAAAGAGGGGGGAGCCGAGGGGAGCAGGAGGGAGAACAGGAGGTAGAGGAGGGGGAACAGGAGGAGAGGAGGAGGAACAGGAGGGAGAAGAGGGGAGAAGGAGAGAGAAGAGGGGGAACAGGAGGAGGAAGGGAGCAGGAGAGAGAAGAGGGGAGCAGGAGGAAAGAGGGGAGGAGGAGAGAGAAGAGGGGGAACAGGAGGAGAGGAGGGGGAGCAGGAGAGAGAAGGGGGGAGCAGGAGAGAGAAGAGGGGGAGCAGGAGAGAGAAGAGGGGGAGCAGGAGGGAGAAGAGGGGGAGCAGGAGGGAGAAGAGGGGGAGGAGGAGAGAGAAGAGGGGGAACAGGAGGAGAGGAGGGGGAGCAGGAGAGAGAAGAGGGGCGCAGGAGGGAGAAAGACGGGGAGCAGGAGGAGAAAGAGGGGAGCAGGAGGGAAGAAGGGGAGGAGGAGAGAGAAGAGGGGGAACAGGAGGGAGAGGAGGGGGAGCAGGAGAGAAGAGGAGGCGCAGGAGGGAGAAGAGGGGAGCAGGAGGGGGAACAGGAGGTAGAGGAGGGAGAGGAGGAGGGAACAGAGGAGAAAGAGGGGGAGAGGAGAGAGAAAAGGGGGAACAGTAGGGAGACGAGGGGAACAGGAGAGAAAAGAGGGGAACAGAAGGAGAAGAGGGGAACAGGAGGGAGAACTGGGGAAAGAGGAGGGAAAAGGGGGAACAGAGAGAGAAAAAGGGAAACAGGAAGGAGAGAGGGGGAGCAGGAGAGAGAAGAGGGGGGAGCAGGAGAGAGAAAGAGGGGAGCAGGAGAGAGAGAAGAGGGGAGCAGGAGAGAGAAGAGGGGGAGCAGGAGAGAGAAGAGGGGAGCAGGAGAGAGAAGAGGGGGAGCAGAGAGAGAAGAGGGGAGCAAGAGAGAGAAGAGGGGGGAGCAGAGAGAGAAGAAGGGGGAGCAGGAGGGGAATAGGGGGAGCAGGAGAGAGAAGAGGGGAACAGGAGGGGGAATAGGAGGAGCAGGAGAGAGAAAAGGGGGAACAGGAGACAGAAAAGTGGGAACAGGAGGGAGAAGAGGGGGAGCAGGAGAGAGAAAAGGGGGAACAGGAGGAGGAACAGGGGGAGCAGGAGAGAGAAAAGGGGGAACAGGAGACAGAAAAAGTGGGAACAGGAGGGAGAAGAGGGGGAACAGGCGGGGGAATAGGGGGAGCGGAGAGAGAAAAGGGGGAACAGGAGACAGAAAAGTGGAACAGGGGGAGAAGAGGGGAGCAGGAGAGAGAAAAGGGGAACAGGAGGGGAATAGGGGAGCAGGAGAGAGAAAAGTGGGAACAGGAGAGAGAAAAGTGGGAACAGGAGAGAGAAAAGTGGGAACAGGAGAGAGAAAAGTGGAACAGGAGAGAGAAAAGTGGGAACAGGAGAGAGAAAAGGGGGAGCAGAAGAGAGAAGAGGAGGGAGCAGGAGAGAGAAAAGGTGGAGAAAGAGAGGGAAAAGGGGAAGAGGAGAGACAAGAGGGTGAGCAGGAGAGCCCAAAGAGGGAGAAGGAGAGAGAAGAGGGGGGAGTAAGAAGAGAGAAAAAGGGGACCAGGAATGGGAATAGGGGAGCAGAAAGAGAGAAAAAGGGGAGCAGGAAAGGGAATAGGGGGAGCAGGAGAGAGAACAGAGAGCAGAAGAGAGAAAAAAGAGGCAGGAGAGGGAAAAGGGAAAGCAGAAGAGAAAAGAGGGGAACAGGAGGAAGTTTAAAAGCCAGTATAGGGAGAAGGGGCTACAGCTTGTAGAGGATCGGGAAAGACGCTGGAAAATATATGATTGGCTGCTGTCAGCTAGTGTCCACAATGATGAGCAGATGTGCTAATCTTGATGCGCAAGACTGAGTTTGTCCATCTGCTATCTCTTTGTATTGACTGTTTTTTATTTACATGCGACTGCTGACAAAACTCTTGCATTGCAAAGTAGTATCTAAAAGGTTACATTAACTATGCAATGGGGGCAGATACATTGTATCTAGTGGATAGGGACTAGCCCTGTGCAGAAGTTGGTAACATCTATAGTAATGGGGTATAACAAGGAGACACCATGTGAGCGGAGAAGACCCCCAAAGCCCAGAGCCTGGATGCATTATCTAATCTGCTGCAGGCAGTGACAGCAGCTCCATCCTCACACTCTGGATCGCACACACATATGTAATGTAGCAGAGCTGGGGTGTTGCAGCACCAGATATACAGTTCTGCAAGAAACTCAGCTCTGCAAGATCTCTAACCTATTGAAATCGATGCAATTAAGGTTCACCCCATCCAGTGCCATTCTGCCTCTAGACCCTCCTTGCTCTCCATTGCTGCTGAAGCTGTGCCAGTGGCGGCAATCCACAAAACCCTGCAACAAGGGGGGCTTTCCCCGTTGCCAGGCTACAAAATCCCCAAAAAATTTACCCCCAGCAGGCCCCCACCAGGGATGCCAGGGCATTACCAAGGGAGCGGGCAGGACACACCAACAGCCGGCAAGCGCATGGTGCAGGTGATGCGGACCCCCGGCACGGGACTGGGCTCTAGGACTGCGGCCCCGGGGCTTCGCCTGCGGTTTTAAACTCCTCCCCCAGCCACTCTGCACCTTGTATTAACACCCCCCTTTAATCCAAGCTAAAAAAAAAAAAATCCTCACGATCCAAGAGATGAAATTGGGAGAAATTTGATTGCCCCCCCTGCGAAAAAATTTTTCAGCCCAATCACCACCAGGCTTCATTCCCGGGAACTTTAAGGGCTCCCAAACCTTTAGATCGGCCATACCACTCAGGGGGGGCTGGGGGTCCCCTGCGTGGGCAGAGTGCCTCCAATCCTTACACCCGGGGGATGCACTGTTCCTTCCAAGGACGGGGGATAAGCTTCTGGGAGACAATCCTGAGGTTACATGGGGGGTTCCCTAATCCTCCGGGGGGGCCTGGCACACAAAAAGCCCCTATTGCTGCTGGGGGCCCCATTGCCCCTTCCCTTTTCCCCCCCATCCCTTTTGCCTGCAATCCCTGTAATGCAACCTCTCCCAGTCAGCTCCAGCACAACAGGCGGGGTTTACTGTGTTTAAAGGAAGAAAAAGTCAAAATTTGTGGGCCAGCTTTTTCTCCACAGCAGCAGCCACAGCAGCACCTCCCTCATTACAGGCTGCCTGATAATGGAAATGGAGCAACTATCAAACAATGGAGCTCTGCACTCAAATCAGCCTATCACACACCCTGCCACCTTTAATTAAAAACTCATGGGGGTGCTCTCCTTGTGATTCAGAGCACTTTTTTCATGCCCATTGGAGTGTAAAGCTTTGCAGACCACAGAGGTGCATGGCGAGATTTATAAAGCAGGCTGAGATGCAATTTTTCCCAAAAGCACAGAAAAGGGGAAGATCCCCCAATGGGAGGAAAAGGGTATGTGGCAATGTAACCAATAGACAGACACTTTTTAAAAGCAGCAAACGCTAAAAACAGGGCATTACAAAACATGATATATATAACCCAAAACCCAAAAGGGGGACACTGGAGCATGTAATGCCCCCCCCCACAGGGGGGCACTGGAGCATGTAATGCCCTATCCACAGGGGGGCACTGAGCATGTAATGCCCTACCAAAGTGGGGGCATGGACATGTAAGCCCAACCACAGGGGGGAAACTGGAGCATGTAATGCCCCATCCACAGGGTGACACTGAGCAGTAAAGCCCTATCCCCCCGGGGGAAAAGGGCAGTAATGCCCTATCCCAGTGGGACACTGACTGTAATGCCCCCCCCCCAGCGGGACACTGGGGGGACAATACCCATCCACAGTGGTGCACTGGACGAAACCCTATACACATGGTGACACAGGAGCATGAAAGCCCATCCACAGGGGGGGCACAGGAGCATTAACCCTATCCACAGGGGGACAAGGGGGAATAATCCCTATCCACTGGTGACACAGAGCATGTAATCCCTATCCACAGGGGGGGGCACTGGGCATGTAAACCCTACCACCGTGGGGACACTGGAGCATGTAATGCCCTATCCACCGTGGGGGCACTGGAGCATGTAAGCCCTTTTCCCAGGGGGGGCACTGGGGCATGTAAAGCCCATCCACAGGGTGACACTGGAGCATGAAAAACCCTATCCACAGTGGGGGTTGGACCCACGTGACTAATCCACACTCCAAAGGGGCACTGATAGAAGATCCCACTAAGGGCATTAAAAAAAAACACACACCAGCTCACCAAAAGCCACAAGGAGCTGTGATAACAAAAAAAGAATTTATTTTTGTTTGCCTCAGAAAAAAGACTCACAGGTGCTAGGAGGCAAGCACTTCTGCAGCTCAGTTCCGTTTTAAACTCAGCTCTGTGCAAAATTTTTAAGTGGGTCTATAAGAGGACACATGGAAGTACCCACCTATCAGAGTGAATTTAGAAGTGGACTCTGGGAAAAACTGCCGACGCTTAAAGAGCGGCAAAAAGGACCCACCAACTGCCACGTGGGATTTTTGGGGAACCTAGGAGCCGAAGGGGGGTGAAGTTAATGAGACAGGGAGCTTTAATAGCCCATCCACAAAAAAAACGGACAACGGGGCCCCGCCATAGGATTTCATGACCCATTAGGGAACACCGGGGGTTTCCTGGAGGACTACAAGTCCCAGGGTCCCGACATACGTAAAAGGTCAG
>JARQOD010000001.1:9020594-9090889 GCA_033576555.1 Oophaga sylvatica | reverse complement strand
AAGAATGTGCGAACAGCTCTTCATAACTCACCCATCTGGGTTCCATCATCATGGAACGTATGATAGTTGGACACGGGAAGCAAGGGAATTTGGGTGACACATCTGTGGACTGTACTGGGTGTGATGTTAAGGTGGAGAAGAGGAGAGAGGCCACTTGAAGCTGCACTTGCTATCCACTCAATACGTGCTCTTTCTGGGCATCATTGACAAGACGTACCGCTGTGCTGCTGCCAAAAAGGTAGTGGAGTAGCCTTCCAGTAATAAAAGTTGTTAGTTGTCTTTGTGAGTCGCACGTACAGGGCTTGGGGTACTCGCACCGAGCCCGTTCACTTTACTGGGGATTGTCACGGTTAGCGCAGCTTGGTCCGTTGCCCTGGGCGCTCACTAAAGGGGGATATTTACAGGGGATGATAGAAATGTTCGTGACGCCACCTGTGGTTTCTGAACAGGGTGACCAGCGCTGGAGGGTGAATCCTCTGAGGGGTTGTTACTGGGCAGCAAGGTGTTAATCTTCCACAGGTAAGACTGATCCCTCGAGGTATATGGCGGTATAGGGATGAAGGAGTAATAATGCAGACACACACAAGCAGTCTCTTTCTGTACCTTTACTGGTGATGAAGTTTGCAGGCACGTCCCGCGAGGCCGTCAGGGTGGAGGAAGCACGTCCAATAATCCACTGTAGGTATAAGGCCTCCTTACGTCCTTATGTGTGAGTTTCTAACTTGCATAAAACAGAGTTTAATCCTTCTCTTTGCTACGCCCGGCTGATCTTGTGATGAGGTCTTTTTGTGGACAGAACAGTGTCTCGATGGCGGTACCTGCCAGCCCCCGTCTTCCTAACCTCGGTTACGTGTCAGCACTGCTGGGCCCCTGCGACTTGAAGTCCGGGATCTCCGGTGTCTCCTACCAGTCGTGCAGATGCTGGTAAGCACGGACCCGGTGTCCGTGGTGCAGAGTGGAGGTAAGCTATCAATGCTGGTTGACCCCTGTCACTCTCTCTTTTCCCTTTTCACTTGCCTGTCATCCTACTCGCACACACTTAACATAAGCACAGGCAGCAGTAGATGTCACTTCTTGCTCAAACTTCCTCAGCTCTCAGGCTAATCTGACAGGAGTCTCTCTCCAGTGTTCTGAGGAGATCTTCTCTCCCTCTCAGCTCGTCTGAGGTAACTGCCGTTCTGAGATGTTCTGCTGTTCTGAGGTAACACCAACGACTAGCTAATTCGCAGCTAGACTGCCTTCATCACACTGCTGTCTCAAGGGCTCCCTCTGGTGGAACCAGGAAAAATGTGAAGTGTGAATGAATATCAGGTGATTGTGAATTACCTTTCATGCATCCTCCTGGGTACATGTGGCACCAAGCGCAGCTGGGCTACACATCCCCCCCCCCTAGTTAATATCACACTCCCGGGCTGAAAAAGAAAACAATTTTTTTTTATAACATCCAACAAACATAACTCATCCTCAACTTGCGGGAGGTAAGGACACTTCAAACGTTACAATGTGTACAAATGGCAAATAGAAAATATCAAAATACTTTCACACCAATAAATACAGGATTCTTGTGGAGGACCCGCACCAAACCTCCCACAGTGGTCCTGGGTGGGCTGCAGGACTTCTCTGCTGCAGACCTCACTCAAGGCCACACCATACGGGTTTTTCTTCTGAGGTAGAATGGCGTACGTAAAACCAAGATGGGGCACTGGGTGCCAACTATTTACAACACAGTTTTTGGGCTGGCAAAGTCCTCAGCCACGCAGTCCTTTAAAAGAAACACATTTCACATATCACATTACCCAACTGGGGTATACTACTTCAGCATGTAAACATTATCATCATATAACATTCTCAATAAAGTGCAATTCTCTTCATAACTTTGTACAGTTCAGTAAACCCTGTCTGGGTCCTACTGGATTAATTTGCTAGGACTACTCTTGGTACCTAAGAGGTAACCTTCCTTTTTTGTGCGTACTGACCTACGTGGTGTGGTGTCAGGTATAGTAGCCTCTGGCCTTTCTGTCCTGCGTGCTTTGGGAAACTGTAATACTGCCTTAACCTCTCTAGGGATCTGGCAAGCATACTTGTGGCTGGGCGATGCGGTTCTGTTTCGCCAGGGATTCTTCTGGTATTCCACGTCTTGAGTTCCATTTCTTAGACTCTACTTCTAGAGGTGCTACAGGAGCAGGTTCCTCTTGAACTATTTCTTCTGCTGCGGCAACTGGCTCAACTGGACGTTGAAGCGCTTCTTGTGGTTGGTAAAATTGAAGTACTGGAATAATCACAGCATCCCCGATACAAGGTCAATCTGCAGGAAAATCTCCTAAGTCCGTGTGTATGACTTCACCTGGTTTCTCTTTTTCCATAACAAGTTCTTCCTCGGGAAGTTTTAACATGTCTGGACACAGTTTTAGGTGGTCTCTGATACCGTGGTGGTCGTCTTTCCTCCATCTTTGCTAATGGTACAGGTTTTCCTGTTGTCAAATTTGGAAATTCTGCACGACATATGGCTCTTTTTCCCACTGATCATCCAATTTGTGCATTCTTCTTTTTCTTTTTAGCACAATTTCTCCAGGCATAAAAGGTTTAGCTGACGCACTTTTGTTGTAGTTCTCTTCTTGCTTTTCCCTTACTTTGTTGAGACTATCTTCCACGCAGGCTTGTACTCTCCTGTACTGTTCCTGTCGGTTCGTGTCCCAATCTTCAGTAGTAACATCAGCTTCTGGTTCTACAACACCAAGTTCCAAATCCATGGGCAGCTTTCCTGGTCTTGCTCGCATAAGGTAGGCTGGAGTGCAGTTGGTGGAACTCACAGGTATGTGATTGTACAGATCTACCAGGTCAGTAGTAGGTCTGGCCACCAATTCCTCTCCTCAAGTGGTACCGTCTTCAGCAGATCAATGACTATGTGATTCATCTTTTCACAGAGACCATTTGTTTGGGGGTGGTACGGTGTGGTTTCTTATCTTCTTACACCCGTACAAGTGACAGAACTCTTTAAACAATTCGGCTTCAAAGGCAGGACCTTGATCAGTTAACACTTGCTCTGGATATCCATGGGTCTGCAGAAATACGCCTGAAACGTCTTTGCTGCTGTTTCAGCTGTCAGATCTTTGACAGGGGCGACCACCAGGAACCTGGAGTAGTGATCCACCATTGTCAGGGCATACGAGTATCCTGACCGGCTGGGTGACAACTTGACATGGTCCAATGCCACGATCTCCAAGGGACGAGTCGTCTTGATGGGCTGCAGGGGTGCTTTCTGGCTACTGTAGTCTTTTCTTCGGAGGCTACAGGACGCACAGTTTTTACACCATTTCTCGATGGAACTACGCATTCCCGCCCAGTAGAAACGACACTTCAGTAGGGTTTCCAGCTTCTTCCAGCCAAAGTGCCCCCGCTCGATTGTGGTAGGCTTCCAACACCATCTGGATGTCTGTTCTTGGGACTACTATCTGCCATACCATCTCATGGGTTCTGGGGTTGACGTACCTTCGGCACAGCTTCTATCGTAGATAAACAGCCGGCTTCTCTCGTTCCACAGCTGCTTTGCTTGTTGAGACGCATCCTTCTCCAAGGAGGAACCTTCCTGAGTTATCAGCTTCTTGATGCAGCTGACAACCGGTTCACTGTTCTGGGTCTCCTTCCAGCTGTGGTGAGGTAAAGGGTTTAACGTCTTACCACGCTGCCTCCTGTAGGCTCGTTGCTCGTGGATCATCCCATTTCTGTGGAATGCAGGTAGCTCAATCTCTTCTAGATCATCCAATTCCTCTTCCGTGTCGGACTCATGCGGCATTCTGGACAAGGCGTCAGCATTGGCGTTCTTACGGCCCGCCCTGTACTTGATGGTAAATTGATAGTTCGACAGCCGAGCCATCCAACGTTGCTCCATGGCTCCCAGCTTGGCTATTTCAAGATGTGTCAAGGGTTATTATCAGTGTAAGCAGTGAACTTGCTCTAGGCTAGGTAATGCTTGAATCTTTCTGTAATGGCCCAGACCAGCGCCAGGAACTCCAACTTGAAGCTGCTATAGTTCTCTGGGTGTCACGCTGTCTAATGATATGTATACAATGTCAGTAAACTATTAATACAGGAACAACACTCTATACAACAACTAGTATAGCAACATAAGCATGTAAGTATAGAATAGATTTACCTGACACGATCTCTGCTGAACTCAGGGTTAATCTTGAGGACTTGATGAGCTGAAACAGGAAAGAGGTGGACCGGGATCTAACCTGACCCTAAACTGGGGTCCTAACTAATCCCTCACCTTGGAGGTACTGATAATGGTTCAGAGGTCCAAGTCACCAACCTAACCCTGTCTCCTATCAGACCCTGAACCCTGTAATCAGTCCTAAGAAGGATCCTGACTACCACCAAAGGGATATGGGCTGATCTCAGCTAAATACACAGATTAGACATATAAGACAGACAGGATAACACTCGCTTGCATACACACTCAAACACCAAAGGAACATAAATGGTCTGGGAAATAAACTCTAACCAAGTTGAGCTTAGAACAACTAAGGAGCTCACAACTAAAGTCTATACAGATTCATTCCTATCTGTGTCTGCATGAAGGTTTCACTGGCAACTCCCCAAGCAGACAACCAGGAATTTAAAGGAAACCAATCAACAAATAATCAATTGCAGCCGGGAGAAACTGCACCCAGTCCCAGCACCGAGCACAGACAGAATTAACTCCCTAGCTGCCAAACACAAAGAAACAGCAGATCAGCTGTGAGAAGTCAAAATGTGCAACCGCGACGATCTTCGTGGCAATGCACACATGACAGTACCCCCCCTTCTACGAGGGGCCTCCGGACCCTCAGGGCCAGGCCTGCCCGGGTGAGTTCTGTGGAAGGTCCGAACCAAACGATCTGCGTTAACATCAGACGCAGGGACCCACGTCCTCTCCTCTGGACCATACCCCTTCCAATGCACCAAGTACTGAAGGGACCGGCGATTCAGACGTGAGTCAATGATCTTTGATACTTGAAATTCCAAGTTACCATTGACCAACACAGGAGGAGGAGGTAGAGGTGACGGTATGACTGGTGCCACATACCTTTTAAGTAATGACTTGTGGAACACATTATGAATTTTAAACGTAGGAGGAGGTCCAGACGAAATGCCACAGGATTAATTATGGAACTGATCCTGTACGGCCCGATGAATCTGGGACCCAGTTTCCAGGAGGGCACCTTAAGTTTTATATTCCTGGTAGACAACCATACCAGATCGTTCACATTCAGATCTGGACCAGAAACTCTCCTCCTATCAGCCATACGTTTGTAACGGTTCCCCATCGCACTCAGATTATTCAATACACCTCTCCACACAGAAGCAAGTGACGACGAGAAACGCTCCTCCTCAGGAACCCCAGAAGGGCCCCCCCCATTGAAAGTACAAAACTGGGGATGGAAACCATATGCCCCAAAAAACGGGGACTTACCAGTGGACTCGCTCCGCCTGTTGTTAAGAGCGAACTCTGCCAGAGGCAAGAAAGAAGACCAGTCCTCTTGGTTCTCTGAAACAAAACACCGGAGATATGTCTCTAAGCTCTGATTCAGACGCTCTGTCTGACCATTGGTCTGCGGATGAAAAGCCGAGGAAAATGACAATTGCATCCCCCGACGTAAACAAAATGCCCTCCAAAATTTGGACACAAACTGAGACCCCCTATCTGACACCACATCAGAAGGCAACCCATGAAGTCTAACGATCCCCTAATGAACACCTGCGCCAGAGTTTTTAGCATTAGGGAGTGCAGGAAGAGCAACGAAATGTGCCATCTTACTGAACCTGTCAACAACCACCAGTATGACAGTATTCCCTGACGATGGAGGAAGGTCCGTAATGAAGTCCATAGATAAATGAGTCCATGGACGCTCCGGAAGTTTCAAGGGTAAAAGGGTCCCAGACGGACGGGTATGAGGGGTTTTAGAGCGAGCACACACCCCACATGACGCGACAAAAGTTATAACATCTTTATTAGCATTAGGCCACCAAAACCGGCGAGAAAGGAGATCTAAAGTAGCCTTACTCCCTGGATGTCCTGCTAGAGCAGAATTATGATGTGCCTCAATAACCTTTTGTCTCAACAGATTTGGGACAAACAGTCTCCCTGGAGGTCCTGCAGGGGCGTCCCCCTGAGCCTCTAACACCTCCTCCTCAAGTTCAGAAAATACAGCCGACACTACCACCCCCTCCTGAAGGATAGGACTCGGGTCATCCGTTTTCCCAGCCCTGGGAAACTGCGAGACAAGGCATCAGCCTTTACATTCTTAGACCCCGGGCGATAAGTGACGACAAAATTAAACCTGGTAAAAAACAACGACCATCGAGCTTGTCTGGAATTCAGACGCTTAGCGGATTCCATATACAACAGGTTCTTGTGATCAGTAATAACGGTAACCGGGTGGACTGCCCCCTCCAAAAAGTGACGCCATTCTTCAAAAGCTAACTTAATGGCCAAAAGTTCCCTATTGCCGATATCATAATTCCTTTCGGCGGACGACAATTTCTTAGAAAAGAAAGCGCACGGATGCCATTTACCAGGGACGGACCCTGGGACAATATAGCACCCACCCCTACGTCAGACGCATCCACCTCCACAATGAACGGCTGAGATGCATCTGGTTGGATGAGAACGGGTGCCGAAGCAAAACATTTCTTCAAAGAGGAAAAGGCTTGGCAAGCTTTGTCCGACCATTTAGAAAAATCCGTCCCTTTTCTTGTCATGTCAGTGAGAGGTTTGACGACAGATGAGAAATTACAAATAAATTTCCGGTAGTAGTTAGCAAACCCCAAAAAACGCTGCAGAGCCTTAAGATCCCCTGGCTGATCCCATTCAAGCACTGCTCTCACCTTTTCAGGGTCCATACGGAAACCGGAGGCTGACACCAAAAAACCCAAAAACTGAAGTTCCTGTACAGCAAATACACACTTCTCCAGTTTGGCGTATAGTTTATTGTCTCGCAAGATCTGCAACACCTGTCTCATATGCTCCTGATGAGACACAAGATCTGGCGAGTAAATTAAAATGTCGTCCAAATATACAACCACAAACAGCCCCACAAGGTGACGAAAAATGTCATTAACAAAATGTTGGAATACTGCTGGTGCAGTAGTCAGACCAAAAGGCATGACAAGGTTCTCATAATGTCCCTCCGGCGTGTTAAACGCCGTTTTCCACTCATCCCCCTCTTTTATCCTAATCAGACTATACGCCCCCCTGAGATCCAATTTAGAGAACCATTTGGCGCCAACAATTTGATTGAAGAGATCAGGAATAAGAGGGAGTGGATACGGATCTCGAACAGTAATCCGATTAAGTTCGCGGAAATCCAAGCAAGGGCGTAGGCCTCCATCTTTCTTCTTCACAAAGAAGAACCCCGCGGCTACTGGGGAAGATGAAGGTCTAATATGCCCTTTGGCCAGACTTTCAGAAATATAATCTTTCATAGCCTGCCTCTCAGGACCAGAAAGATTATACAACCTAGCTTTAGGCAACTTAGCATCAGGAAGGAGATTAATAGAGCAGTCATACACGCGATGAGGAGGCAACTCCTGACACCCCTCCTCAGAGAAAACATCCCCAAAATCCTCCAAAAAAAGGGGCAATGTACTAGGCACGACCGCACTGATGACTGTGTTCATGCAGTTGCTTTTGCAAAACTCACCCCATTGGCTTATTTCTCTGGACTGCCAATTAATCACAGGGTTATGTTTAACCAACCAAGGAAGTCCCAACACAATGGGAGTAGGTAGACCCTCCAACACATAACAAGATAATTGTTCCCTATGTATTGCCCCTACCCGAAGGTCAATGTTATGAACCTCATGAACAAAGCTACCTTGGCCGAGAGGCCTGGCGTCAATGGAGAATATAGGGATCGGTTTGACCAATACACTCAGATGCATACCTTGAGCCTGAGCAAACTGAGCGTCAACCAGATTAGCCCCGGAACCACTATCAAGAAGAACAGACAATCTCTCCACTCTCGTACCAACTACCACCTCCACTGGTACAAGGAACTGAGAAGAACTGGCGGATGAAATACATACTCCCAGGTTGTCGTCCACCACACAACCTGGGATTAACAGTTTTCCGGCGACTTTTGGCTCAACAAGGCACGGGATGGACATTCTCCAACAAAATGTCCCTCTTTCCCGCAGAAAAAACATCTTCTAGTCCTGCGGCGTACCGCCAATCCCCTCCTACGAAATGATGTCCCTCCCAACTGCATAGGCTCATCCGAACAGACAAGGGGAACCTCAACATAAGGGACTTTAGTGGTAGGTGGAGAAACAACAGGGAGTGGGGTTACCTCACCCCTCTCCCGAAGCCGTCTATCAGTACGGATAGCTAAGGCCATAGCAGCCTCCAGTGAATGAGGAGACTCATACTGAGCCAAAACGTCTTTTAATTTATCAGAAAGCCCATGACAAAACTGGCTCCTAAGAGCTGGGTCATTCCACTGAGTATCTGTGGCCCATCTACGAATCTCAGAAGCAAATTCCTCTGCAGGACAATCTCCCTGCTGTATCTTACGTAATTTTGTCTCAGCAAGAGAGACCCGATCTGGGTCATCATATACCAATCCCAAGGCAGTAAAAAATTGATCTACAGACAGTAGAGCCGGGGATCCCGGAGGAAGGGAAAATGCCCAGGATTGAGGGTCCCCTTGCAGAAGTGAGATAACAATTCCCACTCTCTGCTCATCACTCCCTGATGATCGAGGCCGAAGCCGAAAATACAATTTACATGCCTCCCGGAAGGTGAAAAATTTGTCTCGCCCACCAGTGAACCTGTCCGGGAGAGCTACTTTAGGTTCAACTCTGGTTTGCTCCAGGGGAGACAAAACTTTGGACTTAATGTCCGTCAGCTCCATGGATAATCCCTGCAACTGCAGAGCCAGCTGGGCTACTGGATCCATGGTAACTGGAGATAATTTTTATGGCCAGTGAAAATGTCACGCTGTCTAATGATATGTATACAATGTCAGTAAACTATTAATACAGGAACAACACTCTATACAACAACTAGTATAGCAACATAAGCATGTAAGTATAGAATAGATTTACCTGACACGATCTCTGCTGAACTCAGGGTTAATCTTGAGGACTTGATGAGCTGAAACAGGAAAGAGGTGGACCGGGATCTAACCTGACCCTAAACTGGGGTCCTAACTAATCCCTCACCTTGGAGGTACTGATAATGGTTCAGAGGTCCAAGTCACCAACCTAACCCTGTCTCCTATCAGACCCTGAACCCTGTAATCAGTCCTAAGAAGGATCCTGACTACCACCAAAGGGATATGGGCTGATCTCAGCTAAATACACAGATTAGACATATAAGACAGACAGGATAACACTCGCTTGCATACACACTCAAACACCAAAGGAACATAAATGGTCTGGGAAATAAACTCTAACCAAGTTGAGCTTAGAACAACTAAGGAGCTCACAACTAAAGTCTATACAGATTCATTCCTATCTGTGGTCTGCATGAAGGTTTCACTGGCAACTCCCCAAGCAGACAACCAGGAATTTAAAGGAAACCAATCAACAAATAATCAATTGCAGCCGGGAGAAACTGCACCCAGTCCCAGCACCGAGCACAGACAGAATTAACTCCCTAGCTGCCAAACACAAAGAAACAGCAGATCAGCTGTGAGAAGTCAAAATGTGCAACTGCGACGATCTTCGTGGCAATGCACACATGACACTGGGTTCCTCTCGGTCGGCCGGAGCTTCCTGCTTGCATATGCGATGACTTTCTCCAGGCCATTTTGCTTCTGACTGAGAACAGCTCCCAATCCTCCATTGCTGGCATCAGTGTACAGCAGGAACGGCTGGCTGTAGTCAGGGTAGGCTAAGATCTCATCGCCTGTCAGGATCTCCTTCATCTCCTTGAATGCCTCAGCTTGTTCTTTACCCCAGTGGAATGGAGGATTTCTGCTCTTGAGGGGTTGTCCTACCAGGAGGTCCTGCAGAGGCGCTGCTTTCTTGGTGTAGTCCTTTACAAACCTCCGGTAGTAACCTGTCAGTCCCAGGAACTGGCACACCTCCTTGAGATTCTTCGGCTCCGGCCATTTCTGGATGGCAGTGACCTTCTCGGGGTCTGGCGCTACTCCTTCTGAGCTGACAATATGTCCCAAGTACTGTACCTTTTGTTTGAGCAGATGGCACTTTGAAGGCTTCAGTTTCATCCCATACTTGGACAGTGACTCAAATACCTCTGCCAGGTGCTTCAGATGATCCTCATACGTCTTGGAGTACACAATTACGTCGTACAGGTACAGCAACACGGTTTCAAAGTTGAGATGTCCCAGGCAACTCTCCATCACTCTCTGGAACGTTCCCGGGGCACTGCTGAGTCCAAATGGCATTCTGTCAAACTCAGAGTCCCATCGGGGTGGTGAAAGCCGTCTTCTCCCGATCCTCCTCAGCCACAGCTACTTGCCAGTACCCACTAGTGAGGTCGAGGGTGGAAAAGTAGTTAGCAGTTTTTAAGGCAGCTAAGGATTCCTCAATGCGTGGTAAAGGGTATGCATCTTTATGTGTAATGCGATTTACTTGTCTGTAATCTACACACATTCTCATGCTTCCATCCTTTTTCCTAACTAGGACTAGAGGTGCTGCCCAGGGACTACAACTATCCCTTATCACCCCTGCTTCCTTCATGTCACGCAACATTTCCTTAGCTTTCTGGTAGTGTGCTGGAGGTATAGGCCTGTACCGCTCTTTGATGGGAGGATGGCTGCCTGTAGGGATATGATGTTGTACTCCCTTAATTGTCCCAAAGTCAAGTGGATGTTTGCTAAATACCTGTGTGTACTCCTGTACCACCCGTAGTACTCCTTGTTTCTGGTGGGCTGGAGTGGTGTCTGTCCCGACATGGAGCTGCTGACACCAATCCTCCACCTGGGTTGCTGGGTCATTATCCTCCGCTGGTTGGCGGGAGGCTAAGGACTCGGTCGTGAGAATGGGGTTGTTATCTACGGTATGTAATTTAGCAACAGTGGCATAACGTGGTAAATTTACTTCATCTTCTCCCCAGTTGAGAAGACGTACTGGTACCCTCCCATTTCGTACTTCTACTACCCCTCTAGCAGTCAAGGGTGTAGGTCTGTGCTCTGAACAATGGGGCTCTACTACTGCTTGGTAGTTCTGTCCTCTCAGACCTATTGCTGCTCTACACCATATAAGCATTTCACTCATTGGGGGTATCACAATGGGGTTCGGGTCTGTCACCCGTACATTACCAATTTCACCATCTGTCAGCTTCACTTGCTGCTGGCACATCAGGGCCCGGATCTCCCTCTGGATCACTCCCTTTTGCTTTGGCCTGGCAACTTCGGCGAGCTGTTGGAGCAAAAACACAACTTCTCCCAGACAGTCACTAATAATGTTTGTACCTAAAACCACATTTAAGCCATTTTCTTCATTTACAGTCTTTACTACTAAGAGTCCCTGGTCCTTCAGCTCCACTCTGCCCACCTTTACGTCCACGTTTTTGGCTCTGAGTATTTCAACAGGGAGACCATTAGAGGCATACACAGCAAAGTCAGGGCTCGGGGGCTGGAGACTGTCCATGGACCAAAACTTATTATACAGGACATCAGGTATGATGGTCACATGAGATCCAGTGTCCAGCAGGGCAGGGATTGCAATCCCGTCCAGGATGATGGACAGGTAGGGTCTTCCTCCCACAAACCTGCGGTTCCAGTCTGAGGGCCGGAGGAGTCTATTCCTGGGTGTTGGCCCTCGGACCCAGGATCTGCTCGTTTAAAGGACACTGTCGAGCTAGATGACCTTCTCTGTTGCAACGGTAGCAGATGATCTCTCGGCGAGGATGGTGCTGATCAGGGTCGCTCCTGGGGGTGGCGTTGTCCTCTTCCGGTGGGGCGACGTCCTTCTTTTCCTCCGGTTCATCCAAGGGACATCCTCTGGGCAGTCGGCTAGCAGGATCTTTCCTCCTTCTTCCTTCCGCAGTTGCAGGGCACTCATTACAGCGGCCAGGTTTTTAGTCAGCTGGCGCACTTCTGAGCGCAGACAGTCCAACTCAGTAGGGGGCGCCACCTGCGTTTTGGCTTCCGCCACCAGCGGGGAAAAGGTGGATGCTGCCGGCTTTAGAGTGGCTTCACCCGGGTGACACTAGGTCGACACCTCGGCTTCTCCAGGGGTCGCAGTCCTTTTATAGCCATATCTTTTAGGGCATCAAAGGTAGCGTCAGGATGATCCAAGGACCACCAGTGCACATTCCTGCTTTCAGCTTGGGACCTCAGTCCCGTACAAACTGTTCCTTCAACATTTTGCTTTCATTAATGGCACTTATAGGGTTGACCTGTTTGAGAGCTCGCAGGGCCCCTGTAGTCGGCAGGCGTAGTCCCTAATACTGTCATCTGGTCTCTGGGAGCATTGATAAAACCTCATCCGGAGATCTGTTTCAGTGCGGTCCTCAAAAATAGTCTGTAGCTTTAAGAAAATTGAAAGCACTGATTCCTGGTCTGCAGCTGTCCAAGTCTCTACTTCCCTCTCTGCAGCACCAGTCAATTGTCCTACTACCACTGCAGCTCTTTGTTTCTCTGTCATAGGGTACATGTCCATTATGCTGCATATTTTGCGTTTAAACCCTGACAGGGTATCTGGCTTACCGCTGTACTGAAGAAGCCTCTTCGCTCCAGGCAGGTATGGGAGCATCAGCGGTACTATCGGGGCCACAGGACCGGGTGAGGGGCCAGCGTCTCCATCCTGCGCGGCAGCGCCGGCGGGTAAGTCATTGGAGCGGTCGCCCTCGGCCGCGCTGTCAGCTTGCGGCTGCGACATGTCTGCGTCCCCCTAATTAAGTGTGGCCTACCTTCTCCTGAAGGCTGCAGCTCTGCCAGGCACAGCGATGTGGAAGGACCTGCCGCCGCGTCAGCGTTGGGGGCGTGTCCGGGACTCCGCGCGCTTTCTGCAGGTACGCCCCTTCTCCTTGCGCTGTAGCGCTGTACTTTGGCGGGCAATGGCGGACAATTGGTGCCAAAAATCTAAAAAACAGCAACACAGTCTATAGCACAAAAACAGTCCAATTCAGGCACACAGGACTCACATATAGCGAGCTTCTTATCCTGTTCGTGACGCCAAGATTAGATGAGTCGCACGTAACAGGGCTATGGGGTACTCGGCACCGAGCCCGTTCACTTCACTGGGGATGTCACGGGTAGCGCAGCTCGGTCCGTTGCCCTGGGCGCTCACTAAAGGGGGATATTTACAGGGGATGATAGAAATGTTCGTGACGCCACCTGTGGTTTCTGATCAGGGTGACCAGCGCTGCAGGGTGAATCCTCTGAGGGGTTGTTACTGGGCAGCAAGGTGTTAAGTCTTCCACAGGTAAGACTGATCCCTCGAGGTATATGGCGGTATAGGGGTGAAGGAGTAATAATGCAGACACACACAAGACAGTCTCTTTCTGTACCTTTACTGGTGATGAAGTTGCAGGCACGTCCCGGGAGGCCGTCAGGGTGGAGGATGCATGTCCAATAATCCACTGAGTAGGTATAAGGCCTCCTTACGTCCTTATGTGTGTGAGTTTCTAACTTGCATAAAACAGAGTTTAACTCCTTCTCTTTGCTACGCCCGGCTGATCTTGTGATGAGGTCTTTTTGTGGACAGAACAGTGTCTCGATGGCGGTACCTGCCAGACCCCCGTCTTCCTAACCTCGGTTACGTATCAGCACTGCTGGGCCCCTGCGACTTGAAGTCCAGGATCTCCGGTGTCTCCTACCAGTCGTGCAGATGCTGGTAAGCACGGACCCGGTGTCCGGTGGTGCAGAGTGGAGGTAAGCTATCAATGCTGGTTGACCCCTGTCACTCTCTCTTTTCCCTTTTCCACTTGCCTGTCATCCTACTCGCACACTTAACATAAGCACAGGCAGCAGTAGATGTCAGCTTCTTGCTCAAACTTCCTCAGCTCTCAGGCTAATCTGACAGGAGTCTCTCTCCAGTGTTCTGAGGAGATCTTATCTCTCCCTCTCAGCTCGTCTGAGGTAACTGCCGTTCTGAGATGTTCTGCTGTTCTGAGGTAACACCAACGACTAGCTAATTCGCAGCTAGACTGCCTTCATCACACTGCTGTCTCAAGGGCTCCCTCTGGTGGAACCAGGAAAAATGTGAAGTGTGAATGAATATCAGGTGATTGTGAATTACCTTTCATGCATCCTCCTGGGTACATGTGGCACCAAGCGCAGCTGGGCTACACATTTGCATAGGACGTGACATTGCTTCACTAGTGCTTTCACTAACATTACCACCTACCCCACGTACCTTGAACATCAAGCCTAATTCCCCTTCCACCACGGCCTCTCTTTTTCCCAGTCATGTTGCTCACATAGTGTGATAGGAGCACAGTATTAACAACTAAAAATTTAATTTTAAACTCTGCACCACCTCTGCAAACAGCTGAAATTCAGTGACAGTAAATTCAAAGTTGAAATATGGCGTGCTGTATCATGTTAGTCACAGAATTTTTTCTTTTATTGGACCAAGGATCAGGCCTCTGTAACACACTAGATGCTACAAAAATATTTTTCAAGTCAGGTCCCTTACTGTATGATGTTACTAACAGAAGATTTTGTTTGTGGCCTATGTATCAGGCCTCTATAACCCACTAGATGCTACAAAAATGTATTTTTCAAGTCCGGTCCCTTACTGTATGACGTTACTAACAAACTATTTTTTGTGGCCTCTGGACCAGGCCTCTACAGCTTAATTTCAACCCAAGCAAATGACAAAGTGTTCTACAACGCGTTGTCTAACATTTTGCAACTGTAAAAATTATAATTTTCTTTTAATGTGCCTTAGGTCTGGAGACAGGTTACTATCACTGCCACAAAATGACTACGTGGGATACAGCAGGCTGTTTCACATTTAGCACCTGGAAAAATTATAATTACTTTTTTTTATGTGCCTTAGGTGTGCAGACAGTTTTATTTCACCACAGCACTAAATTACAAGGGGGATACAGCAAGCTGTTTAATTTTTTTTTCACTAACTACATGTGAATTAGAATGCTATACTCGTGCATGGATCACTATAGAAGCAGTGCACAACACACTTGTAGGACATGCGCCCTGCTGGCTTTGTCTGAGAACCTCAGTTATTCCCCCCCCCAAAAAAAAAATCCGGAAGGTACATTTTACAGCCAAACTGGACAGTATCTAGCTACACTATCTGATTGAATACAACCGCTTAACTAACTAGCTGAAATAAGGATGCAAACAGTGGCAGCGTCAAGAGCAGCTTGTGCAATGTATCAGTGTCAAAAACAAAATGGCCGCTATTCATGTGGGGAGGGACGTGATTTCAGCAGCCAATGACACAAGCCGTTGTGTCAGGACATTGTGGGTGTTTCCTGCTCCCTGATAGGCTAGCCGCAATGTGCACACATAAAGTTAGGGGAAAAAAAAAGCGACTGCATTGCTTACAAAAATGCCGCACCTCTGAGCTCTGCACACCCCCTCCCCTCATCATGCACGTGCCAAACGCTCATGATACACCACCATTATCGTTGCAAAAGTGCGGGAAATATTTTTGTGGCAACGCAAATATTTTCCCGCACTTTTACCGAATGATACCGATTTTATGCAATTTTGCTCGGGTTTCCGATCACGGATCCGAATGTGCCATATTCGTGCCGAATTCATGTTTGGCGAACATTTGCCGAACAAATTCGCTCATCTCTTATCACTCTGTGTTGTAAAGAAAAGTATTTGTTTTCCTGGAAATTTTTCATGTTTTGGTTTGTGGCACCTTACTTACTTAGGGTTTTCTGTATTTTTTTGTTAGCAGTGACTTAGATGTCAGTCTAAGGCTCGGTGATGTAACTGTGGATAACGCCCAGTGTGGAAAGATTCCACAAAGATTGCGAACAATTCATTATAAGACGGTAAAATTAATCATGTAGACCCGCCCCGGAGGAAGCCGATGAGGCGAAACTCTGAAAATGCAAGTGTGCAACAAACCTTCGGGCTACGTTTAGACACTGTTTTTACCTGGATGGTCCAGGATGACAGGAATCCCTATGGTGAACATCACACAATATTCTCATCTGGTGTATATAGAAATTACAGGACCCCATAGGAAAAAGTCTAATTGGGGCCATTTCTAGAACCCTATCCCAATCCAATAAAACTGAGTATGATTCCCCACAGTGAATCCCCCCCACAGTTTTACTCCATACGAACAGCATGTGCTAACTGTCCACAGTGCCTCCAGCAAAGTATGGTGCCCCCACAAAAGAACCAAAATTATTTTTTTTGGACGGGGGAAGGAATAAAGAGAAAGTCCCCATCCTGTGCCACCAACACAGTATAATACTCTCACAACATGATACCTCTATAGTATGATATCCCCATAGAACCCCGCACACACACAGTATCACAGCCCCCACACACTGTCATAGCCCTCACAATGTATAATGGCCCCCATGCAGTATAATGCCCTCACTCAGTATGATGGCCATCCCACAGCTCCATACTCAGTATGAGGGTCCCCACTGCCCATACTCAGTATGAAGACCCCCCACAAAAAATGAGAGCCCACACAGAATGAGAGCCCCATGCGCAGTATGGAGGACTTCACAGCCTCCCATTCAGTATAATAGCCCTCACACTTCAGGAGTATTCTTCCCTCACAGCCCCATACTCAGTATGAGGGCCCCCACAAAGAATGAAGGCCCACACAGAATTGAAGCCCCCAGCCAGCTCAGTATGGAGGACTTCACAGACCCCCATTCAGTATAATGGCCCCCACTAGCCTCTACTCAGTATGAGAGTTCTCACCAGCCTCCTACTCAGTATAAGGGTCTCCACAGCTCCTCAGTCCATATGATGGCCCCCACAGTCCCTGATTAGAATGATACTCCAACAATTACTGACCTTTAAAAAAATGGGAGATGTGGGGTTAGGCGATCATTACATATTTGGAATGATAGGTCTTCTAATTAGCCTGTGTGTTTTATTCCTCATATTAAATGGACTTTGTTTCCTCTGGTGCTGAAGAGGTTAACGGCTCTTTGTATGCTGGTTAGAGACATGCAGCTCCATCTCACAGTTGCTCCTGACCTGCTCGTTTTCTCTCTCTATAAAATCTGGCCTGGGACATTTCGGCAAAATAACAGAAAAATTAATGGTGGAAGGTTAAGAACATAGAAACCAATTGAGGTAAAAGTGTATAGGTGCTTCTCCACATTAGAATGTCATCAACAAGTTAATTTATTTCAGTTCTTCAATACAAACAGTGAAACTCGTACATTCTAGAGTCATTACACACAGAGTGATCTATTCTATAGAGTCATTACACACAGAGTGATCTATTCTATAGAGCCATTACACACAGAGTGATCTATTCTATAGAGTCATTACACACAGAGTGATCTATTCTATAGAGTCATTACACAGAGAGTGATCTATTCTATAGAGTCATTACACACAGAGTGATCTATTCTATAGAGACATTACACACAGAGTGATCTATTCTATAGTCATTACACACAGAGTGATCTATTCTATAGAGACATTACACACAGAGTGATCTATTCTATAGAGACATTACACACAGAGTGATCTATTCTATAGAGTCATTACACACAGAGTGATCTATTCTATAGAGTCATTACACACAGAGTGATCTATTCTATAGAGACATTACACACAGAGTGATCTATTCTATAGAGACATTACACACAGAGTGATCTATTCTATAGAGTCATTACACACAGAGTGATCTATTCTATAGAGTCATTACACACAGAGTGATCTATTCTATAGTCATTACACACAGAGTGATCTATTCTATAGAGTCATTACACACAGAGTGATCTATTCTATAGTCATTACACACAGAGTGATCTATTCTATAGAGTCATTACACACAGAGTGATCTATTCATAGAGTCATTACACACAGAGTGATCTATTCTATAGAGACATTACACACAGAGTGATCTATTCTATAGAGACATTACACACAGAGTGATTTATTCTATAGAGTCATTACACACAGAGTGATCTATTCTATAGAGTCATTACACACAGAGTGATCTATTCTAGAGTCATTACACACAGAGTGATCTATTCTATAGAGTCATTACACACAGAGTGATCTATTCTATAGTCATTACACACATTGATCTATTCTATAGAGTCATTACACACAGAGGGATCTATTCTATAGAGACATTACACACAGAGTGATCTATTCTATAGAGTCATTACACAGAGTGATCTATTCTATAGAGTCATTACACACAGAGTGATCTATTCTATAGAGTCATTACACACAGAGTGATCTATTCTATAGAGACATTACACACAGAGTGATCTATTCTATAGAGACATTACACACAGAGTGATCTATTCTATAGAGACATTACACACAGTGATCTATTCTATATAGTCATTACACACAGAGTGATCTATTCTATAGAGTCATTACACACATTGATCTATTCTATAGAGTCATTACACACAGAGTGATCTATTCTATAGAGTCATTACACACAGAGTGATTTATTCTATAGAGTCATTACACACAGAGTGATCTATTCTATAGAGTCATTACACACAGAGTGATCTATTCTATAGAGACATTACACACAGAGTGATCTATTCTATAGAGTCATTACACACAGAGTGATCTATTCTATAGAGTCATTACACACAGAGTGATCTATTCTATAGAGTCATTACACACAGAGTGATCTATTCTATAGAGACATTACACACAGAGTGATCTATTCTATAGTCATTACACACATTGATCTATTCTATAGAGTCATTACACACAGAGGGATCTATTCTATAGAGACATTACACACAGAGTGATCTATTCTAGAGTCATTACACACAGAGTGATCTATTCTATAGAGACATTACACACAGAGTGATCTATTCTATAGTCATTACACACATTGATCTATTCTATAGAGTCATTACACACAGAGGGATCTATTCTATAGAGACATTACACACAGAGTGATCTATTCTATAGAGTCATTACACACAGAGTGATCTATTCTATAGAGTCATTACACACAGAGTGATCTATTCTAGAGTCATTACACACAGAGTGATCTATTCTAGAGTCATTACACACAGAGTGATCTATTCTATAGAGTCATTACACACAGAGTGATCTATTCTATAGTCATTACACACATTGATCTATTCTATAGAGTCATTACACACAGAGGGATCTATTCTATAGAGACATTACACACAGAGTGATCTATTCTATAGAATCATTACACAGAGTGATCTATTCTATAGAGTCATTACACACAGAGTGATCTATTCTATAGAGTCATTACACACAGAGTGATCTATTCTATAGAGACATTACACACAGAGTGATCTATTCTATAGAGACATTACACACAGTGATCTATTCTATATAGTCATTACACACAGAGTGATCTATTCTATAGTCATTACACACATTGATCTATTCTATAGAGTCATTACACACAGAGCGATCTATTCTATAGAGTCATTACCACAGAGTGATCTATTCATAGAGTCATTACACAGAGTGATCTATTCTATAGAGACATTACACACAGAGTGATCTATTCTATAGTCATTAACACATTGATCTATTCTATAGAGTCATTACACACAGAGCGATCTATTCTATAGAGTCATTACACACAGAGTGATCTATTCTATAGAGTCATTACACACAGAGTGATCTATTCTATAGAGACATTACACACAGAGTGATCTATTCTATAAGACATTACACACAGAGTGATCTATTCTATAGAGTCATTACACACAGAGTGATCTATTCTATAGAGTCATTACACACAGAGTGATCTATTCTATAGAGTCATTACACACAGAGTGATCTATTCTATAGAGTCATTACACACAGAGTGATCTATTCTATAGAGTCATTACACACAGAGTGATCTATTCTATAGAGACATTACACACAGAGTGATCTATTCTATAGAGACATTACACACAGAGTGATCTATTCTATAGAGTCATTACACACAGAGTGATCTATTCTATAGAGCCATTACACACAGAGTGATCTATTCTATAGAGTCATTACACACAGAGTGATCTATTCTATAGAGTCATTACACACAGAGTGATCTATTCTATAAAGACATTACACACAGAGTGATCAATTCTATAGAGTCATTACACACAGAGTGATCTATTCTATAGAGCCATTACACACTGTGATCTATTTTACGGTTTATTTCTGTTAATGTTGATGATTATTGTATGTATTGTATGTAATTTGTATGTAACCCTTCTCATGTACAGCACCATGGAATCAATGGTGCTATAGAAATAAATATTAATAATAATAATAATAATAATAATAATGATTATGGCTTACAAACAATGAAAACCCAAAAGTCATTATCTCAGTAAATTAGAATACTTTATAACACCAGCTTGAAAAATGATTTTAAAATCTGAAATGTTGTCCTACTGAAATGTATGATCAGTAAATGCACTCAATACTTGATCGGGCTCCTTTGCATCAATTACTGAATCAATGCTGCGGGGCATGGAGGCGATCAGCCTGTGGCACTGCTGAGGGGTTATGGAAGCCCAGGTTGCTTTGATAGGAGCCTTCAGCTCGTCTGCTTTGTTCGGTCTGGTGTCTTTTCCTCTTGACAATACTCCATAGATTATTTATGGGGTTAAGGTCAGGCAAGTTTGCTGCCAATCAAGCACAGTGATACTGTTGTTTGTACACCAGGTATTGGTATTTTTGGCAATGTGGATCGGTGCCAAGTCCTGCTGGAGAATGAAATTTCCATCTCCAAAACGCTTGTCGGCAGAGGGAAGCATGAAGTGCTCTAAAATATCCTAGTAGACGGCTGCGCTGACTTAGGTCTTGGTTAAACACCAGCAGATGACATGGCTCCCCAAACCATCACCGATTGTGGAAACTTCACACTAGACCTCCAGCAGCTTGGATTGTGGCCTCCACTCTTCCTTCAGACTCTGGGAACTTGATTTCCAAATGTTATGCAAAATTTACTTTCATCTGAAAACACATTGGACCACTGAGAACAGTCCAGTTCTTTTTCTCCTTGGCCCAGGTAAGACACTTCTGGTGTTGTCTATTGGTCATGAGTGGCTTGACACAAGGAATGTGACACTTGTAGCCCATGTCCTGGATATGTCTCTGTGTGATGGCTCTTGAAGCAATGACTCCAGCAGCAGTCCACTCCTTGTGAATCTCCCCCAAATTTTTGAATGTCCTTTTCTTAACAATCCTTTCAAGGCTGCGGTTATCCCGGTTGCTTGTGCACCTTTTTCTACCACACTTTTTCCTTCAACTCAATTTTCCATCATTATGCTTGGATACAGCACTGTGTGAACAGCCGGCTTCTTTAGTAATGGCCTTTTGTGGCTTACCCCCCTTGTGGAGTGTGTCAGTGACGCCTTCTGGACATCTGTCAGGTCAGCAGTCTTCCCCATGATTGTGGAGCTACCGAAACAGACTAAGGGACCTTTATAAACGCGTAGAAAGCCTTTGCAGGTGTTTATTGTTAAATTTACTGCAATAATGACTTTTGGGTTTTCATTTGGCTGTAAGCCATAATCACCAACATTAACAGAAATAAGCACGTGAAATAGATCACTCTGTGTGTAATGTCTCTATAGAATAGATCACTCTGTGTGTAATGTCTCTATAGAATATAGGAGATTCACTTTTTGTATTGAAGAACTGAAATAAATGAACTGTTTGATGATATTCTAATTTTGCGAGAAGCACCTGTGTATGCATTCTACCGTATATGGATGCATAGAGCATGGACAGCTTGAAGTGGCCATGGGCGACTAGACAAGGTCTGGTGACATCATAGTGCTTATATAGTGACATCACTTAACTTGAGATGTTTACCAAAGTAGAGTGAAAGTAGACATCTTCAGTGGTTGCTTTGTATTGATCCTCATATGACAGAGAGATAGCATTGTGACTCATCAATTGCAACATACCTCCTTGGACCATTGTTCACCAGTCCTGTCTGCCTCAGCTCATAGATTTTAGACATTGATTGAGTTGGTGGAATTTCCAAGCCTGAACTAAAATGCATGAGACAAAGATGGCAGCCAGTCCTTAGTGTTAGAACAGGTGGATAAGGGCTGGCATTGGGTAAATAATAGATATACAACCCTTCAGGACGCCCTGACCAAATGATAAATTGACAATGATGGTAGCCACTCCTCGCTAAGCAGTAACTCAAATGACCATGGGAAAAAGATGATGGCCAGTCCTAAGCACTGGAGCATTGAATGCTAAGCATGGATTTCTAGAGAGTCAATATGTGTGTAGAGAAGGGTGTGGAGGGGATATTTTTGAGATGGCGAACCCAAATAGTAAAGTTCCATACCGAACACCTAGTGTCCGTGCACGGACCCTAAATTTGGACTTTCCAGGAAGTCCGTGTTACTGTTCGGGTTTGGCACCTCGAATATCGTCGGTTTCCCATGCTGTCATCTGTGTGACAGCACGAGAAACATTGGCGGCTTTGATTGGCGGTAAATTTGTTACTGCTGGATAAACCGCTGCTGTTCACTTGCTATTAGATGACAGTGTGAGCACCTCTTACCGGCGGTAAAAAGTTTATCATCGATCAAAACACAAAAAAAACTGAGGGCACTACCAATGAGTAAATATGTGGGATCTCCCACCACACGCCAAAAAGTAATCAAGAGGCAACAAAAGGGGAAAAAGTAGCGTGAACAGGCAAGGATCACAACAAACGGTATGACAAATAACAATTTTAATATTTATTGAGACAATTAAAGTTAGACAAGAAGCCCTTCATGCTGTTGTACATCTGATAACCTTTTTGGGTTTTTTAATTGTTTTTAAACTTGTCTGCAGCTTGTCTAACTTTAGTTGTCTCAATAAAAATTAAAATTGTTATTTGTCATACAGTTGTGGTGATCCTTGCCTGTACACGCTACTTTTTCCCCTTTTTTGCCTCTCAAAAAGTTTATCACTGGTCACAGGCATAATAATAATTTTATTTCTATAGCGCCAACATATTCCGCAACACTTTACATTATAGAGGAAACTTGTACAGATAATAGACATTACAGAATAACAATAAATACAGATCAAAGTAGATATCAAGTACGCATACTACTTTCAGTGTACGACTGCTGTCGTTCATAACAGCGAGAGCAGGCGCCGCTGATTGGAGTATTCATCAGTCGTTCCTGTGCTACAAATAGACAAAATAAAAAAATGATGTGGGGCCTCTTCTATTTTTGATAACCAGCTCAGGCAAAACGACAACTGTGGGCTGCAACCCTCATCTGTCAGCTTTATCATGGCAGGTTATCAGAAACGGAGGGATCCCATGATGTTTTTTTTTTAATTATTTAAATAAATAATAAAAATAACAGTATGGGGTCCCCCCATTTTTGACAACCAGCCAAGCTACAGTTAACATCTGGGGGATGGTATTCTCAGACTGGTAGAGGGCCAGGGATATTGGCATTCCCATTCTAAAAATAGCAGCCTGTAGTCACCCCATATTTGAGCTGCACCAATTTTGGTGCTTTGCCTGGCTCTTCCCACTTGCCCTGGTGAGGTGGCAAGTGGGGTAATAGGTTTAGGGTTGATGTCAGCTTTTTTATGGCCTCTGACATTAAATCCAGAGGTTAGTAATAGGGAGGTGTCTATAAGACGCCCCCATTACTAACCCTATAGTAAGATTGTAAAAAAAAGACACAGGCAGATAAAATCCTTTTAAATAGTTTAATAGTTAATTTAAATAGTGACACAGACTCATTTATTTGAAATAAAAATAAAAAAGCACAGATACCTTTACACAGTTCACCTTTACGCTTAATGCACTGTAGGCCGTGTCACCTGTAAAAGACAGAAAATAATAAACAACCATAATACTCACCTTTACACCTAATCTACCGATGCCAATGTCCCCTGTAAAAGAAGAAAAATAATAAACAACTATATCCCTCACCTGTCCGATGTGAAGATAATCCATATCTGTCCCATGAAGATGAATTGGACAGTGGTCACATCAGTGTTTCAACCGCTATACACGCCATCCGGCCCACACTGATACAGGAGTGCGATCACGCTACTGCAGTGTGTGTAGCGCTGAGCTCCTATGAGAACAGTCACCGGAGTTCATATCTGGCGAATCTCGATGACCTCACGGCACCTCTCGCTGTGTGAGAACTTTCCCAAACTGAACTTTTTTTAAATGATCGGCTGGACCCGAGGATCCACGGGTTCACCCATCACTAAATATTATAAGTAGATGTTGTGTCGTGTCAGTAGCTCGCACACCTTCTCAGAGTCGTCCTACTAACTGCGTTCACCGCTCTGTTTCTCCAGTGTCAGGCCATCGCGCTAAACTGCCTCTTGCAGTCCATCAGGCACTCCTCATGGTGAATCTTCACCTGGCTATAAGGAGTCATGGCAAGACTTTGCAGGAATTTAACATGCTGGGTCCTGCAGAGTTTTGCTTCCCTATCTATATTAGGCAGCTCCTCCCTCCTCACCTTGCCTGAACTTAGGTTCCTAGTTTTAGTCCGCCTCTAGTTACCTGCCTAAGTGCATTCTTGTTTTGTCTCTCCCGTTACTGATCCGGCTTATTTACTAATCTTGTCTAATCTCTCCACTCATGAACCCAACTTTGTATTGTGAACCTGTACTGCCTTCCCCAACCTTGGACTGTCTGTCTATATCATTGTCCTCGCTCTCTGTGCTTCACATTTCTGCTTTGACCCGCAGGTCAGTTGCTGCAGGTCTAGGGACACCCTGGAGTGACACCTGGTGACTACCCTAAAATTGCCTAAGCATCTCAACTTTATAGACTCTAGTGAAGATCAGGCAGTCATTTAGTTGCGGCCCTCGAGGGTAAGACCAGCCAGTGGCACAGTGGATATGAGTCGCACAGCCAGGGCTTGTGGGGTACTCGGCACCGAGCCCATTCACTTCAATGGGGGATGTCACGGGTAGCACAGCTCGGTCCGTGGCCCTGGGGCTCACCTCAAATGTGGGATATTTACAGGGGATTAAAGTATTTACAGTTTGTTCGTGACGCCACCTGTGGTACCTGGTCAGGGTGACCAGTGCTGCAGGGTAGATCCTCTGAGGGGTTGTTACTGGGCAGCAAGGTGTTAAGTCTTCCACAGGCAAGACTGGATCCCTCAGGGTATATGGCGGTGTAGGGGTGCAGGAGCAATAAGGCAGACACACACACGAAAGTCTCTTTCTGTACCTTTACTGATGGTAGTTGCAGGCACGTCCTGGGAAGCTGGCAGGGTGGAGGATGCACGTCCAGCAATCCCACTGAGTAGGTGTAGGGCCTCCATACTCCTTTATGTGTGAGTTTCTGACCTGTATAGAACGAAGTCTAACTCTGTCTTCAGTTATACGCCCGGCTGACTTTGCAGTGAGGCCTTCTCTAGGATAGAACAGTGTCTCTGTATGCAGGGTCCTGCTAGACTCCGTCTTCCTGACCCCGGTTACGTATCAGCACTGCTGGGCCCCTGCGACTTGAAGTCCCACAGGGTCTCCGGTATCTCCTACTAGTCGTGTAGATGCTAGCAAGCTCGGACCCGGCGTCCGGTTGTTCAGAGTAGAGGTAAGCGATCAATGCTGTTTCAACCTCTGTCACTCTCTTTTCCCTTCCACTCGCCTTTCGTCCTACTCCGACCCTTAACATAAGCACACTAGCAGTAGATAGCTGATTCTCCTTTCTCTTCACCGCTCTCAAAGCGTCGGCACGCTTGCTCACTGAAACTACACTCAGTTGACTCAGTTCTGACCAGGCTGAAGTGGCTATCTTCCTCCACTATTACTGGCCTCCACACAGTGAACTAAGCCCAAGGTGTAGTCTTCAGGTTCTCTCAGCTCTCAGCTAGACTAGACAGAACACTCCGTCTCTCTGAGGTAATCTGATCTAATCTGAGGTAACTCTCCCTCTCAGCTCATCTGAGGAGTTCTGAGGTGACTAGACTGTCTGTCTGCTGTCTTCACTACCCTATATATACTGCAAAAGGGCTCCCTCTGGTGGATCTAGTGAATAGTGCAGGTGTGTTGTGTGCATATAGGTCTCTGTGGGTGTTACCTTCGGTGCATCCCCCTGGGGAAATGTGACTCCAGACACAGCTGGGCTACACAGATACACACCCATTGCCATCATACTTTATAACTTCAAGGCAATATCATTCTTCATGTGCACGCCCATACTATGGCACTAATTTTCCATGCATAGTAATGCGTCCATGTTGTACCTCTGTATCACTCAGTATACTGTACAGAAACAATTGTGGCATGTTCCACGGGAGGCCATACTACGTAGATATTTTCCCTTAGAAGTAGATATTCTCAGGTTCAATACATAAGTAATATGGCACCTAGGATCACAGCTGTAGGAGGTGGAAAGAATACAGGTGCCAAAGAGCACAAATTTCCCAAAGAAGACACCAGTTGAATGTATGGCCCATAGTTGGTAGGACCAATGGTTCCATTGTGAGCCACCATGCTGCCACAGGAAGACTTAGGCATTCCTAACACAACCTTATAGTCTCCATGCACACGCCATATTCACGAGCCCCAAGCCTCCTTACAAGTTGGTAACTTTTCCCTGTGGTTAAATAATTAATTAATATTTCACTTATTGAAAAGTCTGGTCTCTGTTCTGGGCCCATTTATGCACTGAAAATGGTTAAATAAGTAAAGACAATTCATCTAAGCGCAGACCAAAGCCGCATCACTGTGTTATTCACATAGAATGTCAAAGCAATCTGATCCGTGCCCTCCAAATCCTTTTTTGTAGAAATAAAGGGAGGAAAGGCACAGGCTAACTTTTTTTTTCATTCCCTTAATGTTATGCAAATTTAGTCACAATTTACTGCTTAGATTGACTTGAATTGGTATTACTTTAATTGGTTTTCAAAAATGTCTTGATGATGTTAAATTCCTCAGAATGGCACATACAGCGCGTCGCTGTTGCATTGATGGATTGTCGTGTGAGTCGGCAATAGGAGAGTTTCGAATTTCACTGAATTGACACTTTTTTTTGCAAATTTACCCAGTTTGCTGAAGCAAAAAATGTATCGGAGGCAAAAATTAGACAAAATAAAGATAAAGTTGCTCATATCATTATAAAATGCTAAAGAATAACATGGATTTTGTGGCTCACGGAGTGGACCCGAATGACTTAAAGGGATTTTAGACAACTGATCAAGTCCATCGAAATCAAACTCTTTGGAATATTTACCTTTTGTTTTGGTCGCTATAAGATGTAAATTTTCTTCTGCCGACGACGTGCTGTACATCGAGTTCCAGACTGTCTCTTCCGGTGGAGAAAATGTATGGCACGTGGTCAGCATTCATCACATTTCCCGTGGGCCATCTTCTCTATACAATCCTCAAAGTATGCTGCAGACCAACTCAGCATTATTGCACCACGTATGCTCAGCTCATGGGTGACCATGGGCATGCGTTGGCTCATTATATGGCCAACTACCCTATACACTTCCAATGCATTGGTGGCCACCCTGTCCTCCAATGACATTTCTGCAAACAGTTGGACTTATACAGATTGGAAGGTAGGATCAGACATATTGGAAGGAAGTCTTAAGGTTTTATGAGCCTTAAGAGTGAGTTTTGTGGACAGTGCCCAAACCTCATCCTCTGGTCTGTGTGCAGGCAGTCCCTGAATTTAATTATGAGACCCATGTGTCTGGACTTGTAGTGTTGTGAATGTTTTTAGAAATGAATTCTGAGCAGAAGCTCCCTCTGGTGGTTACAAACAGTACTGAACCATTCAATGAGAATTGGCAATCAGGAATCACAGACTGGCTGGATATAAGGGAGGTTTCCCCCCATCATGGTTGCCGGTGATCAATTGTTCTTGTCTCAACGTTGTTTCCTGGTTCACTTTGAAGCTTGCTGAGTCTTGCCTCTTCTTCTGCTCTCAGATAAGATATTTTCTGTTTTTTGTTTTTGTGCTTGCTATTTGCTTATTTCTCTGCATTTCTGTGAGGTTGGCCAGGTTCCCCTCCCCGGGGGGCTTGGGCTCCTCTCGGTTCCTCTGGAGCCACTGTTGTTTGTTCATTTGCCTTTTCCAGTTTTTTTCAGTGGCTGCGGCTTGGTTTTGTTACACCAGAGAACTAATTTAGGTGGTAGAGGTCGTGTGATCTCAGGTGTTTTTGCAATTAGTAGCGTTGGCTTTTTTTTAGGGTTTTTTTGGATTGCAGTAAGTATCCTTCCTATCCTTTTCTGTCTACGCAGATTGGGCCCCAGCGTTTGCTCATACTATTTTCTGTCTGTGTCTGTATTTCCTCTTGTCTAACCGCCATCACATGTTTGACTGCTTCCTATGTTCTTTGGGGATCTGCTCCGGGGCAGATAGCTTTCCTCTTTCTATCTTTAGGTGTAGTTAGTTTCTCAGGCTGTGACGAGGCGTCTAGGACCAACGTAGGAACGCTCCACGGCTGCCTTTAGTTGTGGTGGTTAGTCAGGGTACTGCAATCCAGTAGATTCCAACCTCTCTGGTGTATTGCCGTTTTTGCCTGCTCTCCTCAGCTACCAAAACATAACATTGTAGTCAGTAATGGCCAGGAATGACCTTGAGAGGAAGTGGCTGATGTCAACAATGAGGTGTGTGGTTCCGATACCAGAGAAAGGTATAAAGCCACAACTTAGAGGATAAGGTATTTGTTGTACAGGTGTTATAGGGAATATTTATTGTCTGAGGAAAAGTTCCGAAATATTCGATGGTGGAATATTGTAGTGCAATATGTTAGCATTGGAAGGAAAATTCCAACGGGGTCAAAAATATATTGTTTGAAAGCACATATTTTTCTAGGCCATAGATCTACCATGGAGCACTCTGAACAGTAGGTCATAAAGAAGTGGCTTAAATTTGGCACAACAGCAACATTACCTTGTGTAAACCTCTTTGCAGATACCCCTGCATGGTTCCCCTTCCCCCTCCATGCAGGGACACATGCATACTTACCAATGGCTGGGATGCATATAATATTACAGTACACCTTCTATCTAGTTGTCTACCAGTCAATAGCTGGTAGGCATCTTGTGTAAAAGGCACCCTCCCAAATAGACAGGTGCAAAGCAACTACAGTTTCATTGGCAGTGCGTAGTCTACTAGAGAAGTTGTGATTTGTGAAGTTCCTGGTCCTTGTGCGGTCAGTCCTGATTTCGTAGTTCCTGGTCCTAGTGAGGTCAGTGCCCAAACCTCATCCTCTGGTCCGTGTGCAGGCAGTCCCTGAATTAATATATGAGACCCATGTGTCTGAACTTGTGCCTATCTGAGTATTCCATGTGTCCGTACTGTCCTATCAGTCTCCGAATCAGCCCTGGCTGAGTCTCCATGTCAGTAACCGATCTACCCATGGATCCAGAACTTAGTAGTCTGAAGAGAACCTAAGTCTGTACCGTGTCAGTAACCATTCTGTAGATGATCTAGAACTTAGTAGTCTGGATAGAGCCCGAGTCCTATCCCTGTCTGTGAACCTGACCCCTGGGTAGCAGATGCAGTACTGGGGACTGCCTAGGAGTAGTACGTGGTGGCCACCTGCAGCTCAAGCCTGACTCCACTATCAGAAGCTCCATTAAACACCAGACAGACACTTAGCTACACCCCTCCTATGCAAGCCCGGAACAGTGGGTCCATGTACTACATATGTCACCTGCATGCGTAACACCTAAAACTAGTCGTCCTTCAAAAATGTATGAAACGTTATGAAGAAAACTATGAAGAAAACTGGTGAAGGGCTGCCATGTAGCCTTCAAAAACATTAAAAGAGCTGCAGGAATTTCTGGCAAGTACTGATTGCGTGCTGTGTGTGACAACAATCTTCCGTATTCTTCATATGTCTGGCCTGTGAAGTAGGGTGGCAAGACGGAAGCCTTTTCTTACAAAGAAAAACATCCAAGTCCAGCTATCTTTTGCCAAAGCCTACATCAAGTTGGAAAAAAACATGTGTGAAAATGTGTTATGGTCTGATGAGACCAAAGTGGAACTTTTTGGACATAATTTCAAAAGGTGCAAATATAAGGAGGTGGACAGGAGCAGTGCTGCCGATTCGAGGAACGCTCTGGGGCCAGAACTATCGGGGCCGTCATCACTGTTGCAGGGGGATGACTTGTCTGTGTGGGGAAAACCTGAGCACCTGACTGAAGTTGGCGTGGGGGACATAAAAGTAGCCGAACAGAGCAGGAAAAGGTTGACTCCTTAACTACCTCCAATGACGCCAGCCCTTTAGAGACTGCCTGACTCACATACCCTTTATCGAGTGTCCCTCCATGAACCAGACCCAAAACGTGCAGTGCAGCAGACGTACCGTCTTCTCCTGAGCTTTGTGATTCCGTGCAAGGCCTTGTCACCCCTGCGGCCTGTACGATGTTGTGCTCCCGGTGTACCACGTTCTCCTTGAGGAACCAGCGGAAGGAACTGTACCCACGCTCCAACGGACCCAAGATCAATGGACTCAAGACCAAAGGATCCAGATATTTCGGCATGGTCAGGAGACAGTGCATCTCGTTTCTACACAGCAGAGCCAGAGACTTTGTTCACGGATTGCGATGCCGTCGGGAGCTGTTCCAGCCACTCCCCAACCAGAACTCCAATCGATAAGTCTTTACCTTCACTTTTCCCCTTGTTACGGTTATTGTGTAATTCTTCATTTGCTGAATCACCTCTCTGTGTGGAGGTTTCCTATGAATTCATATATAACAAGAAAATTCCTGTTAACCCCCTTCTCTGCCTCCTGCTGTTCACTGTATCCGACGAACCTTTACACAAAGTCAACACTGTGTATCACCAGAAGAACGCCATCCACACAGGGAAGCATGGTGGGGGCAGCATTGTGCTTTTGGGCTGTTTTTTGTCATCTGGAACTGGGGCTTTAGTCAAGATTGATGGAATTATGAACATTTCCACATATCAGTCAATTTTGGATTAAAATTTTCACGCCTAAAAAGCTGGAGATTAACTTATGTCACCTTTCAACACGACAATGACTCGCCAAATCAGCAAAAGAATGACTTCAGTAGAAGAAGATCTGAGTTTTGGAATGGCCCAACCTGAATCCAAGTGACAATCCGTGAGTGTCCTGAAGATGACGCTGTACACAGGAAATGCCCCAATCTGACCAATGGGCAGCTACTGCAAGGAAGAGCGGGCAAAGATCACAAATTCTAGATGAGTCATGCTGATAGACTCCAGCCCAAAAAGACTGAATGCTGTCAGAAATTCAAAGGGAACTTTAACAAAGTATTAGTGTAAGGGTGTGCAGATTTAGTCAAACACAGTATTTTTATTTTTCCACCCTAAAAGATTTAAACTTTTATATAAATTGAATTATACAGATTATGGTCAACATTAAAAGTGGAAAAAGTTTTTTTACAGGACAACAACCTGCCGTTTTATAGACTTTTTATATCCACTGTACACCCCTGGGGCATACCCATACATACAATAGTACAGCTTCTGTGGACAGACCCTCATCTAGAAGCCATTATTAGGGAATATTTACAGCGTCTCCTTTCCTTGTAAAATTGTCAATTGAAACGTATTTAATTGCAGACGAAGTTCGGATGATAAAAGAAAGCTCGTCGTCACCCCGGGCTCGGTCATAAAGGGTGAAACCTGCAGAATTTTATGACTGTTAGAAAAATCATATTAGTTTTACAAGGGCATTTATTAGCGAGCGATACAGTTCTCCTTCGCCGCGATGTTTACTGCTCACATATCAAAGCAAATATTTGCGCCAAATCTGTTGTAAACAGAAGTATTTGTCTCCTGTAACTTCAGCGTTGATGTCACCGGCTCCGTATTGATCAGACGGAGAATGTGAGGAGTTATTCACTGTCTGCGGGAAATCTTACAGTTCTCTACTTCTTTAGGGTTCATTGTGAGTTCATTACACAAGATGGAGGTGTCACTTAGAGCTACGGGGCCCTAAATCCAAACTAATTCTAGGGCCCATGTGCCATTTATAATACCAATGTCTTCCTATTAAATTCTGAAATTGTAAAGTGTTTGGTTAGATCCTGACAAGATCATCTTTGGGGTGACACCATCTGGGAATGTCCCCTATTAAATGTTCAAAATGCCTCTAGAATGAGAACTTTTGGAGATGGTGATGTTAAGCTATGCACCATTAATACTTTGGGATAGTGGCTGCAATCTAGAGACTGTTAGATAGTACACTGCTCAAAAAAATAAAGGGAACACTCAAATAACACATCCTAGATGCAGCATCCTTCAGCATGACCAGTTTGGCAGTGGGTCAGTAATGGTGTGGGGTGGCATTTCTTTGGAGGGCTACACAGCCCCCACGTGCTCACCAGAGGTAGCCTGACTGCTATTAGGTACCGAGATGAGATCCTCAGACCCCTTGTGAGACCATATGCTGGTGCCGTTGGCCCTGGGTTCCTCCTAATGCAGGACAATGCCAGACCTCATGTGGCTGGAGTGTGTCAGCAGTTCCTGCAAGATGAAGGCATTGAAGCTATGGACTGGCTCGCCCAGTCCCCAGACCTGAATCCGATTGAGCACATCTGGGACATCATGTCTCGCTCCATTCACCAACACCACAGACTGTCCAGGAGTTGGCGGATGCTTTAGTCCAGGTCTGGGAGGAGATCCCTCAGGAGAACATCCGCTGCCTCCTCAGGAGCATGCCCAGGCATTGTAGGGAGGTCATACAGGCACGTGGAGGCCACACACACTACTGAGCATCATTTTGACTTGTTTCCACTTTAATTTTGGGGGTCTCTCTGAATCCAGGCCTCCATTGGTTCAAAAATTTGATTTCCATTGATGATTTTTGTGTGATTTTGTTGTCAGCACAATTAACTTTGTACAGAACATAGTATTTAATGAGAATATTTCATTCACTTAGATCTAGGATGTGTTATTTGAGTGTTTACTTTATTTTTTTGAGCAGTGTATTTTACCACCATAAGGTGCCAAATAACCATATTACATAGTGCATAGATGTAAGGAAGAGGACCGGGCTTCAGGTACCTGTACCAGGCCGGGTCCGGAACTGTTGAGGCTGCCTCCCCTGTTGCCTGGGGGAAGAAATGAGGAGCCGGACCAACCTCATGACATGGGGAGGCAGGGTGAGAAAAGAAAAAACGCGCGCAGCAGCGGACAGTTTGGCGCCAACCAGCTGCAGCGCGCAGCAAGGTGAGCAGCGTGCTACGTCCTCTGATAGCCGGCGCTGCAACAGGCCATGTTGGTTGGTCCCCGCCGTCCGTAGTGGGACCGCTGTGCAGAGAGGTGCCATGCGCTCTGTAACTGCCGGAGAAAGAAGTGCCATGCGCTTAGTGACTGTGAGTACCGCGCACGTGAACAGGACGGAGAGCCGGGCACCGGACAGACTCTTGCGGCCTCCCCTGCTATTTTCCTCAGGCCTGTTTCCGTACGACTCTGGGAGCGCTGCGGCCTTGTTTGCTTTGGCCGCACTTGTTTATGGACTAGGGGCTCAGCGGAAGGTACTGGAGACCGACCGCTGCCGCCAGAAGACGGACCACCGTTTAAATGAGCCCATCTGAACACATCCCCCCCAGACTCTGCTGGTTCTACAACCCCTGCGGGATCATCTGCTGCAGAGGATCATACAGGACATGATCAGTTCTTTCATTGGACTGCTCTCGTTTTACTTTTACTGCTTTTACCATTTACTCTTTAACCGTTTACCTCCCTGAGAGGAGTGAAAAAAACCTGTTCTATTAAATTGTTACATTTTGTTAACCCTTGCTCTGCCTCCGGCCTGTCACTGCGTCCCCCAACCAGCTTACATAAATATCAGTGATGTAATGTACAGTGTCCAAATACCATTGCCAGGGTGAAGAGCATTGAAATGTACTGAGATAAACAGAAATTCAGGATGATGCCAACACACAAAGCATTGCAAAAATACATAGTGCTCAAATAATACTGCCATATAACACTCCTCTAATACCATTATACAGTGCTCAAATAAAATCACCATAGAGGGGTCAAATAATCCCATCATACATTGGTCAAATATTACTACTGTATAGAGCTCAAATAATTCCACCGTGCAGCTCTCAAATACCACTTTCTAGCGCTCATATAATGCCACTGTACAGTGCTCAAATAATACTGCTATACAGCACTCACATATTACCACCATTCAGTGCTCAAATAATATCACTGTACAATGCTCAAATAATACTGCTATACAGCACTCACGTATTACCACCATTCAGTGCTCAAATAATACCACTGTACAGTGCTCAAATAATACTGCCAGTAAACACTCTAATATTAACACCAAACAGCGCTGATAAATTACTGCCATAGAGTACTTAAATAATTCCACTAGACAAGCTGTTTAATAATACCATTATACAATTCTGAAATAATACCACCATATAGTACTAATATAATGACACCATATGGTGGTAATAAAAGCATAATACTGTAAGCAAAAAATACCAACAAACAGGTCTCAAATAATACTACAGTACAGTGGTCATGTAATCCAACTATACAGTGGTCATATAATACCACATAAGAGACCTCAAATAATATAACCATACAACTCTCATATAATACCACTGTAGACTTCTCAAATAATACCACCATACAGGGCTGAAAAAAAATTCCACCCCAGGGTGACCAAATAATACCAACATACAGAGCTCAAATAATACTACTACGATACAGTGGACATGTAATATAACCATCCAGTGCTGAAATAATGCCACTATATACAGTAGTTCTCAAATAATAACACCAAAGAGCACTGAAATAATTCCACCGTACAGTGACCAAATAATACCACTGTACAGGGCTCAAATAATATTACAAAACAAACCAAAAAAACCCTCATATAATGATTAAATAAAATGACCATATAATAATCAAATAATACTAGTGTAGAATCCTCAAATAATCCCACCATACAGTGCTAAAATAATTCCACCATAAAGTGCTCATATAATACCACCATACAGTGCTCAAATAATACCACACAGTTACCAAATATTACCACCGTGATGCACTGAAATAATACCACCATGCAGACTACTACCATACAGTACTCAAATAATGCCAATGTACCATCCTTTAATATTACCTCCACACTGTCATGATTCCGCCACTCACGGTGTTCTAGGGATGCAGTGATGAGTGACAGCCACCTCATGGGTTCAGGGGGCGTGCTGGGCTGTCAGCACCATGAGTGACAAACCAGCCACCCAATATGCCTGGGCTCGCTGGATTTCTTCCAGGTGTCACCCGTTCTGGGTGATTACCTAGCTATCTGACCATGGTCAGACCATTGTCATTCGTAGCTTTGCTCAGTGTTGTGCTTACCTTTTGCTCTGTGTTCAGTTATTTAGCTCTCTGTTGCCTGACTTCATACTTTGCCTTTTGACCATTCTTTTTCCTTACCCTTTCGCCTTTGATGCGCTCTCCTGGTATCTGACCCCGGACTCCTTGAATTCCTTCTCAAATCTTGTCTGTGAGAATTGACTGTACACAAACAACTCTCAAATGCCACCACTGTACTCAAACAATACTACCACCATACAGCATTTAAACAATACAGCGCTCAGATAAAGCAACCTTATAATATTCAAATTATACCTACGGTAATAATCATTTTTAATCAACAAAATTCGCCAAGTTGATTTAATTTTTTTTATCTTAAATGAAAAAGTGACTACAAAATAGTGCCGCAATCCACACACTGTGGCTTCAAAGCAGATATCGGGCTCCTCATAGGCATTTCGTAGCTTAATTTTTGTATTAAAGAGACTTTTTGTAGTATTACTGCTCAAATAATGGCTCTCAGCATGCCCGCAGCAGCTCTGTGAGGAGTACGACTATTTATCTACCGCAAAAAAAGGAGGATTGTGTTATCTGTGAGAAACGCTAACCTTTCCGAGCTTCTAGAAAACTTTTAGATCGAGATGCATTCAAAAAATGACTTAAAGGCAGCATCATTTCCTGTGGTTCTTAGATCTGTTCTCGCTGGCGACGATGCAACTGCAATAAAGTCATAATTACGAGAAGAACAGAAAAGCCATTTGTTTCATCGCACAAGTGTCTGTCGCTGGTACAGCGGCCGCTGACACTTCACTTGTAGCTGATGAGGTCAAACAATATTTATTCTATAGACTGCTTTACACTTTACACTGATATAGTTTATTTCACTTTCTAAATGTAGAATTGAGCACATTTCTAAAAAAAAAGTCTTCTTTACATATTTTCTACAATTTGGCTGCTGTAGAGTTCATGCCACTTCATCACATAGATGGCTGTCCTGCTGCTACTAACATAGAATACAGCAACTCACTGCTTTTGCTGAGTATTATCTCACTTTCCCTTTCCTCAGAGTTAGAGATAACAGCAGGGAGGAGGAGAAGAGTTTATACTGCAGATAAGAGCATGGAGAGGCGATGGACATATAAAATGGAGATATCAGTTAAAGGGACTTACCAGGCTGTTCATACCCAGTGCTCAGACCGGGACAGCCAAAGGACAGGAAACAGTGTCATATTGCACCGCGCATTTCATTGTAGATAGTATCTGTATCCTCAGTATGCAGACATGTTTTTCATACTATTATGGAATAATTGGAATAGGCTCAGTCTTCCACCATTCAATGTGTGCGTCTGAGCAACAGGACATAGCTGCTGCGCGGAGTCTCAGTCTACTGGTTTCACAGAACAGAACAGTCCATTGGGGGACGATGCTAGGTGAGCAGGATTTTGTCAGTCATTACTTATGCAGCGCACTGTGGGGCATCGTACTGATTGGGGGATTGTGATGGCATAATAATGTATGTTAAGGACTGTGGGGCATCATACTGGGTGTTTGTGGAGTCACCGTAGACAGTACGTTGTGTGTGGTAGTGAAGTTATGATACTGTGTGTGGCGCTGTGGGGCATCATACTGTGTAAAGGGCTGTGGGACTATATTGTGTGTAGGAGCTGTGGAATCATCATGTGTGCTGGGCTGTGGGGGCATCATACTCTATCAAGGGCTGTATGAGTATATTGCGTGCATGAGCTGTGGGAGTCATACTGTGTCTGGGCTGTGGGCTCATTGTATAATGTGTGTGGTTGTGAGGTCATCATACTGTGTCTGGGGCTGTGGGGTCATCATACTGTGTCTGGGGCTGTGGGGTCATCATACAATGTGTGTGGGGCTGTGGGGTCATCATACAATGTGTGTGGGGCTGTGGGGTCATCATACAATGTGTGTGGGGCTGTGGGGTCATCATACTGTGTCTGGGGCTGTGGGGTCATCATACAATGTGTGTGTGGTTGTGGGGTCATCATACTGTGTGTGGGAATGTGGGGTCATCATACTGTGTCTGGGGCTGTGGGGTCATCATACTGTGTCTGGGGCTGTGGGGTCATCATACAATGTGTGTGGGGCTGTGGGGTCATCATACAATGTGTGTGGGGCTGTGGGGTCATCATACAATGTGTGTGGGGCTGTGGGGTCATCATACTGTGTCTGGGGCTGTGGGGTCATCATACAATGTGTGTGTGGTTGTGGGGTCATCATACTGTGTCTGGGGCTGTGGGGTCATCATACAATGTGTCTGGGGCTGTGGGGTCATCATACTGTGTCTGGGGCTGTGGGGTCATCATACAATATGTGTGGGGCTGTGGGGTCATCATACTGTGTCTGGGGCTGTGGGGTCATCATACAATGTGTGTGGGGCTGTGGGGTCATCATACTGTGTCTGGGGCTGTGGGGTCATCATACAATGTGTGTGTGGTTGTGGGGTCATCATACTGTGTCTGGGGCTGTGGGGTCATCATACAATGTGTGTGGGGCTGTGGGGTCATCATAATGTGTGCAGGGAAGTGGTGGCATCATACTCTGTCAAGGGCTGTATGAATATACTGTGTGTAGGAGTTGTGGGTACATACTGTGTGTGTGGTTGGGGTCATCATACAATGTGTGTGGGGCTGTGGGGTCATCATACTGTGTGTGGGGCTGAAGGGTCATCATACTGTGTGTGGGGTTGGGGCATCATACTGTGTGTGGGGCTGTGGGGTCATCATACAATGTGTGTGGGTCTGTGGGGTCATCATACAATGTGTGTGGGGCTGTGGGGTCATCATACTGTGTATGGAATGTGGGGTCATCATACTGTGTGTGGGGCTGTAGGGTCATTGTACAATGTGTGTGTGGTTGTGAGGTCATCATACTGTGTGTGGGGTTGGGGCATCATACTGTGTGTGTGGTTGTGGGGTCATCATACAATGTGTGTGGGGCTGTGGGGTCATCATACAATGTGTGTGGGGCTGTGGGGTCATCATACTGTGTGTGGGAATGTGGGGTCATCATACTGTGTGTGGGAATGTGGGGTCATCATACTGTGTGTGGGGCTGTGGGGTCATTGTACAATGTGTGTGCAGCTGTCGGGTCATCATACCATGTGTGTGCGGCTGTGGGCTCATCATACAATGTGTGGGGCTGTGGGGTCATCATTCAGTGTGAGGGGATGTGGGGGCATCATACTGTGTCAAGGGCTGTATGTGTATACTGTGTGTAGGAGTTTTGGGGTCATACTGTGCTTGGGGCTGTGGGGCATCATACTATGTGTAAGAGCTGTTGGGGTATCATACTGTGTACAGGTATCAGATTGGTCCGACACCCTGCACCCTCACTGATCAGCTCTCTACAGCTCCTACTGTAGCTGGATGTTCTCCATGTATTGAGCTGAAATTGCCCAACTCCACACACTGTGTTGTGGCCACTCTGTCATCAGGAGCTGCATCAGCGGTGGTGCCAGATGGTGGATCCCCACGGATCGGTTATCCATGACCTATCTTATAGGTAAGTCATCGTGTAATCGAATATTCAAGTCCAAGGCAACTCCTTTAATTGTGACTGACAGTGAGGTGATGCAACCAGTCCAGTGATGACCCAATGTGACAAACTTCGGATAAAGCAGATTCGCTTTAATTTAGCTGGGAAATTCGATTTACATTGAATTTATTTCATGCAAAATAAATGAGTTAAAAAAAATTGTTTCTAATGCGCTGAGGTCTCCCAACCCTAAAGCTTAATAAATAGAGGGGTGATAAGGGGTTAAATAAAGGCCTCTACTGTCTTTAGCTCTGGTCTTCACTCTACACTGGAGCCTTTGGCCGCTTGGCAGACCTCAATGCATGATGTGAAGTCATTCTGTCAAGACGAGTGTTGAGTCTCAGCTGGCGCCCCAAGTGCTGGCGACAAGTTAGGTGAAGAGCTGGAGAGGATGCTTAGGGGTGCTGCAGAAATAAGGCCAGGTAAGCGGTGAGGTCAGTTTGATATTTTATTGTTTTATAACCATTTCCTGACCCATTTGAATCCATCAAAATGGTGGCAGGCTGCTGGCAAATTGAATTCCCCAAAATTTGCGAATATTGCAAAATTCAAAATGAATTTGATCAGTTTAGAACCGACTTTCTCATCCTCTGGCATGTTACAAAACATTACAAAGTGGCTGAACTGGATAATTTACCTTTATCATATAATCCCCCATCACTGTACCGCATAATTCATGTTCTAAAACCGCTGTATCCTGGATTACTTTCTATCCCCTGTATGACCCTTTCTATCCCCTGTATGACTCTTGCCAACCCTGCCTGTCCATGTATTTAACATACCTGCCGGCATGGACTTGCACAGCTGCTGCTTGGGTGAATAATTGCCGGTCATGTCTTCCCACAGTGTCCATCAAGCCATTATGGCACGTCCCATTAAAGGTCCCAGTCATTTAATGCTATGTCTGATAAATAGCGATGGCGGCTTTATAATTACCACGTAGGGGTTGTACTTTCCTGCACTTGAGGAATGGGACAGCCCAGCTTGTTAATAGCATATCATCATGGCCGCTGTACTGTGGGATAGGGTTGGTTGCGTACAGGGAAAGCCTCGTGTTTCCTGCTATTGATAAGGTTGTCTTATCCACTTATTAATAATGTACAAATGCAGTGTGTAATGAAATCCAATTACCAAAGCAATTTATCACTGTGCTCCATTACACACAGGCCGGTCTTCTGGTCATACGTGCGTACAACGAGCCGGCAATGATTATAAAGGGTTGTTATATACAGTTACAATCAAAATTATTCATCCCCCATTGCAAATTCTGTTCATTAGTAACATTTACATTTTTTTTTTGTTGTTGGCAATAAATCACAATATAAAGAGGGTCTGTTACACCCAAAACTCAAATGAAATACTTTATAAATTCATATAAGAAACGTCTCCCCTATAAAAACCGTACCTGCAGTACCGAATTCACTCATTACATTTCATAAAAAAACTATTTTATTTTATGTGTTAGGGCTCATTCGGATTGAATTCGGACCAATATTATTCTTTGATTGGGTCTTCATCTGCTTTTTTTTTTCTTGCTTGGATCGAATCACGATCAGACTGGAAAAAAATCACAGCATGCTGCGATTGTAATCGGTATTCAGATTGCATCCCACAATAGAAGTCAATGGGTGCGAGGAAAAAAAAAAATATATATATGTACACACTGCTCAAAAAAATAAAGGGAACACTCAAATAACACATCCTAGATCTGAATGAATGAAATATTCTCATTGAATACTTTGTTCTGTACAAAGTTGAATGTGCTGACAACAAAATCACACAAAAATCATCAATGGAAATCAGATTTATTAACCAATGGAGGCCTGGATTTAGAGTCACCCACAAAATTAAAGTGGAATGTAATGTCCTTAAAACAAGTCAAAATGATGCTCAGTAGTGTGTGTGGCCTCCACGTGCCTGTATGACCTCCCTACAGCACTGTGCATGCTCCTGATGAGGTGGCGGATGGTCTCCTGAGGGATCTCCTCCCAGACCTGGACTAAAGCATCTGCCAACTCCTGGACAGTCTGTGGTGCAACATGATGTTGGTGGATGGAGCGAGACGTGCTATCACAGATGTGCTCAATTGGATTCAGGTCTGGGGAACGGGCGGGCCAGTACATAGCTTCAATGCCTTCATCTTGCAGGATCTCATCTCGCTATCTTATGGCAATCAGGCTACCTCTGGCGAGCACACCATTACTGTCCCACTGCCAAACCGGTCATGCTGAAGGGTGTTGCAGGCTGCAGATCGCTCTCCATGGCGTCTCCAGACTCTGTCACGTCTGTCACATGTGCTCAGTGTGATCCTGCTTTCATCTGTGAAGAGCACAGGGCGCCAGTGGCAAATTTGCCAATCCTGGTGTTCTGTGACAAATGCCAAGTGTCCTGCACTGTGTTGGGCTGTGAGCAGAACCCCCAACTGTGGACGTCAGGCACCCAGACCATCCTCATGGAGTCGGTTTCCAACCTTTTGTGCAGACACATGCACATTTGTGGCCTGCTGGAGGTCATTTTGCAGGGCTCTGGCAGTGCTCCTCCTGTTCCTCCTTGCACAAAGGAGAAGGTAGCCGTCCTGCTACTGGGTTATTGCCCTCCTACGGCCCCCTCCACGTCTCCAGAAGTACTGGCCTCTCTCCTGGTAGCGCCTCCAGCCTCTGGACATTACGCTGACAGACACAGCAAACCTTGCCACAACTCGCATTGATGTGCCATCCTGGATGAGCTGCACTACCTGATCCACTTGTGTGCGTTGTAGAGTCCGTCTCATGCTACCACGAGTGTGAAAGCACAACCAACTTTCAAAAGTGACCAAAACATCAGCCAGAAAGCATTGGTGCTGAGATGTGGTCTGTGTCCCCACCTGCAGAACCACTCCTTTATTGAGTGTGTCTTGATAATTGCCAATAATTTCCATCTGTTGTCTATACCATATGCACAAAAGCATGTGAAATTGATTGTCAATCCGTGTTGCTTCCTAAGTGGACAGTTTGATTTCACAGAAGTTTGATTTACTTGGAGTTATATTCTGTTGTTTGTGTTCCCTTTATTTTTTTTTGGCCAGTACATATAGATATCAGTGACACACACACACATATACACATATATATATATATAATATATATATATATATATATATATATACACACAGTACAGACCAAAAGTTAGGACACACCTTCTCATTTAAAGATTTTTCTGTATTTTCAGGACTATGAAAATTGTAGAATCACACTGAAGGCATCAAAACTATGAATTACCACATGTGGAATGATATACTTCACAAAAAAGTGTGTAGCAACTGAAATCATGTCTTATATTCTAGGTTCTTCAAAGTAGCCACCTTTTGCTTTGATGACTGCTTTGCACACTTTTGGCATTCTCTTGATGAGCTTCAAGAGGTAGTCACCGGAAATGGTCTTCACTTCACCTGTGTGCCCTGTCAGGTTTAATAAGTGGGATTTCTTGCCTTATAAATGGGGTTGGGACCATCAGTTGTGTTGTGCAGAAGTCTGGTGGATACACAGCTGATAGTCCTACTGAATAGACTGTTAGAATATGTATTATGGCAAGAAAAAAGCAGCTAAGTAAAGAAAAACGAGTGGCCATCATTACTTTAAGAAATGAAGGTCAGTCAGTCCGAAAAATTGGGAAAACTTTGAAAGTGTCCCCAAGTGCAGTTGCAAAAACAATCAAGTGCTACAAAGAAACTGCCTCACATGAGGACCGCCCCAGGAAAGGAAGACCAAGAGCCACCTCTTCTTCTGAGGATAAGTTTATCCGAGTCACCAGCCTCAGAAATCGCAGGTTTACAGCAGCTCAGATTAGAGACCAGGTCAATGCCACACAGAGTTCTAGCAGCAGACACATCTCTACAACAACTGTTAAGAGGAGACTTTGTGCAGCAGGCCTTCATGGTAAAATAGCTGCTAGGAAACCACTGCTAAGGACAGGCAACAAGCAGAAGAGACTTGTTTGGGCTAAAGAACACAAGGAATGGACATTAAACCAGTGGAAATCTGTGCTTTGGTCTGATGAGTCCAAATTTGAGATCTTTGGTTCCAACCACCGTGTCTTTGTGCAACGCAGAAAAGGTGAACGGATGGACTCTACATGCCTGATTCCCACCGTGAAGCATGGAGGAGGAGGTGTGATGGTGTGGGGGTGCTTTGCTGGTGACACTGTTGGGGATTTATTCAAAATTGAAGGTATACTGAAACAGCATGGCTACCACAGCATCTTGCAGCGGCATGCTATTCCATCCAGTTTGTGTTTAGTTGGACCATCATTTATTTTTCAACTGGACAATGACCCCAGACCCACCTCAAGGCTGTGTAAGAGCTATTTGACGAAGGAGAGTGATGGGGTGCTATGCCAGATGACCTGGCCTCCAAAGTCACCAGACCTGAACCCAATCGAGATGGTTTGGGGTGAGCTGGACCGCAGAGTGAAGGCAAAAGGGCCAACAAGTGCTAAGCATCTCTGGGAACTCCTTCAAGATTGTTGGAAGACCATTTAAGGTGACTACCTCTTGAAGTTCATCAAGAGAATGCCAAGAGTGTGCAAAGCAGTCATCAAAGCAAAAGGTGGCTACTTTGAAGAACCTAGAATATAAGACATATTTTCAGTTGTTTCACACTTTTTTGTAAAGTGTAATGTATAATTCCACATGTGATAATTCATAGTTTTGATGCCTTCAGTGTGAATGTACAATTTTCATAGTCATGAAAATACAGAAAAATCTTTAACCCCTTAACGACCAAGCCATTTTGTAGGTTAAAGACCAGGCCAATTTTTACAATTCTGACCACTGTCTCTTTATGAGGTTATAACTCTGGAACGCTTCTACGGATCTTGGAGATTCTGAGAATGTTTTCTCGTGACATATTGTACTTCATGATAGTGGTAAAATTTCTTCAATATAACTTGCGTTTATTTATGAAAAAAACGGAAATATGGCAAAAATTTTGAAAATTTTGCAATTTTCAAACTTTTAATTTTTATGCCATTAAATCAGAGAGATATGTCACAAAAATTAGTTAATAAATAACATTTCCCACATGTCTACTTTACATCAGCACAATTTTGGAACCAACATTTTTTTTGGTAGGAAGTTATAAGTGTTAAAAGTTGACCAGCAATTTCTCATTTTTCCAACAAAATTTACAAAACCATTTTTTTTAGGGACCACCTCACATTTGAAGTGAATTTGAGGGGTCAATATGACAGAAAATACCCAAAAGTGACACCATTCTAAAAACTGCACCCCTCAACGTGTTCAAAGCCATATTCAAGAAGTTTATTAACCCTTTAGGTACTTCACAAGAATTGAAGCAATGTGGAAGGAAAAAATGAACATTTAACTTTTTTTCCCAAAATTTTTCTTTCGACACAAATTTTTAAAATTTTGTCAAGGGTATCAGGAGAAAATGAACCACAATATTTGTTGTACAATTTCTCCAGAGTACACCGATACCCCATGTGTGGGGGTAAACCACTATTTGGGCGCATGGCAGAGCTCGGAAGGGAAGCAGCGCCATTTGACTTTTTTGGCTGGAATTGAGATTGGACGCCTTGTCGCATTTGGAGAATCCCTGTGTGCCTAAACAGTGGAAACCCCCCACAAGTGACCCCATTTTGGAAACTAGACCCCCAAAGGAACTTATCTAGATGTGTTGTGAGAGCTTTTAACCCCCAAGCGCTTCACAGAAGGTTATAATGTAGAGCCAGAATTAAAAAAATCATATTTTTTCCACAAAAATGATCTTTTCATCCCAATTTTTATTTTCCAAAGGACAAAAGGACCCCAAAATTTATTGTGCAATTAGTCCTGAGTACGCTGATACCCCATATGTGGGGGTAAACCACTATTTGGACGCATGGCAGAGCTCGGAAGGGAAGCAGCGCCATTTGACTTTTTTGGCTGGAATTGAGATTGGACGCCATGTCGTATTTGGAGAGCCCCTGTGTGCCTAAACAGTGGAAACCCCCCACAAGTGACCCCATTTTGGAAACTAGACCCCCAAGGAACTTATCTAGATGTGTGGTGAGAACTTTGAACCCCCAAGGGCTTCACAGAAGGTTATAACATAGAGCAGTAAAATTAAAAAATGTTATCTTTTCCACAAAAATGATCTTTCCACCCCCAATTGTTATTTTCCAAAGGGTAACAGGACTCCAAAAGTTATTGTGCAATTTGTTCTGAGTACGCTGATACCCCATATGTGGGGGTAAACCACTATTTTGACGCATGGCAGAGCTCGAAAGGGAAGGAGCGCGTTTTTCAAATGCAGACTTTGATGGAATGGTCTGCGGGTGTCATGTCACGTTTGGAGAGCCCCTGATGTGCCTAAACAGTAGACACCCCCCACAAGTGACTCCATTTTGGAAACTAGACCCTCAAGGAACTTATCTAGATGTGTGGTGAGCACTTTGAACCCCCAAGTGCTTCACAGAAGTTTATAACGTAGAGCCGTGAAAATAAAAAAATCATATTTTTTTCCACAAAAATAATCTTTTTGCCCCCAAATTTTTATTTTTATAAGGGTAACAGGAGAAATAGGACCCCAAAAGCTATTGTGCAATTTGTCCTGAGTACGCTGATATCCCATATGTGGGGGGGAACCACTATTTTGACGCATGGCAGAGCTCGGAAGGGAAGGAGCACCGTTTTTAAATGCAGACTTTGATGGAATGGTCTGCGGGTGTCATGTCGCGCTTGGAGAGCCCCTGATGTGCCTAAACAGTAGAAACCCCCACAAATGACCCCATTTTGCAAACTAGACCCCCAAGGAACGTATCTAGATGTGTGGTCAGCACTTTGGACCCCAAGGGCTTCACAGAAGTTTATAACGTAGAGCCGTGAAAATAAAAAAATCATATTTTTTTCACAAAAATGACCTTTTTGCCCCCAAATTTTTATTTTTCTAAGGGTAACAGCAGAAATAGGACCCCAAAAGCTATTGTGCATTTTGTCCTGAGTACGCTGATACCCCATATGTGGGGGGGAACCACTGTGATCGTCTTACTGTGATCTTTGGGAGGCAGAATGAACAAATCCACAAAAGGTGAAGAATTGGTTTTGTTTTTATGCCATTCCTCGTGCGGTATTAGTGATTAGGCGACTTTATTCCTCGGATCGGTGCGATTACAGCGATACCAGATTTATACCCTTTTTTCATGTTTAGCTTCTGTCACACCCTAAAAGATGCTTTTTTTGGAATAATTTTTTGTAAGAAATTTTTGCATCGCCGTATTTTGAGAGCTATAATTTTTCCATATTTCGGCCGACAGAGTTATCTGTGGGCTTATTTTTTGCGGGACGAGCTGACGTATTTATTGGTACCATATTCGGGCAGATAATGTTTTTTGATCGCTTCCTATTCCGGTTTTTGTGGAAGCAGAATGAACAAAAACCAGCAATTCAGGAATTGTTTTTTTTTTTTTTTTTTCCTCCGTTCCGCGTGTGGTAAAATTGATAAAGCAGCTTTATTCTTCGGGTCACTACGATTACAGCAATACCTCATTTATATATTTTTTTATGTTTTGGCGTTTTTTACACAATAAAAAATTTTATAGAAAAAATAATTATTTTTCATCAGTTTATTCCGCGAGCTATAACTTTTTTATTTTTTCACTGATGATGCTGTATAGCGGCTTGTTTTTTGCGGGACAAGATGACGTTTTCAGCGGTACCATGATTATTTATATCTGACTTTTTGATCGCGTGTTATCGCACTTTTTCCAAGCGGTATGATGATACCGCTTGGAAAAAGTATAATTTACTACTTTTTTGTGTTTTTTTTTTTACGGCTTTCACTGAAGGGGTTAACTAGGGTTACGCTTTTATATATGGGATTTTTACGGAGGTGGCGATACCTAACATGTGTATTTTTTTTGTTTTTTATTTTTTTATTACATAAAAATGTGTATTTTTTAGGGGATTTTTTTTAAATTATTTATTAATATTTTTTTTACAATTTTTTTTAAAAAAAGATTTTTTTTAACTTGTCCCTTTATGGGACTTTCACTTTTTTTACTTTTGATTGCAGTTACAATGCATTGCAATGCTCCAGCATTGCAATGCATTGTACCTATGGGGAAAGCTGCTGTGACCCTGATCACAGCAGCTTCCCGTAGCTAGATGACCCGGAGGTTGTCATGACAACCCCCGGGTCATCAAGGCAGACATCGGGCCCTGCAAATACATTGCAGGGCGCCGATCTGAGGCAGAGGGAGCTCCCGACCCTCTGCCTCCCCCCCTGAGCTCTGCGATGGCGCTCGATCGCAGCAGTCAGGGGGTTAACAGCCAGGGGCGGTGGGGGCGCCGCTCCTGGCTGTCAGTGCAGGAAGCTCGGCCACTGCAGCGCCGGCTCCTGCACTGATCGCGCTGGAGAAGCTGAAATTTCAGCTTCTCCTGCACGATCGCTGCTGTGTTTGGTCAGTCAGATTGACTGACCAATCACAGTGCTGTGGGTGCGGGGACCGACGGCAAAGGTCCCCGCACCGCTTGCCGTGCCTGTCAGCTGTCTGTGACAGCTGTCGGCACTGATCTACCACTGCGTGTTTACACGCAGTGGTAGATCAAAGGCATGACGTGCACAGTCCATCCTGGTGCCGGAACTGGCACCTTGCCATGACGGACTGTGCATGTCAGTGGACATTAAAGGGTTAAATGAGAAGGTGTGTCCAAATTTTTGGTCTGTACTGTATATGTATTTATATTGCATAGAGAGATAGATCGAAGAAAAGCCGGTAATACATAGGCCGTGTTCTGTAAAATCACTGCAGGAGCCGACAGGATATAAGAGATGGATTACATACAGAAAACACATATAGAATAGGTAGATATATAGATATCAGTGACAAATACAATTAGTACAGTGTGTGTGCAAAATACTGAACATGTATTTAATTAATAAAAGATTATTTATTGGAAAAAAATGACGTGGGTCCCCCTATAATTAGTAGCCAGCAATGACTATGCAGACCGCTGCGGGCTGATATTAATAGCCTAGGAAGGGCCATGGATACTGGCCCCTCTGGCTAAAAACATCAGCCTGCAACCACCCAGAAAACGCGCAACTATAAGATGCACCAATTCTGGAACATAACTTGCTCTTCCACATGCCCTGTAGCTGTGGGGTAATAGTTGGGGGTTGATGTCACCTTTGTGACATCAAGCCCGAGGTTAGTAATGGAGAGGCGTCAATAAGATGCCCCTATTACTAACCCCATAGTCAAATTGTAAATAAAATACAGACATCCTGTAAAAATGTCTTTAATTGAAATAGAGACACAGACGCCTTTTAATATTCTAAATTAAAACCATACTTACGACCTCGCCTAATTCCCCGAAGCCCTCGATCTCCTGTAATAAAAGTAAAATAGTAAACCAACAGTATACCATACCTGTCCATCGTTGTGTCCCACTCTGTAATCCATATCTGGGGATATACAGTTTTCAACCGGACAGTGCCAAGATGCGACCATCCCGGCTGAAAACCACTGGTAAATGAGGAGATGCAGGGAGCAGAGCTTCAGTGACTATCGGTGACGTCACTGAAGCTGCACTCCCTCACAGCCTGAACTGAGGTGACCTCACCACTGGCATTTTCCCACGGTCCAGAGGTCACCCCAGGTCAGGCTGTGAGGGACTGCAGCTTCAGTGACGTCACCGCTAGTCACTGAAGCTGTGCTGGCAGCATCTCCTCATTCATCATTGATTTTCAGCCGGGGCGGTCGCATCTTGACACTGTCCTGGTTGAAAACTGTATATCCCCCATATATGGATTACTGCGTGGCACAGAACGAAGGACGGGTATGGTATATTGTTGGATTATTACTTTATATTTATTACAGGAGATTGAGGGCTTTGGGGAATTAGGTGAGTATGTATGGTTTAATTTAGAATAATAAAGAATTCTGTGTTTTTATTTCAATTAAAGACATTTTTTCAGGGTGTCTGTGTTTTCTTATAATGTAACTATAGGATTAGTAATAGGGGCATCTTATTGACGCATTGACGCCTCTCCATTACTAACCTCAGGCTTGATGTCACAAAGGTGACATCAACCCCCTCAACTATTACCCCACTTGCCACCGCTACAGGGCAAGTGGGAAGAGCAAGGCTATGTGCCAGAATTGGCGCATCTTATAGATGCACCTTTTCTGGGGTGGCTGAGAGCTGATGCTTTAGCCGGGGGGGGGGGTGGCAGTATCCATGGCTCCTTCCTAGGCTATTAATATCAGCCTGCAGCTCTCTGCATAGCCATTGCTGGCTATTAATTTATAGGGTGACCCCACACCATTTTTTCCCGATAAATAATCTTTTATTAATTAAATACATGTCCAGTATTTTGCACACATACTGTACTAATTGTACTTGACACTGACCTCTACATATTTACCTATTCTATATGGATTTACAGTATGTCATCCATCTCTTCTATCCTATCGGCTCCTGCAGTGATTTTTCAGAACCTGGCAGGGTAATTACCGGCTTTTCTTGTATCTATCTCTCTATGCAATATAAATACATATATACATGTGTGTGTCACTGACACCTATATATACTGTATATGTATTCTATGTGTATATATCTATTCTATTCTAACCTGTCAGTGTGATTTTACTGTACACGAGTGGGAATTGCCAGCTTTTCTTCTATCTATCTATCTATCTATCTATCTATCTATCTATCTATCTATCTATCTATCTATCTATCTATCTATCTATCTATCTATCTTATATATGTGTGTTTTGACGAATATGAAAACGATTAGTAAATGTCATATTGAATTGCTGTATGTAAAAGCTCATGTTAAAATCGCATTGCAGTCTGATGTAAATTGGATGCTAGGTGTGAAAAATCGCATTGTACTTTCATAAAAAGTGCATAACACTCGCATTACACTCGTCATACTCTTCTGCATCAAAATCGGACCGATTTTAACCCCTTAATGTCCATTGACGCGCACAGTCTGTCATGGCAAGGTGTCAGTTTTGGCACCTTGACGGACTGTGCACGTCATGCAGGGCCGGCTCCAGGTTTTCATGGGCCCCGGCGAAAGAGTCTCAGTGGGCCCCCTAAACACAGACCACGATTCATGATGCACAGATACTGCAGAGATATATGAGTATAGCACAACGCCAAACACTTCTCTTCTTCCATTACGACTGATAGCTATTGTAAATTGTACAATAGCTCAAAAACCGCCAAATCCTCACAGCGCACAGTACAGACTGGACAGTACAGTCCTCCATACAATATTATGGGCACCACATAGTCTCCCCCTCATCACCCATATAATACCCCATGCAGGATGTCACCCCTCCATCCCCCATATAATGCTCCATACAGGATACTGGTCCCCATAGGGAACTACAGGCCGGTGAGTCTGACTTCTATACCAGGAAAGATCTTTGAACAAATTATTAAAGAACATGTATGCAAGTACCTGGATAAGAATGAAGTGATTAAACAGAGTCAGCATGGGTTTGTAACTAATAAGTCATGTCAGACTAACTTAATTTCCTTCTATGACAGAATCACTGACTGGGTGGATCAGGAAATGCTGTAGATATAGTATATCTTGACTTCAGCAAAGCATTTGACAAAGTATCTCACACAATCCTTATTGAAAAAATGACTAAGTATGGAATGGACAAGGCAACTGTTAGGTGGATTCATAACTGGCTTAGTGATCGGACTCAAAGAGTGGTTGTAAATGGCTGCACATCCAGTTGGAAGAATGTCTCAAGTGGGGTACCACAAGGCTCTGTTTTGGGCCCTGTATTGTTCAACATCTTTATCAATGATTTAGATGAAGGAATTGAGGGTAAACTGATCAAATTTGCTGATGACACAAAGCTAGGAGGGGTAGCTAATACTAGAGAAGAGAGAGAGAGGATTCAAAAAGATATACATAAACTGGAGCAGTGGGCAGCAACTAACAGAATGGATTTTAACAGGGAAAAATGCAAAGTACTACATCTGGGCAATAAAAATGAAAAAAGCATATACAAAATGGGAGGAATAGGGCTAAGTAACAGCACATGTGAAAAAGACTTGGGTATACTAATTGATCACAGACTTAACATGAGTCAACAGTGTGATGCAGCAGCAAAAAAGGCAAATGCAATTCTAGGATGTATCAACAGAAGCATACAGTCTAGATCACGTGAGGTCATTATTGCCCTCTACTCCTCTTTGGTCAGACCTCATCTGGAATACTGTGTCCAGTTTTGGGCACCACATTTTAAAAAAGACATCAACAAACTGGAGCAAGTTCAGAGAAGAGCCACCAGAATGGTGACCAGTCTGCAAACCATGTCCTATGAGGAACGGTTGCAGGATTTGGGAATGTTTAGCTTGCAAAAAAGAAGACTGAGAGGAGACTTAATAGCTGTCTACAAATATCTCAAGGGCTGTCACATTGTAGAAGGATCATCTTTATTCTCATTTGCGCAAGGAAAGACTAGAAGCAATGGGATGAAACTGAATGGGAGGAGACACAGATTAGATATTAGAAAAAACTTTTTGACAGTTAGGGTGATCAATGAGTGGAACAGGCTGCCACAAGAGGTGGTGAGTTCTCCTTCAATGGAAGTCTTCAAACAGAGGCTGGATAGACATCTGTCTGGGATGATTTAGAGAATCCTGCTTTGAGCAGGGGGTTGGACCAGATGACCCAGGAGGTCCCTTCCAACTCTACCATTCTATGATTCTATGATTCTATATAAAGCTCCATACAAAATATGGAGCTCTCCTCTACACTGTGCTGCGTTCTGCACTGTTACGGCTCAGGAAAGGGCGCCGTGGAAAGACTCCCATCATCATCATTGCCTGCTCATTATCATCATCACTGCCTGCCCATCGTCATCACTGCCTGCCCATCATTATCACTGCCTGCCCATCATCATCACTGCCTGCCCATCAACATCAATGCCTGCCCATCTCATCAATGCTGCCCATAATCATCATTGTCTCCCCATCAATATCATTGCCTGCCCATCATCATCACTGCCTGCCCATCATCATCAATGCCTGCCCATCATCATCAATTCTGCATAATCATCTTGTCTCACAGCAATATAATTGCCTGCCCATCATCATCAATCATCATTGTCTCCCCATCATCATCACTGCCCTCCCCCACCACCATCACACATACAGCAGACACACACACTGTCACACACACACACACACACAAACACACACACACACACACACAAAGCATCGCACGACATACACACAGAGACACATACACAGACACACACACAAACATCTCACCTGTCCGACGTCCGCGCGCTCACTGCCACAGCCGGCCGCTGAATGATGACGTCATTCAGCGGTGCTGCTGTGAGAGGAAGCGCCGGCGTCCTGCAGGCGCCCCCTGGAGCCCGGAGGCGGAGCTGCGGCAGCGGAGGCACGGGGAGATGTGAGTATTGAGCCGGCCGCAGCCGGGGCACTGAGCAAGCGGGGGGGACCCAGTGGCGGTGCTGACACCGCTAACGGGGGCCGGGGTGCCAGACGGCGAGTGGGCCCCCCCGCCTGCTCAGGGCCCCGGCACTTGCCCGCCGGCCCTGACGTCATGCCTTTGAACTACCACAGTGCCAAAAGTGCAGACAGCTGACAGGCACGGCAAGCGGTGCGGGTCCCCGCACCCACAGCGCTGTGATTGGTCAGTCAATCTGACTGACCAAACACAGCAGCGATCGCGCAGGAGATGCTGAAATTTCAGCATCTCCAGCGCGATCAGTGCAGGAGCCGGCTCTGCAGTGGTCAAGCTTCCTGCACTGACAGCCAGGAGCGGCGCCCCCGCCGCCCCTGGCTGTTAACCCCCTGACTGCTGCGATCGAGCGCGATCGCAGCGCTCAGGGGGGGAGGCAGAGGGTCGGGAGCTCCCTCTGCCTCAGATCGGCGCCCTGCAATATATTTGCAGGGCCCGATCTCTGCCTTGATGACCCGGGGGTTGTCATGACAACCTCCGAGTCATCTAGCTACGGAAAGCTGCTGTGATCATAGTCACAGCAGCTTTCACTATAGTTACAATACATTGCAATGCTGGAGCATTGCAATGCATTGTACCTGCAATAAAAAGTAAAAAAGTGAAAGTCCCATAAAGGGACAAGTTAAAAAAAAAACATTTTTTTTTAAAAATTTTAAAAAAAATATTAAAAAATAATTTAAAAAAAAATCCCCTAAAAAATACACATTTTTATGTAATAAAAAAACCAAAAAACAAAAAAATACACATGTTTGGTATTGCCACGTCCATAAAAATCCCATCTATAAAACCATAACCCTAGTTAACCCCTTCAGTGAAAGCCGTAAAAAATAACACAAAAAAGTAGTAAATTATACCGCTTGGAAAAAGTGCAATAACACGCGATCAAAAAGTGGGATATAAATAATCATGGTACCGCTGAAAACGTCATCTTGTCCCGCAAAAAACAAGCCGCTATACGGCATCATCAGTGAAAAAATAAAAAAGTTATAGCTCGCCGAAAAAACTGATGCAAAAATAGTTATTTTTTCTATAACATTTTTTATTGTGTAAAAAACGCCAAAACATAAAAAAAATATATAAATGAGGAATCGCCGTAACCGTAGTGACCCGAAGAATAAAGCTGCTTTATCAATTTTACCACACGCGGAACGAAGGAAAAAAAAAAAAAAAAAAACAATTCCTGAATTGCTGGTTTTTCTTCATTCTGCTTCCAAAAAAATCGGAATAGGAAGCGATCAAAAAACGTTATGTGCCCGAATATGGTACCAATAAAAACGTCAGCTCGTCCCGCAAAAAATAAGCCCACAGATAACTCTGTTGGCCGAAATATGGAAAAATTATAGCTCTCAAAATACGGCGATGCAAAAATTTCTTACAAAAAATTTTTCCAAAAAAAAGCATCTTTTAGGGTGTGACAGAAGCTAAACATGAAAAAAGGTATAAATTTGGTATCGCTGTAATCGCACCGATCCGAGGAATAAAGTCGCCTAATCACTAGTACCGCACGAGGAACGGCGTAAAAGATAAAACCAATTCTTCACCTTTTGTGGATTTGTTCATTCTGCCTCCCAAAGATCGCAGTAAGGCGATCACAGTGGTTCCCCCCACATATGGGGTATCGGCGTACTCATGAAAAAATGCACATCAACTTTTGGGTCCTATTTCTCCTGTTACCATTATAAAAATAAAATTTGGGGGCAAAAAGGTCATTTTTTGTGGAAAAAAATATGATTTTTTTATTTCACGGCTCTACGTTATAAACTTCTGTGAAGCCCTTGGGGGTTCAAAGTGCTGACCACACATCTAGATAAGTTCCTTGCGGGGTCTAGTTTGCAAAATGGGGTCACTTGTGGGGAGTTTCTACTGTTTAGGCACATCAGGGGCTCTCCAAGCGCGACATGACACCCGCAGACCATTCCATCAAAGTCTGCATTTAAAAAACGGTGCTCCTTCCCTTCCGAGCTCTGCCATGCGTCAAAATAGTGGTTCCCCCCCACATATGGGGTATCAGCGTACTCAGACAAATTGCACATAGCTTTTGGGGTCCTATTTCTCCTGTTACCCTTATAAAAATAAAAATTTGGGGGCAAAAAGATTATTTTTGTAAAAAAAAATATGATTTTTTTATTTTCACGGCTCTACGTTATAAACTTCTGTGATGCCCTTGGGGGTTCAAAGTGCTCACCACACATCTAGATAAGTCCCTTGGGGGTCTAGTTTCCAAAATGGAGTCACTTGTGGGGGGTTTCTACTGTTTAGGCACATCAGGGGCTCTCCAAACGTGACATGACACCCGCAGACCATTCCTTCAAAGTCTGCATTTGAAAAAGGTGATCCTTACCTTCCGAGCTCTGCCATGCGTCAAAATAGTGGTTTACCCCCACATATGGGGTATCAGCATACTCAGGACAAATTGCACAATAACTTTTGGGGTCCTGTTACCCTTTGGAAAATAAAAATTGGGGGTGGAAAAATCATTTTTGTGGAAAAGATATGATTTTTTAATTTCACAGCTCTACGTTATAACCTTCTGTGAAGCCCTTGGGGGTTCAAAGCTGTCAACATACATCTAGATAAGTTCCTTGGGGGGTCTAGTTTCCAAAATGGGGTCACTTGTGGGGGTTTCCACTGTTTAGGCACACAGGGACACTCCAAATGCGACATGGTGTCCAATCTCAATTCCCGCCAAAAAAGTCAAATGGCGCTGTTTCCCTTCCGAGCTCTGCCATGCGCCCAAATAGTGGTTTACCCCCATATATGGGGTATCAGCGTACTCAGGACTAATTGCACAATAACTTTTGGGGTCCCTTTATCCTTTGGAAAATAAAAATTGGGATGAAAAGATCATTTTTGTGGAAAAAATATGATTTTTTAATTTTATGGCTCTACGTTATAACCTTCTGTGAAGCCCTTGTGGTTCAAAGCTCTCACAACACATTTAGATAAGTTCCTTGGGGGGTCTAGTTTCCAAAATAGGGTCACTTGTGGGGGGTTTCCACTGTTTAGGCACACAGGGACTCTCCAAATGCGACATGCCGTCCAATCTCAATTCCAGCCAAAAAAGTCAAATGGTGCTGCTTCCCTTCCGAGCTCTGCCATGCGCCCAAATAGTGGTTTACCCCCACACATGGGGTATCGGTGTACTCAGGAGAAATTGTACAACAAATATTGTGGTTCATTTTCTCCTGATACCCTTGACAAAATTTAAAAAAATTGTGTCGAAAGAAAAATTTTGGGAAAAAAAGTTAAATGTTCATTTTTTCCTTCCACATTGCTTCAATTCTTGTGAAGTACCTAAAGGGTTAATAAACTTCTTGAATTTGGCTTTGAACACCTTGAGGGGTGCAATTTTTAGAATGGTGTCACTTTTGGGTATTTTCTGTCATATTGACCCCTCAAATTCACTTCAAATGAGAGGTGGTCCCTAAAAAAATGGTTTTGTAAATTTTGTTGGAAAAATGAGAAATTGCTGGTCAACTTTTAACACTTATAACTTCCTAACAAAAAAAAAATTGATTCCAAAATTGTGCTGATGTAAAGTAGACATGTAGGAAATGTTATTTATTAACTATTTTGTGTGACATATATAATTAAAAGTTTGAAAATTGCAAAATTTTCAAAATTTTTGCCATATTTCCGTTTTTTTTTATAAATAAACGCAAGTTATATTGAATAAGTTTTACCACTGTCATGAAGTACAATATGTCACGAGAAAACAGTCTCAGAATCGCTAAGATCTGTTGAAGCGTTCCAGAGTTATAACCTCATAAAGAGACAGTGGTCAGAAATGTAAAAATTGGCCTGGTCTTTAACCTACAAAATGGCTTGGTCGTTAAGGGGTTAAAATTGCTAGTGTGACTCCAGCCTTAATGTGAGGCCCTCAGAGCACTCTTCTCACGGCCAAGGTCTCAAAGCACCGTTTAGCTCCCTCCATTACAATCCTCTGAATCTTCAGTACTGCACACTCTGACACTGCAGAAGCAGAGAGCTCACACACTGTCAGTGCAGACTGGAGCTGCAGACAGTGTGTGCTGCAGACAGGAGAAGGAGATGAGAGTGTGCCTACACTGTCACCTCGAGTGCTCAATGCTTCTTTAATTTGAGTTTTGTGGGTGACAGACTATCTGTAAATCTCTCATTTTAGACAGTAGTAATGAAGCATATGCTTAAAAACACCCTGCCCACAGTGAAGTATGGTGGCAGCTTCATGAGTCATGCAATGAAGTATGCCAGTGATGTCTACAGTGAAACATAGAGGTGGCTTTGTGTTGCTTAAAGAGAAGCATGAGGGTGGCTCAGTGATGTCTAAAGTGAAACATCACGTGAAACATCACAGTGGGTCGGTGATGCTTACAGTGAAACATGATGGCTCAGTGATGCCTAGAGTGAAGCTTGGCGTCGGCATGACTATTCCTAAAGAGAAGCATATTGGTGAATTGGTGATGCCTACAATGCAGCATGATGGGCTATGGAGGCATTTCAAGCATAGGGGAGACTATGGAAGCATCATATTGAGTAAGAAATATGAGGAAACATTTATATGGTGGCATCATACTTTTTGTAGGGATCTCTGGGGACAATCGTACTGTGAGGCAGCATTACATTATGTGGTAGACATCATACTTTATGTGGGCCATCATACAGTTCTGCAGGGGACTACGGGGGTCATCATTCTGTGTGTTGGGGCAACAAGGGGGCATCATGCTGTACGTCTGAAGAAATATTTGCAGCATCATACTATGGAGGAGTTGCAGGCTTTATACCATGTTGTGATGTGAGGAGCATAATATTGTGAGTTTGGGGACAATGTGGGGGCATAAAACCGTGTGAGAGAGGATAGCAGGGGGCCATGAAAACAGCACTCTACTGTGAGCGAACACTACTGAGCTTCAGTAGGAGCAATCTATAATATAACGCTGGGAGCGTCCCTCTGTCCGAAGCCTTTATAGACTGTGCAAGCGCGACTCACCTCCAGACAGATTGAGGCATCCAGCGGTGAGGACTGTGTATGGTGCCGGAGATCGCGGTATGCGTACTGGATACATACCGCGATCTCCGGCGCCATACTCACATACCGGGAGGAGTGTTGCCTCGGCGCTTCTCTTCTCCCGGGGCAGGAGACCAGGAGTGCGCGTCGGAATCGCACATGCACATAGCGCTATCCGGCGCCATTTTGCTGAAGACACATTTACAGTGTGTCTTCAGCAATATGGCGCCAGACAGCGTGGTATGGGCATGCGCGTACTCCGGCGCCGCTCTCCTCCCTCGGCGTCCAGCAGAACGGAACAGCGCTGGAGCACAGGGAAGAAAGGTGAGTATAAATGTTTGTTTTTTGGGGGCTATGTGTGCAGTTTAATAGCGGTGAGGGGACCATGCATATCAGGATAGGGGGGTGAGGGGACCATGCATACCAGGATAGGGGGTGAGGGGACCATGCATATCAGGATTGGGGGTTGAGGGGACCATGCATATCAGGATTGGGGGTGACGGGACCATGCACATCAGGATTGAGGGGTGTGGGGACCATGCACGTCATGATTGGGGAGTGAGGGGACCATGCATACCAGGACTGGGGGGTGAGGGGACCATGCATATCAGGATTAGGGGGTGAGGGGACCATGCATAATCAGGATTGGAGGGTGAGGGGACCATGCATGTCAGGATTGGGGGCTGAGGGGGTACCATACATCCTACGATAGGGATGAGGGGGGACCATGCATACCAGGATTGGGGGATGAGGGGACCATGCATACCAGGATTTGGGGGTGAGGGGACCATGCATTCCAGGATTTGGGGTGAGGGGACCATGCATACCAGGATTGGGGTGAGGGGACCATGCATACCAGGATTTGGGGGTGAGGGGACCATGAATTCCAGGATTTGGGGGTGAAGGGACCATGCATACCAGGATTGGGGGTGAGGGGACCATGCATACCAGGATTGGGGGGTGAGGGGACCATGCATACCAGGATTGGGGGGTGAGGGGACCATGCATACCAGGATTGGGGGGGTGAGGGGACCATGCATACCAGGATTGGGGGATGAGGGGTACCATGCAAACCAAGATAGGGGATGAGGTCACCATGCATACCAGAATTGGGAGGTAAGGGGTGCCATGCATACCAGGATTTGGGAGGTGAGGGGGTACCATACATCCTACGATAGGGATGAGGGGACCATGCATACCAGAATTGGGGGGTAAGGGGACCATGTATAACAGGATTGGGGCTGAGGGGACCATGCATGCCAGGATTGGGGGTGAGGTGACCATGGATTGCGGGGTGAGGGGACCATGCATACCAGGATTGGGGGGTGAGGGGACCATGCATTCCAAGATTGGGGGTGAGGGGACTATGCATACCAGGATAGGGGGGTGAGAGAACCATGCATACCAGGATGGGGGGAGAGGGGACCATGCATACCAGGATAGGGCGGTGAGTAGACCATGCATATCAGGATTGGGGCTGAGGGGACCATGCATATCAGGATTTGGGGTGAGGAGACCATGCATACCAGGATACGGGGGTGAGGGGACCATGCATACCAGGATGGGGGGTGAGAGGACTATGCATACCAGTATTGGGGGTGAGGGGGCCATGCATACCAGGAATGGGGGATGAGGGGTAACATGCATACCAGGATAGGTGGGTGAGGGGTACCATGCATACCAGGATTGGGGTTGAGGGGACCATGCATACCAGGATTGGGGGTGAGGGGGTACCATATATCCTACGATATGGATGAGGGGGGACCATGCATATCAGGATTGGGGGTGAGGGGACCATGCACATCAGGATTGGGGGTGAGGAGACCATGCATACCAGTATACAGGGGTGAGGGGACCATGCATACCAGGATGGGGGGTGAGAGGACCATGCATACCAGTATTGGGGGGTGAGGGGGCCATGCATACCAGGAATGGGGGATGAGGGGTAACATGCGTACCAGGATAGGTGGGTGAGGGGTACAATACATACCAGGATTGGGGATGAGGGACCATGCATACCAGGATTGGGGGTGAGGGGGTACCATACATCCTACGATATGGATGAGGGGGGACTATGCATACCAGCATTGGGGGTGAGGGGACCATGCATACCAGGTTTGGGGGGTGAGGGGACCATGCATTCCAGGATTGGGGGGAGGGGACCTTGCATTCCAAGATAGGGGGGTGAGAGAACCATGCATACCAGGATAGGGAGGTGAGGGGACCATGCATATCAGGAATGGGGGTGAGGGGACCATGCATATCAGGAAGGGGGCGAGGGGACCATGCATAGCAGGATGGGGTGAGAGGACCATGCATGCCAGGAATGGGGGGTGAGGGGGCCATGCATACCAGGATTGGGGGATGAGGGGTAACATGCATACCAGGATAGAGGGTTACCATGCATACCAGGATTGGGGGTGAGGGGACCATGCCTACCAGAATTGGGAGGTAAGGGGTACCATGTATACCAGGATTGGGGATGAGGGGACCATGCATACCAGGATTGGGGGGTGAAGGGTACCATACATCCTACGATAGGGATGAGGGGGGACCATGCATACCAGAATTGGGGGTGAGGGGAACATTCATACCAGAATTGGGGGGTGGGGGGACCATGCATTCCAGGATTGGCAGGAGGGGACCATGCATACCAGGATTGGGGTGGTGAGGGGACCATACATACCGGGATTGGGGGGTGAGAGGACCATGCATACCAGGATTGGGGGTTGAGGGAACCATGCATACCAGTATATGGATGAGCAGGTACCATGCATACCAGGAAAGGGAAGAGGGGGTACCATGCATACCAGGATTGGGGGATGAGGGGACCATGCATACCAGGATGAGGAATGGGGTGCCATGCATACCAGATTTGGGTGGGGAGCATACATACCAGGATAGGGATGAGGGGTACCATGCATACCAGGATAGGGATGAGGGGTGTCATGCATACCAGGATAGGAGGGGGCAGCACATACCAGAATGGGAGACCATATACCTATAAAAGCTTGCCACCCGGGCCTAGAACGGGTTCATAACTAGTATCTCTACATGTGCACAAAGAAACGAATGGGCAAACATAGAGAAATGTCTCACAGGTATGTTTCCCTCTATCCTAACTATCAATATTGGGAAGTACGCTGCAGTCATACAGGTTATGTAGAGGGTTAGTCTGTGATCAGTGATATGTCATAGTGGTAGCGCGGTGCAGTCACACAGTTATGTAAGGGTTAGTCTGTGATCAGTGATGATGTCATAGTGGTAGCATGGTGCAGTCACACAGTTTAGAGAGGGTTAGTCTGTGATCAGTGATGATGTCATAGTGGTAGCACATGGGGCAGTCACACAGTTTATGAGAGGGTTAGTCTGTGATCAGTGATGATGTCATAGTGGTAGCACGATGCAGTCACACAGTTCATGTAGAGGGTTAGTCTGTGATCAGTGATGATGTCATAGTGGTAGCATGGTGCAGTCACACAGATTATGTAGAGGGTTAGACCCGTGATCAGTGATGATGTCATAGTGGTAGCACGTGCAGTCACACAGTTTATGAGAGGGTTAGACTGTGATCAGTGATGATGTCATAGTGGTAGCACGGTGCAGTCACACAGTTTATGAGAGGGTTAGACTGTGATCAGTGATGATGTCATAGTGGTAGCACGGTGCAGTCACACAGGTTATGTAGAGGTTAGCTGTGACCAGTGATGATGTCATAGTGGTAGCACGGTGCAGTCACACAGGTTTATGTAGAGGATTAGTCTGTGACCAGTGATGATGTCATAGTGTAGCACGGTGCAGTCACACAGTTTATGCAGAGGGTTAGTCTGTGATCAGTGATGATGTCATAGTGGTCAGCACGGTGCAGTCACACAATTTATGCAGAGGGTTAGTCTGTGATCAGTGATGATGTCATGTGGAGCACGGTGCAGTCACACAAGTTATGCAGAGGGTTAGTCTGTGATCAGTGATGATGTCATTTGTGGTAGCACGGTGCAGTCACACAGGTTATGTAGAGGGTTAGTCTGTGATCAGTGATGATGTCATAGTGGTAGCACGGTACAGTCACACAGGTTATGCAGAGGGTTAGTCTGTGATCAGTGATGATGTCATAGTGGTAGCACGGTACAGTCACACAGGTTATGTAGAGGGTTAGTCTGTGATCAGTGATGATGTCATTGTGGTAGCACGGTGCAGTCACACAGGTTATGTAGAGGTTAGTCTGTGAACAGTGATGATGTCTAGTGGTAGCACGGTGCAGTCACACAGTTATGTAGAGGATTAGTCTGTGAATCAGTGATGATGTCATTGTGGTAGCACGGTGCAGTCACACAGGTTATGTAGAGGGTTAGTCTGTGATCAGTGATGATGTCATTGTGGTAGCACGGTGCAGTCACACAGATTATGTAGAGGGTTAGTCTGTGATCAGTGATGATGTCATAGTGGTAGCACGGTGCAGTCACACAGATTATGTAGAGGTTAGTCTGTGATCAGTGATGATGTCATGTGATAGCACGGTGCAGTCACACAGTTTATGTAGAGGTTAGTCTGTGATCAGTGATGATGTCATTGTGTAGCACGGTGCAGTCACACAGTTTATGTAGAGGGTTAGTCTGTGATCATGATGATGTCATAGTGGCAGCACGGTGCAGTCACACAGTTATGTAGAGGGTTAGTCTGTGATCATTGATGATGTCATGTGTAGCACTGGTGCAGTCACACAGATTCATGTAGAGGTTAGTCTGTGATCATTGATGATGTCATAGTGGCAGCACGGTGCAGTCACACAGTTATGTAGAGGGTTAGTCTGTGATCATTGATGATGTCATAGTGGCAGCACGGTGCCCTCACACAGATTATGTAGAGAGTTAGTCTGTGATCAGTGATGATGTCATAGTGGTAGCACGGTGCAGTCACACAGTTATGTAGAGGGTTAGTCTGTGATCATTGATGATGTCATAGTGGAGCACGGTGCTCACACAGTTATGTAGAGGGTTAGTCTGTGATCAGTGATGATGTCATATGTGGTACACGGTGCAGTCACACAGTTATGTAGAGGGTTAGTCTGTGATCATGATGATGTCATAGTGGCTAGCACGTGCAGTCACACAGTTTATGTAGAGGGTTAGTCTGTGATCAGTGATGATGTCATTGTGGTAGCACGGTGCAGTCACACAGTTTATGTAGAGGGTTAGTCTGTGATCAGTGATGATGTCATAGTGGTAGCACGGTGCAGTCACACAGTTATGTAGAGGGTTAGTCTGTGATCAGTGATGATGTCATAGTGGTAGCACGGTGCAGTCACACAGTTTATGTAGAGGGTTAGTCTGTGATCAGTGATGATGTCATTGTGGTAGCACGGTGCAGTCACACAGGTTATGTAGAGGGTTAGTCTGTGATCAGTGATGATGTCATAGTGGTAGCACGGTGCAGTCACACAGTTTATGTAGAGGGTTAGTCTGTGATCAGTGATGATGTCATAGTGGTAGCACGTGCAGTCACACAGATTATGTAGAGGGTTAGTCTGTGATCAGTGATGATGTCATTGTGGTAGCACAGTGCAGTCACACAGATTATGTAGAGGGTTAGTCTGTGATCAGTGATGATGTCATTGTGGTACACGGTGCAGTCACACAGGTTATGTAGAGGGTTAGTCTGTGATCAGTGATGATGTCATAGTGGTAGCACGGTGCAGTCACACAGTTTATGTAGAGGGTTAGTCTGTGATCAGTGATGATGTCATTGTGGTAGCACGGTGCAGTCACACAGTTTATGTAGAGGGTTAGTCTGTGATCAGTGATGATGTCATAGTGGTAGCACGGTGCAGTCACACAGATTATGTAGAGGGTTAGTCTGTGATCAGTGATGATGTCATAGTGGTAGCACGGTGCAGTCACACAGATTATGTAGAGGAGTTAGTCTGTGATCAGTGATGATGTCATTGTGGGAGCTAGTGCAGTCACACAGATTATGTAGAGGTTAGCTGTGATCAGTGATGATGTCATTGTGGTAACAGGTTGAGTCACACAGTATGTGGGTTAGTTGTGATCAGTGTAGTCATAGTGGTAGCACAGTGCGTCACAGTTATGTGAGGGTTAGTCTGTGAGTGAGTTGCATAGGGTAGAAGTGCAGTCTGACAAGATTTGTAGAGGGTACGTTTGTGATCAGTGATGTATGTCATTGTGGTAGCACGTGCAGTCACACAGGTTATGTAGAGGGTTAGTCTGTGATCAGTGATGATGTCATTGTGGTAACACGGGCAGTCACACAGTTTATGTAGAGGTTAGTCTGTATCAGTGATGATGTCATAGTGGTAGCACGGTGCAGTCACACAGTTATGTAGAGGGTTAGTCTGTGATAGTGATGATGTCATAGTGGTGCACGTGCAGTCACACAGTTTAGTAGAGGTTAGTCTGTGATCAGTGATGATGTCATAGTGGAGCACGGCAGTCACACAGTTATGTAGAGGGTTAGTTGATCAGTGATGATGTCATAGTGGTAGCACGTGCAGTCACACAGATTATGTAGGGTTAGTTGGTCAGTGATGATGTCATTGTGGTACACGGTGCTCACACAGTTATGTAGAGGTTTAGTCTGTGTCAGTGGGAGCATGTGGTACAGGTGCTAAGGTTATGTGAGGTTAGTCTGTGCTGATGTGTCATTGTATGGGAGTCCAAGTTATGTAAGGGTGTCTGTGACAGTGATGAGTCATAGTAGCACGGTGGTCACGTTCATGTAGAGTTAGTCTGTGACTAGTGAGCATAGTGGTAGGGTGCGTCACAGATTATGTAGGGGTAAACGTGCAGTGATATGCTTGTGTAGCAGGTGCAGTCACAGTTATAGGGTTATCTGTGATCAGTGATGATGTATGTGGAGCACGTGAGTCAAATTTATGAGAGGGTTAGTCTGTGATCAGTGATGTATGTGGTAGCGGTGGTACATTTATGCAGAGGTGTCTGTGACATGTGATGTCATGGGTAGGTTCAGTGCCAAGTTCATGTGAGGGTTAGCCGTGATAGTGAGGGTTAGTGTGATCGTGAGTTCACAGGTAGTAGGAATTAGTCAACAGTGATGTGTAGGGTTAGCAGTGCATCACACGTTTGTAGAGGTTAGTCTGTGATCAGGATAGTCATAGTGGTGCATGCAGTACAGTTTATGAGAGGTTGAGTACGGTATGTGAGGTATGTTCATGTGGTGCAGGTGCAGTCACGTTATGTAGAGGGTTAGTCTTTCAGTGTGATGTCATAGTGGAGCACGGTGTAACACACAGTTATGTAGAGGGTTAGTCTGTGATCGTGATGATGTCAGGGTAGCACGGTGCAGTCACACAGTTTATGAGAGGGTTATCGTGATGAGTGATGTGTCATTGGGTGCAGTGCATACAGTTATGAGAGGGTTAGTCTGTGATCATGATGATGTCATAGTGGAGCACGGTGCAGTCACAGGTTATGTAGAGATTGTCTGTGATCAGTGTGATGTCATGTGGTAGCAGTGCAGTCACAGTTTTGTAGAGGGTTGTCTGTGATCAGTGATGATGTCATTGGGTAGCACGGTGCAGTCACACAGTTTATGTAGGGGTTAGTCGTGTGATCAGTGAATGTCATGGTAGCAACAGGTCACACAGATTATGTAGAGGGTGTAGTCTGTTCATGATGTCATGGTGCACGGTGCAGTCACACAGTTAGTAGAGATTTAGTCTGTGATCATTGTGTGTCATGTGGTACACGGTTGCGTCACAGTAGTTGTAGAGTTAGTTGTGATGTGATGACGTGTGGTGCACTTGTGCAGTCAGTTGTGAGAGAGATGTTATTGTGCACTGTGATGTACCATGTTGTAGCACGGTGTCTGTGTCATGAAGTTTAGTGGGTTGCAGTGATTACAGGTGTGTCGATAGTGGGGGGTCAAGCAGATTAGGGTAGACGGGTTAGTCTTGTTCAGTGTATGTATGGTAGTCTGTGAGTGGTCGCACAGTGTTAGTCAGAGGGTTATCTGTGATTGAGATGTCATAGTGGTAGCAGTGGATGTCACTAGATTAGAGGTGCTTGTCCAGTTATGTAGTGTTAGGTGCAGTGATCAAGCATTGTAGAGAGGTAGTCTGTAGTAGAGGTATTGTAATCGTGAGTCACTTTGGTGAGGGTTGTCCTGAGTCATGATGATGTCATGTGTAGCACGATGTGATCAAGTGTAGAGGGGTTAAGGTTCAGTGAGAGTTCATTGTGTAGAGTGTGGTACACAGTTAGTAAAGGGTTAGTCTTTGATAGTGATGATGTCATGATGTTAACGGTGAGTCACAGGTTATGTTAGAGGGTTAGTTTATCAGTGATGATGTCAAGTGGTAGCACGTGCAGTACACAATTATGAGGGTTAGTCTGTTATGTAGAGATGTAGTCATAGTGTGCACGGATGAGTAGCACGGTTGATAAGTTATGTAGGTTGTCTTCAATGATGAGTCATGTGTAGCACGAGTGCAGTCACACAGTTTATGTAGAGGGTTGTCTGTATCAGTGATGATGTCTAGTGGTAGCACGGTGCAGTCACCATTAGTAAGAGTGTAGTATGGGTTAGTCGTGACGGTAGATGTCAAGTTAGCACGGTTAGACAGTTTATTATGAGGGTTATCTTGTGTAGTGAGAGTTATGTGGTAAACAGGTGCAGTCAACAGTTTGATGTAGGGTAGTGGCATCAATGTGATGTCATAGTGGAGCAGTGTGAGTCACAGGTATGTAGAGGGTTAGTCGTGTCAGTGATGATATTGTTCAACGGTGCAGTCACACAGTTAGTGAGAGTTATGTGATCATGATGATGTCATAGTGGGCACGTGCACACAGATTATGTAGAGGGTTAGTCTGTGAGTGATGATGTCATAGTGGTAGCACAGTGCAGTCACACAGATTATGTAGAGGGTTAGTCTGTGATCAGTGATGATGTCATTGTGGTAGCACGTGCAGTCATACAGTTTATGTAGAGGGTTAGTCTGTGATCAGTGATGATGTCATAGTGGTAGCACGGTGCAGTCATACAGTTTATGTAGAGGGTTAGACTGTGATCAGTGATGATGTCATTGTGGTAGCACGGTGCAGTCACACAGATTATGTAGAGGGTTAGTCTGTGATCAGTGATGATGTCATAGTGGTAGCACGGTGCAGTCACACAGTTTATGTAGAGGGTTAGTCTGTGATCAGTGATGATGTCATAATGGCAGCACGGTGCAGTCACACAGATTATGTAGAGATAGTCCAGAAATCGGTCAGAAGGTAAGAATAATCCCTGTCTTCTAATTTTACTTGCCTTTCTTTTACCCTGTTCTTTAACCATGTTCACATTTGCCCTCACCGTTTTTGCTCCACTAATCTTCACTCTCCTTCGCTATCCCCAAACCCCTGCAAGCTCCAACCTAATAACTGTCTCCCCCTCTCTCCTACCCCCCCACATCGCCTCATCTGCAGACCTGCTTCTTAACCTCAGACCTCTCCCACTAAAATATAACGTAAGCCGCTCACTCTCCTTCACCCATCTGCCTCATACATCCCACTAATCCTCACCCCTATACTTCTCACAGTAAGAGAAACTACCGCAATCCCTCACACTTAAAACCTGTGCCACTAAACCCTACCCCCCAGCTTTCTCTCTCTGGAGCACTCTGGAACGCCCGCTCCGTCTGCAACAAGCTCCACGTGATCCACAATCTCTTTACCTCCCGCAACCTCTCCTTCCTGGCCCTCACTGAGACCTGGCTGACGCCCGCTGACACGGCCTCCCCTGCTGCACTGAGTTACGGTGGCCTCCACTTCACCCTCACTCCTCTCTCTGGCAACAGACAGGGTGGAGGCGTGGGTTTCCTTCTTTCTAAAAACTGCTCCTTCAACCGTATCCAAACCCCATCCTCCCTTCCTTTGAGGTCCACTCGGTCCGTATCTACTCTCCCTCTAATCTCCAAATGGCCGTCATATACCGACCACCGGGCTCAGCCACTGCCTTCATTGACCAATTCTCCACTGGCTTCTTCACTTTCTCTCTGCTGACATCCCCACCATTATCATGGGTGACTTTAACATCCCTATTGACACCCGCCAGCCAGCAGCCTCCAAGCTCCTGTCACTTACTTCATCCTTTGGACTTACTCAGTGGTCCTCCACAGCCACCCACACAGACGGACATACATTAGACCTCATCTTCACTCGCCTCTGTTCCCTATCTAATCTCACAATCTCTCCCCTTCCCCTATCAGACCACCACCTACTCATCTTCTCATCCCTGTCCTCTTCACCTGCCCCCTATGTCCAGCCACTGGCACATCCTCGCAGAAACCTCGCACACCTAGACATTCACAGACTCTCAGACTCTCTCCTACCTCTGTCCTCCATATCTTCACTCCACGACACAGACAGCGCCACCACTTTCTATAACACCACCCTCACATCTGCCATAGACTCAGTCGCCCCTCTCACGCACAGCAAAGTGCGACAAATCAATAGGCAACCCTGGCACAACAATCTCACCAAAAAACTTTGACAATCATCCAGGGTCGCGGAGCGGCATTGGAAAAAAACACACCTGCCAGACGACTTCACTGCTTTCAAACAAGCTACACTTGCCTTCAAAATAGCCCTCACCTCTGCTAAACAGACCTATTTTGCAAAGCTTGTATCTTCATTATCCTACAACCCAAAACAACTGTTCAGCACATTCAACTCTCTCCTCCGCCCACCACTGCCACCTCCAACTCCCCTCATCTCTGCCGAGGACTTTGCCACCTACTTCAAAAATAAGATCGACCAAACAAGGCAAACCTTTACTGTTCCACCACCCCAACCACTCCATATACCAGACCTCTGTCCTTCCCTACTAACCTCCCTCTCCAACATCACTGAAGGAGAGCTTACTCACCTCCTTTTCAAATCTCACCTCACCACCTGTGCACTTGACCCCATCCCTTCCCACCTGCTCCCCAACCTCACTAACACGCTCATCCCAGCCCTAACCCATCTCTCCAACCTATCGCTATCTTCTGGTACCTTTCCCTCTGCCTTCAAACATGCCACCATCACACCCATCCTCAAAAAAACAAACCTTGACCCAACTGCTATGCCCAGCTATCGCCCAATATCATTGCTCCCGTTTGCTTCCAAACTCCTTGAGCAGCATGTCCACGCTCAACTTTCCTCCCACCTCTCATCTAACTCTCTCCTTGACAACCTCCAATCTGGCTTCCGCCCCCACCACTCCACTGAAACTGCCCTGACCAAAATTACTAATGACTTACTCACAGCTAAAGCTAACAGACAGTTCTCCATCCTCCTCCTCCTTGACCTGTCATCTGCCTTTGACACAGTCGACCACTGCCTACTGCTACAGATTCTTTCTTCCCTTGGCATCAAAGACCTTGCCCTGTCCTGGATAGCCTCTTACCTTTCCGACCGCACATTTAGCGTCTCCCACTCCCACACTACCTCCTCATCCCGCCCTTTCTCTGTTGGAGTCCCTCAAGGCTCTGTCCTGGGGCCCCTACTTTTTTCCATCTATACCCTTGGCCTAGGACAACTCATAAAGTCCCATGGCTTCCAGTACCACCTGTATGCGGACGACACTCAGATCTACCTCTCTGGCCCAGATGTCACCTCTCTGCTGTCCAGAATCCCGGAGTGTCTACAGCCATATCCTCCTTCTTCACCTCTCGCTTCCTAAAACTCAATGTTGACAAAACCGAACTCATCATCTTTCCTCCATCTCATGTATCTTCCCTACCCGATCTATCTATTATGGTAAATGGCATCACGATCTCTCCTGCACCTGAAATCCGCTGCCTCGGAGTAACTCTCGACTCTGCCCTGTCCTTCAAACCACACATCCAAACTCTTTCCACCTCCTGTCGCCTCCAACTTAAAAACATTTCCAGAATCCGTCCCTTCCTCAGCCCTCAATCTACTAAAACTCTTGTGCATGCCCTCATCATCTCCCGCCTCGATTACTGCAACATCCTCCTCTGTGGCCTCCCCGTCAACTCTCTTGCACCACTCCAGTATGTCCTCAACTCTGCTGCCCGACTAATCCTCCTCTCCCCTCGCTACTCCCCTGCTTCTCCCCTCTGCAAATCCCTCCACTGGCTCCCAATTCCCCAACGAATCCAGTTCAAACTACTAACACTGACCTACAAAGCCGTCCACAACCTGTCCACTCCCTATATCTCTGAACTAATCTCCCAATATCTTCCTTCACGTAATCTTCGATCCTCCCAAGACCTCCTACTATCCTCCACACTTATTCGTTCCTCACACAACCGCCTCCAAGATTTCTGCCGAATATCCCCCATCATCTGGAATTCCACGCCTCAACATGTACGATTATCCACCACCCTTGGATCCTTCAAACGGAACCTGAAAACCCATCTCTCCAGGAAAGCCTACAGCCTGCAATAACCATTCCGCCTCGCCGCCACAACCCGAGCTTCCGCCTCGCTGCCACCTCACCGCCACCACCCGAGCTGCCGCCTCGCTGCCACCACCAGAGCTGCCGCCTCGCCGCCACCACTACCAGAGCAGTCGCCACCACCAGAGCTGCCGCCTCGCCACCACCAGAGCTGCCGCACCCCGACCTTCTGTTTCTTCCCCATTATCCCGTAGAATGTAAGTCCGCAAGGACAGGGTCCTCTCCCTCTGTACCAGTCTGTCATTGTAAATTTGTTTACTGTAAACGATATCTATAACTTTGTATGTAACCCCTCTCATGTACAGCACCATGGAATTAATGGCGCTATAGAAATAAATAATAATAATGTAAGGGTTAGTCTGTGATCAGTGATGATGTCATAGTGGCAGCACGGTGCAGTCACACAGTTTATTTAGAGGGTTAGTCTGTGATCGGTGATG
>JARQOD010000001.1:8954624-9020494 GCA_033576555.1 Oophaga sylvatica | reverse complement strand
ATGTCATAGTGGAGCACGGTGCAGTCACACAGTTATGTAGAGGGTTAGTCTGTGATCAGTGATGATGTCATAGTGGTAGCACGGTGCAGTCACACAGTTTATTAGAGGGTTGTCTGTGATCAGTGATGATGTCATAGTGGTAAGCACGGTGCAGTCACACAGTTTATTAGAGGGTTAGTCTGTGATCAGTGATGATGTCATAGTGGTAAGCACGGTGCAGTCACACAGTTTATGTAGAGGTTAGTCTGTGATCAGTGATGATGTCATAGTGGTAGCACGGTGCAGTCACACAGTTTATGTAGAGGATTGTCTGTGATCAGTGATGATGTCATAGTGGTAGCACGGTGCAGTCACCAGTTTATGAGAGGTTAGTCTGTGATCAGTGATGATGTCATTGTGGTAGCACGGGGCAGTCACACAGTTTATGTAGAGGGTTAGTCTGTGATCAGTGATGATGTCATAGTGGTAGCACGGTGCAGTCACACAGTTTATGTAGAGGGTTAGTCTAGTGATCAGTGATGATGTCATAGTGGAGCACGGTGCAGTCACACAGTTTATGTAGAGGGTTAGTCTGTTGATCAGTGATGATGTCATAGTGGTAGCACGGTGCAGTCACACAGTTTATGTAGAGGTTGTCTGTGATCAGTGATGATGTCATAGTGGTAGCACGTGCAGTCACACAGTTTATGTAGAGGGTTAGTCTGTGATCAGTGATGATGTCATAGTGGCAGCACGGTGCAGTCACACAGTTTATGTAGAGGGTTAGTCTGTGATCAGTGATGATGTCATAGTGGTAGCACGGTGCAGTCACACAGTTTATGTAGAGGGTTAGTCTGTGATCAAAGATGATGTCATTGTGGTAGCACGGTGCAGTCACACAGTTTATGTAGAGAGTTAGTCTGTGATCAGTGATGATGTCATAGTGGTAGCACAGTGCAGTCACACAGACTATGTAGAGGGTTAGACTGTGATCAGTGATGATGTCATAGTGGTAGCACGGTGCAGTCACACAGATTATGTAGAGGGTTAGTCTGTGATCAGTGATGATGTCATTGTGGTAGCACGGTGCAGTCACACAGTTTATGTAGAGAGTTAGTCTGTGATCAGTGATGATGTCATACCAGGAGATGAGTGGAGAGGTAACAGTTAAGGTCTCTTCATGACATCATGTACACTTCTGAACACCCAGCAGGGGTGTGGAAGGGAGTGATTTCTAGTCAGTCAGTTTTCCTGTCCTTGGACAGAGTAGACGTGTCCAGTTTGAGCCTGTCATCAGTTCAGAACGTGGAGGCTGGTACAGGTGGTCTAATTCACCTTAGTCTAGTCAGAGCTGTGCCCCACTGGAAGAAAGACTGAACTATCTATTAAGAGTCGAGCAAATCGAAGGGCAAAGTGGAAGGAAGATTATTGGAAAAGTGCGTTTGGCTTGGAAAAGTCCTGCACATTGCTACCGGTCACTGGGGACCGAAGGATCACTATTAGCTACAAGCATAGTGAAGAGAAAACCAGAGATTTACCGGACCCTAGGTCGCGGCAAACAAGCCCTTATAGTCAGTACAGTAACTGGGTCAGGGGAAGTGAAGACTTTGAGTCTCTGCAGGACAAAATAAGAATTCAGCTCCCTCACAGAAAGGCTCCACCAAACCTGACTGGAAGTACAGCTTTGGATTAGCTGTAGTTATTGAGAGAACTACGCTGCAAGCTGGTTGTACTCATCATTGTGTTGAAAGTAAAGGAGGCCCCTAAGTTGCTTAGCTGTTGCCTCAAAGCTCATCCTCCACCAACCCCATCAGCCTCCCTGGGACCTGCTTGAACATCTTACAAGTAAAGGTAGGAAAGACGCGACCGTTGTGAGACTGAGTTATTATTGCATGCCTGCACAATCCCTACCTAACTCCCGATCTGAGGGACCAGTCCCACCTGTAGGGGACCCGACATCTAGCTGCATCACCATCCCCTCAGAGATCTACAGCAGCGCTGGTATAAATTACCAGAAGACTACAGGTGGCGTCACGAACTGTATATAAATCTATCCCCTGTAAATATTCCCCCAACATACGCCAGACCGCCAGGGCCACAGACCGACCACCGCTACCTGTGACAATCCCATAGACTTCTACGGGCTCGGCTCTGAGTACCCCATTGCCCTGGTAACCCACAATTGTGGTGGCGGGTCGACACAAAAACTTGGCGTCACGAACAGGATCCGAAACTTGCAGCATTGCGAGCCTGTGTGCCTGTGGAGTGTTTTGGCGAAAAAGACTGTTGCTGTTGTTTGGCGCCAAATACCGCCATATTTGCCGCCAGATTCGCGCCCTAAGGCGTTGGAGAAGAAGGTGGGCGTACCTGAAAGAGCGCGCAGAGTCTTGGACACGCCCCCGGCTCTGACTCAGCGGCAGGTCCTGCAACAGGAAGTGAACGCTCTGACATCAGAGCGCCTGCGACGAAGGTCCTGTTCCCACTGCGGTGCCTGTGAAGTAGCAGCGTCTGAAACAGGTAGGCTCCGTTTAACCAAGGGGGCGCTAAGATGTCACAACAACCGGCTGACAGTGCGGCCCCAGCCGAGGCCCCAATCCCGCACCGTCTGTTATTGTAGCGCCAGATGGGGGCGCAGGCCCTGCACCCAGTCCGGTAGTCCCGATCATGCCACTAACGCTCCATATATGCCTGGGGCGAAATGGCTTCCCCAATACAGCGGTGAGCCAGGCACATTAGCAGGCTTCAAGCGGAAGTTATGCAGCATCCTAGAAATGTACTCCATGCCTGAGAGACAAAAAGCTGCTGTGCTAATAGGGCAGCTAACTGGCGATGCTGAGAGGGAAGTGGAGACCTGGGATACCGTTGATCAGGAGTCGGTACCTGCGATCTTCCTGAAGCTACATGCCATATTTGAAGACCGCACAGAAACGGATCTCCGGATGGCCTTCTATCACTGTTCACAACAGCCAGGTGACAGCATCCGGGACTATGCTTGCCGACTACAGGGAGCCCTGAGAGCCCTCAAGCAAATTAACAATTTAAATGCTATCGACGAGAATAAAATGTTGAAAGAACAATTTATAACAGGGATTGAGATCCCCAGAGGAACGCAGAACTGTGAATTGGTGGTCCTTAGATCATCCTGATGCTACCTTTGATGCCCTAAAGGACATGGCAATAAGAGGCTGCGGCCCTGGGCAAACCTGAGGTGGCCACCCAACATCATCAGGGTGAAGTCACTCTGGAACCGGCAGTAACCCCCTGTTCCCCGCTAGTTGCAGAAACCAAAACGCAGGTGACACCTCCTAGTGAATTGGACTGTCTGCGCTCAGAGGTGCGCCAGCTGACTAAAAATCTGGCTGCTGTAATGAGTGCCCTGCAGGCGGAAAGAGGAGGAAGGGAAGATCTTGTTAGCTGACTGCCCAGAGGACGTTCCGTGGATGCACCGGAGAAGAAAGAAGACGTCGCCCCCCCGGAGGAGGACAACGCCCCCCAGGAGCAACCTCTGATCAACACCCTTTGTGAGAAAACTCTGTTTTCGCTGAACGGAAAGGTATCTGTCTACACAGTGTCTTTAAACGGGCAGAATGGGTCCGGGCCAAACCAGGAGAATACCGCAGGCCCCCTAGACTGGAACCGAGGTTGTGGGCGGGCGCCCTACCGTTTATTATTCTAGTGGTTTGTGTTCCAGCATTGTTAGACACTGGGTCGCGGGACCCAATACCTGATGCTCTATTTACAAGTACTGGTCAATGGAAGTCTTAAACCCCGAGCCTTGACTTTACTGTTATGCTTCGAATGGTCTTCCTGTAGAAGTACCGGAACAAAATGGTAGTGTAAAGGGGCAGAGAGGATTGAAAGACCAAGGCTTCTGGTAGTAAAGATGAAATGAGGAGAAGTTTTAAATATTAATTTTGGGTACTAACATTATCGGGAATTGTTTGGGAAAGTTGTGTTTTACTCCAAAGCTGTGAGATTGCCCGACCAAGGCGAGAGGAGTAATCCAAAGAGAGATCGGGCCCTGGTGTGTCAGCAGCAAGCGAAGCTTACCGACGGCGAAATTGGTTAATGTCGGGTCATTTACTAGATCCTTTGTGATACCCCAATGAGTGAAATGATCATTTGGTGAGGGAGGGCCCTAGGTCTGAGAGGACAGAATTACCAAGGTAGTAGAACCCCCATTGAAACATAGACCTCATTATGATGTAGAGGAGTGAAAAAGTGGTGATGAAAAAAAAAAGGGGTTTCCCGGTTTTTTCAATTGGGGAGATGAGAAAAAAATTCCCCCCCGTTATAAACCCCTTTGAAAATTTTTCCCCATGCTTTTTGATAAATTCTATTCCCCCCGGGCTGCCCCCTTTTAGACTTTCAAATAGAGGGGGCGGGGGAAACCCCGCAACTCAGGTGGGGGTTTGGTGCAAAAATCCTTTTTTGGGGGGAAAACCCCCCGCTCAAAAGCAAGGGGTATTACGGGTGGTGCAAAAAAAAAGCCCAATTTTTAAAAAAAAAAATCCACGGGTTTTTGGGAAAAAGGGGGGGGAAAAGTACAAAATATACCCCAAAAAGGCAATCACCCCCCCAAAAAAAGGGGTTTATGGGCCCCCCCCTCCAGTCTTTATCAGAAGGAAAAAAAATTTTTGGGGAATGATTAAAAAGTGGGGTGATAAGGGTTATTTTGCCCCCCCGGGGGGGGGCCCCTTTTTTTGGGTTTTTAAAAAAAAAGATGGGGAGGGAAATTTTTGTGTGGATTACAGGCGGGAAAAACCCCGCAAAACAAAAGGGGGATGCCCCCCCGTTCCATTTTATAGGGAAAAATATTGGTAAAAAAAGGGGGAAAAATTTTTTTTTTCCCCCCTTGTTTCCCCCTGGGGGTTTTTACTAAAAAGTGGTGGGCTGAGGAGGATGGGAGAAAAGGGTTTTCCCCCCCCCCCAATGGGGCTCGTGAGTTCAAAACAGAACCCGTTTGGGTCAGCACCCCCCCGGGAACATTTCGGAAAAAATGGAAAATGTTTTGGGACATAAAAATTTTTTAAAAAGTGGTCCCCCTAACGACTTTTCGTTTTATTCCAAGAATATGGGGGACCACTGAAGCCCCTGGCAAAGTAGGGGGTTTTCCCCCCCGGGTTTGGGGGATAAAATTTAAAAACCCCAAAAAAAATCCATCTACCAAGCAGAAGGAAAAATTTTGGGGGGAAAATTGTCGGGGGGAAAAGGGAGTGGGGGGGGAAACCCAGAAAAAGAAAACTCCCCCCGGAAGGGGCCCGGGCCCCCAAAAAACCCTTTAAAGGGAAAGGGGGCAAAATTTTTTGGGGGGACTAAGGGTTATAGGAGTTTTTTTTAAAAAGTTTACACGAAGAAGGCACTCCTTTCCCCCCCCCTTTTCCTGGGGGAAAATCCTTAAAGAAAAAAAACCCTCCCTTTAATTGGGGAAAAAAAGGGGGTAAAATTTTTCCCCCAAAAAGATGAAAGAGCCCCCTGGGGGGTTTGATGGTTTTTAAACCCCTATCCTGATTACACCCCTTTTTTCCTGTTGTACACCGCGCCAGAAAAAAAGGGGGGGTTTTTTCCCCAGTAAAAAGCAGAATGGCCAAGAAAAAGTCATGTTATTACAAAAAAACTCCCCGGGGGAAAAGGGGGGAAAACCGGGGAAAAAAATTTAAAATAGCAGCTTAAAAGCGGGTTTTTTTTGGGGGGGTCGGGGGCCATTAAAAAAAATTTTTTTAAGCATTTTTTGGCCCCCAATAATTTTACTCGTTTACGATAACAACCCGTTAACCCCCGGAAAAACCCCCCAAGCGGGGGGGCCATGGAGCAGCGATGGATGGTTTTGGTTTTTTCCAATTACCAGTTTACTATAAAAAAAACCGGGAAAAGGGGAAAAAAAGCTAATGCTTTTTGCTTTTTCCCAAAACCCCCAAAGGGGCTTGTTAGGGGAAAAAAATGGGAAAAGCCCGGGGGGGAAAAAATTGAGTCCCCTTTTCCCCTGAAAGGGGGTTTGCCCCCGAGAAAAAGGGTTTACAGAAAGCAGTAGGGGGCAACTTTAAAAACCTTTACCCCCTTTACAGGGGAAAAAAAGGGGGTCAGGACAGTGTTTTGTGGTCAGCCGCATCAAGGAGTTTTTTAAAAAAGGAAAGGGTTTTTCCCCCTTTTTGGAAAAAGGGTGCCCCGTCACCCCAATTTTGGGGAAAGGGGAAAAAAATTTTTTTTTTTTACCGTGAAAAAGTTTTGCAAAAAATTGTAACCCAAAAAACCCCTGAAATGGTTGGCAATCGTGGTCCCCAAGGCAGACTCCAAAGGTTTTTGGGGGAAACGTACCACGACAAGAGGAATTTTGGGGGGGAGAAAGTTTGGGGCCCCCTTTTAAAAATTGGGGGTTTTTTGGGGGGGGGGATGCGCAGCTCCTTTTTGGGGTTTTGGGGTCGGAACTTTTTGGGCCCTTTGGTTAGAAAAAAGGGGGCTACGGTATTTTGAAGGAACCCCCGAAACCCCACCCCGGGGATTTCCCCCGGAAAAATTTTGGGGCCCCCGGAAAAGCCCCAAAAGTGGGCCCAGTAGATCGGGGAAAAAAAAACCCCTGACCATTTTGGCCCCTTACTCCGTTTTGGGGGGTTTTTCCCCCGTAAAAAACCCCAAACCGCGTGACGGGGGGGAAGACCTTTCAAGCAAGCTTTGTAGACCGAGGGGGGATCCGGAGCAAGTCCAAACTGATCAGGGCCCCGCTTTTGAACCCCATTTATTAAAAGGGAAATTTTTGTCATATGTACGGGGGTCAAAAAAAAAAGAACGACCCCAAAACCCCCCCCAAACCCCCGGGCCCCTTTTTAAAAAAAATTTTAACCCCAAATTTCCCTTTACTTGTTAAAACCAAAACCCTTTAAGACAGGAATGGGGGGGGATTTACTACCTGTTTTGGGGGGTTTTTTTTTAAAAATCTTATACCTTTAAGCCCCCAAATAACTGCACTCCAGCTTTCTTTTTTCGGAAAGGGCCCCCCGGGAAAAAACCCAAAGGATTTAGAACTTGGGGGGTTTTAAAACCCCGGGGCAGACGGGCTGTTGAAAATGGGACGTAAAAACGGCAAGGAAATTTTAAAAAGAGTACAAATCGGTGTAGGGGAAAGTTTTAAAAAGGGGACGGAAAAACCCCCAAAAATTTTTTTAACCAAAAAGCCCCCGCCACCCTTTTTTATCCCCGGGGGGGTTTTGTATTAAAGAGAAAAAGGGAAATGCAAAAAGGTTTTTTTCAGGGGGAGCAAGAACCCCCCCCTCAAAAAAAATTCAAAAAAATTTTTTAAAAGAAAAGTTTGGGGGCGTCAGTAAAGAGGGAGGAAGAACAAAAACCACTGTGCCCAAAAAATTCATTTGAAGTTGTGTCCAGAACATTAAAGCGTTAAAAAAAAAACCCTTTTTCCCTTTTAAATTTCAAGGAGAAAGAAAGGAAGAGGTCCTACACACGATCGGGGTTTTTTTTTCCCCTGCTTTTTGGGGCCTAGACTGGGAATGCTGTAAAAATTTCCCCAGTGTTGCAGTTTTACCCCCCCAAAAGGGGAAAATTTTTCCCCCAGTTGTGTTTTTTGGGCCTTTTTCCCCCGTCAGGAGTTACCATCCGAAAAACCCCAAAAACCCGGGGGGAATTTTCTAAAAAAAGGTCATCTGAAGCAGGCCCCATACTATGGGATCTCCTGGTGAAGGACTCCCCCTTTGGGGCCATAAAAAAATTTTTGGGGCCAGATCCTTTAAAAATTTTTAAAGGGGTTTTTCCCCTTTATTTCCCCCGTTACGCATTGAGACAAAAAAGCAACTTGATATACCTGAAACTCCCCCCGTAGATCAAGAAAATCACAAAAGGGAATTTCCCCCTTTTTAAAAAAAAAGGGGGGGAAAAATTATAACGAATTATAAAAAAATTTTAAAAAAAAGGGCCCTAATTTTTTTAATTTTTTTTTCCCCCTATTATTTTCGTTTAAAAAGGACTAAGAGGTGGGACGAGCCACCCCAAAAAATGTATTGTAAATAGTTGCACTAAAGTCCCCTTTTTAAAAAGGTTTCCACAAAAAACCCCTTTATTCCCCCGCCCCCAAAAACCCCGGGGGTTTTGTGGCACGAGTGAGGCCCCGCTTTTTGGGTGCCCCGCACCCCCCCGGCCCCCCTTTGGGGAAGGGTTTTTTGGGGGGGCCCTTTCCCCCAAAAAATCCCCTATATTTATTAAAGGGGATTTAATACTTTTGATTTCTATAAAAAATTATTTTTTTTCAACGTTAAGTTACCTCACCCCCCCCGGGTTTTGGGGCAAAAATTTTGTTTTTGGGTTTAAATTTTTTTTTTGCAAAAAAAAAAAATGTCCTTTTATATTTTAACCCCGGGGGTGCTTTTTCCCCGGGGGGGAAAGTTTTTCCCCCGGCCCCCTTCCCCAAAGGGGGATTTTGGGGGGAAAAGGTAAAGTTAAGGCCCCCTTCATGAATCATGTACACTTTTCAAAACCCGCAGGGGGGGGGAAAAAGGGGTGATTTTTGTCAGCCCCTTTTTTCCCGTTTTGGGAAAAAGAGTAGAGGCCCCAATTTTTTAGTGTCTTTTATTTTTAAAACCGGGGGAAAAGGGGGGTACAGGGGGGAAAAAATTTCCCCCTTTGTCTAGTCAAAAAGGGGGGCCCCCCCCGGGAAAAAAAAAAGAACTATCTTTTAAAGGGGGTGGGGGCAAATGAAGGGCAAAGGGGAAGGGGGAAAATTATTGGAAAAGTGCGTTTGGTTGGAAAAAATTTTTGCACATTGCTCCCCCTCACTGGGGACCGAAGGATCAATTAGCTACAAGCATGGAAGAAAAAAAACCCCGAAAAATTGGACCCTAGGTCGCCAAAAAATTTTTTTCCCTTTTTTAAAAAAATTTGGGGCAGGGGAAGTGAAAAACTTTTTTGGGTTTTTTTGGACAAAATAAGAAAATTTTTTCCCCCCAGAAAACTCCCCACAAACCCCCTGGGAAATACAGCTTTGGATTGCTGTAGTTATTGAGAGAACTAAACTGCAAATTTTGGTTTTTCTCCCCCCCTTGTGTTGGGAAAATTTAAAAAGGGGGGCCCCCAAGTTTTTTTGCTGTTGCCCCAAAAAAAATCCTCCACCCCAACCCCCCAGCCTCCCCCCGGGGGGTGCTTGAAATCTTACAAGTAAAGGGGATGGGAAAAAAGCTGACCCCCTTGAAAAATGAGTTATTATTTCATGCCCCCCCCAATCCCCCCCCAACTCCCCCCTTTAGGGACCCTCCCCCCCGAGGGGACCCCCCTTTTTGTGCATCACCATCCCCTCCCCCCGATCCCCCCCGAACGCTGGTATAAATTACCCCCAAAACTAAGGGGGGCGTCACGAAAATGTATATAAAAAAAAACCCCTTTTAAAAATTTCCCCCAAATTTTCCCCCCCCGCCAGGGCCCCCAAACCCAGCCCCCCCTACCCCCGACAAAAACCCTATTCTACGGGGGGGGCTCTTTAGTACCCCCTTGCCCCCCTAACCCCCAAAATTTTTTGGGGGGGGTCGACACACAGTCACACAGTTTTGTAGAAAAGGGGGGGGTTCCCCCGTCCCCCGGGGGGGTTTTTTATTGTGGGGGGGCGGGGAGTCTTTCAGTTTATGAAAAGTGTTAGTCTGTTTTTAGTGGGGTGGGTGTATAGTGGTAACGGTGGGGTCCCCCCTTTTTGTAAAAAGGGTTAGTCTGTGAAACATGATTATGTCCCCCGTGGTAGCACGGTGCAGTCACACGGTTTTTTTTAGAGGGGTTTTCTGTGTTTTTGTGTTATGTCATTGGGTAGCCAGTGCAGTCACACAGTTTATGTAGAGGGGTTTTGTTTTTTATCATGATGATTTTTAAGTGGAAAAACACATGCAGTCACACAGTTTAGTAAGGGTTGGGGCTGGATCAGGTTTTAAGCTAGTTTAGCAGGTGGGGGCAAAAGTTTATGTAGGGGGGGTTTGTCTGTGATCAGTGTTTTATTTTTATAGTGGAAACACGTGCATAAAAGGGTTTAAATTAGGGGGTTTTTTCTGTGTTTTGTTGATTTTTTTTTTGGGAGCAGGGTTTTCGTCACACTTTTTTGAAAAAGGGTTGGGTTTTTTAAACAGTGATAAATTTTTAAAGGGGGGCCCCGGGGATTTCCCCCACTTTTAAAGTAGGGGTTTTTGTCTGGTCATTTTATGATTTCATAGTGGTAGCACGGGGGGAGTCCAAAGTTTATTTTAGGGGTTAGTCTGTGATCAGTAAAGATGTCTAGTGGAAAACCGGTGCCCCCCAAATTTAAAAGAAAGGGGGGTTTGCCCCGTGATCAGTGAAAAATTTATAGTGGTAGAACTTTCAGTCACACAGTTTTTGTAAGGGTTAGTCTGTGATCAGTATGATGTCATAGTGGTAGAAACCGGGGCAGGCACAAAGTTTATGTAGGGGGTTTAAAATCGTGATCAAAAAGCCCCCTAGGGGGGGAGAGGGTTTTCATTTTACAAGTTTATTTAGAGGGTTTGATGGATCTTTATGATGTCCGGGTAGCAGGGTTTTTCAGCCCCAAAAAGTTTTGTAAGGGTTATTTGTGATCAGTGATGATGTCAAAGGGGGGAGCAGGTGCGGGGCAACAGTTTTTGGGAAAAGGGGTTAGTCTGTGATCAGTGGGGATGTATTGGGGGAGCCCCCGGGGGGGGCAGTCCCCCATTTTTTTGTAGAGAGTTTGTCTGTGATCATTTTATGATGTATTGTGGACCCCATTCAGTCACACATTTTAAAAGTAAAGGGTTAGCCCTTTTGATCGGGGATGAAATTTTTGGGGAGAGGGGGCAGTACACATTTTTTTGTAGGGGTTTTTGTCTGTGATCAGTGATGATGTAAATTTTGGTACCGGTCCCGTCCACGGTTTTTTTGTAGGGGTTTATTTTGTAAAACATTTATGATTTCATTTTTGGTAGCAGGGTTTCAGTCATACAGTTTATAAAGGGTGGGTTGTCTGTGATCTGATAAAAGTCTTTTTGTAAAAACACATTTTAATCACCAGTTTTTTTAAAAAGGGGTTGTCTGTGATCGTGTTTTATTTATTTGGGAGAAAAGGGGGCAGTCAGTTTAGGGGAAAGGGGGTTTTGTCTGTGATTTTTAGGGGTTTCATTGGTAGACGGTGGGGTCAACCCCATTTTTTGGGGAGAGAGTTGTCGTGATCATGGGGGTTTCAAAAATGTAGCAGGTCCCGGGATACAGTTTTTTTTAGAGAGTTAGCCCCGGATCAGTGAAAAAAAGAAAATTTGGGGGACACGGTGCAGTCACACATTTTTTGGGGGGGGGTTTTTGCCCCGTGATAAAAGGGGGTGGTGCATTGTGGTAGAAAGGTTTTCGCCCCCGTTTATGTGAGGGTTGGGGCTGTGATAGTAAAAGATGTCTTTTTGGGGGAAAACCGGGTGAAAATCACACAGCCCCCTTTTAGGCTTTAAAACCCCTTTAAAAAAATTTTTATGATAGGGTTGCACAGGGGGGGTCCCCAAATTTAAAGTAGGGGGGTTTTTCTGAATCAGTGATGTGTATAGTGGTAGCACAGTGCAGTCAAAATTTAAATAGAGGGTTAGTCTGTGATCAGTGAGATTTTAAAATTTTTGGGGCACGGTGACCCTACAGTTTTTGGGGAGGGGTTAGTTTTGGGGTGTGATGATGTCAAAAGGGGGTTTTGCACGGTGCAGCCCCTTTCAGTTTTTTAGGGGGTTTGACTGTGATTTTTTTAAGATGCCCCTTGGGGGAGCCTTTCAGTACCAGTTTAAAATTTTGGGGGGTTTTTAAAATCTGTGGACATGTTTATGTATAGTGGTACACGGGGGGGGGCACCAGTTTTTGTGGGGGTTTTGTCTGTGATCATGATATGTCAAAAAAGGCAGCAGGGGAAAGGGGCACCCCCGATTTTGAAAAGATTTCCAAAACGGTAAAAAAGGGAAGGGGAAAAATCCCTGTTTTAATTTTTTTTCCCTTTTTTTTAAAACCCGTTTTTTTTAAAACCGGGTTTTAAAATTGCCCTCACCTTTTTTTCTCCCCCTAATTTTTACTCCCCTTTTAAAAACCCCAAAAAAACCCCCAAGTCCCCCCAAAACTGTCCCCCCTCTCTCCTCCCCCCCCCTTTCCCCCTCATTGCCCCCGCTTCTTCCCCAGACCTCTCCCCTAAAAAAAAAAAAAAACCCCCCTCACTCTTTTTCCCCCCCTTCCCCAAAACACCCCCTAATTCCCCCTATACTTCTCACGTAAAGAAATAGCAACCCCCCACATTTTAAAAAACCCTTTTCCACAAACCCTACCCCCCCTTTTCTCTTGGGGGGACTCTGGAACCCCCCTTCGTCGAAAAAAAGCCCCGTGATCCAAAAATTTTTTAAAACCCCCGCAACCTTTTCCGGGCCCCCAAAAGAGATGGCGGGGCCCCCCCGACAAGGCCTCCCCCGCCCCTAAAATTTTCGGGGCCCCATTTAAAACCCACCCCCCTCTTTTGGGGAACAGAAGGGTGGGGGCCCCGGGGGGTTTTCCCTTTTTTCAAAAAAAAACCCCCTTTTAAACCCCTACCCAAAAAAACCCCTCCCTCCCTTCCTTTGAGGCCCCAATCGGCCCCTTTTTACTTCCCTTAATCCCCAAAAAAGGGATATACCGACCGGGGTTTAAACCCCTGCCTTCATTGACCAATTCTCCGGGTGGCTTCTTACTTTTTCTGCTGACGCCCCCCCATTATCATGGGTTTTTTTTAAAACCCCCAAATTTACCCCCGCCCCCAGAGCCCCCAAAACCCCGTCACTTACTTCACCCTTTTTTGGGCTTATCAGTGGTCCCCCCCAGCCCCCACACAGAGGGGCATACATTAGATCATTTTTTACCGCCTTTTTCCCCCACCCCAATCCCCCCAACCCCTTTCCCCTTTTTAAAGCCCCCATACTCCCCTTTCATCCCTGTCCCTTCACCCCCCCTTTTTGCCCCGCCAGGCCCCAAACCTCGAAAAAAACCCCCACACCCTCCCCCTTCACAGCCCCTTTAACTCTCCCCAAACCCCTTTTTTCCCCCAATCTTCACCCCCGACACAGACAGGCCCCCCCCCTTTTTTTAACACCCCCCCACATTCCCCTTTGATCAGGCGCCCCTCTCACGCACAGAAAAAAGGGGACAAATCAATAGGCCCCCCGGGCCCAAAAATTTTCCCCAAAAAAAATTTGACAATTTTCCCCGGGGGGGAGGGCATTGGAAAAAAACAACCTGCCAGACAAACCTTCATGTTTTCCCAAAAAAACTACACTTGCCTTCAAAAAAGCCCTCACCCTGCTAAAAAGCCCAAAATTTTTAAAAATTGTATTTAAATTTTTCCCACAACCCAAAACAACTGTTTCCCCCTTCAACTTTCCCCCCCCCCCTGCCCCCCCCCAAACCCCCCCACCCCGCCGGGGGTTTTTCCCCTACTTCAAAAATAAGATGCCCCCCAAAAAAAGGGAAACCCCTTTTTTTTCCCCCAACCCCAAACCCCCCCCAAAAACCCCAAAAACCCCTTTTCCCTTTTCCCATCCCCCCTTCCCCCAAAAATCACAAAAGGGGAGCTTATCCCCTTTTAAATCTCACCCCCCCCTTTTGCACTTGACCCCCCCCTTCCCCCCGCCCCCCAAAACCCATAACGAAACCCACCCCAACCCCCCTTTTCCCAACCTATCGCTATTTCGCCCCCTTTCCCCCTTTCCTTAAAAAAATCCCCCATCAACCCCCCCCCAAAAAAAAAAAACCTTGCCCCAAATGCTATCCCCGCTATCGCCAATTCATTGCCCCCTTTGCTTAAAAAACCCCCTTTAGCAGCATTTTCCCGCTCAATTTCCCCCCACCTCTCATCAAATTTTCCCCTTGGAAAAACCTCCAATTGGTTTTTGCCCCCCACTTTCCCCTGAAACTCCCCCGCCCCAAAAATTTTTTAAAATTTTTTTAAAAAAAGCAAAGTTTTAAAAGACTTTTCCCCTTCCCCCTCCCCCTTGCCCCGCCCCTCTGCCTTTGCCCCAAATCGCCCCCTCCCCATTTTCTAAAATTCTTTTTTTCCCTTTGGGATAAAAAACCCTTTTCCTTTTTCCCCGGATACCTCTTACCTTTCCGACCGCACTTTTTTGCGTTCCCCCCCCCCCAATACCTCTACCCCCCCTTTTCTCTGTTGGGTCCCTAAAAGGGTTGGGGGGGCCCCCCCTTTTTTTCCCTCTAAAACCCCCTTTGGGCCCAGGACAACTCAAAAAGCCCCCGGGTTTTCCCCGTCCACCTGAAAGCGGAGAATTAGTTTATTTCTGGCCCAAAATGTACCCTTGCTGCAGAACCCCCGGGAATTTATACCCCTTTCCCCCTTTACCTTCGCTTCCAAAAATCAATGTTAAAAAAATAAACTTTATTTTTCCCCCATTATGTATTTTTCCCCCCCCAAATTTTTTTTATGGTAAATGGCATCCGATACTTTTCCGGGGGGCCCCCAAAAACCATGCCCCCGGGGGGAAAATCTCGACTTTTTCCCCCCCCTTTAAACCCCCCATCCAAACTCTTTCCAAAACCCCCCGTGCCTCCAAAATTTAAAAAAAAATTTTTTTTTAAACCCCCCCCTTTTTCCCCCCCCTCAATTATAAAATTTTGGGGGTGCCCATCTTTTCCCCCCCCGATTACTGCAACATTCCCCCGTTGGCCCCTTCCCCCAAAAAATCTTGCAATCCCCCCGGGCCCCCCAAAGCGCCCCCCAAAAATTCCCCCCCCCCGCTAATTTCCCCCCCCTTTTCCCCCTGCAAAAAACCCTCCCCCGGGTCCCAATTCCCCCCAAAAAAAATTCCCCTTTTAAAAAACTAAAAAGACCTACAAAGGTCCACAAAACCCTTTTTCCCCCTTATATTTCCCCCAAATAATCTCCCAAAATTTTTTTTTAGAACTTCGATCCTCCCAAGATTCCCCCCATCCTCCAAAATTATTCGTTTTCCCCCCACAACCCCCCCCAAGATTTCTCCCCAATATCCCCCATCATCTGGAATTCCCCCCCCCCAACACGTACGATTAACCCAACCCCCCTTTGGAACCCCTTTTTAAAGGAAAACCGGGGAAAAAACCCCCCTTCCCCCAAAGCCAAAAACCTGCAATAAAACCCTTCCCCCCCGCCGCCACAAAAAACTTCCGCCTCGCGCCACCCCCAACCCCCCCCCCCCGAGCTGGCCCCCCTGCCCCCAACCCCCCTGGCCCCCCCGCCCCCACCCTACCAGAGGAGTCGCCACCAAAACCAAAAACTGCCGGGGCCCCCCCAACCAGAGCCCCCCCCACCCCCCGGGGGTTCTGTTTTTTCCCCCCCTTTTCCCCTAGAAAAAAAAGTCTGCAAGGACAGGGGCCCCTTTCCCCCCTTAAAACCCCCCTGTCATTGTAAATTTTTTTACTGTAAACGATTTTTTAATTTTTTTGAAACCCCCTTTTCATGGGACAGCACCCCCGGGGAAATTAAAAACGGGTATAGAAATTTTAAAAAAAAAAATGTAAGGGGGTTTTTGTGATCAGTGATGATGTCATAGGGTGTTTCGGGGCCCCCCACCAGTTTATGTAGAGGGTTAGTCTGTGATCAGTGATGATGTCATGTGGAGCACGGTGCAGTCACACAGATTATGTAGAGGGTTAGTCTGTGATCAGTGATGATGTCATTGTGTAGCACGGTGCAGTCACACAGTTATGTAGAGGGTTAGTCTGTGATCAGTGATGATGTCATAGTGGTAGCACGGTGCAGTCACACAGTTTATGTAGAGGGTTAGTCTGTGATCGTGATGATGTCATTGTGGAACACAGGTGCAGTCACACAATTATGTAGAGGGTTAGTCTGTGATCGTGATGATGTCATAGTGGTAGCACGGTGCAGTCACACAGTTATGTAGAGGGTTAGTCTGTGATCGGTGATGATGTCATAGTGTAGCATGATGCAGTCACACAGTTTATGTAGAGGTTAGTCTGTGATCGTGATGATGTCATAGTGGTAGCACGGTGCAGTCACACAGTTTATGTAGAGGGTTAGTCTGTGATCAGTGATGATGTCATAGTGGTAGCACGGTGCAGTCACACAGTTTATGAAGAGGTTAGTCTGTGATCAGTGATGATGTCATGTGGCAGCACGGTGCAGTCACACAGTTTATGTAGAGGGTTAGTCTGTGATCAGTGATGATGTCATGTGGTAGTACGGTGCAGTCACACAGATTATGTAGAGGGTTAGTCTGTGATCAGTGATGATGTCATTGTGGTAGCACGGTGCAGTCACACAGTTATGTAGAGGGTTAGTCTGTGATACAGTGATGATGTCATAGTGAGTACGGTGCAGTCACACAGATTATGTAGAGGGTTAGTCTGTGATCAGTGATGATGTCATTGTGGCAGCACGGTGCAGTCACAGTTTATGTAAGAGGTTAGTCTGTGATCAGTGATGATGTCATAGTGGTAGCACGGTGCAGTCATACAGTTATGAGAGGGTTAGTTTGTGATCAGTGATGATGTCATAGTGGTAGCACGGTGCAGTCACAGGTTATGTAGAGGGTTAGTCTGTGATCAGTGATGATGTATAGTTGTAGACGGTGAGTCACACAGATTATGTAGAAGGTTAGTCTGTGATCAGTGATGATGTCATTGTGGTAGCACGGTGCAGTCACAGTTATGTAGAGGGTTAGTTTGTGATCAGTGATGATGTCATGTTGGTAGCACGGTGCAGTCACAGGTTATGTAGAGGTTAGTCTGTGATCAGTGATGATGTCATAGTGGTAGCACGTGCAGTCACACAGTTTATGTAGAGGGTTAGTCTGTGATCAGTGATGATGTCAGTGGTAGCACGTGCAGTCACACAGTTTATGTAGAGGGTTAGTCTGTGATCAGTGATGATGTCATTGTGTAGACAGTGCAGTCACACAGATTATGTAGAGGGTTAGTTGTGATCAGTGATGATGTCATAGTGGTAGCACGGTGCAGTAAACAGATTATGTAGAAGGTTAGTCTGATCAGTGATGATGTCATAGTGGTAGCACGGTGCAGTCACACAGTTTATGTAGAGGGTTAGTTTGTGATCGTGATGATGTCATAGTGGTAGCACGGTGCAGTCACACAGTTATGTAGAGGGTTAGTCTGTGATCAGTGATGATGTCATAGTGGTAGCACGGTGCAGTCACACAGTTATGTAGAGGGTTAGTTTGTGATCAGTGATGATGTCATAGTGGTAGCACGGTGCAGTCACAGGTTATGTAGAGGGTTAGTCTGTGATCAGTGATGATGTCATAGTTGGTAGCACGGTGCAGTCACACAGTTTATGTAGAGGGTTAGTTTGTGATCGTGATGATGTCATAGTGGTAGCACGGTGCAGTCCACAGTTATGTAGAGGGTTAGTCTGTGATCGTGATGATGTCATAGTGTAGTACGGTGCAGTCACACAGTTTATGTAGAGGGTTAGTTTGTGATCTGATGATGTCATAGTGGTAGCACGGTGCAGTCACACAGTTTTGTAGAAGGTTAGTTTGTGATCGTGATGATGTCATTGTGGTAGCACGGTGCAGTCACACAGTTTATGTAGAGGGTTAGTTGTGATCAGTGATGATGTCATAGTGTTAGCACGGTGCAGTCACACAGTTTATGTAGAGGGTTAGTTGTGATCAGTGATGATGTCATAGTGGTAGCACGGTGCAGTCACACAGTTATGTAGAGGGTTAGTCTGTGATCAGTGATGATGTCATAGTGGTAGCACGGTGCAGTCACACAGTTTATGTAGAGGGTTAGTCTGTGATCGGTGATGTCATAGCTCACATTTGGAGCAGTCAGCCCATCAGTGCAGCTATTTGTAGTTGCCTTTGCTTTCTACTTTTTCAGAATTTGCTGAGACATTCTAGCTTTGTGTCAGCTAGTTGTTAATAAATATGATTAATACCTTGGTAAATGCAACATTTTCCTTTCCTTTCTGTAAATGGTTATTTGCAGAGTTTTCTTTGTGTTGTTTCTTTCTTCACCGACAGTGTTGTGTATATAGAATAATGTATACATTGTGTGTATTGTTCATTTGCAGTCACTTTTCATCTGAAGCCCTATGATTAATATGTCAATGTTCAGCTTTATTACATTAGAACGAAATAAAACTTGCTGCAGAGCCAAGAGGACCTGTCATATTTATGTGTTTTGTAAGCATTGCAAGATCTCAGGGAATTCTGAGTTAAAGGGTTATTTCTCAAGTGATTGGAATCAACTTGTAAACGAATTTCCTGGAAATTACAGGTTCAAGCAAATTTGTACAGTTTGTGGTTCGATTATGGCAAAATGGCCAAAAATAAAAATTCAATTTCAGACTCTGCTGAAGAGTCTCAGAGTGGGCTAATGATGTCAGGTGCAGCCAGGCAGGTTTCCTGATAATTCCCTGCTATTTCATCACATTGCCTTGCGCAGTCAATCAGGGGTACTATCACAAGTCACAACCAGTGTAAAAGATGGTGGACGGCAAGCAGCACCATTTTATGCTTTTCCAGTGTAGAAATAGCAGGTCAGAGCACACAGCATGGTGAGTAATAATCCAAAAGTTCATATGAGATAGGGAAGTGCGGGACCTGCAGAGTCAGTGCGACTGAGTATACATTGATCTGGGATGTCCTGCAGTGACAGCACCTTATAAAATCTTTACACATTGCAATTGCAAACCAGGAAAGAAATGCAATACTCTACTCTATTTCTTAATTTTGCTAGTAAAGAAAAAAGGGGAGGCATATACAGTATATTTTTTTCTACAAATCTCCAGAAATGTGAAATCAACTGTCTACTTCACAAAGTGTGCATATTGTTATTTTTTCATTTTTTTCTTGTATTAGTACAATATTAGACCTGTACATTGTGGGTTACATTTAAATTAGAGACTAAATGAACAATTGGTGGAGAAAGGTTGAACTTGATGGACTGTAATTGGATCGTCAGCCAGGGCAGTGGGGATACTTGGTACCGGGCCGCTTCTTAAAGGGGCAGTGTCACGGCAGCAGTGACCCTGTCCGTGGCCCTGGTCGTGCAATAAAAGGGGAATTTGATGAAAAGGGAAATTAAAGAGTTTATAATAAAGTGTTTGTGACGCCACCCGTGGTACTTGGTGAGGGGACCGATGCTGCAATGGAGATCCTCTGGGATGATGGTAGGGCAGCAAAGATGGTTAAGCCCTCCACGGGTAGGGCTATGTTCCAGGGCAGCTAGGATGTTAGAAGAGAAGTTGGTAGAAAGTGTGGTGCAGGGCAGGTGACGCAGAAAAGATTCAGAAGACACAACAGAGTGCAGTTTCCTTTACCTTTTACTGAGCTGTGCAGGTACAGTCCAGGGCTCAGGTTACAGATGGTTTTGGAGTCGGTCAGCCTGAAAGCAATTTAGGAATCTCCCTATTCAGGTGGGTTATGAGACCTCCTTTCTGGCGCTATTCTCTGAGGTACTTGCTGCTGTAAACTCTATTCATGTTCCTCTCTCTATCTGCTACTTAGGTAGAACTCCACTCGCATGTCAGGCAGCTGTAGCGTGCTTCAGGGATCGCTCATGTCTGGCATCTCCGGCTCACATGTGCTACTGTGTCGTCGAGTATCAGTTGAGGACAGAGGACCTGTGGTCTTCTGCCCTCCAGATTTTGCTATTGGGGCTTTAGTACCCACACAGCCTTGGGCTCCGGGGCCCGGTCTCTGGCGCTCAAGCCTGGGGGTGAGCTCAGCTACAGCTCCTGTCCACTCAGCTCCTCTCCACACGTCCTGTCTCAACCCTGCTCCGACCAGAGAGCAGCTCTCCTCAAGTCGGGTTAGATCTCCCTCTGCTGGCCTGGAGTAGGATCTGTGTTGTATGCTGGGACTACCTGATAAGGGGATCCCTTCTTTGCTTCCAGGCATGACATCACTCCCCCCTGGAGGGAGGCAAGGCAATTGTGGCAACAGAACTCCTGGGGTGCAACATATTGACCAGAGGTCCGAAGAAGATGCAGTGAATCACAAACTGAGACCGAGGCAGAGATAACACTTTCTTAACTAAAATGGCAGTTGGAGTGAGGTTTAGTATTGTAGAAAACAGACTGAGATTCCCTTATTAATTACAATCACTCAGTCAGAGCTGAAATCAATGTGCCAGTCCCAGAGTTTCCAATTTAAGTGTATTACACTGAGATTTAGAAGGAATTTACCTATCAAAAGTTTAAACAAGGTACTATATGAAAAACAGGTGTAAATCTGATGAAGTAGTGTTATGGGAATCCCAGTAATGGCACACTGAGTATAAACTTATCAGAACTCGCAATAACAATATATATAAATATAACAGACTTAAATACTTAATCTAGGGATACCTGGGTATCCATCGTTACAGTACCATTAACCTGAGGTTGGTCTCCACTCAGGCTTATGATATGCATCGGCTGCAGCCAGTCCCAAAAATCTTTGGCGCCAAAGACAACTACAGCAAAACAAGGATCCACGTCTTATCAACCTAGTCTGCCCAAACTGTGACCGGGCTGCAAAAGTCATTGGAGATCCATGACTTGTTCATTTTAATGAAAGTTAGGTGGTATACACTTTCAGGGGACACCTGAATGTGCTTATCCGTCAGGACACCACCGGCAGCACTGAAGACACATTCTGAGAGAATGCTGGCTACCGGGCATGACAAAACCTCCAAGACATGACAGGCGAGCTCAGGCCACTCATCCATTTTTGAAGACCAAAATGCAAAAGGGTTCAAACCCTCCTTGATGTCATTGAAATTGAGCTCAACATACTCCTGCACCATCCTGTCTAGTCGTTCAGAACGTGTCAGACTTGTACTCTGTTCTGCTGATGCACGTGCTGGTCTAAAAAATGCGTTAAACGACTCACAGAAATTGCTAATATCAGTTACACTGCTGCTGCTAATGTTTTTGCATTGACACCTTGATATTCCCGGGCTTCGAAGTTTATAACTGCGATACACACTGTGTACCTCACTCCAGCATGTGAGCGTCCCTTTCCAAGGGGGAAGCATCTAGGAATATTTACCCTTGTACCATGGATCTAACAGAGAGACAACCCAGTAGTTAGCACGATTTCTAACCCTAAAAATGCGGGCATCGTGTTGAAGATAGTGCACCAAGAAGGAGCTCATGTGTTGGGCCATGGTGTGTTGGTGGCAGGGTAACACTTAAGATTGCTTCCTCTGCCCCCTTCCGCCATCTACAGACAGGGATCATTATTCTCTTCATCTCCTGACTGTTGCCCGTCCATCACCTCTTCCTCCTCTTTCCTGGAGACTGGGCAACTGGTACTGGTGGACTGAGTCAGCCATCAATTTTCAGAAACCATCTGTATCCACCAGGTAGAAAGGCAGCATTTCCATGGCCAACAGATTGGAGATGGTAGAGTTCAAGCTCTTAGCTTTGGCATGTGTAGGAGGAAACATTCATTTACGTGACCACAACTGCAGGACCGAGAGCTGGCGGCTGTGAAGAGAGAGGGTGGAGTAGGGTGAACAGGACAAACTTCAGGACTGTGAGTGAGGTGTAGGCGTAGATGATATGGTGGATTGATAAAGATGTTTTGTGCTAGGTGACACAAAGACAGCAGGTGTTTCCACTTCCATAACAGCTGATGGGCTCTCACTCACCCCGACTGTAGCGCATAAACAAGTGGATTTTCTGCACCTGGAGACCTGTGTAAGAACACTTTGCATGGTGACAGAGAAGGAAACAGCAGCAGATGTGGTTGATAGGACGGCCGGTAGTAGGCGAGGCCCGCTAGTCCGCATTTTAGCGCAGTGAGATTCCCAGACTAAGACATGTTGATCGCGCATGTGCCGGTTCATGCATTTAGTAGTAAAATTATTTAAATTTTTTCCTCCTGAGTTTTTTGCAAATTTGGCAGATGACATGAGTTGGGTCATCCTTTGCAGTCTCAAAAAAGGCCCAGGCTAGGCAACCCTTGCAGCTCCTGTGAATTGCACACTCGAGGCCGATGCTGGCCACAGCAAAAGTTGTGGCTGAGGATTCAGTGCTTGTCGTGGTTGCAGTACTTCGTGTCTGTACATGAACCACAACGTAACCTCCTAGGTTTCCTCCTCTTTCACCTCCTCTGCTGAGCTACTTAGCTGCATACTTCTGAGTTCACACCAAGTGGGATCTACAACCTCATTGTCATCCTCTCTGTTCTCACACTCCTCACCCTGAGAGTTACCCTCCTCCTTTTCCTGCTCTGGCACCACAGTACAGTCCACATGCACCAATCGCATCTGAGTCTCATCACGATCACTGCTACACCCTGTGGTTAATGTCTGGTGACGAGAGTCTGGATTCTGCTCGGACCCTACTTTGTCAGGCCCTGGATCAAACATAAAAAGATTTTGTGTATCAGTGCAGATGCTTTCCTCCTCTGGATTCTGTGATTCTTCCCAGCAGACCTCTGATGCACATGGAATACAATGTGTGAACAGCTCTGCAGAATGGCCCATCTGTGTTTCCCCACAGTCAGTTGTGCATTTGGAAATTTCTAATGCGGGGTGAAACAAGTGGGGTGCCACTTCTGAGAATTGTACTGTGTGTGATGTTAAGGAAGAAGAGGAGAGGTCACTTGATGCAGCAATTGCCATCCATTGTAACACATGCTCTTTCTGGCCCTCATCTAAAAGGCGTACCGCTGTGCGGTTGCCAAACAAAGGGAGTCGGGTAGTCCGGCCTGTAACAGATGTTGTCAGTGGTCTTTGGATAGAACGTCGAACACCAAGCCTATTCCCCTTCCTCCATGATCTCGCTTTTTCCCGCTCATGTTGTATGTACTCTTCCCCTCTTGTAACCTGCTGTTTCACAACCTTAGGCCCACATCTGTCAGTCACCTGTCACTAAATGAACAATCACTATTTATATTCTTAGATAGTGTGCCTGAACAACACTGTTATACCTAAACCCCAATATTAGGCCTAACGATTTTTAAGTGGAAATCAGGCCTTCTGATTTATCTTTGAAAGACAGTTTTTTGCCCAAAAAAATTTGATTAGCAAATGTGGCCTCCTGAGAGTGCCACACAGTTTTAGCACAATCTAGTTCTATGCTGGAAGATCGATTTCACACAGGACAGGATATTATATAGCTAGCTGACACTGAGAAAATGGCGCCGGCAAAACATATAGCCAGGGACATGTGACTTCGGAAGCCAATCTCAGAAGACCTTGTGTCCTGACGTTGTGGTTGGTGATGGTCCCTGATTAGCTGCCGGAATGTATGCACATTAAGTTATTGATATTTACACAAGTATGGACAGTCCATGAAAGTTGCTGCATTTTATAGGATCTTGAGATTCTCCTATTTCCATGATGTATTGCGTCAGAGAACTCACCTTTCCCTATAGGTGTTGTAGGGCAGACGTTGGTAATGTTTTGGAAACCGTACAGTAATTCTCTATGGTTACAATGACTATTACCTGACATTACTAATAGTGATCTGGGCGGTGGTTTGTCTGCACATTATGATTATCCTGCCATTACTATGTATTACTCGCACTACCTTCTTAGATACACTGTATGTGTGTACGGCCCCAGCAGTTCAGGGAATATAATCTTCTCACATTCCTAATGATCAGAAAATAGCAGAAAAAAAAAATTATTTCACGCAGGAAAACTTTAAATACCTTCCTATTATGTCTTGATTACTTGTCAAACTAATGTTCAAGTTGAGTAATTTTGTAAAATAATTAATTGTCCACTAGGTGGCAATATAAGGAGGTGAAGAGGAAATAGGAGGCATGAACAGACTGGTGATCGCCTGGGTGAGATTACACGGAGATCCAGGGCCACGAGACATTATTATTATTAGTATATCTAAAGGATTCTTACATAGTCTCTTTACCAAGAAAGAAACAGAGTAAGACATTCCCTGCAGGAGGAGCAGCAATAATTGTGACATAGTGAACATGTCCTCTTACCGGGTACAAAAACCGTAGGGAGCCCCGGGGAGAGCAAGTGCCGACACCGCGGGAACGGCTCCGGCATGGGAGGTGAGTATAGGCTTTATTATTTTGTTGAGATCAAACATTTAAATCAAGAAGAATTTGTCCTAGTAGTGGACAACCCCTTTAAGAACAGAAAATGAAAATTTTCTGTCCTTTGGACAGCCAAAACTGTGCCAGATTTATTGATACGGTAACTGTTTATACTACATTTGGCGTAGTTTACTTAAGTGTAGTGCGGTTAAAGCTCGTGTAAGAAGCGCATGTCCTCATTAATCTCCCCAAAGTCATCCAGAACCTGCTAAGAAAGTTATATACAGTCATGGCCAAAATTGTTGGCACCCTTGAAATTCTTCCAGAAAATGAAATATTTCTCCCAGAAAATTATTGCCATTACATGTTTTGCTATGTACATAATTATTTCCTTTGTATGTATTGGAATAACACAAAAAAAAAAGTGTAAATTGGGACATAATTTCTCAAGAAACCCACCTCTTAGCTGAAATGTTAGAGCTCTTTCTTACAAACTGCTCCAGGTCTCTCATATTTCACCTTTTCCCAACAGCAATTTTAAGATCTCTCCACAGGTGATCAATGGGATTTCGATCTGGACTCCTTGGTCACGTCAGAACTCTCCAGCGCTTTGTTTTCATCCATTTCTGGGTGTTTCTTGAAGTATGTTTGGGGTCATTCTCATGCTGGAAGACCCATGACCTAGGAACAAACCAGCTTTCTGACATTGGACACTACATTGTGATCCAAAATCCGTTGGTAATCTTCAGATTTCATGATGCCTTGCACACAGCCAAGGAACCCAGTGCCAGAGGCAGCAAAACTACTCAAAAACATCTTTGAACTTCCCCATATCTGACTGTAGGTACTGTGTTCTTTTCTTTATAGGCCTCATTCCATTTTCGGTAAACAGTAGAATGTGTATGACAAGCTCTTCTGTTTATCTGTCAACATGCTTTTCAAGATTGCACTACATTGCAACCATTTGCTTTTATGTCTTGTGTCGCAGTGGGTTCTGCATGCGTTCTCTCATACATGCAACAGATGTTCACAGACATGTCCCTGGGCCTGCAGGACAGCTTGAATTTCTTTGCACCTTGATTGGAGCTGCTTATCCACCATCAGGACTATCCTGCTTTGCAACATTTCATCAATTTTTCTCTGTCGTCCATGTCTGTGAGATTATCTACAGTGCCATGGGTTGTAAACTTCTTGAATATGTTGCGCACCTTGGACAAAGAAACATCAAGATCTCTGGAGATGGGCTTGTAACCTTGAGATTGTTGATATTGTTCAACAATTGTGGTTTCAAGTCCTCAGACAGTTCTCTTCTCCTCTTTCTGTTCCCCATGCTTAGTGTGGCACACACAATGCAAAGATGGAGGCAGCTTCTCCCTTTTTTATCCAGTTTCAGCTGTGATTTTCATATTGCTCACACCTGTTACTTGCCACAGGTGAGTCTGCACCAGCATCAGATGCTTGAAACAAATTTGTTTACCAACATTTTTGAAAAGGTGCCAACAACATTGTCCTGCCAATTTGGAGGGTTTTGTGTGAAATTATGTCCAATTTGCCTTTTTTTGTGTTGTTCTAATACACACAAAGGAAATAAAAATGTGTAACTGCAATCATTTTCTGGGAAACATACTTCATTTTCTGGAACAATTTCAAGGGTGCTAACACTTTCGGCTAGGACTGGGTATGTGCAAGCGCAAATCTGCAAGGCAAATAAAATACACACAAAGATGCAGCCGCAGCCTATGGGCTCTACCATATGTGCAAATAGTGTCTTGAAAAAGTATTCATACCCCATGAACTTTTCCACATTTTTTCATGTTACACCCACATACACTAGATAGCAAGTATTTGTGACTTTTAAAGAAAATGATACAGGGGGGGTTTCTAAATAATTTTTAAAAATTTAATTGTGCAATGCATTTGTATTCAGTCCCCTGAGTCAGTACTTTGTAGGACCTCCTTTCTCTGCAGTTACAGCTGCAGTCTTTTTGTGTCTGTCTCTCAGCTTTGCACATCTAGAGGTGACATTTTGCCTCTTCTTCTTTGCGCTCTCGCTCTCGACTCAGTGACATTGGATGGAGACGTCTGTGATCAGTAATTTTCACGTCTTGTCACAGATTCTCAGTGAGAATTTGGTCTGGACTGTGACTGCACCGTTCACACAAGGAATATCCTCTGATCTAAACCCTCCATTGTAGCTATGGCAGGATGTTGAGAGTCATTGTCCTGCTGGAAGGTGAACCTACGCCCCAGTCTCAAGTCTTTTGCAGCCTCTAACAGGTTTTCCTCCCTGTATTAAGCGCCATCCATCTTCCCATCACCTGTGACAAGCTTCACTGTCCCTGCTGAAGAAAAGTCTCCCCACAGCAGGATGCTGTCACCACCATGTGTGATGGTGGAGATGGTGTTTTCAGGGTGATGCGCAGTGTTGGTTTTTCACCACATATAGCGTTTTGAATGTAACTCAAAAAGTTATGCTTTGGTCTAATCTGATCAGAGCAACTACTTCCACCTGCCATGTAGGGAACACAAGTGGAAGAAGGTGCCCTTGTGAGAAGTACAAGGATTTCAGCTTGAGTAACAGTAATAAGAAGATACGGTGAGGATCGGATGAGTGTTCGAGAAGAGCAGAGGGGTTGGAGAGGTGAGCAGTCAGATGAGTATAAGGATTTAAAAAAAAACAAAAAAACTTTTGATGGCCCTTTATGGTTCAAACTTCTAGTAGAAGTCAATTCCACTTGAATTTCTTCGCTCATCTCTACTTGGCATTTCCTAGAGCAGCAGTGGCCCCCTGCGATGATTATATATCTAAGCCACATTACCTAATTGGGCAAACTAGCAAGTCTCTCTCTGATACACTCAGGGACCTAGCCTGTCACCGGGAGAAAAGTCACGATCGTCACCAAGGGTTTTCTTCTTCTGCACTCTCCCGATGGAAGCCTCCTCCAGACACCGAGGCTTCTGCACTCACGTCCTTGCAGGTGAGTCTAGCTATGTCACGTCCTGACAAGTCAGAGCACTGGCTGAGGGTCCCCTCTTTACTGCGGCACGAGGACGCGGACTCTCCTCTACGCAACACATGCTGCTCTGTTGTGAATGTGTTGGAGACGCCTTCGGAGCTGAGGCTCCCTCCGGTGGTTGCTGAGGGTATTGAACCAATTAAGGAATGGGTATCAGATGGGGCTGACTGGCCTGATATAAATGAGCTGGCCTCCCATGATCCTCGCCAGTAATCAATTGTTGCTTCCAGGTCTTTGTTGAAATTTCAGCTTGCTTTCCTGCTATCATTCAGATAAGTGACTTTCTGGTTTTTTTTCTGTGGTTGGATTTTCCTTGCTTTTTGCAGTCTTGCCTTGGACTTCAGCCGGGTCCCCTTTGGGGGCTTGCGCTGCCCTCTGTTCTCATTTTGTATTTGCACTTGTTCTCTGTTCCATTGATATTTTTATTTGCTGGGTAGCTATGTGTCACACCAGAGATCTGATATAGGTGGTCGAGATCGTGTGGTCTCAGGTTTTTTGTAATCAGAAGTGCTGGTATTTTTATTAGGCTTTTTCTGGGTTGCAGACAGAATGTCTCTCCTGTACTTTACTTTCTAGACAGATTTGGGCCCTAACATTTGCTCATTCTATTTTCTGTCGGTGTTCGTATTTTCCTCTTGTCTAACCGCCATTATATGTTTGGGGGCTTCCTATTTCTTTGGGGGCTTTACTCCGGGGCAGTTAGCTTTCCTCTTTCTATCTTCAGGTGTAGCTAACTCTCCGGCTGTGCCGAGGCGTCTAGGATCAACGTACGTACGCTCCACGGCTACTTCTAGTTGTGCAGTTAGTTTAGGGATCTGCAACCCATTAGGTTCCAGCCTCTCTGGTGTCTTGCTGCTTTGGCGGTATTTTGCTTCTGTCCTCCTCAGCTACCAAATCATAGCAGTATTACCGGCCAGACTGAAAATTCTATGGTACTCAACAGAAGGGAAGGATAGTGAGCATAAAGGAAAAAAAAAAGGGAGTTGTCAGAATTTTTTTTTTTTTCTGCTTGTTACATTTTTTCCCTCTTTCTCCTTGGGTGCTGAGGAGGAATTTTTCTTTGTCCTCAATGGAGATTGTGCAGTTGTTAGGTCGTGTTGAGCGGCTCGCCGCTGAGGTTCAGAATATTGCTGCCTATATCGCTAGGTTGCCGGTTGTGGAACCTAGGATCCCCATGCCAGATTTATTTTTGGGAGATTGGTCTAAATTTCTAACTTTTAAAAATAACTGTAAGTTGTTTTTGCCCTGAAGCCTAAAGGTACTGCCACACTAAACAATCCCGCTAGCGATCACAATAACGACGCATACTAATGCGATCGCTAGCGGGATTGTTTCTATATCGCTAAATGCGGCCACATTTAGCGATATAGTTAACGACGCTATCGCCGTTAGCGATCTTCTTAACGACTTTAGCGGTACAAAAGTACCGCTAAATCGCTAAGAAAAGGTGCCACACAGCGATAAGATACTTACCCAGCGGGAGCGCCAGCGATGAAATAGGGTCCGGAGCGATTCCAGCGACGAGCGAGATCACAGCAGGAAGCTCGTCGCTGGAAGCTGCCGCACTGAACAATATCGCTAACGGGATCGCTAAATAGTGACGTTTTTTAGCGATCCCGTTAGCGATATTGTTTAGTGTGGCATACTCTTTAGTCCTTAGGAAGCGCTGCACAGCAGGTTCAAATTGTCATCTCCCTGTTATGCGGCGACCCTCAGGATTGTGCTTTTTCCCTGACACCTGGGGATCCTGTTTTGAATGATGTTAATGTGTTTTTTCTGGCTCTGGGGTTATTGTACGATGAATCTAATGTCACTGATCAAACGGAAAAAACCTTGTTGGCATTGAATCAGGGTCATAAAGCTGCTGAGCTGTACTGTCAGAAATTTCGAAAATGGGCAGTCCTTACTAAATTGAATGATGATGCTCTGGCAGCTCTTTTTCGGAAGGGTCTGGCAGAAACTGTAAAGGATGTTATGGTGGGATTCCCTGTTCCCTCTGGTCTCAATGACTCTGTCATTAGCTATTCAAATTGACAGACGTTTGCGTGAGCGCAGAGGTATGTGCGAGATTGTGTTACCTTGTGAGTCAGCTCCTGAGCCCATGCAGTGTGATGGAGTGACTTCTGGGGCACAGCGTCATGAGTTTCGAAAGCGTAATAGGTTGTGTTTCTACTGTGGTGATGCTTCTCATGCTATTTCCGTCTGCCCCAAGCGGGAAAGACGTTTTGCGCTCAGTTGTTTCGGGTAGTGTTCAGACTAAATTTCTGCTGACTGTTGCCCTGATTTGCTCCATGTCCACATTTTCTGCTCAGGCTTTTGTTGATTCAGGAGCAGCTATTAACCTGATGGATTTTGACTTTGCCAAACGTTGTGGGTTTCCAATGATACCCCTTCGGAAGTCTATTCCTTTGCTGGGCATTGATTCTACCCCTTTGGCGGAGAATAAACCCCAGTTTTCTTCCCAGGTGATAATACGACTTGACCCGGACCATCAGGAGAGTTGCAAATTTTTGGTGTTGCATAATTTGCATGACATTATTGTACTCGATTTCCCTTGGTAACAGATTCATAATCCTGGTTTGGATTGGAAATCTGTGTCTGTGACCAGTTGGGGTTGCCAATGTGTTAATACTGACACTCCTGTTTTTTCTGCCCCTCTCCAGTCTCAAGATGTTTTTTCTGCCTCCCCCCAGTCTCAAGATGTCCCTGACTATTTGACAGAATTTTCTGATGTGTTTAGTGAGAGTAAGTCTGCATCCTTGCCTCCTCACAGGAGTTATGATTGCTCTATTGAGTTAGTGCCTGGTGGTAAATTTCCTAAAGGTCGGATTTTTAATTTATCTGTACCTGAACATGATGCTATGGGTTCTTATATCAAGGAGTCTTTGGAGAAGGGTCATATCAGACCTTCCTCTTCACCCTTGGGCGCCGGCTTTTTCTTTGTGGCCAAAAAGGATGGTTCATTGAGGCCGTGCATTGACTATCGTCTCCTGAATAAAATCACTGTTAAATATCAATATCCGTTACCCTTGATTTCAGACCTATTTTCCAGAGTGAAAAGTGCTAGTTGGTTTACCCAGCTTGACCTCAGGGGGGCGTATAATCTTATTCGCATCAAGCACGGTGATGAATGGAAGACGGCGTTTAATACCCCAGAGGGGCATTTTGAGTACCTAGTGATGCCTTTTGGGCTCACTAATTCCCCTTCCGTCTTCCAGTCCTTTATGAATTATATTTTCAGGGATTTCATGGATAAATTTCTGATCGTTTATTTGGACGATATCTTGATTTTTTCCAACGACTGGGACTCTCATGTGGAACATCTTCGGACTGTGTTCCGGATTTTGAGAGAAAATGCACTGTATGTGAAGGGATCAAAATGTCTTTTTGGCGTACAGAAGGTTTCATTTCTGGGATTCATTTTGTCTCCGTCTGTTATTGAAATGGACCCGGTCAAAGTTCAGGCCATTTGTGATTGGGTTCAGCCTACTAAATTGAAGGCTCTTCAGAGATTTTTAGATTTTGCTAATTTTTATCGTAAATTTATTGGTAATTTCTCCGGTATTGTGAAACCACTGACTGATTTGACCAAAAAGGGTTCTGATGTGGTGAATTGGCTTCCTGAGGCAATTTCTGCGTTTCAGGAACTTAAGCAGAGATTCACTTCTGCTCCTGTCCTGCGGCAGCCTGATGTTTCTCTACCATTTCAGGTGGAGGTTGATGCTTCTGAGATTGGGGCAGGTGCCGTTTTGTCCCAAAGGGATCTGGAGACCTCTAAGAGTAACCCTTGTGCCTTCTTCTCTCGAAAATTTTCCCCAGCTGAACGTAATTATGATGTGGAAAATCGGGAGTTATTGGCTATGAAGTGGGTCTTTGAAGAGTGGAGACATTGGCTGGAAGGAGCCAAACATCAGGTAGTGGTACTCACGGACCATAAGAATCTGGTTTATCTCGAATCAGCCAAGCGGCTTAGTCCTAGACAGGCCAGGTGGGCTTTGTTTTTCACACGTTTTAATTTTGTGGTTTCTTTTCTCCCGGGCACTAAGAATGTTAAGGCGGATGCCCTCTCGAGGAGTTTCTTTGCCGATTCTCCTGAGGTAACTGAGCCTGCCCTGCTGTTATTCTAAAAGAGGGTGTAGTTCTTTCCGCTATCTCGCCCAATTTGAGACTGGCTCTGGAGGGATGTCAGGAGGATAAACCTGAACGCTGCCCTGTTGAGAAATTGTTTGTCCCAGACCAGTGGAAGAAGAATGTTATGTCTGAGATTCATTGCTCCGCATTGGCTGGTCGTCCCGGTATTTTTGGTACCAGAGATTTTGTGAGTTGGTCCTTTTGGAGGGCTACTTTGTCTCGTGACGTCAGGGACTTTGTGCAGTCCTGTGGGACTTGCTCTTGTTCCAAACCTTGCTCTCGCTCTAGTGGTTTGTTAATGCCATTACCGGTGCCCAAGAGGCCATGGACCCATATCTCTATGGATTTTATTTCCGACCTCCCTGTCTCTCAGAGAATGACCGTTATCTGGGTGATCTGTGATAGATTTTCCAAGATGATACATCTTGTGCCATTACCTAAGTTGCCTTCCTCCTCTGAATTGGTGCCTTTGTTCCTTCAGCACGTGGTTCGTTTACACGGCATTCCTGAGAACATTGTGTGCCTTTATTTTTTCAGCAGGTAGTTCGGTTGCACAGCATTCCAGAGAACATTGTATTTGACAGAGGAGTCCAATTTGTTTCCAGATTTTGGAGGACATTTTGTTCTAAACTTGGAGTTCAGTTATCTTTCTCCTCTGCATTTCACCCTCAGACCAATGGACAAACTGAGAGAACAAACCAGACCTTGGAGACTTATTTGAGATGTTTTGTGTCTGCTGATCAGGATGACTGGGTCTCTTTTTTGCCTTTGGCTGAGTTTGCTCTTAATAATAGGGCTAGCTCTGCCACCTTGATGTCTCCTTTTTTCTGCAATTCTGGGTTTCATCCTTGATTTTCTTCAGGACACGTGGAGGCTTCTGTCTGTCCGGGTGTTGACTCTATTGTGGAGCGAATGCAGCAGATTTGGGACCAAGTTGTGGAGAGGTTGTCTCTCTCTCAGGAGAATGCCCAGCGGTTTGCCAACCGGCATAGGACTGATGGTCCTCATTTTAAAGTGGGGGACTTAGTTAGGTTGTCCTCAAGAAATATCCCTATGAAGGTTGCCTCCAAAATTTAAGCCAAGGTTCATTGGACCTTATAAGATCATGGAAATTCTTAATCCGGTTTCCTTCCTTTTGCTTCTTCCAGGGACATTTAAGATCCATAACGTATTCCACAAATCCTTATTGAAGAGGTTTGTCGAGCCAGTGGTTCCTATGGCTGCGCCTCCCGACCCTGTTTTGGTTGAGGGCAATTTGGAGTATGTGGTTGAGAAGATATTGGATTCTCGTTTTGCTATTCGTAAACTCCAGTATTTGGTTAAGTGGAGAGGTTATGGTAAGGAGGACAATTTTTGGGTGTTTGCTTCGGACATCCATGCTAGGAGACTTATCCGTGCCTATCACTGAGCTCATCCTGATCGGCCTGGTTGCGCAAGTGAGGTTTCGGTGACCCCTCCTCAATGGGGGGTACTGTTGTGAATGTGTTGGAGACGACTTCGGAGCTGAGGCTCCTCCGGTGGTTGCTGAGGGTATTGAACCAATTAAGGAATGGGTGTCAGGTGGGGCTGACTGGCCTGATATAAGTGAGCTGGCCTCCCATGATCCTCGCCGGTAATCAATTGTTGCTTCCAGGTCTTTGTTGGAATTTCAACTTGCTTTCCTGCTATCATTCAGATAAGTGACTTTCTGTTTTTTTTTTTTCCTCCGTTGGATTTTCCTTGCTTTTTGCAGTCTTGCCTTGGACTTCAGCCGGATCCCCTTTGGGGGCTTGCGTTGCCCTCTGTTCTCATTTAGTATTTGCACTTGTTCTCTGTTCCATTGATATTTTAATTTGCTGGGTAGCTGTGTGTCACACCAGAGATCTGATATAGGTGGTCGAGATCGTGTGGTCTCAGGTTTTTTGTAATCAGAAGTGCTGGTATTTTTATTAGGGTTTTTCTGGGTTGTAGGCAGAATGTCTCTCATGTACTTTACTTTCTAGACAGATTTGGGCCCCTAGTTGTGCGGTTAGTTTAGGAATCTGCAACCCATTAGGTTCCAGCCTCTCTGGTGTCTTGCTGCTTTGGCGGTATTTTGCTTCTGTCCTCCTCAGCTACCAAATCATAACACTGCTCCCTGCTCTGCGTGCGCTGCTTTTATGCCACATGCCCTTCTGCCTTCCGATCCACAGCCCTGACTCGTCCCCCACACCTCCTACCGATTACATGGTGCTGTCAGTCCAGGTCAATTAGTCTTCCCCCTGCAACCCTGCTGCCCCACCAATTGGTTCCGGACATGGAGCAAGGGAGGTAACAGGGGTACACTGGCTGTTGAATGCTCAGAGCGTCGCAAATCAGAAGGAGCAGGAGTTTCAGTTGTCACAAGTGGTAGAGGAGTTGGAGCCACTCCCATCGCATTGTCAGTTTCAGGCACCAGTCCTGTTTCCATCCATCCATCCGTCTTCTACATCAGCTATTGTCACTGGAAGCCCTAGGAGCCGCAGGCACCTCTGACTCCAGTTCTGTATCTCCAGACAAGCATGGGAGCAACATATTCTGATGCAGTGTGCAAAGTGGGGGCCCCTTCATCCGCTTCCAGCTGAACCTCATAAACAGGGCCTTCAGCACTAAGCTTCACCCGATACGGGCTTCTCTCCCATCGACACCCCAACTTGCGTCTCCAGGCCGTAGGGCTGTCCTCTTTTGGGGGGTGACTTGGGGATGCCCCAGCTCCTGTAGATGGTTTTTCACTAGGCGATGGATGGTCAACAGCCGTCGACAATGTTCTTGGACACAGGAGTACACCCCCGTCCGTGGGTAGTCCTCCTCAGGCTCCAGCTCTGTTAACTCTTTCCCGGGCCATCCAAAAACAGAGAGTAGGGTGTGAAGCCGGTGGTGCTATGCTTCCAATTGTTGTACACCCACACCAGCTCAGAGACGAATTTGGTCCACTTTGCCTTCTTGTCCTCCTCCAAAGTTTGCAGCGTTTGAATCAGGGTGCGGTTAAACCTCTCGCAAGCTCCGTTTCCCTGCGGGTGGTAGGGTGTGGTCTTATCGATCTTGTACAACTGGTGTAGCTCTTCCATCACCTTCCGAGAAAGCAGGCCCCTGATCAGAGTGGATACACTTGGGGCACCCATACACCTGAATGAAATACTTGCAGATGGCATGAGCAGTGGACTCGGCGGTCTGGTCTTGCATGGGTGCCACGATGGCAAACTTTGTAAAGTGGTCTATCATGACGAGGCAGTGTTCGTAGCCCTGATGCGCTGGCCCAATCGTCAGGGCTACGCCGGCCAACAGATCCATCAGGCTAGAGGACTTCACCGTCTGCGTGGGGCCCGTTGTTCAGGTGGTTTGACCAGTTCACAGTTTCGGCACTGTTGAAGAACTCCTTCCACAAATTCCTCAGATTGGGGTGGTAGAACAGGCACTGTAGCCATTGGAAGGTCTTCTCTGGACTAAAATGGGCTCCTTTCTCATGAGCTTCTGTAGCCACCTTGTCCACCAGGGACAAGGGTATCACAGTCTGCCAGACAGGACCGAGTTCCGACAGGAGGTATGTCTTTCGATACAGGATACCATCTCGCAACTGCAGATTCTCCCACTGGCGCAGCATCCGCAGCATTCCAGATGATGCAGTCCTTCTGTCTTGTCGGCTGGGCACCCATGTAGACGGACCCACCATCTCAGCTGGGCTATCTCCTGATCTTCTTGTTGTACATGGACCCACTCATCCCGGGGCTGCTCCAGCAGGCTCGCATCGGGCTCTGTTTCCCTCGTGGCCGCCACCGTCCTGACAGTATCTCCAAACCCTGGTACCTCCACAGCTTCCAACTCTTCATCCCGATTGGGCATTGGTGTGCGATAATTTACTTGAGACAAGGCATCAGCATGAGTATTCTCCACTTCTCTCCTGTAGGAGATCCTGTACTGGAACTTCGCCATCCGGGCCACCCAGCGTAGCTCCAGGGCCCCCAGTCACGCATTCTCAAGATGAGCCAAAAGATTGTTATCTGTCCGCACGTGAACTTCTGGCCAGATATTCAGCAAACTTCTCAGTCATCGCCCACACCAGCGCCAACAACTCCAGTTTGAATGAACTGTAATTGTCAGGTTTCTTCTCCGAATCATGCAGGGACCGACTGGTGTATGCTATGACGCGCTCCATCCCGTCCTGTAGCTGTGACAATACTGCTCCAAGTGCCTGAAGACTCCCATCGGTGTGTAAGATAAATGGCTGCGTAAAGTCGGCGTAAGCCAGCACAGTGGCCTCCGTCAAAGCTTTCTTCAGGGCCAGGAATGCTTTCTCATGACTTTCACCCCAATATATGTTCCTGCTTTTTGCACAAGCGGGCACCTCTTTTAGCAGCTCAAGCAGAGGGTTGGCGATGCGAGTAAAGTCTTTCACTAAGAGTCGAAAGTACCCTGTGAGGCCAGGAATGCGCACACATCCTTCACAGTTTTGAGGTTGGCCATTCCTGTACTGCGGCAATCTTCTCCGGGGAGGGCTTCACTCCTTCTGCAGAGACTATATGTCCCAGATACTGGATCTGCGTGCGGAAAAGGTGACACTTTTGCGGCTTTACCTTCAGCCCACACCTCTGTAGCTGGCTCAGAACCTGCTCCAGTCTCTGCAGATGTTCATCCAAAGTGGGGGCAAAGCTGATGATATCGTCCAGATAAATCAAGGTGGCCTCAAAATTCAGATCCCCTGACATCTTTACATGAGGCGTTGGAATTTCCCCGGAGCATTGGCTAGTCCGAATGGCATGCGGTCAAACTCGTATAGTCCCATCGGGAGGATGAAAGCTGTCTTAGCTTGGTCCTGTTCGGACTTTGGCACTTGCCAGTAACCGCTGGCCAGATCTAGCATAGAAAAGTACTGGGCTTTCCCTAACGCCGACAAGGACTCCTCTATCCTGGGTAATGAATATGAATTTCGTACTGTACAAGCGTTGAGTCGGCGGTAATCCATACAAAAGCGTAAGGACCAGTATTTCTTTCGCAACAGGACTATGGGGGCAGCCCATGAGCTCAGGCTTTCCCGAATTACCCCCTTCTTCAACATCTGGGACAGCATTCCCTTCACTTCCTGGTATAATTGCGGGGGTATCTGACGGTACCGTTCCCGGATGGGTGCCACATCCCCGTGGGTATCTCATGGGTAATTGCAGTGGTGCGTCCAAAGTCATCCTCATTCTTGGCAAACACCTCCTGATTTCTTCCAAGCAAGGCTTCCACCTGGGGAACTTGTTGAGGGGGCAGTTCCGAAAGTTCTGCTGTCATTTTTTCCAAGATCCGTCGCCCTTCCTGCAGCAATTTGGGTTCCGGGTTTGCTTCAGCCTTCACCGTCACCAGCCAAGGGTCTCCTGACTTTGCAGTCAACTGTACTGATTCAGAGGGTACCAGCTCGTTGGGCATGCCTAAGATGTGAGCCACTTCACTCCGGAGGTGTAAGGTCACGTCATCCTCTCCCAAATTTATACAGCAAACAAGAACAGTTCCATTTCGTACCGTAGCTATGGTCAGTGCGACCAGTATTCCTGACGGCAGCTGATCAGCCTTGCTGGGTTCTACTTGCACCTCCACTCCCTACAGGGGAACACTAGCTCGAACAAGCAAGGGAATCACACTCTGTCGAGGGAGCAACACTCGATTAACAGAGGCAGGTACGATTACTTTGTTGAGTGCCTTCCCATCGCTGTACGTATCCTGGAACTGAGCTGTCCGTATCAGTTGTTGGAAGACCCTCTTTTGGGGAGTACAGTCACTCCATTGCCGTAGGAATTGCTCTGGGTACTCGTTGAAAAGAAGGCTCCCAAGAACCTTTAACACATTCATGCCTAGGGTCACGGTATAGTCTCTGGCTGCTTCTCTGTCCACCAGTACTACACCTTTCCTCCCCATATCCTTGCCGCAGACCTCTATATTCATCCACACCACCCCTGCGACCGAGATGGGCAGCTGGTTTGCTGCCGTGAGTTTTATTACAGGGCCCCACTCCGGCCGCAGCGCCTCTGCGAAGTGTCGACGAAAATACCCCTCAGGCATTGTGGTGACCTGTGAGCTGGTGTCTACCAGGCAACGTACTGCTTTTCTGTTTATTTACGCCCAGACCGGGGGGCATGTGGAAACAAGGCTTGTGGGACTTCTACTACTCCTCCAATCTTCATGCTCCGGGCGGTGCCCCTCCCGCTCGGAGCCACCTAGTTTAACGGAGGCCGCGGGGATGGTCGGCTCCGCTGGGGACACCACCGGGCTATGTGGCCGGGCTCTCCGCAGGTGTAACATGTGGGTGGGCCTCTTCTCCGGGGGGTACCAGCCTCCCGTCGGGGAGTAGGCTCCCTGCCTCGCACCAACGCGCCGGGTTCCACTATTGTGGCTGTTTTGGACGCTGTCACTTCCCGGATCTGCCTAATCTCCTTCTTCAGTTCTTCTAACCATTGGGGGACTACGGCTGTGGTGGCAGCTACCTCCCCGCTCCGTACCTTACCCACTGGCACTACCACCCCCTGCTCTTGTTCAAGCGTGCGCGCCTCACTCCAAACCTCCGAGAACGTCATATCTGGCTTTGCTCGCATGCGCTCTTGCAGGGCCTGTTCCATCAGCACATCACGCAGGCCCATCACCAGTTGATCTTGCAACACAATATCAATGGACCTTACACCTACGCCGTCCTTCCGTATGATGGCAATATGGAGCTCCTGCAGGGCATTCATAAACTGTGTCACGGTCTTCCCCTCCCTTTGAAACCTATGAAATAGTCGCATGCGCAGCTCCCCTACGTCAGTGGGATCCCCATGCATCTCCTCAAGGATACGGAGAACTGTTATGTTTCGGTAGCTGAGGAGAAAAAGCAAAGTAGCAATACACCTGAGAGGCTGGAACCTATTGGATTGCAGGACCCTAAACTAACCGCAACACTAGAAGTAGCCGTGGAGCGTACCTACGGTGATCCTAAACGCCTCGTCACAGCCGGAGAGATAGCTACACCTAAAGGCAGAAAGATGAAAGCTATCTGCCCTGTAGCAGAACCCCCAAAGAAATAGGAAGCTCCCAAACATGTAATGGCGGTTAGACAAGAAGAAAATACAGACACAGACAGAAAATAGAATGAGCAAACGCTGGGGCCCAATCTGTCTAGATAGAAAAGTATAGGAAAGAATTCTGACTGCAACCCAAAAAAACCCTGACAAAAATACCAACACTTCTGATTAACAAAAAACCTGAGATCACACGATCTCTACCACCTAAATCAGATCTCTGGTGTAAAACACAGCTACTCAGCAAATAAAAAGTGACAAAGGAACAGAGCGAAAGTGCAAACACAAAATGAGCACAATTGCAGCGCCAGACCCCAAAAGGGGACCAGGCTGAAGTCCACTACAAGCAGCAAACCAGCAAGTTAAATCCAACCAGAGGAAAAAAAAACAGCAAATCACTTGGAATGCAAGCTGTGCTCCAAGCAAGACCAGGAAGAACAATTGATTACTGGCAAGACTGATGGGAACTCAGGTCACTTATATCAGACCATTCAGAGCCAGCTGAAGGCCATTCAGCAATTAGTTCATTACCCTCAGCAACCACCGGAGGGAGCCCCAGCTCAGAAGTCGCCTCCAGAGTATTCACAAAAAAGAATTTTCTCCAGAGTATGTCTCTCACTGGGGGGCCTAAGCATCACAGAATCCCGAGCCTCCCCCTCCAGGGCCATCACGGCAATCTCTGCCTCCAGGGCAGGCGTCATGGGTTGCATCCACATCAGACCCCAGATGCGCTCCGTCCAACTCCACAACATCACAGAAAACTTAGGCAGATTGTTCAACATGGCTCCCAGGGAAAGGCAAGACCCGGGGCCTCCCCCAGGCTTGATCTGCTTGATCTGCCCCTCCTTTGCCATCGTGTGACATCCTGCCGACTACACCAAGTGTAAAAACGTAATAATCGTGCAGGAATCAGGAATGTCACCATGGACCAGAGGCAGATCAACAGCTGAAGGATTTATTTACAGGGGAGAGTATCTCCATGCAGGGAGAAAATATGTGAAATAAACGTACTTTCAGCAGTTCACTTAAGCTAAACGGAATTAAGCAGTTTCCTAAACAACAAGAGAAGCAAAAAAAATATTCTGAGAACTTATCAATTTGATGAAACCATGATTGGAGAGACCGTCTTCTCCAGCAGAGACACCATCAGCAGCGGCACTAGCAGTCTCCAAAGTCTTTCTCTTAATCCTGGCAAATGGCGGGAAAAGTCTGGTATTGAAACGGGAAGGAGGAAACACGGGAAAACGCTGAGTGTCCCCTGCTCTGAGTCTCTATGGTCCAGGAAGACAGTCACTGAACAGAAAAAGATGATCCAGAAACTAGCAAGTCTCTCTCTGATACACTCAGGGCCTGGCCTGTCACCGGGGGGAAAAGTCAGGATCGTCACCAAGGGTTACCGCTTCTGCACTCTCCCGATGGAAGCCTCCTCCAGACACAGAGGCTTCTGCACTCATGTCCTTGCAAGTGAGTCTCGCTATGTCACGTCCTGACAAGTCAGAGCACTGGCTGAGGGTCCCCTCTTAACTGCGGCACGAGGACGCGGACTCTCCTCTACGCAACACACGCTGCTCCCTGCTCTGTGCACACTACTTTCGTGCCACACGCCCTTGTACCTTCCGGTCCACAGCCCTGACTCCTCCCCCACACCTCCTATCGGTCACATGGTACGGTTGGTCCAGGTCACTTAGTCTTCCCCCCGGCAACCCTGCTGCCCCACCAATTGGTTCCAGACATGGAGAAAGGGAGGTAACATCCTTCTGTCTGTCCTTGTTCTTCACTCCCTTACATCAGGGTCCCCAGAGAAGGAGAACAAGGGTCATGTGGACCACCCGTGTTTACAGAAACATGGACACTCTGTGTCATGGTTCCCGGAGCAGTGGGAAAAGGGTCACGTGGACCCGTGTTTACAGGAACATGGACACTCTGTGTCGAGGTCCCTGGAGCAGTGGGACAAGGATCATATGTATCGGTGTTTACAGAAACATGGACACTCTGTGTCAGGGTCCCCAGAGCAGTGTGACAAGGGTCATGTGGACCACCCATGTTTACAGGACCATGGACACTCTGTGTCGAGGTCACCGGAGCAGTGGGACAAGGATCATGTTGATCAGTGTTTACAGGACCATGGACACTCTGTGTCGGGGGTCCCTGGAGCGGTGGGACAAGGGTCATGTGGACCACCCATGTTTAAAGGAACATGGACTCTCTGTGTCGAGGTCACCGGAGCAGTGGGACAAGCATCATGTGGATCGGTCTTTACAGGAACATGGACACTCTGTGTCGAGGTCACCGGAGCAGTGGGACAAGGATCATGTGGATCGGTCTTTACAGGAACATGGACACTCTGTGTCGGGGTTCCCAAAGCAGAAAAAGCAAAACTCCAGTGTCGGCCGGAGAAATTGTAGACCAAATTCACCAAATCAATCGTAGTATACAGCAAAGGTGAACCTAAAACATAACCTTTAATAGAATTGTATAAAATCACTATGAAAAAATAAGTCACCCAATAAAATCAATAGGAGATGCTGACAATTGTGTCAGAAATATAAGCACTCCTGAGATTGTGAAAGCTGAGACCAGCAACTTCATACAGGATAAATTAGACCACTTGCAAAAGGGGAAAGATGCTGGAATAAATTTTAATTTTGTGGATAGTTTTTTGTGTTCCTTTAACTGCTGACTTTACGATAAGCGAGACTCCTCTGGCGCCTGTGTTGCTCCCCACACTACAGCTGCACATTCGAGAACCTGGCTTTGTGCTAAAGTCACTTTAGTTGACTTATCTTTCCTTTTCCTCGCTGCATAAAGTCCACTTTTAAATATTAATGTTAGGACCATAAGTGCAGTGAACACAGCTAAACACACAAATGAAAAAAGTCCCCCCCTCTCACAGTCAGTGGCGTCTCCCTGCAGTATGTAATCAGCTGCTGTCTGGAAAGTGCCATGTAATGAGGAGGTGGTTACACTTCATTACATTGGTTAAATACTTGTCAATACGAACACTGGAGATACAAATAAATAGATGCCGTGTGCATCCATTACCTGCGCTCCCGGATGGGAGAAGTCACCCTTCACATACATCTTGTGCATTATCTACACTTGACCAACAAAGAAAACCCCCGGGAAGAGAACGAGCCGAGCTCAGCGCTGGAATAACGGTTTTATATTGTGAAATAGGAAGATCGCGGTGTAAATCCACATTATATATTTAATGCCTGAACAGCAAGGAGCAAATAAGTAAAAATACTCATCACATTCTTTAACCACTTAAGGGCCAGGCAATTTTTTTTTTCATTTTTGACGCATTTTTATTTTATCTTTTTTTTCAAGATCCATAATTTTTCTACTTTTCCATCGCCATAGCTTGTTTTTTCAATATACTAAAAAATGGGTAAAAAAATTCCAAGTATCGTAAAATGATTAAAAAAAAAGGAATATCCGCTATTGTTTTTTTTTGGATTTTGCTTTTATGGGCTCATACCCATTTGCGAAAAAAAAAAACCAGTCCGTTTTCTGGATGGAAAACGGTCCAAATCTATGCGATTGTCAGGCGTTTTGTATGTGATTTTTAATTGCACCATCCGTTTTACATCTGTTTTCCGTACGTATGCAATGCGATTTTAACATGAGATTTTACATAGATTAGTTCTCTCTATATAAAAATTCATGTTAAAATTGCATTGTAAAAAAATGTACACATCAGTTTAAAAAGCAAATAATCCTCAATATATATTTATTTATAGTTCATACAGTTCTACATAGCATAATAGCCGCTAATTCAATTGCCGGCTTCTGTAAAATCATTACAGAACCCGACATGAAATGACACATGGTTTACATACAGTTAACCATGTAATTTCATGTATTTTGATATATGGTTTTCACTAACAATTACATGAGTGTATGTGTTAAAAATTTCATACATGTAGGTGGTAATTTTATGTGTAATTTTGTTGTAAAAAAAAATGCGTGGGCGCTGTATTTTCTCCGCCAGACAGGGAAAGCCTGTGACTAAGGACAGATATTAATAGCCTAGGGAGGGACCATTGTTTTTGCCCCCCCTGGCTGCTAACAACTGCCCCAGCGACCCCAGAAAAGGCACATCAGTTATTAGATGCGCCTTTTCTGGCACTTGACCAGTCTATTCCCATTGCCTTTAGCGGTGGCTAATGGGTTAATAATGGGTTAATGCCACCTTGCTATTGAAAGGTAACATTAAACCGGGTTAATAATGGAGAGTTGTCAATTAGACAACTCTCCATTATTAATCCTATAGTAGTAAATGGTTAAAAAAACACACACATTAATTAAAAATTATTTTAATGAAATAAATACACATAGTTTTTGACCACATTTTATTGCACTGGTAATCCTTCTGAATCCCTTGTTCTCCTGTAATAAAAATAAAATAAAAAAGCAACAATATCCATACCTCTCCAGCATTCAGTCAGGTCCCACGCTGCAATCCATCACAAGGGGTTAACAGGTTTACAGCAGGGACGAATGCTAATGCTGCCAGCCCTGCTGTAAACCCCTGCAGAATGAATGAGTTCATCTCTGCGCAGCCTCTGTTCATCTGTTGTGACAACTCGTGTGACCCGGTAATAGGGGCTCCTTCCCTATTCCTAACACTGGTGGACGTCCTAGCTTGCCCTATTCCCCGGGATACTCCTGAAGGTGAAGATGCCGGGGCCACCACCCTTGCCTTATCTCTTGAATCAGCCCTCCATCTGTTCTCTTCCCCCACCCAGGGAAGAGGGGCATTACTGTGCACCGTAGTACACCAACCCAATGAGCAAGGCAATACGAACAAGGGCAACTGAAAATACCAGTCATACAAATATTCACTCACATATAACAGAGGAATGCATCGGGGAGTGGAGGATGGGGAAAACCAAAGTAAGAGGAGGGAAGAGAATTATCACACTTAGAAACCCAAGTAACAGTCACCGATAAATCCACCAAACGCCTACTCTTATAACCATCAACTACTATCCTACCAGCCATGCAGCATAAGCTAGCTCAGACAATGTGTTTCAGTCAGGACCCAGATTATACAGTGGATAGGAGTGGCTTATCAAGCTCAGCTGAGAGCTCAGACTCCCAGAGCTCCCAACATGGCCGATTAACCCCTGTTCTGTCAAAAGAAATTAATACCATTTAAAATGAAGGAGAAGTGCTTCTTTTGAGTGCAGGAGTAGGAGCAATCAGATGCTGCGATCTTCTGGCTCCTCTCTGTTGCAGTAACCCGTGGCATCTGTCCTGTGAAGCTCTGTCCAATCAACCTTGCTGCATGTGGTTGAGTCTGAGCAGAGGGCATTGCCCTGAACACTTCAGAGTTCCTGATCTCCATTTTCTTCCCCTTCTCCTATCTCTACCAGAAAAATTAAAGTTCCATTGACATATACTTACTACAGAAAGCAGTCCTTAAAAAGATTTTCCCAAAATCAATGGAGGTCTAACCCTGAGACAACCATTGATCACAAGACTACTTCTTTTATTTCCACTGGAGTGGTAGATCACATTTGTCACTCATGGTCCCATACGTAGTGACTGCAGCAGTAGACAGGGGTGTGCACTACCAATTCATTCTCATGAGAGACACTCGACTCCCTTTCTCGTAATCGCTGGGGAAGGGAGACACGGTATCCAGATCCTCAACAATCACAACTGGACTCCATTCCCTTCTATGAGGGTGGTAGTGGGCATGTGCAACTACCACTCCATTCCCTTCTATGAGGTTGGTAGTGTGCATTTGCAACTACCACTCCATTCCCTTCTATGAGGTTGGTAGTGTGCATGTGCAACTACCACTCCATTCCCTTCTATGAGGTTGGTAGTGTGCATGTGCAACCACCACTTTAGTCTCTTCTATGAGGGTGTTAGTGTGCGTGTGTGACCACCACTCCGTACCCTTCTATGAGACTGGTAGAACACGTTTTGACCACTTCTCTATTCTCTTCTATGAGGGTGGCAGACTGGTGCAAAGTGAAAGGAGCAGTGATTACGTCTCCATATTACATCTTCATTCACGTGGGGGACAGAGGACCTCCGATCTCATGAATGGAGGAGGTCTCAGCAGTAAAACCAGCAGCGATCAAACATTCATCAGCAATCCTGCGGTGAAGTGAAGTCTCCTGCCTGGGTGACGGGGCACGACTGGATGACTTTAGTTCAGCATTTGCATTTGTATAAGTTGATGTGGATTTGTTTATTTGCAAGAACGGAGCTGACTAATCTGAGCCTTTCTGCTGACACCTGCCCGGCCAGAACATGAATCCTCCTGGGTAGGATTCCATGTCTATCATTCAGTTTAGATTCCGTTCTCGGCATAAGCTCCTGAAGACGACGGATCTTTATTGGAGGGATGTGATTTGCATACACATGAAAGAGTTAATGTCACAGCGCATTATTCTAGGAGAAGGGCTTCTGATCAGCCAGGGGTTTGATCATTCCGCGCTCACACTATAATATTATCAGTGCTGATGGGCTGTTTTTAGAAGTCTGGGACACAGCGCAAAATCAGAAATCTGCTGTCAGGGAAGTATAATGAGAATGAATAAAACACAAGGTAAAGATATAAGCGCGGCCTGGATAAATGGCTCGCAGATGTGGAGGGGGGCCCAACTTCTACATCTAGATTAGATCAAAGTTAACGACTAAGATGCCCAAAGTAAAGCCTACAGATCCATGTAATGTCACGGACAGAGCTTCACTCACCTCTGCTCCCCTGCTGACTTTAGACCGCTCACCAACCTCTGCTGACCTTAGTCTGCTCACCCACCTCTTCTGACCATGGAGTGCTCACATACCTCTGCTGACCTTGGAGCACTCACCACTTCTGATGACTTTAGAGCGCTCACCCACCTCTGCTGACCTTGAAGCGCTCACCCATCTCTGCTGACCATGGAGCGCTCACCCATCTCTGCTGATCTTGGATTGCTCACCCATCTCTGCTGACCTTGGAGCGCTCACCCATCTCTGCTGACCTAGGAGCGCTCATTCACCTTTGCTGACCTTGGAGCGCTCACCCACCTCTGCTGATCTTGGAGTTCTCACTCAGCTCTGCTAACCTTGGTGCGCTCACCCACCTCTGCTGACCTTGGAGCGCTCACACACCTTTGCTGATCTTGGAGTGCTCACCCACCTCTGCTGACCTTGGAGTGCTCACCCACCTCTGCTGACACTCAGCTCTGCTGACCTTGGAGCGCTCACCCACCTCTGCTGACCTTGGAGCACTCACCCACCTCTGCTGACCTTGGAGCGCTCACCCACCTCTGCTGACCTTGGTCTGCTCACCCACATCTGCTGACCATGGAGCGCTAACCCATTTCTGCTGACCTTGGAGCGCTCACCCACCTCTGATGACCTTGGAGCACTCACCCACTTCTGATGACCTTGGAGCGCTTACCCACCTCTGCTGACCTTGCAGCGCTCCCCCACATCTGCTGACCTTGGAGCACTCACCCACTTCTGATGACCTTGGAGCGCTCACCCACCTCTGCTGACCTTGAAGCGCTTACCCATCTCTGCTGACCTTGGAGCGCTTACCCACCTCTGCTGACCTTGAAGCGCTCACCCACCTCTGCTGACCTTGAAGCGCTCACCCATCTCTGCTGACCTTGGACCGCTCATCCATCTCTGCTGACCTTGCAGTGCTCCCCCACATCTGCTGACCTTGGAGCGCTTACTCACCTCTGCTGACCTTGGAGCGCTGACCCAACTCTGCTGACCTTGGAGTGCTCACCCACCTCTGCTGACCTTGGAGCACTGACCCACTTCTGATGACCCCAGAGCACTCAGTGCATCCTGCCTTTGGTACTCAACTGGTTTTAGAACTTCAGTTAAATTTTAAAAACTTTTGACAAGTCATGAAGACATTTAAGAATGTTTAATCAATGGAGGTTCATCTAAGACTGCCACTTATTGTTAAAATGAAGGCTATAGCTGCTCTCCTCCGAAAATGAGGAAAGATTTAAAGGGTTATTCTTACAATTGCATTATTTTTCACATAGCACAGACAATGCTTGCGAGTTGATTTACAGATGACTGGTCCTATTCTTACATTGCTTAAACTACATTTCACAGCAGCACTTGCTTGTCCTCAGTGCTGCAGACACCTCCCACCCTTTCCTGTGTGCTGCCGACTCGCTCCACCTCTATGTGTTATCATCAGGCCTTATATTTCTGTGCTGTGCAGGACCCTGTCTGGCCAATTTTATTTTCTGCCATCTACATCAGTATAACTGTCTGTGAGGTTTTACATTATTACCTGGTTTCTCTCAGAGTCTCCTCCACCCGTCCCCAATGGAGCTTATAATATCTAGGCAGTGCAAAGCAGAGCTATGTTTCTTTTCTGCTACTGACAAATCAGTCGTGTCAAACTCCAAATGCTGCTCTGTTGATGCATATGGCACATGATTATCTTCTGTCATATACATCAATAGAGCAGCATTGAGAGTTTCAGCAACAGGCAACAAGCACAGTTCAACTCCTCTCAGCCCCTCTATACACAGCCCTATCCTGAAGTCTATAACTCCTCTCAGCCCATCTATACACCACCCAATCCTGCAGTAAAAAGATTTTCCCAAAATCAATGGAGGTCTAACCCCTGAGACAACCATTGATCACAAGACTACTTCTTTTATTTCCACTGGAGTGGTAGATCACATTTGTCACTCATGGTCCCATACGTAGTGACTGCAGCAGTAGACAGGGGTGTGCACTACCAATTCATTCTCATGAGAGACACTCGACTCCCTTTCTCGTAATCGCTGGGGAAGGGAGACACGGTATCCAGATCCTCAACAATCACAACTGGACTCCATTCCCTTCTATGAGGGTGGTAGTGGGCATGTGCAACTACCACTCCATTCCCTTCTATGAGGTTGGTAGTGTGCATCCATCTCTGCTGACCTTGCAGCGCTCCCCCACATCTGCTGACCTTGGAGCACTCACCCACTTCTGATGACCTTGGAGCACTCACCCACCTCTGCTGACCTTGGAGCACTCACCCACTTCTGATGACCTTGGAGCGCTTACCCACCTCTGCTGACCTTGAAGCGCTCACCCATCTCTGCTGACCTTGGACCGCTCATCCATCTCTGCTGACCTTGCAGTGCTCCCCCACATCTGCTGACCTTGGAGCGCTTACTTACCTCTGCTGACCTTGGAGCGCTGACCCAACTCTGCTGACCTTGGAGTGCTCACCCACCTCTGCTGACCTTGGAGCACTGACCCACTTCTGATGACCCCAGAGCACTCAGTGCATCCTGCCTTTGGTACTCAACTGGTTTTAGAACTTCAGTTAAATTTTAAAAACTTTTGACAAGTCATGAAGACATTTAAGAATGTTTAATCAATGGAGGTTCATCTAAGACTGCCACTTATTGTTAAAATGAAGGCTATAGCTGCTCTCCTCCGAAAATGAGGAAAGATTTAAAGGGTTATTCTTACAATTGCATTATTTTTCACATAGCACAGACAATGCTTGCGAGTTGATTTACAGATGACTGGTCCTATTCTTACATTGCTTAAACTACATTTCACAGCAGGTCTTGCTTGTCCTCAGTGCTGCAGACACCTCCCACCCTTTCCTGTGTGCTGCCGACTCGCTCCACCTCTATGTGTTATCATCAGGCCTTATATTTCTGTGCTGTGCAGGACCCTGTCTGGCCAATTTTATTTTCTGCCATCTACATCAGTATAACTGTCTGTGAGGTTTTACATTATTACCTGGTTTCTCTCAGAGTCTCCTCCACCCGTCCCCAATGGAGCTTGTAATATCTAGGCAGTGCAAAGCAGAGCTATGTTTCTTTTCTGCTACTGACAAATCAGTCGTGTCAAACTCCAAATGCTGCTCTGTTGATGCATATGGCACATGATTATCTTCTGTCATATACATCAATAGAGCAGCATTGAGAGTTTCAGCAACAGGCAACAAGCACAGTTCAACTCCTCTCAGCCCCTCTATACACAGCCCTATCCTGAAGTCTATAACTCCTCTCAGCCCATCTATACACCACCCAATCCTGCAGTATATGTCTCTTCTCAGCTCCTCTATATACCGCTCCATCCAGCAGTATATCACTTATTTCATCCTCTATAAGCACAACCCCATCATGCTGTATATCACTTTCAACTTCCTGTATACAGCTCCATCCTACAGATATCATTCCTCTTGGCCCCGTTATATACAGTCTCATTCTTCAGCTCATCACTCCTATCTGCCCCTTTATACACAGGTCTATCCTGTAGTATATCATTTCTCTCCTCTATACACATCCCCACCCTGCAGCATATCAGCCCTTCTATAAACAATCTTATCTTGCACTATATCACAATTCTCAGACTCTCAATATATACAGACCCATACTGCATTATATCACTCCTTATAGCATCTCTAAACACAGCTCCATCTTGCTGTCTATCACTCTCAACTTCCTGTATACAGCCCCATCATACAGATATCTTTCCTCAGCCCCTCTATATATAATATCATTCATCACTTCTCTCTGCTCCTTTATATTCACCCATATCCTGCAGTATAACATTCTTCTCCTCTATATACAGTCCCATCCTTCAGTTCACCACTCCTCTCTGCTCCTTTATATACACCCATACTCTACAGTGTATCATTCTTCTCCTCTATATAGAGCCCCATCCCGCAGTACATTGATTCTCTTACTATGACACCTACTGACTTCATGACTTCAGCTTCCTAATATAAATTGTCTGTACTGTAAAGAAGGAGGCTCCATCCCTCAGAGTATAAACTCTGTTCTAGACCCTCGTACCAGCAGCAATGGAGCTACAGCTGGACTATTCATATAGTAACTAGGGGGTAAATAGAGCCATTAGGGGCTCCTTTGGGGGTCAATATTGTCAGGATTCTGTTGTCATTCTGTGGATTGACCACTAGTGGCTGTTATTATTCACTTTGCTAAATTGTACTGCAGTTCCACTCCTTACCACTGGAGGCTCTTATTTAGTCTGGTTTCCTGGGTTCAAATCCCACCAAGGACAACATCTGCAAGGAGTTTGTATGTTCTCCCCGTGTTTGCGTGGGTTTCCTCTGGGTTCTCCGGTTTCCTCCTACACTCCAAAGACAGGGAATCTAGATTGTGAGCCCCATCGGGGACAGCGACGATAATGTGTGCAAACTGTAAAGCGCTGCGGAATGTGTTAGCGCTATATAAAAATAAAGATTATTATTATTATTATTAGTCTTGCAATTGCCCTTTGGTAAGATGGCCAATGTTGAACTTGTGGAACACATTTTGTTTCCTGTTTGGGACTACTTGAAACCCCATGGATCCCTCACCCAGTTCTTGAGTATTGTGTCTAGCTGTTAGTGTAGCTCCGGTGGACACCGCGTTTCATACGGCAGGAGACACCACTATCCACCACCGATAGCGGCGACATTCAATTGGTCCTTCTCCTAGGTCCTCCATATACTGTATAACCCCATTCGATTTTGCTTTGAAAGATATTTGTACTAAATTGCACATTGGACTCACACGGTGAACCCTCTCCGATTTAATACCCAGCCACAGGACCCATTCTAGGACCCTACATCATTCAACATGGGGGTTTTATAAAAATTCTCTGAATATCTCCCATGTAATATCCATAGAGATACCTCAGGAGCAGTTGGTGTATTGAGGAAGGTCAGATGTGCTGACCGAAACGTTTACCAGTGACTGCTTAATAAAATTCATCCATTTTTACAAGTGTATAAGGAGCAAACAAGAGGTGGATATAGTAAAATTCACTTTTATTCAACAATTCATTGTAAAGAATAAGAAATCACAATATATGTAAAGGAGAGTTCCGGACAGATCCGTCCTCAGAACTCACCAAAGTATGGGGGGCTTTCCATACCCGGTCCAGGGTCATTTGCAGTGTCCCCCATACTTTGGTGAGTTCTTGGCTGGTTCAGGTCCCATATTGTTTGTGGACATTGTGTTATTACCTACTCTGAGGACGGATCTGTCCGGAACTCTCCTACATGCATGTAATGACTCGGCACTAGCACTTTAATATTATCTCATCTTCATACGCTTTCTTATGCATGTATGGGCACTGCTATTTCCCTGTAGTACATCTGGACTATTCTGTTATGTTTCTGTGATGTTTACATATATTGTGATTTCTTATTATATACTCTAAACAATGAATTGTTGAATAAAAGTGAATTTTATATCCACCTAGTTGCTCTCTTGTTTCCTCCTTATACACATGTCTTTATTGAGTGGGTGCTCTTTCTCCCTGGTTTGGGATTATTGGCATTGTACCAATCGACATTGTTTATGCCACTGGGGTTTTTTGTGTATATCGATTTTTACAAGTTGAGTGCTAAAAATGTATTCATTATTGTTCAGGTGTGGGAACCTTTTTTGAGCACCATCACGGTTGTGCCACGATATACATTTAGACTTTTGCTTTTTGACTCGAGCAATCTTTGCAGTCCTATCACCCAAACAAGCACTGATTAAGGCTTCTGACATGTCTCTGGGACTTCTGAAATGTTTCCTGAAAGGACAGATACAGTATTATTATTATTATTATTATTATTTATTTATATAGCCCCATTGATTCCATGGTGCTGTACATGAGAAGGGGTTACATACAAATTACAGGTATCACTTACAGTAAACAAGCTAACAATGACAGACTGGTACAGAGGGGAGAGGACCCTGCCCTTTCGGGACATTCTACAGGATTGTGAGGCAGGAGACAGTAGGTTGGGGGTTGCAGCAGCTCTGGTTATGGTGAGGCGATATCTCCGGTTGTGATGAGGAGGCAGCGGGGTCATTGCAGGCTGTAGGCTTTCCTGAAGAGGTGGGTTTTCAGGTTCTGTCTGAAGGTTCCGGATGTGGTTGATAGTCGGACGCTGTAGTGTTGTTGTGCCGATGAAGGGAACTCCAGAAGGCCCCACAGAGATGCTGGATGGTAGGTTTAAACAGCCATACTTTATTTTCGTTCCTCTCTCCTGCTCCCCTTACCCAGGACTTCCTGCTCCTGCCTTGTCTCCTCCTCCCCATTACATCATTGTTACTAGGCAGAAACTGAAACCAGGATAACAGCAAACCAATCACAGATATAGTAACAACATCACATCTCTCCTCTTCTCACCAAACAAAACAACATTAGAACTGGATAACGGTCCAAAAATTCACATTAGTACAAAAGTTTTTTTTTTGTTTTTTTTTTCTTTTTACTGCAGAACATAGTCCAAGAGGTGGGCTGGCGGTCTACGATTTGCCCTCGCTGGATAGCGGTGAGACATCTCAGTCCCAGATGAACTTTCTGAGTCCCCTGAGGTATCCTCCCTTGGAACTGCTGAGCTCTGGGGATCCGGCAGGACGTCATCGCTATCTGCCTCGTCTGTTTCTGGGACATAGTCGCAAAGTTTTTTAAAATGGGACACGTTCCTTGTGACCTGGCGACCGTGATCTTGAGCAGTAACCATGGTGCCTTTGACTTGTGTGACCTGAAAGGGTTCAGGATAGTATTGTGATGCAAACTTGTCTCTAGGTCTTAGCCTTTTTACCAGGACCCAATCTCCCACCAATACTTCCGGTGGCTTGCAACGATGACTGCTCTTATCTGCATACCTCTTCATCTTCTGTTTGGATATGGCATCCTTAGTAGCAATTGGGGTTTGAACAGGGCTCTGCGGAACGCTCGGGAGTTTGACACGCATAGACCTGTTGAACAGCGCAGTGGCAGGTGGTATCCCAGTAGTAGAATGGGGTGTAGCTCTGTACTGTCTAAGAAATCTGTGTAACTCTTGCTGTAAGTCCTTGTGCTCCATGGTAGCGATCCTCAAAGTTTTGTTGATTGACTGCATGAACCGTTCCACTTCACCATTGGCCTGAGGCCAGTAAGGAGTTATTTTCCTGTGAGTGAAACCAAGATAGGTTGCGAATGATCGAAAGTCTGTGCTATTAAAAGGTGGTCCATTGTCGGACTTCACTGTTTCCGGTATGCCATATGCCGAGAAGATCTTGTCTAATTTTGGTATAACAGCCCTGGCAGAGGTTGTCGAAACCTGTTCAATGACTGGGAACCTCGAATAGTCATCCATGACAACCAGCAGATAGGAGTGATCCGGTAAAACACAGAAGTCAACACTAACAGCAGACCACGGGCCCTCTGGCAGGGGTGTCATTTGTAAGGGTGCGCGTCTATGGTCAATTGTAGTTGCTTGGCAAGGTATGCAAGTTTCAATGAGTGCCTCTACTTTTTTGTCTAGTCCTGGAAACCAGACTTTCTCTCTCGGTAATTGCTTTGTTTTCACCACCCCTTAATGAGCCTCGTGGGCCAGATCCAGTACTCTGCTTTGAAGTTTCTGGGGTATCACCAGCCGATTGTTACGCAACAGTAGATTTGAATCAGACATGGAGAGATCATGTCGTGCATTAAAGAAGGCTGTCAAGTAGGTTGTTTGATCCGGTGTTTGGAGGCGGGCTTCAGCAAGAAAATTGCTCCAACTTTTAGATCGAACAGTCTCTATAACTAACTGAAGTTGATGATCGGAATCCACTGTTTGTTGTATTTCCTCCATAGTCATAGCTTTTGGCACAGAATGTGCAACAATAAAATTGATATGTTCCTCTGCAAGGATAGTTGCTGGGATGTCGTCCTTGGTAGTTTGTGGTGTTGGGTGTCTCGAAAAGTAGTCTGCCGGATTACCAGCTCCTGCCTCGTATCTCAACCGAAATTGGTAGTTCTGTAGGCGGAGCAACCAGCGTTCAAGTCGTGGGGGAGGCTTTGAGGAATGTTTGTTAAAAAGCGGAATGAGCGGTTTGTGGTCACTTATCACTGTGAATTTATGTCCCATAAGGTACAGATGAAAATGAAGGCATCCCACACAAACCACAAGAGTTTCAGTTTGTGAATAGCGTTGTTCTGTCTCTGTTAAGGCTTTGCTTGCATAGGAAATGGTAGAAACGTCGCCTGCTTTGGACACTTGTGTGAGAATTGCACCCAGGCCCACCGGACTAGCGTCCACTATCAGCTCTGTGGACTTTAGAGGGTCAAAATAGGCCATGACGGTGTCGCCAGTCAGACTGGACTTCATGGAGTCGAATGCTGCTTGGTGTTCAGTATTCCATGTCCAAGGAGTGTCTTTTTTCGTGAGTAGTCGCAGGGGTTCGGAGACCGTGGCCAGATCAGGCATAAATCGCCCACAATACGTGACTAGTCCTAGAAAACTGCGAACCTCTGACACATTTTGAGGTTTGCTAGCTGACTTTATGGCAGCAATTTTCTGAGGATCTGCTGAAACTCCTTGCTCTGAAAAGATATATCCAAAGAAGCTTAATGACTTTTGGTTAAACTCACATTTTGACGGATTGACAGTTAGATTGCAGGCTTGCAGTCTCTGAAACACTTGCTCTAAGTGACTGTCATGCTCCTCTTGGGTTGTACCATATATAAGAATGTCATCACTGACGTTTAGAACTCCTGCTATTCCAGATAGAACCTGACTGATAACGTTCTGAAATATTTCTGCCACAGATGAGATACCAAAATTCAACCTCTTGAATCGTCGTAAGCCCACGTGGGTACTAAAAGTTGTAATGTACCTGGAATCTGGATGCAACTCAAGTTGATGATAACCTGATTTTAAATCAATTTTAGAAAATACTTTTGCACCATTCAGGTCTGTGAGAATGTCATCAATAGTGGGCGTGATGTGCCTTTCTCTTTGAATAGCCAGATTGGCATGCCGCATATCCACACATAGCCGGATTTTACCAGGCTGCTTTGGTTTTGGTGCAACAACAATGGGCGATACCCAAGGAGTCGGGCCTTCAACTCGTTCAACCACATCAGCTGCTTCCAGATCTTGCAGTTCTTGCTCCACAAGTTTGCGGACATGAAATGGGATGCGCCTGTGAGGTTGAAGCAATTTTATCTGAACGTCTTTTAGCTTCCCGAGACGTTTAAAGAGATTGGGGTATTTCTGCATGATGTGTTGGGCCGAAGGACCTGTGACGCTATTGACCAGGTTGACCAGACCCAGAGATATAGCACTCCTGCAGCTGAGAAGCGTGTCTGCGGAGCACTCTACTACATATACAGTGTCGGTGATGGACTGCCCGTCAGCTGCAAGTTCTGACTGAAATTTGCCACACAGGGGAGGTGGAGATGCTGAACCATAAGTAAAAATCTTTAGGCTAGTGCTTTGTAGAGCAGGTCTGTTCGGGAGTCGGCTATAGACTGCACGGCTGATGACGTTTACTGATGCCCCGTGTCTACTAGGGCTTCCACCGGACTACCATTTATCAGGATAAGTCGCCTTGGACTGGTAAGTGCGTGCAGTGTTTGAGATCCCTCTGCAGTCACTGAGAATAGATAAGTACTGTGAGGCTCGTCAGTAAGCTGCAGCGTTTGGATTTTCTGTGACCTGGGTTGTACTGTGGGATGAGGGGATTGTGGTTTGGATCTACACACTTTTGCAAAATGGTTTTGTTTTCCACAATTATGGCAGGTCCCCCCTTTTGCTGGGCAGACATTCTTGTGAGGATACGACCCTCCGCAGTTGTAGCAAGTTGCTCCCTGCATACGAGGCACAGGCGGTCTCTGTGTCAGCTTTGCTATACAAGATGGTGCTTCCGCCTCACACTCAATGTTCTCTATGAGTTTAGCTTGTTTTTCGGCGGTATCATTTACACGTGCTGTTTCAAGCAGTTTTGCTAAAGTCATGGTGGGATCTCTGAGGGCTTGTCTCCGTAACTTAGAGGAGATGCAGCCTTGTAAAATCTGCATTTGGATCTCTTTGTCGACATCTGTAAATTCACAGTAAGCTGCAAGGTGCCGTAGTCGGACATGATATTCATCAATGCTTTCTGTTGCCGACTGCTTTAATTGTCTAAACTTGAAGATTTCAAATGCTGCATTTCTGTGTGGGGAGAAATACTTGCTTAATGCTGCCTTACTGAGCTCATAGTCTTTGTCTTCTCCTGTATTAGGCAGAGTAGTGAAGATATCATAAACTTGTTCCCCTGCATAATGTAATAGCATGGCTTTCTTCCTGGTATCATCTGATATGTTCATGGCTTGTAGGAATATATCAAAACGCTTCAGCCATTTCTCCCAACATGCTGCTAGGTTAGCTGGGGACTGATGCACATCAAAAGCAGGGAAGGCAGGTAAACAGGCCATTGTTGTAGAGCTGAAATACCTTTAGCTGATGATGAACGCTTCCTCGTCGCCAGTTGTAGTGTTGTTGTGCCGATGAAGGAAACTCCAGAAGGCCACACAGAGATGCTGGATGGTAGGTTTAAACAGCCATACTTTATTTTAGCTTCCTCTCTCCTGCTTCCATTACCCAGGACTTCCTGCTCCTGCCTTGTCTCCTCCTCCACCTTACATCATCGTTACTAGGCAGAAACCGAAACCAGGATAACAGCAAACCAATCACAGATATAGTAACAACATCACAGACGCGTTGGGGCAAAGAATTCCAGAGGATGGGGGATATTTGGGAGAAGTCTTGGAGGCGGTTGGGTGAGGAGCGAATAAGTGTGGAGGAGAGAAGGAGGTCTTTGGAGGACCAGAGATTACGTGAGGGAAGATATCGGGAGATTAGTTCAGAGACATATGGAGGAGACAGGTTATAGATGGCCTTGTAGGTCAGTATTAGTAATTTGAATTGGATACGCTGAGGGAATGGGAGCCAGTGAAGAGATTTTCAGAGGGGAGAGGCGGAGGAGTAGCGAGGAGAGAGATGAATTAGTTGGGCAGCAGAGTTAAGGATGGACTGGAAAGGTGCGAGGGTGTGTTAGCAGGGAGGCCACAGAAAAATATGTTGCAGTAGTCGAGGCTGGAGATGATGAGGGAATGCACAAGCATTTTGGTAGATTGAGGGTTAAGGAAAGAACGGATTCTGGAAATATTTTTGAGCTGGAGGCAACAGGAGGTGGAAAGAGCTTGGATGTGCAGTTTGAAGGACAGGGCAGAGTCAAGGGTTACTCCGAGACAGCGGACTTCCGGTACGGGGGAAAGAGTAATGTTGTTAATTGTGATAGATAGGTCAGGAAAGGAAGATCTGTGAAATGAAGGAAAGATGATGAGGTCAGATTTGTCCACAATGAGTATGAGGAAGCGAGAGGAGAAGAAGGAGGATATGGCTGATAGACACTCAGGGATTCTAGACAGCAGAGAGATGACATCTGGGCCAGAGAGGTAGATCTGAGTGTCATCAGCATATAGATGGTACTGGAATCCATGGGACTTTATGAGTTGCTCCAGGCCTAGTGTATAGATTGAGAAGAGTAGAGGTCCTAGAACAGAGCCTTGGAGGACTCCAACAGACAGAGGATAGGATGAGGAGGTAGTGTGGGAGTGGGAGACGCTGAATGTGCAGTTGGAAGGATATGAGGAGATCCAGGATAGGGCGAGGGTTGGCTTTTTAAGGATAGGCATGATTGTGGCATGTTTGAAAGCAGAAGGGAAGGTACCAGAAGTTAGTGATAGGTTGAAGAGGTGGGTTAGGGATGGGATAAGAGTGGTGGTGAGGATGGGGAGGAGGTGGGATGGGATGGGGTCTAGTGCACAGGTTGTGAGGCGCGATTTGGAGAGGAGACAATTGAGCTCCCCTTCAGTGATGTTGGAGAGGGAGGTTATGGGGTTTGGACATTGGTCTGGTATACAAAGAAGTTGTGGTGGTTGAACAATGAAGACTTGCCTTGTTTGGTCGATCTTATTTTTGAAGTGTGTGACGAAGTCTTCAGCAGAGATGAGTGAGGTTGGAGAAGGCAGTGATGGGCGGAGGAGGGAGTTAAAAGTTTTGAATTTCTGTTTGGGGTTGTAGGATATGGAAGATACGAGGGTTGTGAAGTAGGCCTGTTTAGCAGAGGTGAGGGCAGATTTGAAAGCGAGTGTTGCCTGTTTGAAAAAAGTGAAATTGTCTTGTGAATTTGTTTTCTTCCAAAGTCGCTCAACAACCCTGGACACTTGCCAGAGCTTTTTAGCAGTGTTATTGTGACAGGGTTGTCTATTGATACATCACACTCTGCCATAAAGGAGAGGGGCGACCGTGTTAATAGCTGATATCTAGGGGCAGTATTATAGTAGTTATATTCTTGTACATAGGGGGCAGTATTATAGTAGTTATATTCTTGTACATAGGGGCAGTATTATAGTAGTTATATTCTTTTAAATAGGGAGCAGTATTATAGTAGTTATATTCTTGTACATAGGGGCAGTATTATAGTAGTTATATTCTTGTATATAGGGGCATTTTAGTAGTTATATTCTTGTACATAGGGCAGTATTATAGTAGTTATATTCTTGTACATGGGGCAGTATTATAGTAGTTATATTCTTGTACATAGGGGCAGTATTATAGTAGTTATATTCTTGTAATAGGGCAGTATTATAGTAGTTATATTCTTGTACATAGGGCAGTATTATAGTAGTTATATTATTGTACATAGGGGCAGTATTATAGTAGTTATATTCTTGTACATAGGGGCAGTATTATAGTAGTTATATTCTTGTACATAGGGCAGTATTATAGTAGTTAATTCTTGTACATAGGGGGCAGTATATAGTAGTTATATTCTTGTACATAGGGGCAGTATTATAGTAGTTATATTCTTGTACATAGGGGCATTATTATAGTAGTTATATTCTTGTACATAGGGCAGTATTATAGTAGTTATATTCTTGTACATAGGGGCAGTATTATAGTAGTTATATTCTTGTACATAGGGTGCAGTATTATAGTAGTTATATTCTTGTACATAGGGCAGTATTATAGTAGTTATATTCTTGTACATAGGGCAGTATTATAGTAGTTATATTTTGTACATAGGGGCAGTATTATAGTAGTTATATTCTTGTACATAGGGGCAGTATTATAGTAGTTATATTCTTGTACATAGGGCAGTATTATAGTAGTTATATTCTTGTACATAGGGGCAGATTATAGTAGTTATATTCTTGTACTAGGCAGTATTATAGTAGTTATATTCTTGTACATAGGGCAGTATTATAGTAGTTATATTCTTGTACATAGGGGGCAGTATTATAGTAGTTATATTCTTGTAATAGGGGCAGTATTATAGTAGTTATATTCTTGTACATAGGGGCAGTATTATAGTAGTTTATTCTTGTACTAGGGCAGTATTATAGTAGTTATATTTTGTACATAGGGCAGTATTATAGTAGTTACATTCTTGTACATAGGGGCAGTATTTATAGTAGTTATATTCTTGTACTAGGAGCAGTATTATAGTAGTTATATTCTTGTACATAGGGGCAGTATTTAGTAGTTATATTCTTGTACATAGGGCAGTATATAGTAGTTATATTCTTGTACATAAGGGCAGTATTATAGTAGTTATATTCTGTACTAGGGCAGTATTATAGTAGTTATATTCTTGTACATAGGGGCAGTATTATAGTAGTTATATTCTTGTACATAGGGGCAGTATTATAGTAGTTATATTCTTGTACATAGGGGCAGTATTATAGTAGTTATATTCTTGTACATAGGGCAGTATTATAGTAGTTATTATTCTTGTACATAGGGGCAGTATTATTAGTTATATTCTTTACATAGCAGTATTATAGTAGTTATATTCTTGTACATAGGGGCATTATTATAGTAGTTATATTCTTGTACATAGGGGCAGTATTATAGTAGTTATATTCTTGTAATAGGGGCAGTATATATAGTAGTTATATCTTGTCAATAGGGCAGTATTATAGTAGTTATATTCTTGTACATAGGGGCAGTATTATAGTATTATATTCTTGTATCATAGGGCATTATAGTAGTTATTTAATAGCAGTATTAATAGTTATTCTTGTACATGGCATAATATAGAAAGGGCATTATATATAGTTAATTCTTGTACATAGGGCAGTATTATAGTAGTTATATTCTTGTACATAGGGGCAGTATTATAGTAGTTATATTCTTGTACATAGGGGCAGTATTATAGTAGTTATATTCTTGTACATAGGGGCAGTATTATAGTAGTTATATTCTTGTACATAGGGGCAGTATTATAGTAGTTATATTCTTGTACATAGGGCAGTATTATAGTAGTTATATTCTTGTACATAGGGGCAGTATTATAGTAGTTATATTCTTGTACATAGGGCAGTATTATAGTAGTTATATTCTTGTACATAGGGCAGTATTATAGTAGTTATATTCTTGTACATAGGGGGCAGTATTATAGTAGTTATATTCTTGTACATAGGGGCAGTATTATAGTAGTTATATTCTTGTACATAGGAGCAGTATTATAGTAGTTATATTATTGTACATAGGGGCAGTATTATAGTAGTTATATTCTTGTACATAGGGTGCAGAATTATAGTAGTTATATTCTTGTACTTTAGGAGCAGTATTTATAGTAGTGTATATTCTTGTACATAGGGTGCAGAATTATAGTAGTTATATTCTTGTACATAGGGGCAGTATTATAGTAGTTATATTCTTGTACATAGGGTGCAGAATTATAGTAGTTATATTCTTGTACATAGGAGCAGTATTATAGTAGTTATATTCTTGTACATAGGGTGCAGAATTATTAGTAGTTATATTCTTGTACATAGGGGCAGTATTATAGTAGTTATATTCATGTACATAGGAGCAGTATTATAGTAGTTATATTTTTATACATAGGGCAGTATTTATAGTAGTTATTTTTGTATATGGACAGTTTATAGTATTATTTCCTTGTAATAGGGGCAGATTTGATTTATATTTTGAAAATAAGAGCGTTTATGAGAAATTTTTCTTGTACTGGGAGCAGTTTTAGTAGTTTATTTTGTAAAGGGGCATTTTATTGAAAAAAACCAAACAAATACAATATACTGACATTCCCCGTAAAAAAAAATAAATTCACTTGGTTGTCATCCCCTTCATTCATATCAAAATTTACTATAAAATTACTTAAAGAGTCATACACTGGTTTGGAAAAAAAAAAAAAAAAACCTCATATTTCAACCCAGTGACACACCCTTTCCATAACTTAACATTTCCTAATGATTTTATCTATCGGGGCTCGGACATTATGTGGTTGACAGCGTCACAGATCTGAGTCGGAGGTATTTGGTCACCGCCGGTCTCCATTTCAGACTCTACCCGAGAGCCCTCAGGTAATGGCTTCCGCTGGGCGGAGGACAGTCCTCTACGTCCCTATCAAACTCTGCGTCAATTCTTCTAAGGGCATCCTCAAAATCACCGTCAGACTCAGACAGAACACCAAACTAATTAGATAAGTCCATTTCACCTGCAGAACTCTGGACCTTCTTCCTGGCTCCTTGGCCAGTGTCAAAACTCCTTCTCAGGTTTACGGGAGGTCTTGTCCTTTTTCTTCCTTTTAAGTCTGAGACACAGATGGTAGTACTGAAGTAATGCTTCCCTGTGACTGCTCCCCCTGAGGGAAAACCTCCATACTTCCCTGTACACCCCTAAACCCCCTGTGCTCTGGTGCCCCCTGACTCCCCCTGGTGGGCCTCGGTCCGGGACAGTAATTCCCCTGACAGAAAAGCTGCCCCTCCAGAACTCTGCCCCTGCCACCAACCCTCATCAGGATACCCCTTACAGATATTGTGCCAGGGTCAGGCAGTCCCGTAGGGTTACCGATCTCCCACAGAGGTTCACCGATGTTTGCAGTCTGCACCCCAATGCCACCTCCCCACACAGGTTCACTTCCCCACGTACACTATTCGCCAGGTAACCCGCCTTGCCACATTTGAAGCACTACAGGTGCCCGGATAAAAACACACCCCTCCCCCTCCCAAAAAGAAGGGTTGGGTAAGGGGGTGATATTATGCACTGGCGCAGTTTACCAAAACCCCCCCCCCTCCCGTCCAATACCATCATTGTCTCTGCTTTTGGGGGGGTCAAGACCAGGTAACAATCCCTCCGGAGCCCCCACAATGTCCTACGGAGGGAACAGATCATTCCAGAAGATGAGATTTACCGTAACGGTATCTGGCTTAGAGATAGGAATAAAGCTGAACTTACTCCAGCCCCAAGTCTCTAAACTTGGGGAAATTTGCCAGAAACCCGTCCAGGTCACTCAGACTTTAAATACGTCATACCCGCCCCGCTGGAAGTTTAAACACCGCCAAAATCGATGGCGCAAACCCCATCTGGCACACAAGGCCCCGACCACAAACCCTTCATCTGGCAGATCTCCTTGGCCCCTGTGCCGGAAAAGCCAAAATTTCCCGTTTTTTAAGCCTGGCCGGGATAAATTTGGGACCAGAGTGAAGGAGGGGGCGCCACGACCCAGGCATTACGGGGGGGACCTGCGGGGGAAAACTAGGCGACTACGGGATGAGGGCGCAGCGGGGGGGGTTCACACCTGTGTGCTCGGGGAATTAAAGGGGGGAAAACACAGACATCATCATGCACATTTTTTCATCAACATCAAAGTCACTTCGGGTGCGAGCGTCTACCCAAAAAATACTGGCCCCCCAAGCCCCCCCCCCCCCAATACACGCGTTTTTCCCCCGCACAAGCCCTGCTGGGGACCATCAGGAACTACCGGCACATGTCCACTGCCCCAAATGTGGGGCATGGCATTCGAGACTTGTAGTCCCTCTTGAAAAATGCCATGCTGCTGCTTGGGAACTGCTGCGGCGGCTGGTGGGGTTTTTTTCGACTTTTTTTCCCCTACGAATGTGCCCTTCTGCTGCTGCTTGGAACTGCTGCAGGCTTTTTGTGGGGCATTTGTTACTTTTTTACCCTGTGGAAACTTGCACTACATCTTCTCTTTGGATCTGCTGCAGGCAGTTTTGCTGGGCATTTTGAACTTTGGTACGTCTGGGGGTCTGTACACGGGTGCTCTGGGCGGGTTTTCCCCTTTTTTGGAAACGAAAAATTGCAGGCTGCAGCATCCGCACCTTTCTGGGGTCCCCCTGGACAATGTCTGACCTGGAACCGAAATTCTGCTTCTGTGACTTAAACTTCCCGGTTCCCCTTTAAATTCTCCAGGGGCCCCCTCCTTTCCCAGACGCAGTCCATGTCCCCCCACTTTTTGCCCCAATACACCCATGTGTTCGATCTCATCATAAAAATCATGACTCCCCCGGGTTAATAGCCTTTTTGCTTATAGCAAGTTCTATCTGCATCTGTAGTGGTCTTTTTTGCTTTCTGTAATCACCGAACTTCTTGACCCGCCCGGGATCTCCTCTGCACTGAAAACTAGGTGCACGGGCGTCTCCTCCCGGGATCCTGCTTCACGATGTCCCCGGCTGCTTGAAACCCCGAGCTCCTTAAATTTTCACCACCGCGGTTTCATGGCTCCGGCTCCACACACTTTTACTGCTGCCACCCGACGCGACCTGTGCGTCCTGACCGGCCCATACGCCAGCTGCTGTAATTCTCCCGGATGGTTTGTTTCCCAAAAACGTCCGTCTCTGCCCGGGGCAGAGAGGTGATTCACAGCTGGGGCTGATCTCACCCGTGCACCCCCAGGAGCTGCTTTTGATGGGGATTTCCGATTCACTTGTGCTGTAACCCACACGCCCAACTTTTTTCCTTCTTGTTCTTGCCCGGACTTGAGAAGGTTTTCCCCCAAAACTTTCTGACGAAATTTTCCTCTTCACAGAACTGCGCAGCTTTGCCTCGCGCTTTTACTCTCTGACAGTGCTCTGGGATTAACATTCCCATTAGGAGAGGCCCGGAGGCTTTCCCCCGTGTAGGGGGAAAGCCCGGGCCTTGCCTGGGGAACTTCCCCGCCCAGGGGGGGCCCCCCCCCGGGCTTGCTCCAGACTAGGAACTACAAAAACACAACCTCCAGCTGGGCAGTATTATAGTAGTTATTTTCTGTAATAGGGGCAGTAATTATAGTAGTTTTTCTTGACAAGGGTGCAAATTTTAGTATTATATTCTTTTACATAGGGAAAATTTATAGTAGTTTATTTGTACTAGGGGCAGTAATAGTAGTTATTTCTTTTTCATAGGAGCAGTATTTTAGTATTACATTTTTGTACAAGGGGCGTATTTTAGTAGTTTTTAAATTTTGTATATAGGGGATTATTTGTATTATATTCTGTACATAGGACATATTAAGTATTATATTCTTGTAAACCCGGGGAGTTTAAGATTATATTCTTGTACATAGGGCAGTATTAAGTAGTTTTTTATTCTTGTACATAAGCAGTATTAAAGATTATTTATTTACATAGGGGCAGTATTATGTAGTTTTTTTTTCCCCTTTTACATAGGGGCAGAATTATATAGTTTTATTTGTCCTAGGGGCAGTATTTTGTAGTTATATTTTTGTACAAAAGGGTGCAGAATTATAGTATTTATATTCTTGTAATAGGGGCAGTATTAAAGATTATATCTTGTACAAAAGAGCTTTTATAGTAAATATTCTTGTACAAGGAGCAGTATTATAGTAGTTATTTTTCTTACATGGAGCATTAATTTAAGAAATTTTATTCTTGTACATAGGAGCAGTTTTATAGTAGCTATATTTTGACATGGGAGGCAGATTTAAAGTAGTTAATTCTTTATATGGGGAACGTTAAGTAGTTATATTCGTACATAGGGCAATTTATTTTTATATTCTTGTCTAAGACAGTATTATAGTAGTAAATTTTGTACAAGGAGCATTTTATAGTGTTAATTTTGACGGGGGAAATTTTTTTATGTAAAAAACCAAAACAAATACAAATAACGACTTTTCTCCATAAACAAAACAAAATTTCCTTTGGATTGTACATTCATTACATACCCGGATTATACATTAAAATTATTTTAAAGGGTCCATACACCTGGTGGAAAAAAAAAAAAAAAAAACCCTAAAATTTTTAACCCAGGACACACCTTCCAAAAAAACATTTTCCCATTTTTCCCAATGATTTTATTAAACGGGTCGGAATTTTGGGTTTTACAGCGTCCAGATTGAGTCGGAGTATTTTGGTCACCGCCGGTCCCCCATTTCAGACTCTACCCCAGGCCCCGGTAATGGGTTTCCCCTTGGGGGGAGGACATCCTCCGTCCCTACAACTTGCGTCAATTCTTCTAAGGTCATCCTCAAAATCACCGCAGACTCAGACAAAACCAAAACCAATTGTAAGTCCATTACACCTGCAAACTCTGGACCCTTTTCCTGGGGTCCCGGGCCCGTGTCATACTCCTTCTCAGGTTTAGGGGGGTCTGTCCTTTTTCTTCCCTTTTTGTCGAGACACGATGGTAGTATGAAGTAAAGCTTCCCTGTGACTTGCCCCGGGGACAACCTCCATATTCCTGTACACCCTCTGAACCCGCTGCCTTTGGGGCACCTGAGTAACCCCTGGTTGGGGCCCCTCTGGACAGAATTCCCCCGACGAAAGCTCCTCCCCCAAATCTCTGCCCCTGCCCCCAAATCCTCATCAGGAAAAGGCCTTACAATATTGGCCAGGCTCAGGGACAGTCCCTGTGAGGGGACCGATCTTCCCACAGAGGTTCACCTGATGTTCTGGCAGTCTGCAGCCACAGGGCCGACCTCCCCACACAGGTTGCCTTCACCACATACAGATTCGCCGGGTACCCCCTTGCCACATTGAACCCTTTTCGAGGCGCCCAGGATGAAACACACCCCTCCCCTCCCAAAAAAAAGGGGTTTGGGTAAGTGGGCATTATTTTCGCATGGCGCAGTTTCACCAAAACCCCCCCCCCCCCTCCAATACCACATTGTCTCTTTTTTGGTGGGGTGAACCAGGTCACAATGCCCCGGAGCCACCCCAAAATTTCCTCGGGGGAACAGATATTCCAGAAGATGAGATTTACCGAAGGGTATCTGCTTAGAGATAGGAATAAAGCTGCTTTAAAATCCAGCCCCCAGTGTCTTAAACTTGGGGGAAATTAACCAGAACCCTTCCAGGGCACTCATGAGCTTAAAGGACGCATAGCCTGCTTCTGGAAGATTTAAACACCGCCAAGATGCTACTTTGGCCCCAAACCCCCCCTGGGGACAAAAAGGTCCCCACCACAAACCCCATCTGCAGATCCTCCCTTTGGACCTCGTGCCCGGAAACGCACAACGTTTTTCCGTTTAAACCCTGGCCGGATAATTTGGGCCCAGAGGGGAAGGCGGAGGCCCCCCGATCCAGCATTTCTGGGGGGACCGCGGGGTCCCCCTAGGCTGACTGACGGGGTGAGGGTCTGCAGCAGGGGGGGGTTCTACACCTTTTGTCCGAATTAAAGGGGGGGAAAACACAATCATCATGCACATGTTATCATCACATCAAAAGTCACTACAACGCCACGCCACCAAAGATCTGTGCTCCCCCAAAAACCCCCGACCCCTCAGATACAGGCGGTTAACCCCCGCATCAAGCCCTGCTGGGGCCCCCCAGGAACACCGGGCACATTCCACTCCCAAGTGGTGCATGGCATTCTGAGACTTGTAGCCCTTGCTGAAAAAAATCCATCTGTGCTTTGGGAATCTGCTAGGCGGCTGTGTGGGCATTCGCACTTTTTGTACCCCTACTGGAATGTGCCCTTTTATGCGCGCTTGGAATCTGCTGCAGGTTGTGCTGGGGATTTTGTGACTTGTTGTACCCCTGCTGGAATCTGCACTTCATGGGTTTGCTTTTGGGTCTGCTGCAGGGGAGTTTTGCTGGGGATTTTTAACTTGTGGGAGTCTGCGGGGTCTGTAACAGGGTCGCGGGGCGGGATTTTCCCCTTTTGGGGCAGAAAATGCAGGGTGCAGCACTGGCCGCAACCTCTTTTGGGGTCCACCTGGGAATTGACTGGG
>JARQOD010000001.1:8831915-8954524 GCA_033576555.1 Oophaga sylvatica | reverse complement strand
GGTTCCTTTTGGAACAAGCAAGCTGAAACTTTTGGACTCATCTGTTTCTCTGGAAAGTGTAATTCCTTGGTCTCCCAGTTAATGGTAAGATTCTGAGCCTGCAGCCATGGTAGCCCTAGAATAATGGAAAGTGGGGAGAAAGATAAGCATAAAGGACAGTTTCTCTTGATGATCTTTACCCATAAGAACCCTCAAAGGCTCTGTTTCCTGATCCACTGGTCCAGAGGTCACAGGGAGCCATCCACAGTTTCCATCTGTACTGGAGTAGCCTTCTTCACTGAACGTATCCTGTTGTGAATGGGTTTGAGATGAGTTTCTGAGCAGAGGCTCCCTTGTGGTTACAAGCGGTACTAGTGAGGATTGGGAATCAGTGTTTCTGATTGGTCTTATTTAAGGAATCATTTTCCCATCAGGGTTGCCGGTGATCAATTGTTTGGTCTGAATCCTTCTTTCCAGTTTTCCCCTTGAGCCTGCTGTGTCGTGTCTGCATCTCCTGCTATCAGATAAGACAATTTCTTATTTTGTGTTTTTGCTATATTTTTGCATTTTGTCCTGCACTTCTGTGGGGCCTTCTGGGTCCCCTCCGGGGGCTTTTGCCCTCTCAGTTTAGTCCAGCCACTGTGTTTTGTACTTTTGCTTTTTGCAGTTTTTTCAGTGGCTGCTTTTTTGTTACACCAGAAACTAATTTAGGTGGTAGAGGTCGTGTGATTCAGGTGATTTTGAAATTAGTATTTGGTGTTTTCAGGGTTTTCTGGGATTGCAGTAAGTACCCTTCCTGTCCTTTTCATTTAGATAGTTTGGGCCCCAGCGTTTGCTCATACTATTTTCTTTCTGTGTCAGTATTTCCTCTTGTTAACCGCCATTACATGTTTGGGGCTTTCTATTATCTTTGGGTCTGCTCCGGGCAGATAGCTTTTCCTGTTTCTATCTTTAGGTGTAGTTAGTTTCTCAGCTGTGACGAGGCGTCTAGGACCATCGTAGGAACGCTCCACGGCTGCCTCTAGTTGTGGTGGTTAGTCAGGGTACTGCAATCTCATAGATCCAATGCTCTGGTGTATTTCCTTTTTTACCTGCACTCTCAGCTACCGTAACATAACAGTATCACCGGCCATAAAAATTGTATGGTATCACAGAAAGGAAAAAAAAAATAAAAAAAAATAATATTTTGAAGGAAGAAAAGTTGTCAGAGATATTTTTCTGTTTGTTGCATTTTTTTTTTTTTTTTTTTTTCCCTCTGTATCTCTGGGTGCTGGGGAGGATCTTTTCTCCCAATGGAGTTTGCACAGTTGTCTGGCGTGTGGTCAGCTTGCCACTGAGGTTCAGAGTATTGCTGCATATCTTGCTAGTTGCCTGTTGTGGAACCTAGGATCCCCATGCCAGATTTGTTTTCAGGGGATCGAGCTAAGTTTTCAGAATTTCAAAAATAATTGTAAATTGTTTCTGCCTTAAAATCTAAGTCCTCAGGAAACAGCGCACGCAGGTTCAAATTGTCATCTCTCTCCCTGCGCGGCGATCCTCAGGATTGGGCTTTTTCCCTGACACCTGGGGATCCTGTTTTGAGTGATGTTGATGTATTTTTTCAGGCTTTGGGGTTATTGTACGATGAGCCTAATATCACTGATCAAGCTGAAAAAGCCTTGTTGGCATTAAATCAGGGCTTGATGACGCTGAGTTATACTGTCAGAGATTCCGTAGGTGGGCAGTCCTGACCAATGGAATGACGACGCTTTGGCGCCCTTTTCCCGAAGGGTCTGTTCGGAAATGTAAAGGATGTTATGGTGGGTTTCCCTGTCCCCTCTGGTCCAATGATTCTATGTCATTAGCGATTCAATTGACAGACGTTTGCGTGAGCGGAGAAGTATGCGTGGAGTGGTGTTGCCTTGTGAGCCAGCTGCTGAGCCCATGCAGTGTGATGGAGTGGTTCTGGGGCACAGCGTCATGAGTTTCGAAAGCGCAATGGGTTATGTTTTCTACTGTGGTGATGCCTCTCATGCTATTTCAGTCTGCCAAAGCGGGAAGACGTTTTGCACGCTCAGTTGTCTTGGGTAGTGTTCAGACTAAGTTTTATTAACTGTCACTCTGATATGCTCTCTGTCCTCATTTTCTGCTCAGGCTTTCGTTGATTCTGGAGCAGCTATAACCTGATGGATTATGATTTTGCTAAACGTTGTGGATTCCCTTGATACCCCTACAGAAGTCTATTCCCCTACTGGGGATCGATTCTACCCCTTTGGCTGAGAATAAACCCCAGTTTTCTACTCAGGTGATAATGAGGGTTGAACCTGATCACCAGGAGTGCTGCAAATTTTTGGTTCTATATAATCTGCATGACATTTATCGTGCTGGGTTTCCCTTGGTTACAGTCTCATAACCTGTTTGGATTGGAAATCTGTGTCTGTAACCAGTTGGGGCTGCCAATGTGTTAATACCAAACACCTCTGTTTTTTCTGCTCCCCCCAGGCTGAGGATGTTCCTGACTTTTTGTTGATTTTTCTGATGTGTTTAGCGAAAGTAAATCTGCATCCTTACCTCCCCATAGGAGCTATGACTGCGCTATTGAATTAGTGCCAGGTAGTAAATTCCCTAAGGGTCGCCTCTTTAACTTGTCTGTACCTGAACATGACGCTATGCGGTCTTATATCAAGGAATCATTGGAGAAGGGTCATATCAGACCATCCTCTTCACCCTTAGGTGCCGGTTTTTTCTTTGTGGCCAAAAAAGATGGTTCATTAAGGCGTGTATTGATTATCGTCTCTTGAACAATATTACTGTGAAATATCAGTACCCGTTACCCTTGATTTTCGACCTGTTTTCCAGGGTGAAAAACCTACTTGGTTTACCAAGCTTGACCTGCAGGGGGGCGTTAACCTTATTCGCATTAAGCACGGGGATGAATGGAAGACGGCATTTAACACCCCTGAAGGGCATTTTGAGTACCTTGTGATGCCCTTTGGGCTCACTAATGCTCCTTCCGTCTTCCAGTCCCTTCATGAATGACATTTTCAGGGATTTTGTGGACAAGTTTCTGATTGTTTATTTGGATGATATCTTGATTTTTTCTAATGACTGGGACTCTCATGTGAAAACATGTTCGAACTGTATTCCAGATTTTGAGAGAGAATGCTCGTATGTGAAGGATCAAAGTGTCTTTTTGGCGTACAGAGGATCTCATTTCTGGGATTCATTTTGTCCCCATCTGTTTTGAAATGGACCCGGTCAAGGTTCAGGCCATCTGTGATTGGGTCCAACCTACTTCATTAAAGGCTCTTCAGAGATTTTGGGTTTTTGCCCATTTTTTATCGTAAATTTATCGGTAATTTCTTGTTATTGTTAAACCATTAACTGATTTGACCAGAAAGGGTTCTGATGTGGTGAATTGGCCTCCTGAGGCAGTCTCTGCGTTTTCAGGAACTTAACAGAGATTCACTTCTGCTCCTGTTCTACGGCAGCCTGATGTTTCTCTGCCATTTCAGGTGGAGGTTGATGCCTCTGAAATTGGGGCAGGTGCGTTTTGTCCCAAAAGATCCAGAGACCTCTAAAAGTAACCCTTGTGCCTTTTTCTTCGAAAATTTTCTCCTACTGAACGTAATTATGACGTGGGTAATCGGGAGTTATTGGCCATGAAGTGGGCTTTTGAAGAGGGGAGACATTGGCTGGAGGGAGCCAAACATCAGGTGGTGGTCCTTACGGACCATAAGAATCTGGTCTATCTGGAATCTGCCAAGCGACTCAATCCTAGACAGGCCAGGTGGGCCTTGTTTTTCACACTTTTTAATTTTGTGGTTTCCTTTCTTCCTGGCACTAAGAATGTTAAGGCGGATGCCCTCTCGAGGAGTTTCCTTGCGGACTCTCCTGAGCTATCTGATCCCTCTGTTATTTTGAAGGAGGGTGTAGTTCTTTCCGCCATCTCGCCTAATTTGAGACTTGCTCTGGAGGGGTGTCAGGAGGATAGGCCCGAGCGCTGCCCTGTTGGAAAATTGTTTGTCCCGGACCAATGGAAAAAGAGTGTGATGTCTGAGATTCATTGTTCCGCATTGGCTGGGCATCCCGGAATTTTTGGTACCAGAGACTTGGTTAGTCGGTCCTTTTGGTGGCCTACCTTGTCTCGCGATGTCAGGGAATTTGTGCAGTCCTGCGGGACTTGCTCTCGCTCCAAGCCTTGCTCTCGCTCTAGTGGTTTGTTGATGCCATTGCCTGTGCCCAAGAGACCATGGACCCATATCTCTATGGATTTCATTTCCGATCTTCCTGTTTCTCAGAGAATGACCACCATCTGGGTAATTTGTGATAGGTTTTCCAAAATGATACATCTTGTGCCATTACCTAAGTTGCCTTCCTCCTCTGAATTGGTGCCGTTGTTCCTTCAGCACGTGGTTCGTTTACACGGCATTCCTGAGAACATTGTGTCTGACAGAGGAGTCCAGTTTGTTTCCAGATTTTGGAGGACTTTTTGTTCTAAACTGGGTGTTCAATTGTCTTTCTCCTCGGCATTTCATCCTCAGACCAATGGTCAAACTGAGAGAACAAACCAGACATTGGAGACTTATCTTAGATGCTTTGTGTCTGCTGATCAGGATGACTGGGTCTCTTTTTTGCCTTTGGCTGAGTTTGCTCTTAATAATAGGGCTAGCTCTGCCACTTTGATGTCTCCGTTTTTCTGTAATTCTGGGTTTCACCCTCGATTTTCTTCAGGACAGACGGAGGCTTCTGTCTGTCCAGGTGTTGACTCTGTTGTTGAGCGTATGCAGCAGATTTGGGACCAGGTAGTGGAGAGGTTGTCCCTCTCTCAGGAGAAGGCCCAGCGGTTTGCTAACCGGCATAGGACTGATGGTCCTCGGTTTAAAGTGGGGGACTTGGTCTGGTTGTCCTCAAAGAATATTCCTATGAGAGTAGCATCTCCTAAATTTAAGCCTAGGTTCATTGGACCTTATAAGATCATGGAGATTATTAATCCTGTTTCTTTTCGTTTGCTTCTTCCAGGGACATTTAAGATCCATAACGTGTTCCACAAGTCCTTGTTGAAGAGGTTTGTTGAGCCAGTGGTTCCTGCTGCTGTGCCTCCTGACCCTGTTTTGGTTGAGGGCAATCTGGAGTATGTGGTTGAGAAAATATTGGATTCTCGTTTTTCTAGACGAAGACTCCAGTATTTGGTTAAATGGAGAGGTTATGGTCAGGAAGATAATTCTTGGGTGTTTGCTTCGGACATCCATGCTAGGAGACTTATCCGTGCGTATCATAGAACTCATCCTGACCGACCTGGTTGCTCAAATGAGGGTTCGGTGACCCCTCCTCAAGGGGGGGGTACTGTTGTGAATGGGTTTGAGATGAGTTCTGAGCAGAGGCTCCCTCTGGTGGTTACAAGCGGTACTAGTGAGGATTGGGAATCAGGTGTTACTGATTGGTCTTATTTAAGGGAATCATTTTCCCATCAGGGTTGCCGGTGATCAATTGTTCTGGTCTGAATCCTTCTTTCCAGTTTCCCTTGTAGCCTGCTGTGTCGTGTCTGCATCTCCTGCTATCAGATAAGACAATTTCTTATTTTGTGTTTTTGCTATATTTTTGCATTTTGTCCTGCACTTCTGTGGGGGCCTTCTGGGTCCCCTCCGGGGGCTTTTGCCCTCTCAGTTTAGTCCAGCCACTGTGTTTTGTACTTTTGCTTTTTGCAGTTTTTTCAGTGGCTGCTGTTTTTGTTACACCAGAGAACTAATTTAGGTGGTAGAGGTCGTGTGATCTCAGGTGATTTTGAAATTAGTATGTTGGTGTTTTTCAGGGTTTTCTGGGATTGCAGTAAGTACCCTTCCTGTCCTTTTCTATTTAGATAGTTTGGGCCCCAGCGTTTGCTCATACTATTTTCTTTCTGTGTCAGTATTTCCTCTTGTCTAACCGCCATTACATGTTTGGGGGCTTTCTATTATCTTTGGGGTTCTGCTCCGGGGCAGATAGCTTTCCTGTTTCTATCTTTAGGTGTAGTTAGTTTCTCAGGCTGTGACGAGGCGTCTAGGACCAACGTAGGAACGCTCCACGGCTGCCTCTAGTTGTGGTGGTTAGTCAGGGTACTGCAATCTCATAGATTCCAACTGCTCTGGTGTATTTCCTTTTTTACCTGCACTCCTCAGCTACCGTAACATAACAGTATCCCCTGTTTCAGAGCAAAGGAGACATCCATAAAATTTCCACTTGCCCCTGAGTCGATCATAGCAGAGCTAGACACCCAAGCTGAGTCAACCCAGAGTTTGATGGAAAGAAAGCAATGAGAATTGTTTTTCTTACAACTCAGCTGGGACACCGCTGAGGAAACTTGAAAAATGGCAGCGTTTACACAGTCAACGACCTCAGAGGTAACGGAGTTTAAGTCCGAGAAATCAAGATCTGTTGCTGCAGATCTCTCTGGAGCCTGAGGCTCAGACCTGACAGATCCCCTCTCGCAACACTCACAATGAATGAGTGCTGCAGTAGTCTTACGAGAACGGCTGGGGCAGTTTATAATGAAGTGCCCTGACTTACCACAATAGAAACATAGATTCTCCTTAAAACGATGTTCCTTGCGTGCATCACTAACCCGTCGTTGTAAAGAGTCTACCTGCATGGGTTCAGGTTCAGGTTCCCGTGTAATCCTACTCAAAGGTTCCTTAGCTGGAGAGGAAGGTAGGAAAAGGTTAGTGCGATTGCTTTCGAACCATCTCTCTTGCCTGCGTTCAGTCAGACGAGTATCAATACGGATGCAGTAGTTAATAAAGTCACCTAACGCAGTGGGAGGGTCGGCACGAGCAAGTTCATCCTTAATCAGTGGAGATAACCCCTTTCGAAAAATAGATTTTTTGGCGGAACTGTCCCAGGTGGTATCAAGGGCCCATCTCCTGAACTCCAAGGCATATTCAGCTACCGAGTGCTTACCTTGGCGCAAAGCTAACATGGCTGCTTCAGCTGTTGCACCTCGATTGGGGTCATCAAACACCTGCCCCATGGCTGAAATAAAAGCATCAAGGTGATTCAAACAATCATCCTCAGTCTCAATCAGAGGGTTTGCCCACATCAAAGCCTTGTTGGTAAGCAACATAATTATAGTAAGCACCTTAGATCGTTCAGTGGGAAATTGTGAAGCATGTGCAGAAAAAAAAGATTGCATTGATTAATAAATCCCCTGAATTTCTCACGATCACCGCCAAAACGAAAAGGGGGCAACTTGGGAATCCCAGAACTCGTGGCTACGGCAGGAGCCTGGACTCGCTCTTCTAGAACCTCAATCCTGGCTCGCAAATCCTGAGCAGTCTGTCCAAACACTTGCAAATTGTGATTAGTGAGGTCCTGTAGGCTTGAAAAACGGGTCTTTATATTCTGAAAATCTGCAAGGATATTATCAGTCACTCCGCAAAGTTCCTTTATGCGGGCCTCCATTTTCCAGATCTTTTAAGACAGGAGTACTGGAAGAAGAGGAGAGGAGAAAAAAAAAAACAATAGTGTTTACCTGTGGTAACACTGCAGAAAAAAAAAACACTTAAGGGAATTGCTCACCTGGAATGGTTGTCCACAGTTACAGCAGACACAGCCTTTCCAGACCCAGCAGACACTAACGTTTTGGCTTCAGAATCTTGTAATGTATGTGGTACAGTTCATATAGCGTCTTGTGCTTGGGTGCGATGAAAATACATGAGACACAGGTTTGATATAGAAAGTCTTGTATTACTTCATACAAGTTGGCAAAAATAGTCACACAGTTTGCAGACACAGAAGCAGGAGACACAGCAGGCCAGAGTAATCTAAGCTCAGCAATCACTCTCCACAACAGGTTCAGGATCTTCTTCTCTGTTACCGTAAGTCCATGCAAACGTGGGTCTTTCAAAGAGCAGGGTTCAGAGTCCACAAGTGCTTCAGAGTTCCTCAGTAGGAATAGCTGGAGTACAAGGTCCAAGGCTTTAGGAGTCAGGTCACAGGTTCACTGCAGGCTAGATTCTGAAGCACTGATTGCTCAGCTGTGGCTGCTTAAGAAGCAAAAGGAGAGAATCATGGCGGGAACATGCAAGCTGGAAACTCCATTTTGACTGAGGGCAAGATAGCTGCAGCAAGACAGAAAGTAAAATGGCTGACGAACAAACTGAGTTTCAGGAACATGTACACAGAACCTTACACTGTGAAGGGTCTAGAAGGGAGTAAGTGGAGAGGTAACGGGAGAGGCGGGAGTAGACTAGGCGCTCCAAGAGTTTAGAGGTGAAGGGGAGATTGGAGACCGGTCTGTAGTTGTTTGTGCAGGAAGGGTCGAGAGCGGGATTCTTTAGTAGTGGAGTAATGATGGAGTGTTTGAAGGAGGATGGGAAAATGCCAGAGGAGAGTGAGAGATTAAAGATTTTAGTTAGGTGAGTTGTGATAACTGGAGAGAGAGACTGGAGGAGATGTGAGGGAATGGGGTCGGTAGTGCATGTAGTCTGACGAGAGGAAGAGAGGAGTCTGGAGACTTCTTCTTCTGTGATGGGATCAAATGTGGAAAGTGAGCCAGGGGAACAGCAGGGTGGGATGGGAGTCACAGCCCTTGGTGGTTGAGAGCAGATTTCCTGACGGATAGTATCTATTTTTTCTATAAAATGGGAGGCCAGGTCGTCAGCACAAATGTCTGTGATAGGGGCTTGTGCTTTTGGCCTGAGGAGGGAGTGAAAAGTGTCAAAAAGTTTCTTGGGGTTGTTGACTAGTGAGGAGATCAGGGTGGTGAAGTAGGTCTGTTTGGCGAGGTGAAGGGCAGCATTATAAGTTCTTAACATGAATTTAAAGTGGATGAAGTCTTCTGGTGTGCGGGTTTTTCTCCAAAGGCATTCAGCACTCCTAGAGCATCGCTGAAGAAGTTGAGTTTGTAATGTGAGCCAGGGCTGTTTTACTGTGTGTTTGGAAGTTCTGAGGGTGAGCGGTGCTACTTGGTCAAGGGTGCTTCTAAGAGTGTCATTGTAGTGATGAACAGCCAGATTAGGACAAGAAAAAGAGGAGATTGGGGACAGCGATGAGTGTAGGGAGTCTGAAAGTGTCTGAGGGTTAATGGCTTGTAGATTTCTGAATGTGTGGTAGGTAGGAGTGCGCTGGGGTGGTGGAGGATTTGTGAGTATGAAGGAGAGAATGTTGTGGTCAGACAGTGGAAGCGGTGAGTTATTTAGGTGGGAGATTGAACAGAGGCGGACAAAGACCAGGTCAAGGGTGTTACCATCCTTGTATGTCTCAGAGGTTGAAAGCTGTGAGAGGCCTAGAGAAGTGGTTAGTGATAGAAGCTGAGATGCAGGTGTGGAAGTAGGGCTGTTAATTGGGATGTTGAAGTCTCCAAGGATAAGGGTTGGTAGTTCTGAGGACATGAAGTGCGGCAGCCAGGCAGAGAAGTGGTCAAGGAACTGGGTGGGCGAGCCTGGGGGCCGATATATGACCGCTACTCTGAGGGAGAGTGGACGAAAGAGCCTGATGATGTGGACCTCAAAAGAAGGGAATGAGAGTGATGGAATTGGGGGGATGACCTGGAAAGTGCATTGTGGGGACAGGAGTATGCCGACTCCACCACCATGTCTGTTTGAGGGTCTCGGGGAATGGGAGAACTGTAAGCCACCATAGGAAATGGCAGCAGGGGAGACCATGTCAGAATCCTGAATCCAGGTTTCAGTGAGGGCCAACAGATGAAGAGAGTTGTTCAGAAAGTAGTTGTGCAGGAAGGTTAGCTTGTTGCATGCAGACCGTGGATTCCAGAGGGCACAGTTAAACGAAGGAGATGAGGGAGTGCATGTAATATTAATAAGATTATTATGGTTTTGATATGAGGTAGGGTAGGGATTGAGGTTGGGGAATGGTGGACCAGGGTTGGGGGAGATGTCCCCTGAAATCAGTAGGAGTAGGAAGATAAAGAGCAGGTAGTCCTTCATGACAAATACTCAGCCCTATCCTATAAAATGGTCTAACAGTCAATTTTCTAAAAGTTACAGATTTTTGTGGAATCTTTTTGGTAAAATGTAAAAGCTGGATTGAAGCAAAAGCATTTAATCATTGATAAAAACACGCTTGATATAGAATGCTCTGAGGACATCTCGCCTAACTCTGAGGGTATCTCACATGCTCTGGTATGCTCTTAACATGTCTTGCCTGCTCTAGTAAACTCTGAGGCCATATCACCTGTTCTGAGTAAAAACTTACCTGTTCCGGTATGCTTTGAGCATGTCTTGACTTCCAGAGTAAGCCCAGAAGATGCCTTATCTGCTTCTGTATGGTGTATGGCTATCTCACAAGGCCTGACTGTTAAGCTCTTTGGACATCTTGCTTGCTCTGGTATGCTTTGAAGATATATCTCCTGCTCCATTATGCTTTGTTGATATCTTGCTGGATCCAGTATGCCCTGAGGACATCTCATCTGCTTCGTAATGATTCTTGATATCTCCAGTATGCTCTGACTAGGATATGTCACTTGCTCTGATATGTTCAGGATGACTCACCTGTTTCAAGATGCTCTGAGGCCTTCTCATTAGTTCCAGTATGCTCTTAGGACATCTTGCTTGCTTCAGTATAATTTGAAGACATCTCGCCTGCTTTAGAGATTCCTCAGAGTATGCTTTGAGGATATCTTGCTGGCTCCAAGATGCCCTGATGACATCTCATCTGCTTTGGTATGCTCTGCTTCTTCTTGCTGGCTCCAGTATACTCTTAGGATATGTTGTTTTCTCTAGTATTTACTGTGAATCTCTCACCAGCTCCAGTATGCTCTAAGGCAGGGGTGGGCAATTAATTTTGCCAGGGGGCCGCATGAGAAATTGGGATAGTTTTAGAGGGCCGGACTAATATAATTAACTCCGTTCTACCCAATACTGTATATATACACGTATATATATATATATATATATATATATATATATATATACGTGTATATATACATACCTGCCCATTATCATCATCTTCTCCCCATCATCATCAATGCCTCCCCATTATCAGCAATGCCTGCCCATCATCATCTTCTCCCCATCATCAATGCCTGCCCATTATCATCAATGCCTGCCCATTATCATCATCATCTTCTCCCCATCATCAATGCCTGCCCATTATCATCAATACCTGCCCATTATCATCATCTTCTCCCCATCATCATCAATGCCTGCCCATTATCATCAATACCTGCCCATTATCATCATCTTCTCCCCATCATCATCAATGCCTCCCCATTATCAGCAATGCCTGCCCATCATCATCTTCTCCCCATCATCAATGCCTGCCCATTATCATCAATGCCTGCCCATTATCATCATCTTCTCCCCATCATCATCAATGCCTCCCCATTATCAGCAATGCCTGCCCATCATCATCTTCTCCCCATCATCAATGCCTGCCCATTATCATCATCTTCTCCCCATTATCATCAATGCCTCCCCATTATCAGCAATGCCTGCCCATCATCATCTTCTCCCCATCATCAATGCCTCCCCATTATCATCAATGCCTGCCCATTATCATCATCTTCTCCCCATTATCATCAATGCCTCCCCATTATCAGCAATGCCTGCCCATCATCATCTTCTCCCCATCATCAATGCCTCCCCATTATCATCAATGCCTGCCCATTATCATCATCTTCTCCCCATCATCATCAATGCCTCCCCATTATCAGCAATGCCTGCCCATCATCAATGCCTGCCCATCATCACACACAGACAGCACATAAGCACTCTCTCACATACATACACACACACACACAACACACACACACGCACACACACACACAGCACCGCACTACATAGACACAGACACACACAGAGACACATCTTACCTGTCCAGCGTCCCCGCTCTCTGACACAGCCGGCCGCTGAATGATGACGTCATTCAGCGGCCGGCTGTGAGAGGAAGCGCCGGTGGAGCCCGGAGCTGCAGCAGCGGAGGCACGGGAGAGGTAAGTATTGTGCCAGCTGATTCCGGGGCCCTGAGACTGCCGGAGCGCCTCCGCGGGCCGGTCACTGACAGCCGGCGGGCCGAATGCGGCCCGCGGGCCGCCCCTTGCCCAGGTCTGCTCTAAGGCCTTCTCAGCAGTTCCGGTATGCTCTGAGGACTTTCTGCCTGCCCTGGTATACTGGTATGTTTTGAGGAATTCTCACTTGTTCCAGTATGAATCACACTTGCTCTGGTATGCTGTGAGAATGTCTCAAATACTTGACTGCTCTGGTATGAGCAGTGCTTTGACTGCTCTGGTATGAGTGACCCACGGACGTCTCTCATGCACCAATATGCTCTGAGAATCTTTCACCTGCTAAAGTGTCCTTTGAAGACCTCTAGATCTGGTATACTCTGAGAACTTCTCATCATCTGTGGGATGCTTTGAGATAATCTTGCCCGCTCTGCTATACCTTGAAAATGTCTTACCTGCTATGTTATGCTCTAAGGACATCTCAACTGCTCCATTATGCTCTGAAAAGTTCTCATTCCAGTATGATATGAGGACATATTGCCAGCTCTAGGATGCTCTAAGAACAAATTACCTGCTGTAGTATGCTCTGAAGATGTCTTGCCTCCTGCAGTTTTAGAGTGTCTTGCCTGTTTCAGTATAACGACATCTTGTCTGCTACAGTAAAAATAATCTCACCTGCTCTAGTATGCTCTGAAGACATCAGTATGAGAACATCATGCCTTGCCTTCTCATGTATGAGGACGTCTCATCTGTTCCAGTATCATGATGTTTCTCCTGCTCTTGTGTTATGATTGGGTAACTGAGGAGGACAGGAGCAAAACAGCAAGGCAGCCGAACACATGAGAGGTTGGAAACTAATGGGTTGCAGATCACTAAACTAACCGTTCAACTAGCCGTGGAGCGTACCTACAGTGATTCTAGACACCTCAGCACAGCCGGAGAGCTAGCTACACCTAAAGATAGAAACAGGAAAGCTAACTGCCCCGGAGTAGAGCCCCAAAGGAGTAGGCAGCCCTGAAACATGATGGCGGTTAGACAAGACGAAACACAAACGCAGGCAGAAAATAGAGTGAGCAAACGCTGGGGCCAAACACTGCCTAAATAGGACAGGACAGGACAGAATACTATCTGCAACCCAGCAAAACCCTAGCAAAACTTCCAACACTTCAGATTACAAAAATGCTGAGACCACACAATCTCACCACCCACTAAATCAGATCTCAGTATGAACAAGGCTAACCCGCAGCCACTCAAAAAGCAGGGAAAGAGCAATTGAACAAATAACAGTGGCTACTGAAAAACAGAGAGTAGCACAGGCCCCAGGAGGGGACCCGGCTAACCTCCACAAAGGTGTAGACAAAAATGGAAATAGCAAACAAAAAGAAACAAGCAGAAAATATCTTATCTGAAAGTAGCAGACGAAGGCAAGACACCAGCAGACTTCCAAAAGAACCAGGAAACAACAGGTGAGGAGGCCCTGTCATTCGATACAGCTTCAGTACCGTCAGCAACCACCAGAGGGAGTCTCAGCTCAGAAATTGTCTCCAACACGTTCACAACACTCTTGTATGCTCTGAAAGCGTCTTGCCTGCTTCAATATACTCTGAAGATATCTGCTCTGATTTGGTATGCCTTAAGGATATCTCTCCTCCTTCAGTTTTTTGGTGTTTCGCTTGCTACAATATGAGGGTATCTAACCTGCTGCACTATGAAGACACCTCACTTGCTCCAGTATTGGGACATTTTGCCTGCTCCAGTATGAGGACATTTCGCCTTTTCCAGTTAGAGGGCATCACACCTACACCAGTATGAGAACATGTAAACTGCTCTAGTATGAGGACATCATGTCTACTCCAGTATAAGAACATCTCATGTTCATGTTTAAGGGTGTGCAGACACCTGAAACGCGTTGATGCGTGCCTTGTAAGCTATACTGCTGACTCTGTACGCCTCTGAAGAATTTTGGGGAATAAAATATTCACCGTTTGAGGAGCTTGATTTCTCTTCATTTTGCATTTCCCACGCCTTGACGCAGCGTTTCGCTGCTCCGAACACCTCCAAGATGCAAATCACGGTGAGCTGGACTATATTTCTCTCATAAGAACATCTCACCTGCTCCAGTATGAGGATGTTTCGCCTACAGCAGAATCAGAACATGTCACCTGCTCCAGTATGAGGACATCTCACCTTGTCCAGTATGAGGACATCATGTCTACTCCAGTATGAGAACATTTCGCCTGGTCCCGCATGAGCAGATCTCAATTGCTCCAGTATGAGGTTATCTCAACTGCTCCATTATCAGGTGTCTCAACTGCTCCACTAAGAAAACATTTTAACTTTTCCAGTTGGCATTTCACCTGCACCAATATGAGGATGTCTCACCTGCTCCAGTATGAGCATGTCTTGACTGCTCCAGAAAGAGATTGCCTTGCCTACTCCAGTATGACAATGCCTGACCTACTCCAACATCAGAATGTCTTGCTTGCTCCAGTATGAGAAATTATTGCCTGCTACAGTGGAAAGACGTCTCGCCTGCTTCTCTATCAGTTCATCCCTCCTGCTTCTACATAAAGACTTCTTGACTGCTCCAGTTTGAGGACATCTTGGAAGCTCCAGTATGAGTGTCAGTGCTTCAGCATAAGAATGTCTCACCTGCTCCAATTTGAGAATGACGCATTTGCTCCAGTATAAGGAAGCTGATACTGGCTACTCCAGGATGAGGACGTCTCACCTGCTCTATTATGAGGACATCTCACCTGCTCTAGTTTGAGGTCATCTTGCCTGCTCCAGTATGAAGACATCACACCTGCTTGTGTATGAGGACACCTCGACTGCACCATTATAAGGTCATCTCGCCTGCATTCTGTAGAAGGATATCTTGCCTGCTCCAGTATGAGAAAGGCTCACTTGCTTCAGCATAATGACGTCTTGGCTGCTCCAGTATGAAGACTTCTCAATTGCTCCAGTGTAATGACATCTTGACTGCTCTAATATGACGACATCTCAATTGCTCCAGTGTAAGGATGTCTCAGCTGTTTCAGCTTGAGAACATCTTGGCTGCTCCAGTATGTGAATGTCTTGCTTGATCTAGTATAAGGATGCCTTGGCTGTTCCAGTATGTGGACATGTTGCCTGCTCTAGCATGAGAACATCTTGCCTGCTCCAGTATGAACACATTTCAATAGTCCAGTATACTGACTTCTCGCCTACTCTAGTATGAAAACATTTCACCTCCTCCAGCATGAGGTCATCTCGTCTACTCTAGTATGAGGACATATCGCCTGCTCCAGTATAAGGATGTTTCGCCTGTCCAGTATGCGGGCTTCTCGTCTACTCTAGTATGAAGACATTTCACCTCCTTCAGTATGAAGACATCTCACCTGCTCCAGTATGAGGGTGTCTCTTTGCCCCAGTGTAAGGATGTCTTGGCTGCTCCAGTATAAAGAATTCTTGGCTTCTCCAGTATAAGGACATGTTGCCTGATCTAGTATGAGAACATTTTGCTTGTGCTAGTATGAGGACATCTTCCATTCTCCAGTATGAGGACATTTTGTCTGCTGCCATATGAGGATACCTGTTCTGTTCCAGTATAAGGACAACTCACCTGCTCTAGTATGAGAACATCTTGCCTGCTCTAGTATGAGGACACCTTGCCTTCTCCAATGTGAGGATATTTAGTCTGCTCCAGTATGAGGATACCTCTTCTATTCCAGTGTAGAGACATCTTGGCTGCTCCAGTATGACGATATCTCGATGGCTCCTTTTTGCTTTTTACACCAGGGGCGGACATATCATTGGTGCAACCTGTGCGGTCGCACAGGGGCCCAAGAGGTAGGGGGGCCCATTTCCATCTCCAAAACAGGTGCAATTTTGCATTTTTAGGATCTTTTGGGCTGCCAAGGGTCGATATATTGTTTTTGCACAGGGGCCCTTTTCTGTCTGTGTCCGCCAATGTTTTACACTATTCTACACATCTATCATCTAAACAAAAAACAAGTACATCTGCTTTCAATAAAGGCAAATGGCGACAATGAGGGAAGAAGTGGTGGCTGCATGATGACAATGACAGCGGCGAGACGACAGATACTTCTCTGTGATCAGTTACATCTGAATGCTTTATTAAACCAAGCAAGAAACATCACACAAGTGTTACCATCTGTTGCTTATGATTTCTGTTTAGGGTTATCATGGTGTCTAAAAAACAAGCAGATTAAGCAGATTACTTCGGCAATATGCTACTTGGCTAAACACATGAATATATAATCATTGATATGCTAATCCTGATGAATTCATTAAGGAAGTAACAGAGTATTACTAAAAAGTTACATTTGGCAGAGGACACTGGTGACTATCTGGAAGAAGATAGATAGTGTGGGGATCCACTCTCTCAGGAAGGTATTAGGTAGCATTATCACAAGCAACGCCGTTTGGTCTAAACGTGCAGTTTTATTGATTTCATAAAACTCCAAAGGATTCAAAACCATAAAAACAGCTTCTTCTGGGCACAGCAAATAAACAATATATTCAGCAGGTACGGAAAGTATTCAGACCCCTTTAAATTTTTCACTCTTTGTTTCATTGCAGCCATTTGGTAAATTCAAAAAAGTTCATTTTTTTTTCTCATTAATGTACACTCTGCACCCCATCTTTACTGAAAAAAATAGAAATGTAGAAATTTTTGCAAATTTATTAAAAAAGAAAAACTGAAATATCACATGGTCATAAGTATTCAGCCCCTTTGCTTAGTATTGAGTAGAAGCTCCCTTTTGAGCTAGTACAGCCATGAGTCTTCTTGGGAATGGTGCAACAAGTTTTTCACCCCTGGATTTGGGATCCTCTGCCATTCTTCCTTGCAGATCCTCTCCAGTTCCCTCAGGTTGGATGGTGAACGTTGGTGGACAGCCATTTTTAGGTCTCTCCAGAGATGCTCAGTTGGGTTTAGGTCAGGGCTCTGGCTGGGTCAGTCAAGAATGGTCATAGAGATGTTCTGAAGCCACTCCTTTGTTATTTTAGCTGTGTGGTTAGGGTCATTGTCTTGTTGGAAGGTGAACCTTCGGCCAAGTCTGAGGTCCAGAGCACTCTGGAAGTGGTATTCATCCAGGATATCTCTGTACTTGGCCACATTCATGATTCCTTCAATTGCAACCAGTCGTCCTGTCCCTGCAGCTGAAAAACACCCCCATAGCATGATGCTGCCACCACCATGTTTCACTGTAGGGATTGTATTGGGCAGGTGATGAGCAGTGCCTGGTTTTCTCCACACATAACCCTTAGAATTATCACCAAAAAGGTCTATCTTTGTCTCATCAGACCAGAGAATCTTATTTCTCATAGTCTGGGAGTCCTTCATGTGTTTTTTTTTTAACAAACTCTATGTGGGCTTTCATATGTCTGGCACTGAAGAGAGGCTTCTGTCGGGCCACTCTGCCATAAAGGCCCGACTGGTGGAGGGCTGCAGGGACAGTTGACTTTGTGGAACTTTCTCACATCTCCCTACTGCATCTGTGGAGCTCAGCCACAGTGATCTTGGGGTTCTTTTTTACCTCTCTCACCAAGGCTCTTCTTCCACGATTGCTCAGTTTGGCAGGACGGCCAGGTCTAGGAAGACTTCTGGTGGTCCCAAACTTCTTCCATTTAAGGATTATGGATGGCCACTGTGCTCTTAGGAACCTTGAGTACTGCTGAAATTCTTTTGTAGCCTTGGCCAGATGTGTGCCTTGCCACAATTCTGTCTCTGAGCTCATGATCCTCATTTGGTGTGACATGCACTGTGAGCTGTGATGTCTTATATAGACAGGTGTGTGCCTTACAAATCAAGTCTTATAAGTTTAATAAAGCACAGCTGGACTCCAGTGACGGAGTAGAACCATCTCAAGGAGGATCACAAGGAAATGGACAGCATGTGACGTAAATATGAGTATGAGCAAAGGGTCTGAATACTTATGACCATGTGATATTTCAGTTTTTCTTTTTTAATAAATTTGCAAAAATGTCTACATTTCTGTTTTTTTTTCAGTCAAGATGGGGTGCAGAGTGTACATTAATGAGAAAAAAAAGCTTTTTTGAATTTACCAAATGGCTGCAATGAAACAAAGATTGAAAAATTTAAAGGGGTCAGAATACTTTTTGTACCCACTGTATGTTAGTGTAGGCTCATTCCGACAGATAAGTTTTTACTCTCTGGGAAAACTTTACACACAGAAGAGATACAGTCCTACCAGTCTCAGTATCACCTTCAGCTTCCATCGCCAAACAAAAGTGTCCATCTCCATGCACCATTCACATTGAACAGTTTGCAGCTTCCACAAATTACTCTGCAGCTCTATCACAAACACTGTCCAGTTTTCCTACCTGACCCCTGCAGTCTCCAATCAGAGACTCTGGCTTGTATCTCTCCCAGCTACAGCTCACATTTTGGCTGGTCACTCACCAGCTTTAACATCCAGCAGACTGACAGCTACTCCAGTTGAAACCATGTCCTGGTTCTTAGTCAAAGCTAATCAGGTGCATCTAATTAGGACCTGCAGTGCTAAGATTTAACCCTAGCCTACCTAGCTTGAGTATAATTGATAGAAAAATCAAACCAGCACGTTTCCATGCAAAGATGGAAGTCCCCAAGGTTGTTATTAAGACCTCAGTTAGCTCATCTTTAGTTTTTGTGCACTGTATGACCCTACAACATACGGTATGTAGATGGTGGCACAAGCTGAATGTACTGTACATCACAGGCCATTTTTGCCACCATCACCAGTCTCTATTTAGGTCTGCAGCTCAATGGTTGGTGGATGACCATATGCAATGGCTACCTTTGCTCCCCCAGTACTTACATATACCCTATACCTCTGTATTTCAGTCCCTGCTACATGTTTCTTGTAGATATCCTCGAGATGCTTGGTGCATCCCATTGAATCTTTACATAATGCTCTGTTGCCAGCTGCCAGCTGTAAGATGTGATAATAGGAGACATAGTCGGAGGATGATCTCGGCATTCTGCTTTGTTTACATTCTCTCTAATTCTATTAATCTCGCAGCCATTCTTTCCCATTATGTTAGAGGAGGAAGAGCAACACTCAACACTTTTCCGCTTTATTATATTAGTCTAATTTGACAAGAAAGGACGCCTGCCGGCTGAATGAAGACACCGGTCTGAACAAGGGAACGCTATCAGCTGTTATACAGCTCACTTCCCTAACAGAAATCATCACGGATGCTGGAGATGGAAATTTTATAGCGTTAGCTCAATGCGATGACAAAAGACTCTAATACTCAAGTTATGAATTTATTATTATTTATTGCCATTATAATTGCTTTATGTTTTTTAAATCTATACTATCACACAGTATTTATACTTTGTATTACACGGTGCTATACTATAAAATCTAATTACGTCATGAATCGCTGCATAGTGCAAATAAATCTGTTACTCATCACCTGGAAACTGTAAATAAGTTCAGGATTCAGCACTGTTTGCCAGCTCCAGCGGATATGTGATCTACATACTTGTGGTCCTCTACCAGGAGATGTATAAAATATACTTTAAAAATGTAACCAGAGGTATCGACCCTGGATGGTAAGGAATTTCCCCACTAAGGCTATGTTCGCTTGACTTGCCTTGTGTTGATTCTCTCTAAGCATGGTAAAAACACAGCAAATTTACTGCTTTCTCAGAAAATTATGGCACAAAGATGCATTGCGAACACACTGTGTGACCACAACCTTATGGATGATTGAAGGATAACAGCACACACAGTTCTCAGTTGAAAAACTCTGAGGCAATGCGCTTTATGGTTTCAGCAGTCCCAAATGAGGCAACGGTGAAACTAAACGGATGTATACAGTTCACACTTCCAACACTCTGCTAGTATGTACCTCAGCAGCCCTTTCTTCACTCCGCAACAGTCTCTGTGGCACTTTATCAGCAACTCACAAGCTCAAAGTGTCAGTCCAACCTCCTACCATTGTATTCTCTCTGTGGCAATGCCTTTCAGTAGCAACACATAGGCAGTTGTCTCCAGACATCTCTGAGGAGGCACTGCTCTTCAGCTTCCTCACCCCTTACAGGTGGTTGTCTCCTTGGCTATTAGAGGCAGATGCCCCCCTCTAGTCAACTCTGGCATGGCAATGCTCTTCAGATTCCTCACCCCTAACAGTTGTTTATCTCCTTGGCCGTTAGAGGCAGATGCCCCCCTCTAGTCATCTCTAGCATGGCACTGCTTTTCAGCTTCCTCACCCCTCACAGGTTGTTGTCTCCTTGGCCGTTAGAGGCAGATACCCCCCTCTAGTCATTTCCAGCATGGCACTGCTCTGCTGCTTCCTCACAGATGGTTATCTCCTTGGCCGTTAGAGGCAGATGCCCCCCTTTAGTCATCTCTGACATGGCACTGCTATTCAGCTTCCTCGCCCCTCACAGGTGTTGTCTCCTTGGCCGTTAAAGGTAGATGCCCCCCTCTAGTCATCTTTAGCATGGCACTGCTTTTCAGATTCCTCACCCCTCACAGGTGGTTATCTCCTTGGTCATTACAGCCAGATGCCCCCATCTTGTCATCTCTGGCATGGCACTGCTCTTCAGCTTCCTCACCCCTTACTGGTGGTTGTCTCCTTGGCCATTAGAGCCAGATGCCCCCCCTCTAGTCATCTCTGGCATGACATTGCTTTTCAGCTTCTTTACCCCTCACAGGTGGTTGTCTCCTTGGCTATTAGAAGCAGATGCCCCTCTCGAGGCATCTCTGGCATGGCACTTCTCTTCACCTTCCTCAACTCTTACAGGTGGTTATCTCCTTGGCCGTTAGAGGCAGATGCCCCCCTCTGGTCATCTCTGGCATGGCACTGCTCTTCAGCTTCCTCATCATTCACAGGTGGCTATCTCCTTGGCCATTAGAGGCAAATACTCCCTCTAATCATCTCTGGCATGGCACTGGTCTTCAGCTTCCTCACCCCTTACAGGTGGTTGTCTCCTTGGCCGCTAGAGGAAGATGCCCCCTGTTATGATTTGGTAGCTGAGGAGTGCAGGTAAAAAAGGCAATACACCAGAGCAGTTGGAATCTATGAGATTGCAGTACCCTGACTAACCACCACAACTAGAGGCAGCCGTGGAGCGTTCCTACGTTGGTCCTAGACGCCTCGTCACAGCCTGAGAAACTAACTATACCTAAAGAAAGAAAGAGGAAAGCTATCTGCCCTGGAGCAGATCCCCAAAGAACATGAAAGCCCCCAAACATATAATGGCGGTTAGACAAGAAGAAATACTGACACAGACAGAAAATAGTATGAGCAAACGTTGGGGCCCAAACTATCTAAATAGAAAAGGATAGGAAGGGCACTTACTGCAATCCCAAAAAACCCTGAAAAGCACCAACACTACTAATTTCAAAAACACCTGAGATCACACGACCTCTACCACCTAAATTAGTTCTCTGGTGTAACAAAATCAAAACAGCAGCCACTGAAAAAACTGGAAAAAGCAAATGTACAAAACATCAGTGGCTGAACTAAACTGAGAGGGCAAAAGCCCCCGGAGGGGACCTTGAAGGCCCCCACAGAAGTGCAGGACAAAATGCAAAAATCAAGCACAAAAACAAAAAGAAGAAAATGTCTTATCTGTTAGCAGGAGATGCAGACACGACACAGCAGGCTACAAAGGAAACAGGAATCAAGGATTGAGACCAGAACAATTGATCACAGGCAACCCTGATGGGAAGGCGACTCCCTTAAATAAGACCAGTCAGTAACACCTGATTCCCAATCCTCACAATCTTCAATGGACAGTCCAGTACCGCTTGTAACCACCAGAGGGAGCCTCTGCTCAGAACTCAATTCAAGTCCATTCACAACAGTACCCTCCCCTTGAGGGGGTCACCGAACCCTCACTTGAGCAACCAGGTCGGTCAGGATGAGTTCTGTGATACGCACGGATGAGTCTCCTAGCATGGATGTCCGAAGCAAACACCCAAGAATTGTCTTCCTGACCATAACCTCTCCACTTAACCAAATACTGGAGTTTCCGTCTAGAAAAACGAGAATTCGATATTTTCTCAACCACAAACTCCATATTGCCCTCAACCAGAACAGGGTCAGGAGGCAAAGCAGTAGGAACCACTGGCTCAACAAACCTCTTCAACAAGGACTTGTGGAACACGTTATGGATCTTAAATGTCCCTGGAAGAAGCAAACGAAAAGAAACAGGATTAAGAATCTCCATGATCTTATAAGGTCCAATGAACCTAGGCTTAAATTTAGGAGATGCCACTCTCATAGGAATATTTTTTGAGGACAACCAGACCTAGTCCCCCACTTTAAACCGAGGACCATCAGTCCTATACCGGTTAGCAAACCGCTGGGCCCTCTCCTGAGAGAGGGACAACCTCTCCACTACCTGGTCCCAAATCTGTTGCATACGCTCAACAACAGAGTCAACACCTGGACAGGCAGAAGCCTCCGTCTGTCCTGAAGAAAATCGAGGGTGAAACCCAGAATTACAGAAAAATGGAGACATCAAAGTGGCAGAGCTAGCCCTATTATTAAGAGCAAACTCAGCCAAAGGCAAAAAAGAGACCCAGTCATCCTGATCAGCAGACACAAAGCATCTTAGATAAGTCTCCAATGTCTGGTTTGTTCTCTCAGTTTGACTATTGGTCTGAGGATGAAACGCCGAGGAGAAAGACAACTGAACACCAAGCTTAGAACAAAAGGTCCTCCAAAATCTGGAAACAAACTGGACTCCTCTGTCAGACACAATGTTCTTAGGAATGCCGTGTAAACGAACCACGTGCTGAAGGAACAAAGGCACCAATTCAGAGGAGGAAGGCAACTTAGGTAATGGCACAAGATGTATCATCTTGGAAAACCTATCACAAATCACCCAGATGACGGTCATTCTCTGAGAAACAGGGAGGTCGGAAATGAAATCCATAGAGATATGGGTCCATGGTCTCTTGGGCACAGGCAATGGCATCAACAAACCACTAGAGCGAGAGCAAGGCTTGGAGCGAGAGCAAGTCCCGCAGGACTGCACAAATTCCCTGACATCACGAGTAGTGTTGAGCATTCCGATACTGCAAATATCGGGTATCGGCCGATATTGGCTGTATCGGAATTCCGATTCCGAGTTCCGATATTTTCGTCTTATCGGATACCGGAATCGGGATTGTCACTGTCACTGTCAGTGTCCGTCGGTCGGGTCTGTCAGGAGTCAGCGGCACTTACCTGGCAGAAGATCTCCAGCGGTCACGGGCTGGACTGCTTCATGGCCGCCATCTTCTTTCCCCGGCGGTCACATGCAGTTTCTCGCGATAACTGCAGTGACTGCTGGGTAATCGCGGCCGTAAAGCAGTCAGTCCGATGACGTCACCGCCGGGAAGCAGGTAATCAGCTGTGCTGCGTCGCGATGACAGGCTCTGCCTGTCATTGCGATGTAGCAGAGCTGGATCGTCGTGCGACCCTCGTTACTATGGACTGCGTCGGACAGGTGGTATACTGTTGGTTTGTTTTTTTTTTCTTTTTTTACAGGAGATCGATGGCGTCGCAGGAATGAGAGTACAATAAAAGAAATGAAAACTGTGTTGTCTCTTTTATTTCATTAAAAGACTTTTTCTTGCTGTGTCTTTTTTTTATGCATTTAATAACTTTGGGATTAATAATGGATCGGTGTCTTATTGACGCCTCTCCATTATTAACCGGGCTTATTGTCACCGTGCAATCAACGGTGACAATAACCCCTTATTACCCCGCTTGCCACCGCTACAGGGCAAGTGGGAAGAGCCGGGTAAAGTGCCACAATTGGCACATCTTTTGATGTGCCAAATGTGGGGCTGCTGTAGCCTGGTATTATCAGGCTGTTGAGGGCCAAAATCCATGGGCCTTGACAGTCTTTTAATACCAGGCCGCAGCAGTCTGCATTTTACTTGGCTGGTTAACAAAAATAGGGGGATCCCCACGCCGTTTTTTTTTTCGAGGGATTCCCTATTTTTGTTAGCCAGCCAAGCTAAGCAGACTGCTGTGGCCTGGTATTATCAGGCTGCAAGGTCCATGGATATTGGATCCTTACCAGCCTGAAAAACCAGGCCTCAGCGGTCTGCTTCATCTGGCTGGTTAACAAAAATAGGGGGACCCCACGCCAATTTTTTTCGAGGGGATCCCCTATTTTTGTTACTCAGCCAAGATATGCAGACTGCTGTGGCCTGGTATTATCAGGCTGGCAAGGTCCATGGATCTTGGCTCCTTAACAGCCTGAAAATCCAGGCCTCAGCAGCCTGCTTCATCTGGCTGGTTAACAAAAATAGGGGGGACCCCACGCCATTTTTTTTTCGAAGGGAACCCCTATTTTTGTTAATCAGTTCCCTCTGACGTCACTGATTGTGTCCCTGGCTGACCTGAAGTGAAAGTGGAAAGCAATCAATTAAGCTTTCCACTTAAGGGCCCGTCTCACATAGCGATATCGCTACCGAGATCGCTGCTGAGTCACTAGTTTTGGTAACCAAGGTACACAGCGGGTTTCCAGGCGCGGGGCTGTGCCTAGAAACCCGCTGTGTACCTTGGATACCAGCGCCCTGATGCAGGGAGCTGGTATCCAAGGTACACAGCGGGTTTCCAAGCGCTGCGCGGTGCCTGGAAACCCGCTGTGTACCTTGGTTACCAGCGGATCGCTGGTCTCCCGCCTGTCACACGCAGCGATGCGTGCCTGTCAGAGGGAAACCAGCGATCAAAAAAAGGTCCTGACATTTCAGCGACGATCAGCGATACCCGGCAGGGGGGCTGATCGTCGCTGAATGTCACACACAGCGATATCGCTGGTGAGCTCGCTGCTGCGTCACAAAACTTGTGACTCAGCAGCGATCTCGGTAGCGATATCGCTATGTGAGACGGGCCCTTAAGCGATGTTACCCACAGTGTCGCTGTCCCAGATCGCTGCCTGTTTGGCAGCTCAGCAGCGATCATGTAGCGATACACCAGCGATCCTGACAAGTGCATATCGTTGTCGGGATCGCTGGTGTATCGTTATGTGACACCCAGCCTTTACTCTCCTGTCAGCCAGGAGAGGAACTCATTCATTTGGGGTTTACTGTGAGGCTGCAGCATTAGCTGCGGTCCCTGCAGTAAACATTAACCCTTTCTGAAGGATTACACCGTGGGACCTGACTGTGCATGGGATAGGTAAGAATAATTTTGCTTTTTTATTTTATTTTTATTACAGGAAATGGTTTTTGCAGTAAAATAAAATATGGTCAAAAACATGTGTCTTTATTTCATTAAAATGATTTTTAATTAAAGTGTGTGTGTTTTATTTTTATTTCATGCAATAGGATTAATAATTGATAGTTGTCTAATTGACAGCTCTCAATTATTAACCTGGCTTAAGGTCACCTTTCAATAGCAAGGTGGCTTTAACCCCATATTAACCCATTCGCCACCGCTACAGGGCAATGGAATAGACTGGCAAAGTGCCAGAAAGGGCGAATCTAATTATAGATTTGTCTTTCCTGGGGTGTCTGGGGGCAGATGTTAGTAGCCGGGGGGGGCAAAAATAATGGTCCCTCTCTGGGCTATTATTATCTGCCCCCACTCACTGGCTTTGTCTGTCTGGTTGCGAAAATAGGGCGGGAGCCCACGCATTTTTTTCAGCAATTTTACACCTCATATATATATATACATGTCATTGAATTTGTGACACATATATATATATATTTATATTTGTAGTTCATACACTTCTACATAGTATAATAGCCGCTAATTCAATTGCCGGCTTTTGTGAAAATGCAGAACCCGACATGAAATGACACTTGGTGTACATAGTGTTAACCATGTCTTTTCATGTCCTTTGCTATCTAATTTGCACAAACAATTAAATCAGACTATGTGTGCAAAATTTCACACCTGTAGGGGTTAATTAAAGGTGTAAATTCGTAGCAAAAAAGTCCGTTTTTTTTACAACGAATTTACACCTTTAATTAACCCCTACAGGTGTGAAATTTTGCACACATAGACTGATTTAATTGTTTGTGCAAATTAGATAGCAAAGGACATGAAAAGACATGGTTAACCCTATGTACACCAAGTGTCATTTCATGTCGGGTGCTTCTGTCTTTTCACTGAAGCCGGCTTTACCCGGCAATTGAATTAGAGGATATTTTACTATGTAGAAGTGTATAAACTATACATATATGTATATATATATGTCACAATGACATGTATATATATATATGTATTCTATGTGTGTATATTTAGTGTTTACAAGGAAAGAATGGGTTTTTTTTAGTTGCGATATTTTGTTCCCATAGACTTACATGGGACTTTCAGTATCGGGTATTGCCGATATTTTAGTGATATCGGCGATACCTTTCCGATTCCGATACTTTAGGATATCGGAAAGTATCGCTCAACTCTAATCACGAGACAAGGTAGGCCACCAAAAGGACCGACTAACCAAGTCTCTGGTACCAAAAATTCCGGGATGACCGGCCAACGCGGAACAATGAATCTTAGACATCACACTCTTTTTCCACTGGTCCAGGACAAACAATTTCCCAACAGGGCAGCGCTCGGGCCTATCCTGACACCCCTCCAGAGCCAGTCTCAAATTGGGCGAGATGGCGGAAAGAACTACACCTTCTTTCAAAATAACAGAAGGATCAGATACCTCAGGAGAGTCCGCAAGGAAACTCCTCGAGAGGGCATCCGCCTTAAAATTCTTAGTGCCAGGAAGAAAGGAAACCACAAAATTAAAAACGTGTGAAAAACAAGGCCCACCTGGCCTGTCTAGGATTAAGTCGCTTGGCAGATTCCAGATAAACCAGATTCTTATGGTCAGTAAGGACCACCACCTGATGTTTGGCTCCCTCCAGCCAATGTCTCCACTCTTCAAAAGCCCACTTCATGGCCAATAACTCCCGATTACCCACGTCATAATTACGTTCAGTAGGAGAAAATTTTCGAGAGAAAAAGGCACAAGGGTTACTTTTAGAGGTCTCTGGATCTCTTTGGGACAAAACGGCACCTGCCCCAATTTCAGAGGCATCCACCTGAAATGGCAGAGAAACATCAGGCTGCCGTAGAACAGGAGCAGAAGTGAATCTCTGCTTAAGTTCCTGAAATGCAGAGACTGCCTCAGGAGGCCAATTCACCACATCAGAACCCTTTTTGGTCAAATCAGTTAATGGTTTAACAATAACCGAGAAATTACCAATAAATTTACGATAAAAATTGGCAAAACCCAAAAATCTTTGAAGAGCCTTTAATGAAGTAGGTTGGACCCAATCACAGATGGCCTGAACCTTGACCGGGTCCATTTCAATAACAGATGGGGACAAAATGAATCCCAAAAATGAGATCCTCTGTACGCCAAAAAGACACTTTGATCCCTTCACATACAGAGCATTCTCTCTCAAAATCTGGAATACAGTTCGAACATGTTTCACATGAGAGTCCCAGTCATTAGAAAAAATCAAGATATCATCCAAATAAACAATCAGAAATTTATCCACAAAATCCCTGAAAATGTCATTCATGAAGGACTGGAAGACAGAAGGAGCATTAGTGAGCCCAAAGGGCATCACAAGGTACTCAAAATGCCCTTCAGGGGTGTTAAATGCCGTCTTCCATTCATCCCCGTGCTTAATGCGAATAAGGTTATATGCCCCCCTGAGGTCAAGCTTGGTAAACCAAGTAGCGTTTTTCACCCTGGAAAACAGGTCAGAAATCAAGGGTAACGGATATTGATATTTCACAGTAATATTGTTCAAAAGACGATAATCAATACACGGCCTTAATGAACCATCCTTTTTGGCCACAAAGAAAAAACCGGCACCTAAGGGTGAAGAGGATGGTCTGATATGACCCTTCTCCAATGACTCCTTGATATAAGACAGCATAGCGTCATGTTCAGGTACAGACAAGTTAAAAAGGCGACCTTTAGGGAATTTACTACCAGGCACTAATTCAATAGCGCAGTCATAGCTCCTATGGGGAGGCAAAGATGCAGATTTACTTTCGCTAAACACATCAGAAAAATCAATCAAAAAGTCAGGAACATCCTGAGCCTGGGGGAGGCAGAAAAAACAGGAGTGTTGGTATTAACACATTGGCAGCCCCAACTGGTTACAGACACAGATTTCCAATCCAAAACAGGATTATGAGACTGTAACCAAGGGAAACCCAGCACGATAATGTCATGCAGATTATACAGAACCAAAAATTTGCAGCTCTCCTGATGATCAGGTTCAACCCTCATTATCACCTGAGTAGAGAACTGCGGTTTATTCTCAGCCAAAGGGGTAGAATCGATCCCCAGTAGGGGAATAGATTTCTGTAGGGGTACCAAGGGAAACCCGCAACGTTTAGCAAAATCAAAATCCATCAGGTTAATAGCTGCTCCCGAATCAACGAAAACCTGAGCAGAAAATGAGGACAGAGAGCATATCAGAGTAACAGTTAATAAAAACTTAGTCTGAACACTACCCAAGACAACTGAGCGTGCAAAACGTCTTCCCTGCTTAGGGCAGACTGAAATAGCATGAGAGGCATCACCACAGTAGAAACATAACCCATTGCGCTTTCGAAACTCATGACGCTGTGCCCCAGAAACCACTCTATCACACTGCATGGGTTCAGAAGCAGGTTCACAAGGCAACACTATTCCACGCATACTTCTCCGCTCACGCAAACGTCTGTCAATTTGAATCGCTAATGACATAGAATCATTGAGACCAGAGGGGACAGGGAATCCCACCATAACATCCTTTACATTATCTGACAGACCCTTCCGAAAAAGGGCTGCCAAAGCGTCGTCATTCCATTTGGTCAGGACTGCCCACCTGCGGAATCTCTGACAGTACAACTCAGCGTCATCAAGCCCCTGATTTAATGCCAACAAGGCTTTTTCAGCTTGATCAGTGACATTAGGCTCATCGTACAATAACCCCAAGGCCTGAAAAAATGCATCAACATCACTCAAAACAGGATCCCCAGGTGTCAGGGAAAAAGCCCAATCCTGAGGATCGCCGCGCAGGAGAGAGATGACAATTTGAACCTGCTGCGCTGCGTTCCCTGAGGACTTAGATTTTAAGGCAAAAAACAATTTACAATTATTTTTGAAATTCAGAAACTTGGCTCGATCCCCCAAAAATAAATCTGGCATGGGAATCCTAGGTTCCACAACAGGCAACCTAGCAAGATAGGTAGCAATACTCCGAACCTCAGTGGCAAGCTGATCCACACGGCCAGACAACTGTGCAAACTCCATTGAGAGAGAGAAAAAAAAAAAAAATCCTCCCCAGCACCCAGAGATACAGAGGGAAAAAAAAATGCAACAAACAGAAAAATATCTCTGACAACTCTGACAACCTTTTTTTTTTTTTTTTTTCACAATACTTTCCCCTTCTGTGAGTACCATATAAATTTCAGTTTTGGCCGGTGATACTGTTATGATTTGGTAGCTGAGGAGTGCAGGTAAAAAAGGCAATACACCAGAGCAGTTGGAATCTATGAGATTGCAGTACCCTGACTAACCACCACAACTAGAGGCAGCCGTGGAGCGTTCCTACGTTGGTCCTAGACGCCTCGTCACAGCCTGAGAAACTAACTATACCTAAAGAAAGAAAGAGGAAAGCTATCTGCCCCGGAGCAGATCCCCAAAGAACATAGAAAGCCCCCAAACATGTAATGGCGGTTAGACAAGAAGAAATACTGACACAGACAGAAAATAGTATGAGTAAACGTTGGGGCCCAAACTATCTAAATAGAAAAGGATAGGAAGGGCACTTACTGCAATCCCAAAAAACCCTGAAAAGCACCAACACTACTAATTTCAAAAACACCTGAAATCACACGACCTCTACCACCTAAATTAGTTCTCTGGTGTAACAAAATCAAAACAGCAGCCACTGAAAAAACTGGAAAAAGCAAATGTACAAAACATCAGTGGCTGAACTAAACTGAGAGGGCAAAAGCCCCCGGAGGGGACCTTGAAGGCCCCCACAGAAGTGCAGGACAAAATGCAAAAATCAAGCACAAAAACAAAAAGAAGAAAATGTCTTATCTGTTAGCAGGAGATGCAGACACGACACAGCAGGCTACAAAAGAAACAGGAATCAAGGATTGAGACCAGAACAATTGATCACCGGCAACCCTGATGGGAAGGCGACTCCCTTAAATAAGACCAGTCAGTAACACCTGATTCCCAATCCTCACAATCTTCACTGGACAGTCCAGTACCGCTTGTAACCACCAGAGGGAGCCTCTGCTCAGAACTCAATTCAAGTCCATTCACAACAGCCCCCTCTAGTCATCTCTGACATGGCACTGTGACCTGTTGTCACACAACAGGTCACAGCAAGGCTCTGAGGTATTGAATCTGGAAAATGACCTATAATAACAGAATGCAATATCTCTGAGACTAGCCAAGCACATAATCAGAATCAGCATTCTTTCCCCCACACGCCCGTGCCCACCAGCCACCAGTAGAATCCAGTGGCACAGCTGCCATTCCATTCAGAACTTTGGGTGGAAAGTTATGAGCCTCAATGGTTCTGGACAGAAAATCATATTCTCAGAAATGGGAGGAGAGAGGCTGCACAAGCTCAGAGGTGGGAACAGAGTGTGGGAAGGAGCCGCCTAGGAGATATAAGGCAGCCCCTCATTTTGGACTGAGGATTTTAAGAGGATTCATTACCTGACGTGGCCAAGAAAAGCCTGTATCTAAGATTTGGACCTGTGATCCATCAGCACCTTTCTGTGGTCACATGCTACATAACACGATAATTGCAACCTATCTATACCCTACCCTTTTACTACACTCTTGACTGCATACTCGTATATTGTTCTGTATATATATGCCTGTATATTTCTAGTTTGCCTTTTCAGCTATTAAATATAAAATTAATGTTGGACTGCTCTTTTATCGTGATACACGAATCCCCACGTCCGCACGCTTGGTTGTTTATACTATATGCTACCCGGGTTGGTTTCTGTCCTGATAAAAGCCTGCTGTCAAAAGGGGCTTATTTCGAAGTGGCAGAGTACCGTACAATAAATTTTAAACATAAAAGTGTGGGTCAATTATTATACAACCCCTATGTTTAATATTTCGTGGAATAACCCTTGTTTGCAATTACAGCTAATAATCGTCTTTTATAAGACCTGATCAGGCCGGCACAGGTCTGTGGAGTTATCTTGGCCCACTCCTCCATGCAGATCTTCTCCAAGTTATCTAGGTTCTTTGGGTGTCTCATGTGGACTTTAATCTTGAGCTCCTTCCACAAGTTTTCAATTGGGTTAAGGTCAGGAGACTGACTAGGCCACTCCAACACCTTGACTTTTTCCCTCTTGAACCAGGCCTTGGTTTTCTTGGCTGTGTGCTTTGGGTCGTTGTCTTGTTGGAAGATGAAATTACGACCCATCTTAAGATCCTTGATGGAGGAGCGTAGGTTCTTGGCCAAAATCTCCAGGTAGGCCGTGCTATCCATCCTCCCATGGATGCGGACCAGATGGCCAGGCTCCTTGGCTGAGAAACAGCCCCACAGCATGATGCTGCCACCACCATGCTTGACTGTAGGGATGGTATTCTTGGGGTCGTATGCAGTGCCATCCAGTCTCCAAACGTCACGTGTGTGGTTGGCACCAAAGATCTCGATCTTGGTCTCATCAGACCATAGAACCTTGAACCAGTCTGTCTCAGAGTCCTCCAAGTGATCATGAGCAAACTGTAGACGAGCCTTGACATGATGCTTTGAAAGTAAAGGTACCTTACGGGCTCGTCTGGAACGGAGACCATTGCGGTGGAGTACGTTACTTATGGTATTGACTGAAACCAATGTCCCCACTGCCATGAGATCTTCCCGGAGCTCCTTCCTTGTTGTCCTTGGGTTAGCCTTGACTCTTCGGACAAGCCTGGCCTCAGCACGGGAGGAAACTTTCAAAGGCTGTCCAGGCCGTGGAAGGCTAACAGTAGTTCCATAAGCCTTCCACTTATGGATGATGCTCCCAACAGTGGAGACAGGTAGGCCCAACTCCTTGGAAAGGGTTTTGTACCCCTTGCCAGCCTTGTGACCCTCCACGATCTTGTCTCTGATGACCTTGGAATGCTCCTTTGTCTTTCCCATGTTGACCATGTATGAGTGCTGTTCACAAGTTTGGGGAGGGTCTTAAATAGTCAGAAAAGGCTGGCAAAAGAGATCATTAATCCACACATGTGAAGCTCATTATTCTTGGTGCCTGAACTACTTCTTAAAACTTTAGGGGACCAAACAGAAGTCTTGTGGTTTGAGGGGTTGAATAATAAATGACACTCTGAATTAACTTTTAACGTTTAAAAAAAAAAAAAAAAAATTAAAAATTTTTTTTTTGCTGCAGTGCATTTCCCACTTCCAGGCTGATCTACAGTACAAATGTCACAATGCCAAGTTAATTCCGCATGTGTCAACCAGCTAAATCTGCAGGGGTTGAATACTACTTGTAGGCACTGTATTGATGATCTATCTCATGGGCATCAATTTTAGATTGGCGGGGGTCCAACACTTGGTACTCCCACTGATCAGCTTTTGCACCCCCAATATATTCACAGCCATAAGAGCACAGTGCCATAAACCGTTTAATGGCCGTAATTGGGTACTGCAGTTCAGCTCTTATTAAATATGTCCTGAGCTGCAATACCCAAAAATGACCACTACACATAGCATGGCGCTGTGTTGGCCATGTTTTGTTCACCCTCCTGATTGTGGTGGTGCCGTCTGTTGGACCCCTACTGACATTGATGACTTATCCTAAGAAATCATCCTCTAAGTCCATTTTATATATATGTAAAGCTGCAATAACATCAGACAATAACATCCACTCTACTTGTTGATAGTTGCTGGATGGCAGATAATTATTATTTTTTTCTTAACACAGAGAAAAAACTAACTGAAGAATGAGCGGAAAGCTAAAAAGCCTGTGAATGCACAATGCTGAAGTGTGCGCCATTGTCAGCTGTGTCTGGCGAGTGTGCGGAAGGTTTCCGAGAGTCTCAGCACCGCGCGCACGCCACTTCTTCCAAGATGAAATTCCCTTTTCACTGAAGGTTGATCAATAATTATGAAAGTCTGAAAATACTTCTAAGGAATTACTGGCCATGACTATGCAGGAAGTATCTGACCCATAGAGCTCACTAACAGCCATGATTAATCCTCTTTGAATACTCGGCTTTCAAGATTCCCCCTTTGAAATGTCTATGAGCGAAACAGAAAATTCTATTGCGCAACAATAAAAACCGAACAATAAAAAAAGACTTAAAGGCTATGTATGATCATAAAACGACTGACTTGACAATGGAGTCTGCATGCATTATTAGACAGATCTCTTAGATCTGATGAGGCTGGTGTACTTACTGTGATAATCCATATCAAAAGAGCTGTGTCATACTAATATAAGAATGAACATTTCATGAGTCTGCTAAGAGTGAGAGAGCTCAAGAATATTCAGATTTTGTCCACCCAGCCTGACCGACAGCTGCAGCTTGTACCGAGAAGGGGGAGGTATCTTCAGCTGCAGAGATGAAGGACATTGAGGAGCGCTGATTCTAGCTATGTGGATGGGGATGCAGGAAGGAGACACACTGAGGAGCTGTCAATCAGACGAGGTGGGCAGAGATTTAACAGAAGGAAGGAGGGACATTCAGAAGCTGTAAATCAGACTAGGTAGAAGGATAATCAGATTACAATTTGATAAAGAATTATACAGCCTTTGTCTCCAAACACAGACAGCACCCTCATACCCTCTCCTGCTCCCACCTTTTAACACTCTCTCTGCTCCTCCTCACTGCCAGTGATATCTCTCCAAATCCTGGACCTCCTCACCACATCCCCACTGTCATTTCTACCTCCCATCCATGCTCTATCACAACTTTCTGTAACCTCTCTAATCTTATACCCATTCGCCCAGCCCACACTTCTCCAGTCCCATTAACAGGAGCTCTGTGGAACGCTCGCTCTGTCTGCAACAAACTTTCCTTCATCCATGATCTTTTTATTACTAACAAACTTTCCTTCCTCGCTATCACCCCCTCTGATACGGCCTCTCCTTCTACACTTTCGCATGGCGGATTCCACTTTTCCCACACCCCCCGCCCCAGCAGCAAGCATGGTGGAGGAGTTGGTTTTCTGCTGTGAGATAACTGCTTCTTCACCTAAATCCCACTGCCACCCTCTATTACCCTCCCTTCCTTTGTGGTCCACTCTGTGTGCATCTACTCCCCCTACAACCTCCAACTGGCTGTCATTTACCGCCCCCCAGGGCTAGCCACCACTTCTTCGACCACATCACCACCTGGCTACTTCATTTCCTTTCCCCTGACATTCCCACTATCATCATGGGTGACTTTAAAATCCCCATTGACACTTCCCTCTCAGCCACTAAACTTCCATCTCTCACTTCCTCCTTCGGCCTTAATCAATGGTCTTCTGCAGCCACTCACAATGATGGCCACACATTGGACTGCATCTTCACCCGCCTCTGCTCCCTATCTAACCTCTCTAACTCACCTCTTCCTCTTTCTGACCACAACCTACTTACATTTTCTTCCCTCTCCTCTCCAGGTCCACAATCCCCACTCCACAAACTTGCACACCCTCGCAGAAATCTTAAACACCTTGATTTACACTAACATTCTGAATCCCTCCTCACGGTCACGTTTTCACACAGGGCTCTGTAGGTTTGCATTTCTTTTTTCCTTAAAAATAAACATCTTAATTTATAAACTGCATTTTGCGATTACTTGTGTTATCTTTGTCTAATATTTACATTTGTTTGCTGATCTGATACATTTAAGTGTGAGAAACATGCAAAAGAATAGGAAATGTCCTCCAATGTACAGTGGGAAAAAGCATTTAGTCCGCCACCAATTGTGCAAGTTCTCCCACTTAAAAAAGATGAGAGAGGCCTGTAATTGACATCATAGGTCGACCACAACTATGAGAGACAAAATGAGAAAACAAATCCAGAAAATCACCTTGTCTGATTTGGTAAGATTTATTTTGCAAATTATGGTGGAAAATAAGTATTTGGTCACCTAAAAACATGTAAGATTTCTGGCTCTCACAGACCTGTAACTTCTCCTGTAAGAGGCTCCTCTGTCCTCCACTCATCACCTGTAGTAATGGCTCCTGTCTGATCTTCTTATCAGTATAAAAGACACCTGTCCACAACCCCAAACAGTCACACTCCAAACTCCACTATGGTGAAGACCAAAGAGCTGTGGAAGGACACCAGAAACAAAATAGTAGCCCTGCACCAGGCTGGGAAGACTGAATCTGCAACAGGCAAGCAGCTCAACTGTGGGAGCAATAATAAGAAAATGGAAGACATACAAGACCACTAATAATCTCCCTCGATCTGGGGCTCCACACAAGATCTCACCCCGTGGGGTCAAAATGATCACAAGAACGGTGAGCAAAAATCCCAGAACCACACGGGGGACCTAGTGAATGTCCTGCATAGAGCTGGGACCACCGTAACAAAGGCTACCATCAGTAACACACTACACCGCCAGGGACTCAGATCCTGCAGTGCCAGACGTGTCCCCCTGCTTAAGCCAGTACATGTCCGGGCCGTCTGAAATTTGCTAGAGAGCATTTGGATTATCCAGAAGAGCACTGGGAGAACGTCATATGGTCTGATGAAACCAAAGTAGAACTGTTTGGTTGAACCAAAACTCGTTGTGTTTGGAGGAGACAGAATGCTGAGTTGCATCCAAAGAACACCATACCTACTGTGAAGCATGCGGGTGGCAACATCATGATTTGGGCTGTTTCTCTGCAAAGGGACCAAGATGACTGAACCGTGTACATGAAAGAATGAATGGGGCCATGTATCGTGAGATTTTGAGTGCAAACCTCCTTCCATCAGCAAAGGCATTGAAGATGAAACGTGGATGGGTCTTTCAGCATGATAATGATACCAAGCACACAGCCAGGGAGTGGCTTCATAAGAAGCATATGAAGGTCCTGGAGTGGCCTAGCCAGTCTCCAGATCTCAACCCCATAGAAAACCTTTGGAGGAATTTGAAAGTCCGTGTTACCCAGCGACAGGCCCAAAACATCACTGCTCTAGAGGAGATCTGCATGGAGGAATGGGCCAACATACCACCAACAGTGTGTGCCAACCTTGTGAAGATTACAGAAAACGTTTGACCTCTGTCATTGCCAACAAAGGATATATAACAAAATATTGAGATGAACTTTCGTTAATGACCAAATACTCATTTTCCACCATAATTTGCAAAATAAATCTTACCAAATCATACAAGGTGATTTTCTGGATTTGTTTTCTCATTTTGTCTCTCAGGCTAGGTGCACACGTTCATGATTATTTGCGTTTTTTTCACGTTTTTTTTTCGCGGGAAAAAACGCGTCAAAAACGCATGAATTAAGCATCCTATCATTTAGAATGAATTCCGCAATTTTTGTGCACATGGTGAGTTTTTTTTCCGCGAGAAAAACGCATCGTGGAAAGAAAAAGAAGCAACATGTTCATTAATTTCGTGGAATTCTAGCGTTTTTCCCGCTATATTATTGACCTAGAAAGTTCAGGGAAAAATCGCAGTAAAAACGCATCAAATCTGCACAAAAAACTCACCAAAAACACGCAAAATCCGCACAAAAACGCGCGTTTTACCGCGAAAAAAGTCCGTTTTTGCTCAGGAATATTCTGCACACATTCCTGAACGTGTGCACTTAGCCTCATAGTTGTGGTCTACCTCTGATGTCAATTACAGGCCGCTCTCATCTTTATAGGGGAAGAACTTGCACAATTGGTGGCTGACTAAATACTTTTTTTCCCCACTGTATGTTGGTGGTAATATGATGGTCTGGGGCTGATTTTTTGCTTCAAGAACTGGAAGATTAGCAATGGTAAATGGAACCATGAATTCTGTAGTCTACCAAAAAATCTTGAGAAGGAAGTTTGAAACATATTGTCAGGCACTGTACACCATTTGAGCAGATATTTTTTAGTTGAATGTCGCCTACTAGTGGATCCTTTCAAACTTTCTTCTTGATCTATGTGGCTGCTCTACCAGATCCGTGCAAGGCGCTAGCTGACATCAGGGAGCCAACACAAAGGCTTTGGTAAGCTGATTGCAACCTTTTTCCAAAAAGTCCTGATGGAGAATGTCCGGCCATCTGTTCGTGACCTCAAGCTGAAGCGCACTTGGGTTATGTAGTAGGACAATGATACAAAACACACCAGACAAGACTGGCCTAGTCAAAGTCCTGACCTTAATCCGATTGACATGCTGTGGCATGACCTTAGAGAGGCAGTTCATGCTCGAAAACCCTCCAAAGTGGCAGAATTACAGCAATTCTGCAAAAATGAGTGGCCAAGATTCCTCCAGAGTGTTGTAAAAGACTCATTGCCAGTTATTGCAAACACTTGATTGCAGTTGTTGCTGCTGAGGCAGCCCAACCAGTTATTGGGTTTAGGGGGCAATCACTCTTTCACACAGGACTCTGTAGGTTTGGATTTCTTTTTCCCTTACTAATTATAAATACCTTTATTTATAAACTGCATTCTGTGATTACTTGTGTTTGTCTAATATTTACATTTGTTTGGTGATCGGAAACATTTGGTGACAAACATGGGAAAGAATAGGAAATCAGGAAGGGGGAAACACTTTCACACAACTGTATATAAATACCAGGATGGGGGGGGGTGGTCCAAATCTAGAACCAGGGCCAATCAGACTCTATTGATGCCACTGCATGGTCATGACGTGGAAAGGTGAAATGAGCAATTGCATGTACACAGTGCTATGTGATAGGATGTTTGCAATAGATTAAGAGGACAAACGTTTTCATATGAGTGCTTCTTTAAGAGATGCACGCCTCTTAATAAATCAAGCATGTCTTAAAAGTGATGTGTGCCTAAATACACCTCACATGGACTGGAGTAAGAAATGGTACCCCACTGGTCATCGCACATTAGATGGGCAGCCGTCACCTTGTCCTGCACCGCCTGTTTTGTGGGAGTTGGTCCAAACAGACATGAAAATATCAAAAGTCTTAAGATTTTTGTGCAACCTTGCATTGCGCAAACATTTTGCGACTTTTCACAGTGCTTTACACCAGATTTGGACGACCTATTTCTATAAAGATCAGTCATAAAACACTATCTAGTGATGAACGAGTGTGCGCGTCACTGCGCCATGGTCGATCGAGCATCGGGAAGCTTGGATACACTCGCTTCGAGTATAGTGGGTGCTTTCTAGCACCATGCTCAAGTCCCCAGCCTGCATGTTTCAGATGACATTACACAGCTGATATCAACCCCAAAAATATTACCCCGATGGCCACCGCACCAGGGAAATCGAGAAGAGCCAAACCTAAGCTCCAGATCTGGCACATCTCATGTATTTTGCCAATTCTGGGGTGGTTGTGAGCTGCTATTGTTAGGCTGGGAAGGTCCAATAACTAGTGTTGAGCGATACGATAATGTAAATATCGGCTATCGGCCGATATTAGCTCTATCGGCCTTTCGATAATTTGTTTCGATATTTTCGTCTTATCGAATACCGGAATCAGATTTGTCACTGTCACTGTGAGTGTCCGTCGGTCGGGTCTGTCAGGAGTCAGCGGCACTTACCTGGCAGAAGATCTCCGGCGGTCACGTCCTGGACTGCTTCATGGCCGCCATCCTCTTCTCCCCGGCGGTCACATGCAGTTTCTCGCGATAACTGCAGTTGTGTAGCCCTGGTACACAATACCAGGAGGATGAGTGGAGAGGTAACGGTTAAGGGCTCTTCATGATATCATGTACACTTCGGACACACCCACCAGGGGTGTGGAGGGGAGTGCTAAGTAGTCTGAGTTCAGTTCAGTCAGTGACTCGAAGGAGTGAGGAAGTGCAGTCTTTGTGCAGTTCAGAAAGTGGAGGCCAGTACAGGTGAGCCAGTTCACCTCAGCCTGGTCAGAGCTGTGCCCCACTATAAGACGGACTGAGATATCTATTAAGAGTTGAGCATATCGAAGGGCATAGTGGAAGAGAACAGAGAAGTGCCATAAGTATAGGATACCTGCACATTGTTACCGGTCACTGGGGACCGAAGGATCACTAAAGCTTCACGCTTAGTGGTAAGAAAACCAGAGGCTTATCGGACCTTAGGTCGTGGCAAGCATCCCTGAAGAGTCAGTACGTATCTGGGGTCAGGGAGAGTGAGAACCTTGAGCCTGATCAGCAAGAATAGGAACTCAGCTCTCTCACAGGAAGGCTCCGACCACAAAAACTGACCGGGCAGAACAGCTTTGGAATAGCTGGAGTTATAGAGGGAACTACGCTTCAGGCTGGTTGGACTCATCAACATTGGACAGTAAAGGAGGCCCCTAACTTGCTTAGCCGTTGCCTCAAAGCTCATCCTCCATCAACCCCATCAGCCTCCCTGGGACCTGCCTTACCATCTTACAAGTAAAGGTATGGAAAGACGCTGACCGTGTGAGACTGAGTTATTTACTTGCATGCCTGCACAACCCTGCTTTAACTACCGACCTGAGGGAAGAGTCCTACCTGTAGGGGACCCGACATCTAGCTGCCTCACCATCCCCTCAGAGATCTACAGCAGCGCTGGTATAAATTACCAGAAGACTACAGGTGGCGTCACGAACTGTAAATATATCTATCCCCTGTAAATATTCCCCCAACATACGCCAGACCGCTAGGGCCACAGACCGAGCCACCGCTACCTGTGACAAACCCCATAGACTTCCATGGGCTCGGCTCTGAGTACCCCATTGCCCTGGTAACCCACAATTGTGGTGGCGGGTCGACACAAAACTTTGGCGTCACGAACAGGATACGAAACTTGCAGCATTGCGAGCCCTGTGTGCCTGTGGAGTGTTTTGGCGAGAAAGACTGTTGCTGTTGTTTGGCGCCAAATACCGCCATATTTGCCGCCAGATTCGCGCCCTAAGGCGCTGGAGAAGAAGGTGGGCGTACCTGAAAGAGCGCGCAAAGTCTTGGACACGCCCCCGGCTCTGACTCAGCGGCAGGTCCTGCAACAGGAAGTGAACGCTCTGACATCAGAGCGCCTGCGACGAAGGTCCTGTTCCCACTGCGGTGCCTGTGAAATAGCAGCGTCTGAAACCGGTAGGCTCCGTTTAACCAAGGGGGCGCTAAGATGTCACAACAACCGGCTGACAGTGCGGCCCCGGCCGCAGGCCCCGCACCCAGTCCGGTAGTCCCGATCATGCCACTAACGCTCCCATATATGCCTGGGGCGAAATGGCTTCCCCAGTACAGCGGTGAGCCAGGCACATTAGCAGGCTTCAAGCGGAAGTTATGCAGCATCCTAGAAATGTACTCCATGCCTGAGAGACAAAAAGCTGCTGTGCTGATAGGGCAGCTAACTGGCGCTGCTGAGAGGGAAGTGGAGACTTGGGATACCGTTGATCAGGAGTCGGTACCTGCGATCTTCCTTAAACTACATGCCATATTTGAAGACCGCACAGAAACGGATCTCCGGATGGCCTTCTATCACTGTTCACAACAGCCAGGTGACAGCATCCGGGACTACGCTTGCCGACTACAGGGAGCCCTGAGAGCCCTCAAGCAAATTAACAATTTAAATGCTATCGACGAGAATAAAATGCTGAAAGAACAATTTATACAGGGATTGAGATCCCAAGAGGAACGCAGAACTGTAAACTGGTGGTCCTTAGACCATCCGGATGCTACCTTTGATGCCCTAAAGGACATGGCAATAAAAGGGCTGCGGCCCCTGGGCAAACCCGAGGTGGCAACCCAACATCATCAGGCTGAAGTCACTCTGGAACCGGCAGTAACCCCCTTTTCCCCGCTAGTGGCTGAAGCCAAAGCGCAGGTGACACCTCCTAGTGAATTGGACTGTCTGCGCTCAGAGGTGCGCCAGCTGACTAAAAATCTGGCTGCTGTAATGAGTGCCCTGCAGCTGCGGAAAGAGGAGGAAGGAAAGATCTTGTTAGCTGACTGCCCAGAAGACGTCCCGTGGATGCACCGGAGAAGAAAGAAGACGTCGCCCCCCCGGAGGAGGACAACGCCACCCCCAGGAGCGACCTCTGATCAACACCCTCCTCGTCGAGAGATCATCTGTTATCGATGCAACCGGAAAGGTCATATGTCTCCACAGTGTCCTTTAAACGGGCAGAACCTGGGTCCAAGGGCCAACACCCAGGAGAATACCCGTCAGGCCCCCTAGACTGGAGCCGCAGGTATGTGGGCGGGCGACCCTACCTGTCTATTATTCTAGATGGTATTGCTGTTCCAGCATTGTTAGACACTGGGTCGCAGGTGACCCTAATACCTGATGCCCTATATACCAAGTACTGGTCAATGGACAGTCTTAAACCTCCGAGCCTTGACTTTACCGTGTATGCTTCTAATGGTCTTCCTGTAGAAGTACTCGGAACAAAATGTGTAGATGTAAAGGTGGGCAGAGAGGAGTTGAAAGACCAGGGCTTCTGGTAGTAAAGACTGTAAATGAGGAGAACGGTTTAAATATAATTTTGGGTACTAACATTATCGGTAATTGTTTGGGAGAAGTTGTGTTCTTGCTCCAACAGCTCGCTGAGATTGCCCGACCAAGGCAGAGAGGAGTAATCCAAAGAGAGATCCGGGCCCTGGTTTGTCAACAGCAAGCGAAGCTTACAGACGGCGAAATTGGTAATGTAAGGGTCACTGACTCGGATCCTATTGTGATACCCCCAATGAGTGAAATGATCATTTGGTGCAGGGCGGCCATAGGTCTGAGAGGACAGAACTACCAAGCTGTAGTAGAACCCCACCATTCAGAACATAGACCTACACTTATGACTGCTAGGGGAGTAGTGGAAGTGGTGAATGGAAGAGTACCGGTACGGTATTCTCAATTGGGGAGATGATGAGGTAAACTTACCCCGTTATGCAACCATTGCTAAACTACATGCTGTTGATAATAATTCCATTCTCCCGGCTGAGTCCTTAGACTCCTGTCAAATAGCGGAGGACAATGACCCAGCAACTCAGGTGGCGGAGTGGTGTCAGCAACTCCATGTTGGGACGGACACCACTCCCGCTCACCAGAAGCAAGGGGTATTACGGGTGGTGCAAGAGTACGCCCAAGTGTTTAGCAAAAATCCACTTGATTTTGGGATAATTAAGGGAGTACAACATCATATCCCTACAGGCAGTCATCCTCCCATCAAAGAGCGGTATAGGCCCATACCTCCAGCTCATTATCAGAAGGCTAAAGAAATGTTGCATGATATGAAGAAAGCTGGGGTGATAAGGGATAGTTGTAGCCCCTGGGCAGCCCCTCTAGTTCTGGTTAAAAAGAAAGATGGTAGTATGAGAATGTGTGTGGATTACAGGCAGGTGAACCGCATAACACACAAGGATGCATACCCGTTACCACGCATAGAGGAATCATTAGCTGCTCTGAAAACGGCTAACTACTTTTCTACCCTTGATCTGACTAGTGGTTACTGGCAAGTGGCTGTGGCTGAGGAGGATCGTGAGAAAACGGCTTTCACCACCCCAATGGGGCTCTGTGAGTTCGACAGAATGCCGTTTGGGCTCAGCAGTGCCCCAGGAACATTTCAGAGAGTGATGGAAAATTGTCTGGGACATCTCAATTTTGAAACCGTGCTGCTATACCTAGACGACGTCATCGTGTATTCCAAGACATATGAGGACCATCTGAAGCACCTGGCAGAAGTATTCGAGTCCCTGTCCAGGTACGGGATGAAATTAAAACCCTCAAAATGCCATCTACTCAAGCAGAAGGTACAATACTTGGGGCACATCGTCAGTTCGGAAGGAGTAGCGCCGGACCCAGAGAAAGTCACTGCCATCCAGAAGTGGCCGGAGCCGAAGAACCTTAAGGAAGTGCGACAGTTCCTGGGACTAACGGGTTACTACAGGAGGTTCGTGAAAGATTACACGAAGAAGGCAGCTCCTTTACAGGACCTCCTGGTAGGACAATCCTTAAAGAGCAGAAACCCTCCCTTTAATTGGGGTAAAGAACAGGCTGAAGCATTCCAAAAGATGAAAGAGATCCTTACAGGTGATGAGATCTTAACCTATCCTGATTACAGCCAACCGTTCCTGTTGTACACCGACGCCAGTAATGAAGGTTTGGGAGCAGTTCTCAGTCAGAAGCAGAATGGCCAAGAAAAAGTCATCGCATATGCCAGCAGAAAACTCAGGCCAACTGAAAGGAATCCGGAAAATTATAGCAGCTTCAAGCTGGAGTTTCTGGCGCTGGTCTGGGCCATTACTGAAAGATTTAAGCACTATCTGGCCTCCAATAAGTTCACGGCATACACAGACAACAACCCGTTAACGCACCTGGAAACCGCCAAGCTGGGCGCCATGGAGCAGCGTTGGATGGCTCGGTTGTCCAATTACCAGTTTACTATCAAGTACCGGGCAGGTCGAAAGAATGCTAATGCTGACGCATTGTCCCGAATGCCGCATGACTCTGATACGGAAGAAGAATCGGACGACCTGGAAGAAATTGAGCTACCTGCGTTCCATCGAAATGGGGTAGTCCACGAGCATCGAGTCAACAGAAAGCAGTATGGTGCAACATTAAATCCTTTACCCCATCACAGCTGGAAAGAGACTCAGGACAGTGATCCAGTGGTCAGCCGCATCAAGGAGTTGTTAAGACAGGAAGGCTCCTCTTTGGAAAAGGATGCACCTATGTCAGCCAAGCTCCTGTGGAACGAGAAAAGCAGGTTGTTCCTATACCGTGAGAAGTTGTGCAGGAGATACGTCAACCCCAGAACCCATGAGATGGTCTGGCAAATAGTGGTCCCCAAGGCAGACGTCCCAATGGTGTTGGAAGCGTACCACGATCAAGCAGGACACTTTGGCTGGAGAAAGCTGGAGACCCTGTTGAGATGCCGGTTCTACTGGGTAGGGATGCGCAGCTCCATCGAGAGGTGGTGTCGGAACTGTGGACCCTGTGGTCTCAGAAGAAAGGACTACGGTAGTCAGAAGGCACCCCTGCAACCTATCCGGACGACTCGTCCTCTGGAGATTGTGGCCCTGGACCACGTCAAATTGTCGCCAAGTAGATCTGGATACTCATACGCCTTGACCATGGTGGACCATTACTCCAGATTTCTGGTGGTTGTTCCAGTTAAGGACCAGACCGCAGTGACGGCCGCGAAAACCTTTCAAGCAAGCTTCTGCAGACCGCATGGGTATCCGGAGCAAGTATTAACCGATCAAGGACCTGCTTTCGAAGCTGATTTATTCAAGGAATTCTGTCACATGTACGGGTGCAAGAAAATTAGAACAACGCCATACCACCCTCAAACCAACGGTCTTTGCGAAAAAATGAACCATATTGTCCTTGATTTGTTGAGATCCATACCGTTGGAAGACAGAAATCGATGGCCGGACTTACTACCTGATTTGGTTGATTTGTATAACCATATACCTGTCAGTTCCACTAACTGCACTCCAGCCTATCTTATGAGAGCAAGGCCCGGAAGACTACCAATGGATCTAGAACTTGGAGTGGTAGAACCGGAGGCAGACGACGCCGTTGAAAACTGGGACATCAATCGGCAAGAGCAATACAGAAGAGTACAAATCTGTGTAGAGGAAAGTCTCAACAAGGCACGGGAGAAACAGGAAGATGTTTACAACCGAAATGCTCCTGCCAAGCCTTTGATGCCTGGAGAGGTAGTATTAAAAAGAAAAAGGAAGATGCACAAATTGGATAACCAGTGGGAGCAAGAACCCTACGTCGTACAAGATTCTAAATATGACAACAGAAAAGTTTGTATCATCAGTAAGGACGGAGGAAGAACAACAACCACTGTGTCCAGAGACCATTTGAAATTGTGTCCAGAACCCTTAAAATGTTGTGACAAGAACCCTGTCATCAATCAAAAAGAAAGGAAAGAAGAGGTCATACACACGGATCTGGGAGATTTTCCTGCGGATTGGCCTAGACTGGGAGATGCTGTAATAGTTCCGGTGTTGCAGTTTTATCAGCCACAAGAGGAAGTTTTACCTCCAGTTGTGCCCGTGGTGCCAGTCGAGCCCGTTCAGGAGTTACCCATCCCAGCAACACCTCAACCTATGGAATCTCAAGAAGGATCATCTGAAGCAGCGCCCCATACTATGGGATCCCTGGTGAAGCTGACTCACACCGCCCAGCCATCAGTACGCTTGCCAGATCCATAGAAAGATTGAGGCAGTTCTATAGTTTGCCGTTACGCAGTGCAGACAGATCGCAACTTAATATACCTGAGGCTACTCCACGTAGATCAGAGCGAATCACAAAAGGAAAGTTACCCATTCGATACCAGCAGTAATTATAACAAATTAATGTGAATACTGTAAAAAGTCTATATATATATATGTGTTTTTCCCTATTATGTCTTATAATGGACTCAGAGGCTGAGGACTGAGCCAGCCCAAAAACTGTATCCTGTAAATAGTTGCACTAAGGTGCCTTTTAATGGTTTCACACGAAGCCTTGACTTACCTCTGAACATAAAACCCGTGTGGTGAGGCACTGAGTGAGGTCTGCATTCGGATGTCCTGCAGCCCACCCAGGACCCACGTTGAAGGTTTGGTGCGGGTCCTTCACAAGCATATTGTCTATTTATATGAAAATGTTATTTAATATTGTACTTTTCTATATATAATGTTTTGTTTGCAACGTTCAAGACATCCTTACCTCCCGGATGGGACGAATTAATGTTTAATGTTGACGTTTAATGCATAAACAAAATTGTCTCTTTGTATTTTACAGCCCGGGAGTGCTGTCGTTTACCATGGGGGAATGTGTAGCCCTGGTACACAATACCAGGAGGATGAGTGGAGAGGTAACGGTTAAGGGCTCTTCATGATATCATGTACACTTCGGACACACCCACCAGGGGTGTGGAGGGGAGTGCTAAGTAGTCTGAGTTCAGTTCAGTCAGTGACTCGAAGGAGTGAGGAAGTGCAGTCTTTGTGCAGTTCAGAAAGTGGAGGCCAGTACAGGTGAGCCAGTTCACCTCAGCCTGGTCAGAGCTGTGCCCCACTATAAGACGGACTGAGATATCTATTAAGAGTTGAGCATATCGAAGGGCATAGTGGAAGAGAACAGAGAAGTGCCATAAGTATAGGATACCTGCACATTGTTACCGGTCACTGGGGACCGAAGGATCACTAAAGCTTCACGCTTAGTGGTAAGAAAACCAGAGGCTTATCGGACCTTAGGTCGTGGCAAGCATCCCTGAAGAGTCAGTACGTATCTGGGGTCAGGGAGAGTGAGAACCTTGAGCCTGATCAGCAAGAATAGGAACTCAGCTCTCTCACAGGAAGGCTCCGACCACAAAAACTGACCGGGCAGAACAGCTTTGGAATAGCTGGAGTTATAGAGGGAACTACGCTTCAGGCTGGTTGGACTCATCAACATTGGACAGTAAAGGAGGCCCCTAACTTGCTTAGCCGTTGCCTCAAAGCTCATCCTCCATCAACCCCATCAGCCTCCCTGGGACCTGCCTTACCATCTTACAAGTAAAGGTATGGAAAGACGCTGACCGTGTGAGACTGAGTTATTTACTTGCATGCCTACACAACCCTGCTTTAACTACCGACCTGAGGGAAGAGTCCTACCTGTAGGGGACCCGACATCTAGCTGCCTCACCATCCCCTCAGAGATCTACAGCAGCGCTGGTATAAATTACCAGAAGACTACAGGTGGCGTCACGAACTGTAAATATATCTATCCCCTGTAAATATTCCCCCAACATACGCCAGACCGCTAGGGCCACAGACCGAGCCACCGCTACCTGTGACAAACCCCATAGACTTCCATGGGCTCGGCTCTGAGTACCCCATTGCCCTGGTAACCCACAATTGTGGTGGCGGGTCGACACACAGTGACTGCTGGGTAATCGCGGCCGTAAAGCAGTCCGATGACGTCACCGCCGGGGAAGCAGGTAATCAACTGTGCTGCGTTGCGATGACAGGCTCTGCCTGTCATTCCGATGTAGCAGAGCTGGATTGTCGTGGGACCCTCGTTACTATGGACTGCGTCGGACAGGTGGTATACTGTTGGTTTTTTTTTTTTATTTTTTTACAGGAGATCGATGGCGTCACAGGAATGAGAGAGTAATAAAAAAAATGAAAACTGTGTTGTCTCTTTTATTTCATTAAAATACTTTTTTCTTGCTTTGTCTTTTTTTTATGCATTTAATAACTTTGGGATTAATAATGGATCGGTGTCTTATTGACACCTCTCCATTATTAACCGGGCTTATTGTCACCGTGCAATCAACGGTGACATTAACCCCTTATTACCCCACTTGCCACCGCTACAGGGCAAGTGGGAAGAGCCGGGTAAAGTGCCACAATTGGCACATCTTTTGATGCGCCAAATGTGGGGCTGCTGTAGCCTGGTATTATCAGGCTGTTGAGGGCCAAAATCCATGGGCCTTGACAGTCTTTTAATACCAGGCCGCAGCAGTCTGCATTTTACTTGGCTGGTTAACAAAAATAGGGGTACCCCTACGCCGTTTTTTTTTTTCGAGGGGATCCCCTATTTTTGTTAACCAGCCAAGATATGCAGACTGCTGTGGCCTGGTATTATCAGGCTTGCAAGGTCCATGGATATTGGATCCTTACCAGCCTGAAAATCCAGGCCTCAGCGGTCTGCTTCATCTGGCTGGTTAACAAAAATAGGGGGGACCCCACGCCATTTTTTTTCGAGGGATCCCCTATTTTTGTTAACCAGTTCCCTCTGACGTCACTGATTGTGTCCCTGGCTGACCTGAAGTGAAAGTGGAAAGCAATCAATTAAGCTTTCCACTTCCTCTCCTGTCAGCCAGGAGAGGAACTCATTCATTTGGGGGTTTACTGTGAGGCTGCAGCATTAGCTGCGGTCCCTGCAGTAAACATTAACCCTTTCTGAAGGATTACACCGTGGGACCTGACTGTGCATCGGATTGGTAAGAATAATTTTGCTTTATTATTTTATTTTTATTACAGGAAATGGTTTTAGCAGGAAAATAAAATATGGTCAAAAACATGTGTGATTATTTCATTAAACTTTTTTTTTATTAAAGTGTGTGTGTTTGATTTTTCTTTCATACAATAGGATTAATAATTGATAGTTGTCTGATTGACAGCTCTCAATTATTAACCTGGCTTAAAGTGACCTTTCAATTGCAATGTGGCTTTAACCCCTTATTAACCCATTCGCCACCGATACAGGGCAATGGGAATAGACGGGCAAAGTGCCAGAAAGGGCAAATCTAATTAGAGATTTGCCCTTTCTGGGGTGTCTGGGGGCAGATGTTAGTAGCCAGGGGGGGCCAAAAATAATGGTCCCTCTCTGGGCTATTATTATCTGCCCCCACTCACTGGCTTTGTCTGTCTGGTTGCGAAAATAGGGCGGGAGCCCACGCATTTTTTTTCAGCAATTTTACACCTCATATATATATATACATGTCATTGAATTTGTGACACATATATATATATTTATATTTATAGTTCATACACTTCTACATAGTATAATAGCCGCTAATTCAATTGCCGGCTTTTGTGAAAATGCAGAACCCGACATGAAATGACACTTGGTGTACATAGGGTTAACCATGTCTTTTCATGTCCTTTGCTATCTGATTTGCACAAACAATTACATCAGACTATGTGTGCAAAATTTCACACCTGTAGGGGTTAATTAAAGGTGTAAATTCGTAGCAAAAAAGTCAGTTTTTTTTACAACGAATTTACACCTTTAATTAACCCCTACAGGTGTGAAATTTTGCACACATAGACTGATGTAATTGTTTGTGCAAATCAGATTGCAAACGACATGAAAAGACATGGTTAACCCTATGTACACCAAGTGTCATTTCATGTCGGGTGCTTCTGTCTTTTCACAGAAGCCGGCTTTACCCGGCAATTGAATCAGAGGATATTTTACTATGTAGAAGTGTATAATCTATACATATATGTATATATATATGTCACAATGACATGTATATATATATATATATATATATATATGTATTCTATGTGTGTATATTTAGTGTTTACAAGGAAATAAAGGTTTTTTTTAGTTGCGATATTTTGTTCCCATAGACTTACATTGGACTTCCGGTATCGAAATCGGATATCGACGATATTTAGTGCTATCGGCGATACAATTTTGATACAATATTTTTAGATATCGAGCACTATCGCTCAACACTACCAATAACCATGGACCTTCCCAAACTGATAATATCAGCCCTCAGCTGTCTGTTTTACCTTGGCTGGTTATCAAAAATAAGGGGTTCCCGACAATTTTTTAAAATTATTCATTTAGTTAGTTTCCCACAGCAACTTGTAAGTCAGAGATTTGTCCTGGCGTCTTCCCCATGCTGTACTCAATCCATTTGTGTGCAGTTTCCGTCCATTTCAGTGATTTTCCTGTCCCCCCAGCCCTCCGGGTAGGGTCTTCCAGAAAAATGCTTCACTTTCGATTGATGTCCATTATACTCATTAATTGAGTCAAGGTCATCAGAGCGTCCGAGCATCCGACTTGTTCAGTATGGCATCAACCTCAACACTCCTGGTGGTTTAGTGCAATTTGGTGTCAATCTCAGCATCCCTGGTGGTCTATTACAGTATGGCGTCAATCTCAGCATCACTGGTGGTCTAGTGCAGCATGGTATCAATATCAGCATCCCTGGTGGTCTAGTGCAATATGGCATCAGTCTCAACATCCCTGGTGGTCAAGTGCAGTATTGCATCAACTTCAGCATATCCGGTGGTCTTGTGGAATATGGTGTCAATCTCAGCATCCCTGGTGGTCTAGAGGAGTATGACGTCCATATAAGCATCTCTGGTGGTTTAGTGCAATTTGGTGTCAATATCAGCATCCCTGGTGGTCTAGTATAGTATGGCGTCAATCTCAGCATCTCTGGTGGTCTAGTGTAGTATGGCGTCAATCTCAGTATCCCTGGTGGTCTAGTGCAGTATGGCGTCAATCTCAGCCTCTCTTGTGGTCTAGTACAATATGGCGTCAATCTCAGCATCCCTGGTGGACTAGTGCAGTATGGCGTCAATCTCAGCCTCTCTGGTGGTCTAGTACAGTATGGCGTCAATCTCAGCATCCCTGGTGGACTAGTGCAGTATGGCATCAATCTCAGCATCCCTGGTGGACTAGTGCAGTATGGCGTCAACCTCAGCATTCCTGGTGGACTAGTGCAGTATGACGTCAATCTCAGTATCCCTGGTGGTGTAGTGCATTATGTTATAAATCTCAGTATCCCTGGTGGTCTAGTGCATTAGGTCATCAATCTCAGTATCCCTGGTGGTCTAGTGCAGTATGTCATCAATCTCAGTATCCCTGGTGGTCTAGTGCATTATGGCATCAATCTCAGTATCCCTGGTGGTCTAGTGCATTAGGTCATCAATCTCAGTATCCCTGGTGGTCTAGTGCAGTATGTCATCAATCTCAGTATCCCTGGTGGTCTAGTGCATTATGGCATCAATCTCAGTATCCCTGGTGGTCTAGTGCAGTATGGCATCAATCTCAGTATCCCTTGTGGTCTAGAGCATTATGTTATCAATCTCAGTATCCCTGGTGGTCTAGTGCAGTATGGCATCAATCTCTGCATCCCTGGTGGTCTAGTGCATTATGTCATCAATCTCAGTATCCCTTGTGGTCTAGAGCATTATGTTATCAATCTTAGTATCCCTGGTGGTCTAGTGCATTATGTTATACATCTCAGTATCCCTGGTGGTCTAGTGCATTAAGTTATCAATCTCAGTATCCCTGGTGGTCTAGTGCAGTATGGCATCAATCTCAGTATCCCTGGTGGTCTAGTGCATTATGTTATAAATCTCAGTATCCCTGGTGGTCTAGTGCATTAGGTCATCAATCTCAGTATCCCTGGTGGTCTAGTGCAGTATGACGTCAATCTCAGTATCCCTGGTGGTCTAGTGCAGTATGACATCAATCTCAGTATCCCTGGTGGTCTAGTGTAGTATGGCATCAATCTCAGCATCCCTGGTGGTCTAGTGCAGTATGGCGTCAATCTCAGTATCCCTGGTGGTCTAGTGCAGTATGGCATCAATCTCAGCATCCCTGGTGGTTTAGTGCAGTACGGCATCAATCTCAGCATCCCTGTGGTCTAGTGCAGTATGGCGTCAATCTCAGCATCCCTGGTGGTCTAGTGCAGTATGGCGTCAATCTCAGCATCCCTGGTGGTCTAGTGCAGTATGGCTCAATCTCTCCATCCCTGGTGGTCTAGTGCAGTATGCGTCAATCTCAGCATCCTGGTGGTCTAGTGCAGTATGGCGTCAATCTCAGCATCCCTGGTGGTCTAGTGCAGTATGCGTCAATCTCAGCATCCCTGGTGGTCTAGTGCAGTATGGCTCAATCTCAGCATCCCTGGTGGTCTAGTGCAGTATGGCATCAATCTCAGCATCCCTGGTGGTCTAGTGCAGTATGGCGTCAATCTCAGCATCCCTGGTGGTCTAGTGCAGTATGCGTCAATCTCAGCATCCCTGGTGGTCTAGTGCAGTATGGCATCAATCTCAGCATCCCTGGTGGTCTAGAGTATGGCCAATAGCATCCTGGTGGTTCAGCATCCTGTGGTCTAAGTGCAGTATGGCATCAACTCAGCATCCTGGTGGCTAGTGCAGTATGGCGTCAATCTCAGCATCCCTGGTGGTCTAGTGAGTATGGCATCAATCTCAGTATCCCTGGTGGTCTAGTCAGTATGGCTCAATCTCAGCATCCCTGGTGGTCTAGTGCAGTATGGCATCAATCTCAGCATCCCTGGTGGTCTAGTGCAGTATGGGATCAATCTCAGCATCCCTGGTGGTCTAGTGCAGTATGGCATCAATCTCAGCATCCCTGGTGGTCTAGTGCAGTATGTCATCAATCTCAGCATCCCTGGTGGTCTAGTGTAGTATGTCATCAATCTCAGCATCCCTGGTGGTCTAGTGCAGTATGGCGTCAATCTCAGCATCCCTGGTGGTCTAGTGCAGTATGGCATCAATCTCCATCCCTGGTGGTCTAGTGCAGTATGGCATCAATCTCAGTATCCCTGGTGGTCTAGTGTAGTATGGCATCAATCTCAGCATCCCTGGTGGTCTAGTGCAGTATGGCATCAATCTCTCATCCCTGGTGGACTAGTGCAGTATGGCGTCAATCTCAGCATCCTGGTGGTCTAGTATAGTATGGCATCAATCTCAGCATCCCTGGTGGTCTAGTACTGTATGGCATCAATCTCGGCATCGCTGGTGGTCTAGTGCAGTATGGCGTCAATCTCAGCATCCCTGGTGGTCTAGTGCAGTATGGCATCAATCTCAGCATCCCTGGTGGTCTAGTGCAGTATGGCGTCAATCTCAGCATCCCTGGTGGTCTAGTGCAGTATGGCGTCAATCTCAGCATCCCTGGTGGTCTAGTGCAGTATGGCGTCAATCTCAGCATCCCTGGTGGTCTAGTGCAGTATGGCGTCAATCTCAGCATCCCTGGTGGTCTAGTGCAGTATGGCATCAATCTCAGCATCCCTGGTGGTCTAGTACAGTATGGCGTCAATCTCAGCATCCCTGGTGGTCTAGTGCAGTATGGCGTCAATCTCAGCATCCCTGGTGGTCTAGTACAGTATGTCATCAATCTCAGTATCCTGGTGGTCTAGTGCAGTATGCTCAATCTCAGCATCCCTGGTGGTCTAGTGCAGTATGGCGTCAATCTCAGCATCCCTGGTGGTCTAGTGTAGTATGGCGTCAATCTCGCATCCCTGGTGGTCTAGTGCAGTATGGCGTCAATCTCAGCATCCCTGGTGGACTAGTGCAGTATGGCGTCAATCTCAGGTCCCTGGTGGTCTAGTGAGTATGGCTCAATCTCGCATCCCTGGTGGCTAGTGCAGTATGGCATCAATCTCAGCATCCCTGGTGGTCTAGTGCAGTATGGCGTCAATCTCGGCATCCCTGGTGGTCTAGTGCAGTATGGCATCAATCTCAGTGTCCCTGGTGGTCTAGTGCAGTATGGTGCCTGTTGGAGTTAATGTCGGCATTCCTTGTGGTCTAGGGAAGTAAATGGTTGATCTCAGCATCTGTGATTGTGGAATGTGTTGGTGAATGCCGTCCCTTAGTGGATAATGACACGGGAAGTCTAATATGTTTGTCCTTAGACACCGGTGACATTATTATCATACAGTCAGTCTCCCACCTGTCATTCTCATCTCTACTCAACCCGTCAGAAATAACGGCTGCCCTCACATTATTCTTGTAATCGTCCTCTGGTAAGGAAATGGTTATTGCCAGTTGTGCCGTGATTGCTATGTGCTGCGCGAGCAGAAGGATGCAGGGTCGGTTCCCTCATCGTGGAGCTCGGCTATGTGCTCCCGAGTCGCCACATCATAAAAGGTAAAGAACTGCACAGTCACCAGCGGCAGCGACCATCAGACGATGCGCCAGGCAGCAAATGGTCAGTGTGCCGTTCTGCCACCATGGGGCTGATTTACCACAAAAGACTCAACTGGATGCGGTGCCGGTGAACAATTAGCCGTGGAAAGTTTTGAGCAAATACATTTCTAAGCTTTTCTCTGCTGGAGCCGATTGTAGCAGCATTATAGGAAGGCGCCGCTGGTGGGGATCCCGACTCCCTTTGCTGGTGGGGATCCCGACTCACTCCGCTGGTGGGGATTTCAACTCCCTCCGCTGGTGGGGATCCCGACTCCCTCCGCTGGTGGGGATCTCAACTCCCTCCGCTGGTGGGGACCCCGACTCCTTCCGCTGGTGGGGATGCCGACTCCCTCCGCTGGTGGGGATCTCAGCTCCCTCGCTGGTGGGATCCCGACTCCCTCCGCTGGTGGGGATCTCGACTCCCTCCGCTGGTGGGGATCTCAACTCCCTCCGCTGGTGGGGACCCCGACTCCTTCCGCTGGTGGGGATCCCGACTCCCTCCGCTGGTGGGGATCTCAGCTCCCTCCGCTGGTGGGGATCCCGACTCCCTCCGCTGGTGGGGATCCCCACTCCCTCTGCTGGTGGGGATTCCGTCTCCCTCCGCTGGTGGGGATCCCCACTCCCTCCGCTGGTGGGGATCTCGACACCCTCCGCTGGTGGGGATCTCGACTCCTTCCGCTGGTGGGGATCCCCACTCCCTCCGCTGGTGGGGATCTCGACTCCCTCCGCTGGTGGGGATCCCGACTCCCTCCGCTGGTGGGGATCTCGACTCCCTCCGCTGGTGGGGATCTCAACTCCCTCCGCTGGTGGGGACCCCGACTCCTTCCGCTGGTGGGGATCCCGACTCCCTCCGCTGGTGGGGATCTCAGCTCCCTCCGCTGGTGGGGATCCCGACTCCCTCCGCTGGTGGGGATCCCACTCCCTCCGCTGGTGGGGATCTCGACACCCTCCGCTGGTGGGGATCTCGACTCCCTCCGCTGGTGGGGATCCCCACTCCTCCGCTGGTGGGGATCTCGACTCCCTCGCTGGTGGGGATCCCGACTCCTCGCTGGTGGGGATCTCGACTCCCTCCGCTGGTGGGGATCTCAACTCCCTCCGCTGGTGGGGACCCCGACTCCTTCCGCTGGTGGGGATCTCGACTCCCTCCGCTGGTGGGGATCTCAGCTCCCTCCGCTGGTGGGGATCCCACTCCTCTGCTGGTGGGGATCCCGTCTCCCTCCGCTGGTGGGGATCCCCACTCCCTCCGCTGGTGGGGATCTCGACCCTCCGCTGGTGGGGATCTCGACTCCCTCCGCTGGTGGGGATCCCCACTCCCTCCGCTGGTGGGGATCTCAGCTCCCTCCGCTGGTGGGGATCCCGACTCCCTCCGCTGGTGGGGATCCCCACTCCCTCTGCTGGTGGGGATCCCGTCTCCCTCCGCTGGTGGGGATCCCCACTCCCTCCGCTGGTGGGGATCTCGACACCCTCCGCTGGTGGGGATCTCGACTCCCTCCGCTGGTGGGGATCCCCACTCCCTCCGCTGGTGGGGATCTCGACTCCCTCCGCTGGTGGGGATCCCGACTCCCTCTGCTGGTGGGGATCTCGACTCCCTCCGCTGGTGGGGATCTCAACTCCCTCCGCTGGTGGGGACCCCGACTCCTTCCGCTGGTGGGGATCCCGACTCCCTCCGCTGGTGGGGATCTCAGCTCCCTCCGCTGGTGGGGATCCCCACTCCCTCTGCTGGTGGGGATCCCGTCTCCCTCCGCTGGTGGGGATCCCCACTCCCTCCGCTGGTGGGGATCTCGACACCCTCCGCTGGTGGGGATCTCGACTCCCTCCGCTGGTGGGGATCCCCACTCCCTCCGCTGGTGGGGATCTCGACTCCCTCCGCTGGTGGGGATTCCGACTCCCTCCGCTGGTGGGGATCTCAACCGCCTCCGAGAAATCTATTATGTTTTCTGATTAGCATTAATGAATGCGAGATTATAATAAAGGGCTACAGAAAGCTGATTACATGACCAGAGACACATGGACCACCCCTGTCTGGATACCAGTCACGACTTTCAATAGTTTCCCTCCCGAATACCCAGGTAACAATGTACACAGAGGACATTACACATCCACCCAAATCCTTGTCAGGCTGCATTTCACATTTCAGCCACTGGGTGGCCACATAAAGACACATACAGCATAAACGTCTCCCTACAGAGTGTCGCAAAAAGTATTTAATGTGTTAATGTTGATGATTACAGCCAATGAAAACACAAAAGTCATTATCTCAGTAAATTAGAATACTTTATAACAACAGCTTGAAGAATGATTTTAAAATCTGAAATGTCCTACTGAAATGTATGTTCAGTAAATGCACTGAATACTTGGTCGGGGCTCCTTTGGCATCAATGCGGCGTGGCATGGAGGCGATCAGCCTGTGGCACTGCTGAGGGGTTATGGAAGCCCAGGTTGCTTTGATAGCAGCCTTCAGCTCGTCTGCATTGCTGGGTCTGGTGGCGCAGAGCTGCGATGTTCCATCTCCGGACACTGTACACTTTTTTGCTGGCGCAGCACCAGGAATCAGCTGAATCTGTGCCGGACCCCCATTAATCTGATCCGATTCTCTGACGACCCCCTTGAATTATAGCTTTCCGCTCATTTTACAAATTATTCTTGCACCTGTTTTGCCTTTTTATTTTTTAAACCCTTCTACTCAGTAAATGTCAGTGGTCATGCTGGGATCTGAGCCGCGCGGTACATTAGATAAGAGACGGGCAGACAGGCTGCGGGATGGTTTGAGGATACAGTGTACGTGGCGCTCGCTGAATGCATCTGCCCACACCGCCTCCGGCACACCTGACTGCAAAGGTAACAATTATCCGGATGGTGGAAAAAAAAATAGAAAAAAATAAATAAAAAGAAAGGCGGAAAAAGCGAGAGAGAATGTCTTTTTTTTAATCTCCTTTTAAGAAGTAGAAATTTCGATAGATGTTCTCTCTTTTGTCACAAAGTCTGAGCTGCTGTACGTGCCGTCAGGAGAAAGCTCATTATTGTCACTCCAAATCACAGAACAGGGAATTAAACCATTTAATTGGTCAACCGGGGAGCAAGAAGTTCTTTATTTTTAGTGAAAGACTCTGCGTCAGTCACTCTGATAATAGAAGAGAGCGGCAATCTGTAAGTGCTGATATTCCGAAGGAATCGTGATCTACTGCCGTACCGGCTCCCGCTCAGCCAGAGCTCAGCGGACGGGTGACGTGAGACTGCGCGACATTATCTGACGAGAGTCCTTCTCCTAAGAGTTACCCTGCTTGCTGCCAGTGAATGGAAACACTAATTCACAGCTGAAGCCGAAATCTCGAAACATCTCAGGGTTTTCTCGATAAGTTTATCGTATCCGATCTCGACAATCCTCTGTGAGCTAAACAGACTGAAAACATTTTACTGCACCAGCAGCGATGCAATGTAGCAAACCCTCTGCAGACAGGAGAAACATTTGTGCTGATGTTGGTAAGATTTGTCTAAACTAGATGCTACTGTAGCGAAACCTCAGCTGTGAGTAGCGTTTGATGGTCAGTGTCTTTTCAACAATCTTCACCTTAATCAATAATACAGGTGAATGTAAGACATTTTTATAATACATCCGATAAGAGAAATCTGCTTCTTTCTCCAGTTATGAGCCACGTCTCCTGATTTCGTTATTCGCTCTGAAAAATGGATAAAATCCATCTTGGTCAAAATAAGACAGACTGCTACATCACTGAGGTATTAGGAGAGAGACAGAGAGAAAGAGAAAGGGGGAGAAAGAAACAGAGAGCGAGAAAAAGAGAGAAAGAAAGGGAGAGAGAGAGATAAAGAGAGAAAGAAAGGGCGATAAGGAGAGAAAGAAAGGGAGAGAAAGAGAGAGAGAAAGAAAGAAAGGGAGAGAAAGAAAAAGAGAGAAAGAAAGGGAGAGAGAGAGATGAAGAGAGAAAGAAAGGGAGAGAAAGAGATAAAGAGAGAAAGAAAGGGAGAGAGAGAGAGATAAAGAGAGAAAGAAAGGGAGAGATATAAAGAGAGAAAGAAAGGGAGAGATATAAAGAGAGAAAGAAAGGGAGAGAGATAAAGAGAGAAAGAAGGGAGAGAATAAGAGAGAAAGAAAGGAGAGAAAGAGAGAAAGAAAGGAGAGAGATAAAGAGAGAAAGAAAGGGAGAGAGAGATAAGAGAGAAAGAAAGGGAGAGAAAGAGATAAAGAGAGAAAGAAAGGGAGAAGAGAGAGATAAAGAGAGAAAGAAAGGGAGAGATATAAAGAGAGAAAGAAAGGGAGAGAAAAGAGAGAAAGAAAGGGAGAAAGAGAGATAAAGAGAGAAAGAAGGGGAATAAGAGAGAAAAAGGAGAAAGAGAGAAAGAAAAGAGATAAGAGAAGAAAGGAGAGATAAAGAGAGAAAGAAAGGGAAGAGAGATAAAGAAGAAAGAAAGGGAAGAGAAAGAGAAGAAAGGGAAAAAGAGAGAAAAGAAAGGGAGTGAGAGATAAATAGAGAAAGAAAGTGAGAGAAAGAAACTGCTGTTGCTGCTCCTGAACATGAAGAGTGGGAATTTAACTTGCTGCAGGGTGGTAGCCGTGGGCAATGCACTTGTCTCTCATGCCCTGGCATGTTATATGAAAATGGGGGTTCTGGCTGGGTGTGTGGACTTTGTCTAAAGGGGTGCTACGCCCTTGCAGACTGCATGAGGCCAGTGACTTCAGCTGTCCCGATCAGCTGTTGAATAGTTCAATTAGGGAGACTACTAGTCCCAAATTATTATTATTATTATTAATATTTATTTCTATAGCACCATTGATTCCATGGTGCTGTACATGAGAGGGGTTACATACAAATTACAGATATCACTTACAGTAAACTAACAATGACAGACTGATACAGAGGGGAGAGGACCCTGCCCTTTCGGGCTTACAGTCTACAGGATTGTGGGGCAGGAGACAGTAGGTTGGGGGATTGCAGCAGTTCCGGTGTTGGTCGAGGCGATATCTCCGATAGTGGTGAGGAGGTAGCGGGGTCATTGCAGGCTGTAAGCTTTCCTGAAGAGATGGGTTTTCAGGTTCCGTCTGAAGGATCTGAATGTGGTTGATAGTCGAATGTGTGGGGCAAAGAATTCCAGAGGATGGGGGATATTCAGGGGAAGTCTTGGAGGCGGTTGGGTGAGGAGCGAATAAGTGTGGAGGAGAGAAGGATGTCTTGGGAGGATCGGAGATTACGTGAGGGAAGATATCGGGAGATTAGTTCAGAGATATAAGGAGGAGACAGATTATAGATGGCCTTGTAGGTCAGTATTAGTAATTTGAATTGGATACGCTGAGGGAGTGGGAGCCAGTGAAGAGATTTTCAGAGGGGAGAAGCGGAGGAGTAGCGAGGAGAGAGGTGAATTAGTCGTGCAGCAGAGTTAAGGATGGACTGGAGAGGTGCGAGGGTGTTAGCAGGGAGGCCAGAGAAAAGGGTGTTGCAGTAGTCGAGGCGGGAGATGATGAGGGCGTGCACAATCATTTTAGTAGATTGAGGGTTGAGGAAAGGACGGATTCTGGAAATATTTTTGAGCTGAAGGCGACAGGAGGTAGAAAGAGCTTGGATGTGCGGTTTGAAGGACAGGGCAGAGTCAAGGGTTACTCCGAGGCAGCGGACCTCCGATACGGGGGAAAGCGTGGTGTTGTCAATTGTTATAGATAGGTCAGGTAAGGAAGATCTGTGAGATGGGGGAAAGATGATGAGTTCAGATTTGTCCACATTGAGTTTGAGGAAGTGGGAGGAGAAGAAGGAGGATATGGCTGATAGACACTCAGGGATTCTGGACAGCAGAGAGGTGACGTCTGGGCCAGAGAGGTATATCTGAGTATCATCAGCATAAAGGTGGTACTGGAATCCGTGGGACTTTATGAGTTGCCCCAGGCCAAGTGTATAGATTGAGAAGAGTAGAGGTCCTAGAACAGAGCCTTGGGGGACTCCAACAGAGAGAGGGTGGGACGAGGAGGTAGTGTGGGAGTGGGAGACGCTGAATGTGCGGTTGGAAAGATATGAGGAGATCCAGGATAGGGCGAGGTCCTTGATGCCAAAGGAGGAGAGAATCTGTAGCAGAAGGCAATGGTCAACTGTGTCGAAAGCAGAGGACAGGACAAAATTAACAGTCTTTTACTAAACAGCCACTTGGAGGGAACTGGGTGCAATAGACAGAGGGTGCATAACTTCTCAAATATTTTCTTTCCAACACAGAGCATTTTCACACACAGTCTCTTTACTTCTTCCACATCTTTCACATTTAATTGTTTCTGCCTTGACTAGTCCTATTTCCTTCATCAAACCCAGCATTACAGTCCAGTAAGTGAGAGCCCTATTCTCTGATGTCCTGACAGAAGTTCTGGAGATGACTTCTAAGCGGAGGCTCCCTCTGGTGGTTGCTGACGGTATTGAAGCTGTATTGAATGACAAGGCTTCCACACCTGGAAGCGAGGACTGGCAATCAGGAGAGACGGACTGGGCTGATATATGTGAGCTGCCTTCCCATGATTCTCGCAGGTGATCAATTGTTGTTTCCTGGTCCATTTGGAAGTCAGCTGGTGTCTTGCCTTCATCTGCTACTTTCAGATAAGTTATTTGCCGCTTGTTTCTATCGTGTTTGCTATTTCCATTTTTTGTCTGCACTTTTGTGGGAGGTTAGCCGGGTTCCCCTCCAGGGGGGAGGCTACTCTCTGTTTTTCATTAGCCGCTGTTTATTGTTCAATTGCTCTGTCCCTGCTATTTGAGTGGCTGCGGGTTAGCCGCTTGTTCACACCAGAGATCTGATTTAGCGGGTGGCGAGATCATGTGATCTCAGCATTTTTTTAAATCAGAAGTGTTGGAAGTTTTTCTAGGGTTTTGCTGGGTTGCAGATAGTATTCTGTCCTGTCCTGTCCTAATTAGGCAGTGTTTGACCCCAGCATTTGCTCACTCTATTTTCTGCCTGCGTTTGTATTTCGTCTTGTCTAACCACCATTATATGTGTGGGGCTACCTATTCCTTTGGGGCTCTACTCCGGGGCAGTTAGCTTTCCTGTTTCTATCTTTAGGTGTAGCCAGCTCTCCGGCTGTGCCGACGCATCTAGGTCACCGTAGGTACGTCCCACGGCTGCTTCTAGTTGTGCGGTTAGTATAGGGATCTGCAACCCATTAGTTCCCAACCTCTCTGGGTGTTTGGCTGCCTTTGCTGCTTTTTGCTCCTGTCCTCCTCGGCTACCAAATCATAACACTTAACCCTCCCACTCCGGGCTAGTCCCAATCATTAACTTCAAATCTCCCTACTGTCTGGCAGAACACAGCAGTATCACCATAATGCATGTCACATTATACTTTACACATCAAAATATTTTTGCAACAATATACATATCTTCAAGCCAAGGTGGTTAGTAAGTCCATATCCTTACATTTCCCCCTTCTTTAATGATGGCCTTCCTTGACCTTCCAAAACCTAGAAGACACCAATACATTTCACTGCACACAACATATGTTAGACAATGCAGAGTCCCTTTCTTCTCCAAGAGCAATACAGACCCAATCCTAATTAGTTATGACCCAGGAATTTGTTTGACCCTTCTCAGCAAGGCTCTAAAGCCAACACAATACGGTAGAGTCTATCACTTTAAGAGTAGCCATTTTACACCAAGGGCACAGTCTTTTGTTCCCCCATCAGTCCATGAGACAGGTATGCAGTCCCTTACGGGCAATGTCATCTTGAATTGGAATCAGTCCTTAACTAAGGGTGAAGGACCCTCCTGCTGATTCAATGTCTCTTAAACAGGGGGGAGGAAGGTGAACAAGCACAACAAAGCTGTGGGGATAACAAATTCAGCCATCCATGGCCATCATTGCAGGGAGTTCCAGATACATAGGTCATAGTCTTGCTGGACCTTTAGCTCTCCCCGGAACTTTGAAATTCTTCTGTACGTTAGGGTACAATGAGCTCAACAATATCTCTTCCAGACTCCAACTGCGATTCTTCTCTTTTCGATTGGTCCTCTGCCAACCTCACTCAGACCAAAGTTTTTCTCCTTGACCCAATTTCTTGATACTGTAACTGGATTTCCAAGGGCAATGTGCTCATTCTCTATCCCTAACGCTAGGGGACGCCCTAGCTATTCCTGTTCCCCAGATTACCTCTTATGGTGAAGATGCCGGGGCCACGTACTTTACTGATATCCTAAATGCACACTGAACTCCCTAAACAACAAAGTGGAAATCAAGGGAAAAGGAGGAGGGACCAACCAAATGGGAGAGGATAAGGAAATATACAATACCAAAACCACGCAGATAGCTCCTAGAGATAACACCAACAGAAAGCTGCAAATATGTACTGCTCCTTCAACACTAAACTGGGTAGTTGTCAGTTATCACCAGCAGGGAACAGAGGCAGCAGTGAGGTTTAAAAAGAAGCCCCTGCAGCATGATAGGATAGGCCAAATAGCACATGGAAAACACCTGCTGTAAGAAAAGAGTGGACGACAAGCAAAGGGTAATCAGCACCCGGACAGCGACAGGATCTGCAATGGATCAGTGGATTGAGATGCCTGCAGACAAACACAAAACTGCCATATCGAATCCTGAGGCATGAGACCCAGCCTCTTGCACATATACCGCCGAGTGCGCCCCCTGTTCTACATAAGCAACAGCCGGTTTCGCTGCTACCACCATCAGTCATGTGAGCACCTCACGCATTGCTCCTAATTCCTCAGTAGAACTGTGGGGACTTGAGACTGTCTCCCTGGCTTCATCATCTATCCGAGCACCCAGGAACAGGGGAATCAAGAGTCCTTTTGACAGGCACCTATATTCATGGCTGCACTGCCATCAATGGTTCTTTGGTCTTTGGCCCCATCCTCTCTCTTGAGACAGCCACCACAAGCCATCCCTCTGAACTGTCTTATTTCATGAACTGCACCCATTCCCCATGTTGTAAGATCTGGAAACGAGAGGGAAAGGGGCTTCGCCGGACCGAATGGCAGCTGATGAACAACGTGTGTTTGGTGTGCTCCTCCTCCAGAAAGCCGTATCCTCTCTTCCGATAGAAGACAGCACCATTCCCTGTATTTTATGCCAGGTGATGAGGTCTTTGCCTTTGTTGCCATTCGCTGGGCTCACACACATTCCTCTCTCCTCTTCTTGCCCTGGATCACGTCACTGATCCATCATGCTTTGGTGGTTTTAGGCTCCCTCTGAAGGGTAGGGGCTGTTTTGGGGGTCAGTGGAAAACTTATGCTGACTTGGGTCTGTAAGGCTTCCAGCCGCTTAGCTCTTCTGTGGCCTATGAACAAGGACAACATCAAGGGTTCAACCTCCAGTTTGCGTCCTGCCTCTGGCTTTCCTCCAAGGGCCCCAGTGACCTTCTCCACCAGGCCCAATTATCTCATTGGACGGCTCGTTGAGAGCAAGTCCTTCTCTGACCATCATAATTTCCCACTCCTCAATCATATAACACTGCGCTCTCCTTAGCGTCTCAGCTTCAAGCAGACTAATGGCGCCGTTCCTCTCACCACTTGGTATCCTACATCACTGTTCCACCTTTCTCTGGGTGGGGACTCCCCAACCCCTCCGCTCATTTTCCTTCATTGTATTTTATTGGGAGGGCCTTCTCTTTCCACTTTTCCCTCCTGGGGCGGACACCTGATAATATGGGCTGGCACTTCCAGGTAAGACATCCCCTTTTGTAAGCATAACCTCTGGAGGGCTATACGATTCTTCACGCCCTTTCATGTCTTCTTCATCCATGATGGGCGGGTCCTTTTTGTACTACTGCACCACTTAGCCGCCATTTTAAAGCTCATACTCTGCTCCGTTTTAGACAGCGTAACGGCCGCCATCTTCCATGCAATTTAGCTCTTCCCCGTTCTTGCAACTGCAAAACTCGATCCTGCCGAATACACTAAGTGTAACGTGGTGTGGGGCCGTAGCCGTGGGCGAGGCAGTCGTCTCTTACTCCACGACACTTTACATGAAGGTGGGGGTCCTGGCTGGGTGTATGGACTGTCTAAAATAACAAAAAGGAGAGAACACTGAAAAACATAAAACAGCTTTTATTAAAGTAATAGTAAAACTGGGTGAGAATTAAAATAGGTCAGTAGTCTGTCTGAATTTTGATTAGTATACAAGTAATTAATTGAATGAGCAGATGATGACTCTCTGGAGTACCATCCCTATTGGGCAGGATAGGACATACAAAATTATAACACAATATTCCAATAATTACATATTATACTTATCAACTGCTAATTATACTTATCAAAATTCACTAGTGTTTCCTTTACAACACAAGTATTTTCACACACAGTCGCTTTACTTCTTCCACATTTACTTGTTTCTGCCTCGACTAGTCCTGTTTCCTTCACCACACCCCAGCACCATACTACAGTTCAGTTAGTGAAAGTCCTATTCTCTTCCTCTTAAAGGAACGAGTTTGCCATTATGGCTGATACTTAGCACCTCTGCTTCTGACACCTAGGAACACCCACCAATGGCACGCTCTTCATCTCACGGTCTCTGTCCCATCCTGGTCAGTTACCTATCTGAGTTATAAACTGCTAGGTGTCTTGTCCCAGGACCCTCTCACTCTGTCCTTCAGTCACTTCTCCTTCTCCTCAGGATCACACTATCCACTGCTTTAGTTTCCACTCATATCAGGGACACACATGTCACGCGGCTCTGCTGACTATTCAAACCTTAGGTCTGCTTTTCTTCCACACTGGGCCCTATCTGACTTTCTGACAGGAAACTGCCTTTATCCCTTCAATCTAGCCCCTCCCATTCTGGGCTAGTTCCAATCATTAACCCTAACTCTCCCTACTGTCGTACAGAACACAACACTATCACTATAACTCATGTCATGATGCACATTACATATCAAAATACTTTTGCAACAATACATGTATTTTTGAGGGAATGTGGGTAGTATGTCCATCTCCTTACAGGCACCTTCCATGTCTTTATGGGTTTAGTTTAGAAGGTACAATAGCATCTTGACTGCACCCACTAGCTTAGAGGCAACTGAAAATCAGAGCTAGACAGTACAGAGGGGAAAAGTGATGAAAAATGTAGAATGCTTTTCATATAATGTCCATAAATAGAATGTATAGCTGGCAAACAACTGTCTAAACTGGATGCTATTGTAACAAACCCTCAGCTGTGAGTAATTTTAAGTAAAGTAGACCTAAATCAGAGAATAAGAATAATAAGGTGTCCGGTAGTAAATGGCAGCTGTAAAGAGCCGGCCGTCACTTTCTCTATTGTAATCCATGGAAATTACTCTAATTGCCATATGAGGCCGTCATAACTATCTGTGTGAAGAAGCGTGAAAATATTTTTAGAGCTGATTTTCTCAGTTTTTCTCATATAATCTATGCTAAAAATAATCATCACACAGAAGTTATATTTGTCTCGTAGTTATTAACAGCAAAGTAGGAATAATGGAAATATTGTAATGTAAACTGCCCTGAATGTCATTTCTTCTAACTCCCATAGACATGCACAAATGAAAATATAGATGAGCATACAGCATACAATTGGGTGCAGAAGTTTTTGAATTGATGATACATTGATGTATTTAATTAATAAATTTAAACATTTGGCACTGCCTAAAGCCACCACTAGGGGAGCTGAGGAGTTTACTGTGTATACACTATACGACTTTTATGAAACAGTATGCAGTAAACTCCTCAGCTCCCTCTTGTGGTTGTTTAAGTCAGCCATAATTTTGAAATTTAATTTAAAGGAGTTGTTCATTTCCAATTAAGTTTCTATAATTTATTATTATTTAAGAAAAAACGCACTGCCCTCACCTTTCCCAGGTCCTTTACCAAGTCTTTGAGTCTCACATTGACTGCGGTGCTGTTGTTACGTCGACAGTGCTACAGACAATCTCTTCATCTCTGAGTAGATCATTCCGTTAATACATCCAGAGCCGCTGAGCTCACTGATTCGCTGTCGTCGTGATGTCAGAACCACAGCCGATGACAGACACCCAGAGCAGTGGTAGGGACTAATCAGTAGACCCACAATTTGTTTTTTGCCACAATTGCATTATTTTTCACCAAGCACAATAAATGCATACTTTCTTTTAATATACAGGCTAAGCCCAACAAACCATTTCTTTCTTGTAATGTTGTGTCTTTTTTCATCTTTGTCATATTATTGTTCTGTTAGCTGGTTTTCACCAGAGCTGAACTCCTCCACAATGAACAGAGTTGACATGAACAGTGCAGAGTTGTGTTTATTGCCTGCTACTGATAGATCAGGGATGTGAAATTGCAAATGTTGCTCTGTTAATGCATAAGGCATAAGATAATCCTCTGCCATATGCATCAACAAAGCTGCATTTACACTTTCACATCACTTATGCTGCAGGCATCAACCACAGTTTAGCTCTGCGCTGCCAAGTAATTACAAGCTCCATAGTGCAGGCAAAGTGGAGTGCAATAGAGTTGAACTCTGCTGATTATGTAAAACCACACAACTGGTTGTACTGATGCAGATGGTAGAAGATAAAATCAGCTAGGCAGAGCTGTATAGAGGAGCAGAGAGTGCACAGAATGGAGTGTATTATTTAGTTACAATACAATTTGTACCTGATTCGTTATAACATTTGCACCTGTTTTTTTGAGTTTTTAGTGGTTTGGCCTTTTATTTACTTGGTAAAAAAAAGAGTAGTCAGCTCACCTGTGCGGGTATGTAGTTCCATGAATAAGTCCAAGCCACGCACAGAGCAACCACAGCAAGAATAGGAAGAAAAGTAGTGGTGAGATGTAGGCTATGAGCCTTTTTGAATAAAATATAGCTTTTATTTAGTCATTTTAAACAAGCAGTTTATAATTATTCCATGTGTTAATGCATGGCTTGCACAGATTTACATAAGGTGCTGTTCTTAAGACCAACGCGTTTCGAATTGCGTCTTAATCATTTTCTCACTGTGCTTATGCTGATCTCATTGAGATCACAGCAGTTCATCACCCTGGCTCACAGTGAAGTGCCGGTGGGAACGCAGCTGATGTTTGGCACTCTGGCACTTATAGCACTGGAGCTATCATGAGATCAGGTGGCCGCGAGGCCTGGAAACCTCATGAGAAACTTTGAGGGACATTTTAATGTTACTGGAGCTTCCAGCTGCTGGAACACCTGGAGGCTTTGAACTAAGTTTACCTTGGGTGTGTATTTTACTGTACTTTTTAATAAATAAAAAAATTAATGAAAAAAACGGTGTGGGGTCTTCCATAATTTTCATAAGCAGCAGAAGGAATGCCGACGGCTGAGGGCTGCTGTTAATATCCCTAAACGTTCCCAGGCTATTAATATCAGCCCACAGCTGTTTGGTTAACCTTTACTGGTTATTTTATGTGGGGATACCAGAAAAAAATGACATAGGATCCCCCCATAATTTAAAACCAGCAAGTATTATAAAAACCAGCAAAGACAATAGCCAGGGAAGGGCCAGGGAAATTCAATATCAATAAGATAGGCCAAATCTGGCACTTAGCCTTGCTCTTCTCACTTGCCCTTTGGTGGAGGCAAGTGGGGTAATATTTGTGGGGTTGATGCCACCTTTGTATTGTCAGGTGAGATCAAGCCCAGGGGTTAGCAATGGAGAGGCGTCTATAAGACACCCACATTACTAACCCCATAGTAAGTTTGGAAATAAACACACAGCATGAACAAAATCCTTTATTTGAAAGAAAAATCAGCATCCTGTTTTACACATATATTTAAAAATAAAAAACAAAGTCATACTCACCTTACGCCTATTCCATTCAAGCCCTTGTCCCCTGTAAAAGACAAAAATAATAAATAACCATAATACTCTCCTTACGCCTAATCCACCAATGCACATGTCCCCCGTAAAAAAGAAAAATAATAAACAACGATATCCATCACCTGTCCGACATAAGGATAATCCACAATGTCCCACAATGATCTGGATAATTTGGATAGCGGCCCCAAATTTCATACCTTGGTATGGATCCCGTTGCAGTCCATGCTAAACAATTGCAGGGTCTGTCGCTTGAACTATCAGACATGCAATCTACAGTAGTATCTCACAGCAGTAGACTGTTGATCTGGCTGGCAGTCAGGCTGAACCGGATCCTAAGGTGGCCCTCCCAGAGAGGTTTTCTGGGGGACGGGATAAATTTGTTGTGTTCCATGAAGCCTGCGAGCTTTATTTTCGACATCATCTGCATTTATTTGGTACTTATGAGCAACAGGTTGGGATTGTTATTTCTCTCCTTCAAGGAGATCCTCTATCCTGGGCCTTTCCACTTCTGTCAGACTCACTGTCTCACCAGTCGATTGATGTTTTTTTTTCAGACTCCAGGCCTTGTGTATTATGATCCGGAACATGTCTTCCTTGCTGAGTCTAGGCTGCGAAAGCTTCAGCAGGGAAACTGGCCGGCAGAGGAATTCCGCTCAGAGTTCCGTAGAAGGGTGGAATGATCCTGCTCTCAGGTGTCAGTTATGTCAGGGCCTGTCAGAAAGATTAAAAGACGTACTAGCACTTTACAAAACTCCTGAGTCATTGGAGTCCACCATGGCTCTGGCCAATCGCATAGATAGACTTCTCAGGGATAGGCCTGTTGTGACTCCGCTCCCCATAGTACTCCCTAATACCGAGGTTCTCACGATGCAGTTAGGAGGGGCCTCTGTTATGTTTTGGTAGCTGAGGAGAGTAAGCAAAAACGGCAATACACCAGAGAGGCTGGAACCTATTGGATTGCAGTAACCTGAACTAACCACACAACTAGAGGTAGCTGTGGAGCGTTCCTACATTGATCCTAGATGCCTCGTCACAGCCTGAGAGATAACTACACCTAAAGGCAGAAAGATGAAAGCTATCTGCCCCGGAGCAGATCCCCAAAGAAAATAGGAAGCCCCCAAACATCTAATGACGGTTAGACAAGAAGAATAGACAGAAAATAGAATGAGCAAACGCTGGGGCCCAATCTGTCTAGACAGAAAAGTACAGAAAAGGATACTCACTGCAATCCAAAAAAACCCTAAAAAATACCAACTCTACTGATTGCAAAAACACCTGAGATCACACGACCTCTACCACCTAAATCAGTTCTCTGGTGTAACAAAACTAAGCCGCAGCCGCTGAAAAAAACAGGAAAAAGCAAATGAACAAACAACAGTGGCTCCAGATAAACTGAGAGGAGCACAAGCCCCCCGGAGGGGACCTGTCTGACCTCCACAGAAGTGCAGGGAACAATGCAAAAAGCAAGCACAAAAATAAAAGCAGAAAATATCTTATCTGATAGCAGAAGATGCAGGCAAGACTCAGCAAGCTTCCAAATGAACCAGGAACCACAATTGAGGCAAGAACAATTGATCACCGGCAACCATCATGGGAGGGAACCTCCCTTATATCAGACCAGTCCGTGATCCCAGATTGCCATTCCTCGCTGAAAGGTTCAGTACTGTCAGTAACCACCAGAGGGAGCCTCTGCTCTGAAACCATTTTTAGCACATTCACAACAGGCCTCCCCTCTGTATGAGTCAAACGGGGTTATGTTTTTTCTGTGGTGAAAAAGGGCATTTCATTGGGGTCTGTCCTTCTTTACCAATGCACAAAAAGCCGTCGGAAAACTTCTAATCCTAGGTTGTGTGGGGAATAACAACCTGGGTATATATCTCCTCTGCATGTGTATGTCAGTTTTTCTTACCTGTGGTTATTGATATGAAAGCTGAGAAAATATCTATCTTCTTGGATAGTGATGCGGGAATATGGTGGATGCTCGGTTTGCACAGGACCTTGGTCTTCCCTGTAGTACTCTGGCGAAGCCCATCCCCATATTTTAAATTGACTGTACACCTCTCGGTAACATTTTACGCAAGTAGTGCGTAATGTGAACCTGCACATAGGGGCTCTTCACAGGGAGCTCCATCCTTGTTATATCTTGGAAGGTCTCCCTAATGATATTGTGTTGGGCCTTCCCTGTCTAACTGTGTATAATCCGGTTATTGACTGGCAGTTCAGAGAAATAGTCAAATGGAGTGATTTCTGCAAAAACTATTGCCTAGGTACCATCATTTCTACTGTTTTCATAATACCATACCCACTTTTCTGTCTTATTTTGAGGATGTTTTCTCAGAAAAGGGGTGCCAGGAGCTGCCACCCCACAGTGTGTATGATTGCCCCGTAAACTTGGTTTGTGTAGCGAAATTACCCCAAACCAGATTATACAAACTGTCTGGCCCTGAAAGACAGACCATGAAGGATTACATCTCTGAGAGTGTGGCTAAGGAACATATAAGACACTCCTCTTCGCCTGTAGTGGCGTAGTTCTTCTTTGTTAAAAAGAAAGATGGGGGCCTGTGTCCCAGTTTAGTTTTTCGTGAGTTACATTTGATTACTATCGGGGACCCTTATCTTCTCCCTCTCATTCCTGACTTATTTAATCACATTGTTGGGGCAGAATGATTCTCTAAGCTTGAACTCAGTAGAGCCTATAATCTGATTAGGATTAAGGAGGGGGATGAGTAGAAGATGGCCTTTAACACTCATGAAGGGCATTATGAAAACCTTGTCATGCCTTTTGGTTTGACTAATGCCCCCACCATTTTCCAACATTTTGTTAACAACATTGTCGTCACCTTGTGGGTAGATTTTTAGTGGTGTATCTTGACGATATTTCAATATACTCACCTGATCTCAAGTCACATCAGGTACAAATCAGGCAGGTGTTACAGGTTTTGCGGGATAATAAACTGCACCAAATTCCTAGGTTTCCAGATGGATTTTTATAGTCTGTGCATTTCTGGAATGGAATCTGCTAGAAAATCTGAAAGAATTGCAACGATTTTTTGGGTTTGCTAACTACTATCGTAAATTTATCAAAAACTTCTTGTCGATTGTCAAACCCCTTAATGATATTGGCAAAGAAAGGTACGGACTTCTCGAGGTGGTCCGACTGTTGACATCAGGTATTTTCTTTGAAGAAATGCTTTCCCACTTATCCTATACTCATTCAACCCAATGTTTCCCAACCATTTATTGTTGATGTTGATGTATCTGAGGTGGGGGTCAGGGTTATGTTGTCTCAAGGGTCATCCCCTGGTAAGTGGCATCCATGTGCCTTCTCTAAATAATTATCGTCTGCCAAAAGGAACTATGAAGTAGGAAATAGAGAACTTTTGGCCATCAAGTTGGCTTTTGGGGAGTGGCATCACTTTTTTGAGGAGGCAGTCCACCCTGTCACTGTCTTTACTGGTCGTAAAAATCTGTGTACCTCGAATCGTTTTAAATGTCTTAATCCTAGACAAGATAAATGGTTTTTGCTTTTTACCAGGTTGAATTTTTGTTGCCACTTACTGTCCTGGTATTAAGAACGTGAAAGCTGATGCTATCTCTTGAAGTTTCCCTATGGTTGGTTGTTAGGATGACTGAGACAGGAAGGGGTGTTCCTCTGTGCCGTGTGTTATTTTATTTTTTATTTAATTTACTCATTTATATAGCGCCATTAACTCCACAGCACTTTACAGATATTATCATCGCTGTCCCCGATGGAGCTCACAATCCAAATTCCCTAACAGTATGTCTTTGGAATGTGGGAGGAAACCGGAGAACCAGGAGGAAACCCACGCAAACACAGGGAGAACATACAAACTCCTTGCAGATGTTGTCCTTGGTGGGATTTGAACCCAGGACTTCGGCGCTCCAAGGCAGCAGTGCTAACCACTGAGCCACCGTGCTGTGCCGTGTTCTGAGCAAAACTGGACTGAATGTCTAAACCAAAGTCTAGAGACAAACCTCAGGTGTTTTGAGTCAGATAACCATGGAGATGGGTCATCTTTTCTACCATTAGCTGGGTTTGCCTTAAACAGTAGTTGTAGTGAGTGCTCTGGTAAGTCGCCATTTTTTTGTGCATATTGCTTCCATCCTTAGTTCTATACCTTCAGTAAGGTGGGGTCTTCAGGGGTTCATGGGGAGGAATGATTCTCTTCATCACTCTCATCTGTTTGGTTAGGGTTTCAGAACAACTTAAAGATCATGGGGGACAGATACAAACTCAAGGCTGATAAGAAATATTTGCCAGGTCTGGACTTCGGCTTGAATGATTTAGTATGGCTGTCTGCCAGAAATATTAAACTGAAAATTTCTTCCTGGAAATTAGGTCCTAGGCTCATTGGTTCCAACAAAGTGGTAACGGTAATTAACCTCATGGCCTTTCATCTTAAGCTTCCTCTAACTCTTAAAATCCACAACGTTTTCCACAGGTCATTGCTCAAAAAAATATGTAGCTCCTGTAGAGCCATCACCTTTCCTGCCACCACCGATTGTTATTGATGGTAATTTGGAGTTTCAGGTGGCAAGATTGTGGATTCTCATATGGTTCACCGCTCTTTACAAAAACTTGGTGCACTGGAAGAGGTATGGTCCTGACAAGAGGATGTGGGAATCGGCATCTGAGGTTAATGCCAGTAAACTAATTCGGTCCTTTCATGCAACACATACGGATAAACCTGGTCCCAAGGGTCCAAGGGCCCCTTGTAGAAGGGGGTACTGTCATGAGGGTGTCACGTCACCCTGAATAAATCTATGAGCATATTATTACAGGACCACATTGTGATTTTCTGAATACCTGTCATGCTGTAATTGTCTTTAGTAAGGAAGGGGGACCTCAAACTCTTTCTGGAACTGGAACCCTAACTATACCTTTCCCGGTAGAGAGGCCTGAGTCTCTGGCCTTACTATGCTTTGTTAAATCCTAATCTGTCCCCTCCCCACCCTATGACACATGAGCTAGAAATGTAAGGTAAAGAAGACACAAAGACAAAACAGGGATAACAGAAAACCTCAACCATACAAAAGCACTAACCAACAATAGTGAGCAGAATAGAGACAAGGAGGAATAAACTAAATGAGAGAGGGACCAGGAGCTAAACACACACATACTACAGTAAACCACAGATCACTACTACAACAACACTCCAACCGCTTAGCTTTAGCACCCAGCACAGGAAGACAAATCTTTCACCGGCAGGGACAAGAAAGTCTGCAAAGTTTTTATAGGAAGAGGTAATGACCAGATCAGATGCAGCTGAAATGGAGCTGCATGCTTCTGACCAGCATAGAAAGGGTTGCTAACCTCTTCAGCACCAGAGGAGACTAAATCCATTTAACATGGTACACAAATCACACCATCTCTAAAGATGAGTGCGATTCATTAGTCGACTTGACCATCTAACTCCAGGTCTTCTAGGGGGACGTGACACCCTTGTGATAATACCCGTTTAATACAGGAGATTTAGAGCTATGTATCAGAAAAACAGCTTTGATGTTATCATCATAGGAGGATGATTGGACAGGGCTCTGTGAATCGTTTGGCTCAATTTAGATAGATTTATAGATAGATAATCGATAGATAATATACAGATTGATAGATAGATAATAGATATATAAAAGATACTAGATAAACAAATAAAAGATAATAGATCAGCACACAAGAATGAACAATCAAGCTTACAAGGCCTTCTAAACAAAACTCCAATTGTATAATATATAAAAAAATAATAAAGAGAGGCAGCACTCCAAAAAATACAAAGAATAAAAGTGGACTTTAATTAGCCCATGAGGCAACCTGGCTTGAGAAGCTTTCTGTTATGGAACTGAACTATTGCCACATGGGTAACTAAAGAGTCATTTATCCTTTGCACATTTAATCGGCACGCTTCTTATTTTTCTATTTTTATCTAATTGGACCTATGGGTATGTTTCCACCCGTACGTAAGATTCTGGTGCTGCTTCATTATATCTGCTAGCTAGATCCTTACCATGCCTTTGATTTCCTGTGAGCTCTGCTCCATCTGTATACTGAATATACATGTATACTGAGGACAAACACAGGCTCGGACGTGTTTATATATATTACACCAGTGAAACTTTAGAGGAAATGATCTAGATCTAAAATAAACAGAGACATATTACAACCCGTCATAATATCCGACACAGCAAACATACGGCAGATGGAGGGGAAGTGTCCTCCATGTGCATCTGATCCTTCATATGAGTGCAGTGTACGAAGCTGGGATTATCTGCATCTGTAAGGGACCGACAAACAAAGCGAGACCTCAACGTGATGGTATATTATACTGCATAGGAAACAGTTATTAAGGCTGAGTCCAATAAATGCTCGATCATAATGCTCTAATATAAAGAACTAAATGTCTGGAAACCACATTAGTGAGCTGATTGGGATACCAACATGCTAGATACCTCCAGGCCAGATGATGGAGATACCTTTGTGTCGACCCGCCACCACAATTGTGGGTTACCAGGGCAATGGGGTACTCAGAGCCGAGCCCATGGAAGTCTATGGGGTTTGTCACAGGTAGCGGTGGCTCGGTCTGTGGCCCTAGCGGTCTGGCGTATGTTGGGGGAATATTTACAGGGGATAGGTATATATACAGTTCGTGACGCCACCTGTAGTCTTCTGGTAATTTGTACCAGCGCTGCTGTAGATCTCTGAGGGGATGGTGAGGCAGCTAGATGTCGGGTCCCCTACAGGTGGGACTCTTCCCTCAGGTCGGTAGTTAAAGCAGGGTTGTGCAGGCATGCAAGTAAATAACTCAGTCTCACACCGTCAGCGTCTTTCCATACCTTTACTTGTAAGATGGTAAGGCAGTTCCCAGGGAGGCTGATGGGGTTGATGGAGGATGAGCTTTGAGGCAACGGTTTAAGCAAGTTAGGGGCCTCCTTTACTGTCCAATGATGATGAGTGCAACCAGCCTGAAGCGTAGTTCCCTCTATAATTCCAGCTATTCCAAAGCTGTGCTGCCCGGTCAGTGTTGTGGTCGGAGCCTTCCTGTGGGAGAGCTGAATTCCTATCTTGTCCTGCAGAGACTCAAGGTCCTCACTTCCCCTGACCCCAGTTACGTACTAACTCTTCAGGGCTACTCGCCACGACCTAAGGTCCGGTAAGTCTCTGGTTTTCTTACCACTATGCTTGAAGCTATAGTGATCCTTCGGTCCCCAGTGACCGGTAGCAATGTGCAGGTATTCTTTACCTATGGCACTTCTCTGTTCTCTTCCACTTTGCCCTTCGATTTGCTCACACTCTTAATAAATATCTCAGTCTGTCTTCCAGTGGGGCACAGCTCTGACTAGGCTGAGGTGAACTAGACCACCTGTACTAGCCTCCACTTTCTGAACTGCTAACAGGCTCAGACTGAACACGTCTGCTCTGTCCAAGGACAGGAAACTGACCGAATGAATCACTCCCCTCCACACCCCTGCTGGGTGTGTCCGAAGTGTACGTGATGTTATGAAGAGCCCTTAACTGTTACCTCTCCACTCATCCTCCTGGTATTGTGTACCAGGGCTACACATTCCCCCATGGTAAACGACAGCACTCCCGGGCTGTAAAATACAAAGAGACATTTTGTTTATGCATGAAAACATCAACATTAAACATTAATTCGTCCCATCCGGGAGGTAAGGATGTCTTGAACGTTGCAAAACAAAAACATTGGATATAGAAAAATACAAAAGTATTAAGGCATCAAAACATTCAATAAATACACAGTATTCTTGTGAAGGACCCGCACCAAACCTTCAACGTGGGTCCTGGGTGGGCTGCAGGACATCCAAATGCAGACCTCACTCAGTGCCACACCACACGGGTTTTCTGTTCAGAGGTAAGTCAAGGCTTCATGTGAAACCATTAAAAGGCACCTTAGTGCAACTATTTACAGGATACAGTTTTTGGGCTGGCACAGTCCTCAGCCTCTGAGTCCATTATAAGACATAATAGGGAAAAACACATATATATATATAGACTTTTTACAATATTCACATCAATTCGTTATAATCACTGCTGATATCTAATGGGTAACTTCCCTTTTGTGGTTCGCTCTGATCTACGTGGTGTAGCTTCAGGTATATCAAGTTGCGATCTGTCTGCACTGCGTAACGGCAAACTATAGAACTGCCTCAATCTTTCTATGGATCTGGCAAGCGTACTGATGGCTGGGCGGTGTGAGTCAGCTTCACCAGGGGATCCCATAGTATGGGGCGCTGCTTCAGATGATCCTTCTTGAGATTCCACAGGTTGAGGTGTTGCTGGGATGGGTAACTCCTGAACGGGCTCGACTGGCACCACGGGCACAACTGGAGGTAGAACTTCCTCTTGTGGCTGATAAAACTGCAACACTGGAATTATCACAGCATCTCCCAGTCGGGGCCAATCCGCAGGAAAATCTCCCAGATCCGTGTGTATGACCTCTTCCTTTCTTTCTTCTTGATTGATGACAGGGTTCTTTTCACAACACTTTAAGGGTTCTGGACACAATTTCAACTGGTCTCTGGACACAGTGGTTGTTGTTCTTCCTCCGTCCTTACTGACGACACAAACTTTTCTGTTGTCATATTTAGAATCTTGTACGACGTAGGGTTCTTGCTCCCACTGGTTATCCAATTTGTGCATCTTCCTTTTCCTTTTTAATACTATCTCTCCAGGCATCAAAGGCTTGGCAGGAGCATTTCTGTTGTAAACATCTTCCTGTTTCTCCCGTACCTTGTTGAGACTTTCCTCTACACAGATTTGTACTCTTCTGTATTGCTCTTGCCGATTGATGTCCCAGTTTTCAACGGCGTCGTCTGCCTCCGGTTCTACCACTCCAAGTTCTAGATCCATTGGTAGTTTTCCGGGCCTTGCTCTCATAAGATAGGCTGGAGTGCAGTTAGTGGAACTGACAGGTATATGGTTATACAAATCAACCAAATCAGGTAGTAAATCCGGCCATCGATTCCTGTCTTCCAACGGTATGGATCTCAACAAGTCAAGGACAATATGGTTCATTTTTTCGCAAAGACCGTTGGTTTGAGGGTGATATGGTGTTGTTCTAATTTTCTTGCACCCGTACATGTGACAGAATTCCTTGAATAAATCGGCTTCGAAAGCAGGTCCCTGATCGGTTAATACTTGCTCCGGATACCCATGCGGTCTGCAGAAGCTTGCTTGAAAGGTTTTCGCGGCCGTCACTGCGGTCTGGTCCTTAACTGGAACAACCACCAGAAATCTGGAGTAATGGTCCACCATGGTCAAGGCGTATGAGTATCCAGATCTACTTGGCGACAATTTGACGTGGTCCAGGGCCACAATCTCCAGGGGACGAGTCGTCCGGATAGGTTGCAGGGGTGCCTTCTGACTACCGTAGTCCTTTCTTCTGAGACCACAGGGTCCACAATTCCGACACCACCTCTCGATGGAGCTGCGCATCCCTACCCAGTAGAACCGGCATCTCAACAGGGTCTCCAGCTTTCTCCAGCCAAAGTGTCCTGCTTGATCGTGGTACGCTTCCAACACCATTGGGACGTCTGCCTTGGGGACCACTATTTGCCAGACCATCTCGTGGGTTCTGGGGTTGACGTATCTCCTGCACAACTTCTCACGGTATAGGAACAACCTGCTTTTCTCGTTCCACAGGAGCTTGGCTGACATAGGTGCATCCTTTTCCAAAGAGGAGCCTTCCTGTCTTAACAACTCCTTGATGCGGCTGACCACTGGATCACTGTCCTGAGTCTCTTTCCAGCTGTGATGGGGTAAAGGATTTAATGTTGCACCATACTGCTTTCTGTTGACTCGATGCTCATGGACTACCCCATTTCGATGGAACGCAGGTAGCTCAATTTCTTCCAGGTCGTCCGATTCTTCTTCCGTGTCAGAGTCATGCGGCATTCGGGACAATGCGTCAGCATTAGCATTCTTTCGACCTGCCCGGTACTTGATAGTAAACTGGTAATTGGACAACCGAGCCATCCATCGCTACTCCATGGCACCCAGCTTGGCGGTTTCCAGGTGCGTTAAGGGTTGTTATCTGTAAACGCAGTGAACCGATTGGAGGCCAGATAGTGCTTAAATCTTTCAGTAATGGCCCAGACCAGCGCCAGAAACTCCAGCTTGAAGCTGCTATAATTTTCCGGATTCCTCTCAGTTGGCCTGAGTTTTCTGCTGGCATATGCGATGACTTTTTCTTGGCCATTCTGCTTCTGACTGAGAACTGCTCCCAACCCTTCATTACTGGCGTCGGTGTACAACAGGAACGGTTGGCTGTAATCAGGATAGGTTAAGATCTCATCTCCTGTAAGGATCTCTTTCATCTTTTGGAATGCTTCAGCCTGTTCTTTACCCCAGTTAAAGGGAGGGTTTCGGCTCTTTAGGGATTGTCCTACTAGGAGGTCCTGTAAAGGAGCTGCCTTCTTCGTGTAATCTTTCACGAATCTCCTGTAGTAACCCGTTAGTCCCAGGAACTGTCGCACTTCCTTAAGGTTCTTCGGCTCCGGCCACTTCTGGATGGCAGTGACTTTCTCTGGGTCTGGCGCTACTCCTTCCGAACTGACGATGTGCCCCAAGTATTGTACCTTCTGTTTGAGTAGATGGCATTTTGAGGGTTTCAACTTCATCCCGTACCTGGACAGGGACTCGAATACTTCTGCCAGGTGCTTCAGATGGTCCTCATATGTCTTGGAATACACGATAACGTCGTCTAGGTATAGCAGCACGGTTTCAAAATTGAGATGTCCCAGACAGTTTTCCATCACTCTCTGAAATGTTCCTGGGGCACTGCTGAGCCCAAACGGCATTCTGTCGAACTCACAGAGCCCCATTGGGGTGGTGAAAGCCGTTTTCTCACGATCCTCCTCAGCCACAGCCACTTGCCAGTAACCACTAGTCAGATCGAGGGTAGAAAAGTAGTTAGCCGTTTTCAGAGCAGCTAATGATTCCTCTATACGTGGTAACGGGTATGCATCCTTGTGTGTTATGCGGTTCACCTGCCTGTAATCCACACACATTCTCATACTACCATCTTTCTTTTTAACCAGAACTAGAGGGGCTGCCCAGGGCTACAACTATCCCTTATCACCCCGGCTTTCTTCATATCATTTAACATTTCTTTAGCCTTCTGATAATGAGCTGGAGGTATAGGCCTGTACCGCTCTTTGATGGGAGGATGACTGCCTGTAGGGATATGATGTTGGACTCCCTTAATTGCCCCAAAATCAAGTGGGTGCTTGCTAAACACTTGGGCATACTCTTGCACCACCCGTAATACCCCTTGCTTCTGGTGAGCGGGAGTGGTGTCCGTCCCAACATGGAGTTGCTGACACCATTCCGCCACCTCGGTTGCTGGGTCATTGTCCTCCGCTATTTGACAGGAGTCTAAGGACTCAGCCGGGAGAATAGAATTATTGTCAACAGCGTGTAGTTTAGCAATGGTTGCATAACGGGGTAAATTTACCTCATCATCTCCCCAATTGAGAAGCCGAACCGGTACTCTTCCATTCACCACTTCTACTACTCCTCTAGCAGTCATAAGTGTAGGTCTATGTTCTGAATGGTGGGGTTCTACTACAGCTTGGTAATTCTGTCCTCTCAGACCTATGGCTGCCCTGCACCAGATGATCATTTCACTCATTGGGGTATCACAATAGGATCCGAGTCAGTGACCCGTACATTACCAATTTCGCCGTCGGTAAGCTTCGCTTGCTGCTGACACACCAGGGCCCGGATCTCTCTTTGGATTACTCCTCTCTGCCTTGGTCGGGCAATCTCAGCGAGCTGTTGGAGTAAGAACACAACTTCTCCCAAACAATTACCGATAATGTTAGTACCCAAAATTATATTTAAACCGTTCTCCTCATTTACAGTCTTTACTACCAGAAGCCCCTGGTCTTTCAACTCCTCCCTGCCCACTTTTACATCTACACATTTGTTCCGAGTACTTCTACAGGAAGACCATTAGAAGCATACACGGTAAAGTCAAGGCTCGGAGGTTTAAGACTGTCCATTGACCAGTACTTGGTATATAGGGCATCAGGTATTAGGGTCACCTGCGACCCAGTGTCTAACAATGCCGGAACAGCAATACCATCTAGAATAATAGACAGGTAGGGTCGCCCGCCCACATACCTGCGGTTCCAGTCTAGGGGGCCTGACGGGTATTCTCCTGGGTGTTGGCCCTTGGACCCAGGTTCTGCCCGTTTAAAGGACACTGTGGAGACATATGACCTTTCCGGTTGCATCGATAACAGATGATCTCTCGACGAGGAGGGTGTTGATCAGAGGTCGCTCCTGGGGGTGGCGTTGTCCTCCTCCGGAGGGGCGACGTCTTCTTTCTTCTCCGGTGCATCCACGGGACGTCTTCTGGGCAGTCAGCTAACAAAATCTTCCCTTCTTCCTCTTTCCGCAGTTGCAGGGCACTCATCACAGCAGCCAGATTTTTAGTCAGCTGGCGCACCTCTGAGCGCAGACAATCCAATTCACTAGGAGGGGTCACCTGCGCTTTGGCTTCGGCCACTAACGGGGAACAGGGGGTTACTGCCGGTTCCAGAGTGATTTCACCCTGGTGATGTTGGGTTGCCACTTCAGGTTTGCCCAGGGGCCGCAGCCCTTTTATTGCCATGTCTTTTAGGGCATCGAAGGTAGCATCCGGATGATCTAAGGACCACCAATTTACAGTTCTGCGTTCCTCTTGGGATCTCAATCCCTGTATAAATTGTTCTTTCAGCATTTTATTCTCATCGATAGCATTTAAATTATTAACCTGCTTAAGAGCTCTCAGGGCTCCTTGTAGTCGGCAAGCGTAGTCCCGGATGCTGTCACCTGGCTGTTGTGAACAGTGATAGAAGGCCATCCGGAGATCCGTTTCTGTGCGGTCTTCAAATATGGCATGCAGCTTAAGGAAGATCGCAGGTACTGACTCCTGATCAACGGTATCCCAAGTCTCCACTTCCCTCTCAGCAGCGCCAGTTAGCTGCCCTATTAGCACAGCAGCTTTTTGTCTCTCAGGCATGGAGTACATTTCTAGGATGCTGCATAACTTCCGCTTGAAGCCTGCTAATGTGCCTGGCTCACCGCTGTACTGGGGAAGCCATTTCGCCCCAGGCATATATGGGAGCGTTAGTGGCATGATCGGGACTACCGGACTGGGTGCGGGGCCTGCGGCCGGGGCCGCACTGTCAGCCGGTTGTTGTGACATCTTAGTGCCCCCTTGGTTAAACGGAGCCTACCGGTTTCAGACGCTGCTATTTCACAGGCACCGCAGTGGGAACAGGACCTTCGTCGCAGGCGCTCTGATGTCAGAGCGTTCACTTCCTGTTGCAGGACCTGCCGATGAGTCAGAGCCGGGGGCGTGTCCAAGACTTTGCGCGCTCTTTCAGGTACGCCCACCTTCTTCTCCAGCGCCTTAGGGCGCGAATCTGGCGGCAAATATGGCGGTATTTGGCGCCAAACAATAGCAACAGTCTTTTTCACCAAAACACTCCACAGGCACACAGGGCTCGCAATGCTGCAAGTTTCGTATCCTGTTCGTGACGCCAATTTGTGTCGACCCGCCACCACAATTGTGGGTTACCAGGGCAATGGGGTACTCAGAGCCGAGCCCATGGAAGTCTATGGGGTTTGTCACAGGTAGCGGTGGCTCGGTCTGTGGCCCTGGCGGTCTGGCGTATGTTGGGGGAATATTTACAGGGGATAGATATATTTACAGTTCGTGACGCCACCTGTAGTCTTCTGGTAATTTGTACCAGCGCTGCTGTAGATCTCTGAGGGGATGGTGAGGCAGCTAGATGTCGGGTCCCCTACAGGTGGGACTCTTCCCTCAGGTCGGTAGTTAAAGCAGGGTTGTGCAGGCATGCAAGTAAATAACTCAGTCTCACACCGTCAGCGTCTTTCCATACCTTTACTTGTAAGATGGTAAGGCAGTTCCCAGGGAGGCTGATGGGGTTGATGGAGGATGAGCTTTGAGGCAACGGTTAAGCAAGTTAGGGGCCTCCTTTACTGTCCAATGATGATGAGTGCAACCAGCCTGAAGCGTAGTTCCCTCTATAATTCCAGCTATTCCAAAGCTGTGCTGCCCGGTCAGTGTTGTGGTCGGAGCCTTCCTGTGGGAGAGCTGAATTCCTATCTTGTCCTGCAGAGACTCAAGGTCCTCACTTCCCCTGACCCCAGTTACGTACTAACTCTTCAGGGCTACTCGCCACGACCTAAGGTCCGGTAAGTCTCTGGTTTTCTTACCACTATGCTTGAAGCTATAGTGATCCTTCGGTCCCCAGTGACCGGTAGCAATGTGCAGGTATTCTTTACCTATGGCACTTCTCTGTTCTCTTCACTTTGCCCTTCGATTTGCTCACACTCTTAATAAATATCTCAGTCTGTCTTCCAGTGGGGCACAGCTCTGACTAGGCTGAGGTGAACTAGACCACCTGTACTAGCCTCCACTTTCTGAACTGCTAACAGGCTCAGACTGAACACGTCTGCTCTGTCCAAGGACAGGAAACTGACCAAATGAATCACTCCCCTCCACACCCCTGCTGGGTGTGTCCGAAGTGTACGTGATGTTATGAAGAGCCCTTAACTGTTACCTCTCCACTCATCCTCCTGGTATTGTGTACCAGGGCTACACACCTTCATGCTAGATAACTGAGATAGCTCTAGGCCAAATGATTGAGATACCACCATACCAGGTAATTGGGATACCACCATACTAGATGATTGAGATAACACCACAATGAATAATGGAGATACCTCTATGCTAGATGACTGAAAAAGCTCCATGCCAATAATTGGGATACCATCAGACCAGATGATTGAGATACCTCCAGGCCATGTGAGGGAGATAACTCCATGACAGATGACTGAGATAGCTCCAGGCCAAATGATTAGGACACCACCATCCCAGATTATTGAGATCCATCCATGCCAGATGATGAAGATACCTCTATGCTTGATGACTGAGATAGGTCCAGGAAAGATCTTTGAACAAATTATTAAACAACATGTCTGTAAGTACCTGGATAAGAATGAAGTGATTAAACAGAGTCAGCATGGGTTTGTAACTAACAAGTCATGTCAGACTAACTTAAATTCCTTCTATGACAGAATCACTGACTGGGTGGATCAGGGAAATGCTGTAGATATACAGTCATGGCCAACAGGTTTGAGAATGACACAAATATTATATTTTCACATGATCTGCTACCCTCTGGTTTTTATGTGTGTTTGACAGATGTTTTTATCACAGACAGAAATATAATTGCAAACATATGAGTAACAAAAGCTTATATTGACAGTTAGAATGAGTTAATGCAGCAAGTTAATATTTGCAGTGTTGACCCTTCTTCTTCAGGACCTCTGCAATTCTCCCTGGCATGCTCTCAATCAACTTCTGGACCAAATCCTGACTGATAGCAGTCCATTCTTGCACAATCAATGCTTTCATTTTGTCAGAATTTTTAGGTTTTTGTTTGTCCACCCGTCTCTTGATGATTGACCACAAGTTCTCAATGGGATTAAGATCTGGGGAGTTTCCAGGCCATGGACCCAAAATCTCTATGTTTTGTTCCCTGAGCCATTTAGTTATCACCTTTGCTTTATGGCAAGGTGCTCCATCATGCTGGAAAAGGCATTGTTGATCGCCAAACTGCTCTTGGAGGGTTGGGAGAAGTTGCTCTTGGAGGACATTCTGGTACCATTCTTTATTCATGGCTGTGTTTTTAGGCAAGACTGTGAGAGAGTCGATTCCCTTGGCTGAGAAGCTACCCCACACACGAATGGTTTCAGGATGCCTAACAGTTGGCATGAGACAAGACTGGTGGTAGTGCTCACCTTGTCTTCTCCGAATGAGGCGTTTTCCTGATGTCCCAAACAATCAAAAAGGGGATTAATCAGAGAAAATAACTTTACCCCAGTCCTCAGCAGTCCACTGCCTGTACCTTTTGCAGAATATCAGTCTGTCCATGATGTTTTTTCTGGAGAGAAGTGGCTTCTTTGCTGCCCTCCTTGAGACCAGGCCTTGCTCAAAGAGTCTCTGCCTCACAGTGCATGCAGATGCACTCACACCTGCCTGCTGCCATTCCTGAGCAAGCTCTGCACTGTTGGTAGCCCGATTCCGCAGCTGAAACACTTTTAAGAGACGGTCCTGGCGCTTGCTGGTCTTTCTTGGGCGCCCTGGAGCCTTTTTGGCAACAATGGAACCTCTCTCCTTGAAGTTCTTGATGATGCGATAGATTGTTGACTGAGGTGCAATCTTTCTAGCTGCGATACTCTTCCCTGTTAGGCCATTTTTGTGCATTGCAATGATGACTGCACGTGTTTCTTTAGAGATAATCATGGTTAACAGAAGAGAAACAATGATGCCAAGCACCAGCCTCCTTTTAAAGTGACCAGTGGTGTCATTCTTACTTAATCATGACAGATTGATCTCCAGCCATGTCCTCATCAACACCCACACCTGTGTTAATGGAGCAATCACTGAAAAGAGGTTAGCTGGTCCTTTTAAGGCAGGGCTGCAATGATGTTGAAATGTGTTTTGGGGATAAAGTTAATTTTCTAGCCAAATATTGACTTTGCAAGTAATTGCTGTTAAGCTGATCACTCTTTATAACATTCTGGAGTATATGCAAATTGCCATTAGAAAAAGTGAAGCAGTAGACTTTGTAAAAATTAATATTTGTGTCATTCTCAAAACTTTTGTCCATGACTGTAGTATATCTTGACTTCAGCAAAGCATTTGACAAAGTATCTCACACAATCCTTATTGAAAAAATGACTAAGTATGGAATGGACAAGGCAACTGATAGGTGGATTCATAACTGGCTTAGTGATCGGACCCAAAGAGTGGTCGTAAATGGCTGCACATCCAGTTGGAAGAATGTCTCAAGTGGGGTACCACAAGGCTCTGTTTTGGGCCCTGTATTGTTCAACATCTTTATCAATGATTTAGATGAAGGAATTGAGGGTAAACTGATCAAATTTGCTGATGACACAAAGCTAGGAGGGGTAGCTAATACTAGAGAAGAGAGAGAGAGGATTCAAAAAGATATAAATAAACTGGAGCAGTGGGCAGCAACTAACAGAATGGTTTTTAACAGGGAAAATGCAAAGTACTACATCTAGGCAATAAAAATGAAAAAAGCATATACAAAATGGGAGGAATAGGGCTAAGTAACAGCACATGTGAAAAAGACTTGGGTATACTAATTGATCACAGACTTAACATGAGTCAACAGTGTGATGCAGCACAAAAAAGGCAAATACAATTCTGGGATGTATTAACAGAAGCATACAGTCTAGATCACGTGAGGTCATTATTGCCCTCTACTCCTCTTTGGTCAGACCTCATCTGGAATACTGTGTCCAGTTTTGGGCACCACATTTAAAAAAAGACATCAACAAACTGGAGCAAGTTCAGAAAGAGCGACCAGAATGGTGACCGGTCTGCAAACCATGTCCTATGAGGAACGGTTACAGGATTTGGGAATGTTTAGCTTGCAAAAGAGAAGACTAAGAGGAGACTTAATAGCTGTTTACAAATATCTCAAGGGCTGTCACATTGTAGAAGGATCATCTTTATTCTCATTTGCACAAGGAAAGACTAGAAGCAATGGATGAAACTGAATGGGAGGAGACACAGATTAGATATTAGAAAAAACTTTTTGACAGTTAGGGTAATCAATGAGTGGAACAGGCTGCCACGAGAGGTGGTGAGTTCTCTTTCAATGGAAGTCTTCAAACAGAGGCTGGACAGATATCTGTCTGGGATGATTTAGTGAATCCTGCTTTGAGCAGGGGGTTGGACCAAATGACCCAGGAGGTCCCTTCCAACTCTACCATTCTATGATTCTATAATTCTTTGATTGGACAAACATTGAATCAGAATCGAGAATTCAATAGTTTATGGGTCAAGCAAGAAGGAATTGATGGATTTTGTTGTACAGGGCGGACTACATTTACTGAGCTCAGAAGTGGCTTTTGGAAGACACCATTGAAACACGGCCAGGTCTTTCAAAATTGTTGTACATGACCTCCTAAATGAAAAAAATTGAATTAAGTCATGATTTTTTTACATCATGGAGTTTCCCAGCACCTTGACCTCATCATTATGAGCTTCTGATTTAATTGAATATGTGTGAAAAGTGCGTAAACCTTTTAGTTCTATATTATTATGGAGCAAATAGTTTCATTGAGTTTTGGGCGTGGACATCAAACCATGGTTGTGTCCACTATAGATGACTCTTTTGTCCATCTGTAATGTTGTGGTTTTCTGTCTTTGATTGCCTGGCAGCCCTAAAAATGGCTTACCATGGTCAGAATTAGCACAATCTACTCCGTTTACCAGATCCCTGAAGTTTCCCTGACTTTTACTCTTTAACATCTGTACAGGGATCTAAACTTTCACAAGGGCCCTTGGGTTGAGGCCATGGAGTCAGATGCTGGCTGATGGTGCCGGATGGCAGGAATGATAAGGGCAGATAAGGTACAAAATCAGAAGGCAAAGGAATGATCAGGAAACGGGCCACAGTCAGAAGAACTATCAGCAAACTAAGCAGGACTGAATTGAAAGGGCGGAACTGAACCAGAGATGAACTTGTAACCGGCAGTGGGAATCAGAGGTTCAGGAGTTTAATTAGAAGACATCTCCATCCAGGACTGACAGAAAGGAGCAGTTTAACAGCCAAGAATTAACCCAATATGTCTCCCTGACCGAGTAACATAAATTTCCAAAGAATTACAAAAAATTGTTGTGTCACTGCCCTGCATCGCCAGCAACGAAGCAGCGGCACAGTCCAGCACCCAAATTGGAAACATGTGGGACAGGTGCAGCCTTAATGTGACGTGTAGATCCTACACATTTTGTTAGGCTCCTTGCTGTCCTTTAATCGCAAATTGAATAGATGAATAATAGAAGCAAATAAAGGAAACTTTGACATATGAAACATGAATCTTTCTACACTTATTAAGCGCATCTTCCCCTCTCCTAAACTCATCATCATTTTCTTTTAATACAAACTGCTTAAGATAACACAGACTTCAGGCTCACCATGGGATCTGATTACAGCCTGTTGAAGTCTATGGGGTGGGTTGGAGGAGAGACGAGCATAGAAGAGTACAGGTAAGGGAAATAAATAGCGATTACCTCTGTTTCATCTAATCCCAGAGCTGGATTCACAGCTACACTGCTCAGTACCGCTGCATAATGTCCTCCATTACGCTGTTTCTGAGCATGTGCTACACACAGACAGGAGATCAGGAATCCTTTATGTCTCTGTGTAGATCATAGTAGCTAATCGCCTCTGAAATAGGTCAGAGATGCATGAAGATTAGAAATAGAGCCTGCAAAAGGGAAACCTGGGGAAGAATTCATGACACAAGTCACATAGTAGCCAAAAATAGCTTCATTCCTCATAGACACGTGAAAGCTTATTCTGAAGTCACCTGAGATTGCCGGAATGCCTGAAATAATCCCTAACCGTGATATTTATAGAAGCTGGTAAACTTAATATGCTAAATGGCTTCAAATTAAAAAAAAATCTATAAAAGCAGAAAAATCAAAAGGGAGGAATTGTTTAATAAATTGGAGATGACGGTGAAAGACTCCTACATTAGCTTCTCTTCCCCTCTAATGTATAAAATGACAATCCTCCAGTCTGCTTCAAAGACGGAATTCTGCTATTTATCACACACAATGGTCTGCCCATCTTTTGATGATGCCTGAAAAGAAAAATCAAAAGCGGGAAGCGGAGAATTCCTTTGTCGGAGCTCAATCACTGCGCCGAGAAATGTGCTTCCACCACAAATAGATCTGACCTACAGGACAAGGAACAATCTGAGATGTCATCCTAGTATGTTCTCCGAAGGATTCAGGCCAAAGTGAAAAACAAACTTCTCCACGCACCAGACATGTGAGATCAGTGGGGCATTACTGCGGATTGTGCTGCCGGTACGAGGACAAACCTGGTGTAATTGGGTTCTTTTCGTCAGTGGGTAATTTCACTGATGGAGTTGGAAGTTTACGTCTTCTCGCTGTAACGTCCTGGTCGCAGACGACAACCCATCATGTTTTCAAGTCTGTAATGAAGATCAGAAATAAGAAATAGTCGATGGGAAAGTGGGAGAAGAGGGGGATGCGGCTGCAGAGTCTGTGTCTACATAACACTTATGCCTTTAGAGGGAAATTGGGAGGAGAAATGTTACAATCTTATAGTGGTAACCCCTTCACGACCAGAGGTTATTTTCATTTTTGCATTTTCGTTTTTCGCTCCCCTTCTTTCCAGAGCCATAACTTTTTTATTTTTCCATCAATATGGGCTTGTTTTTTTGTGGGACAATTGTACTTTTGAACGACTCCATTGGTTTTACCATATCGTGTACTCAAAAATTGGAAAAAAAAAATCCAAGTGCGTTGAAATTGTAAAAAAAAATGCAATCCCACAACGGTTTTTTGACTTGTTTTATTTACCATGTTCACCAAATGCAAAAACTGAGCGGCCGTTATGATTCTCCAGGTCATTACGAGTTCATAGACACCAAACATGTCTAGAGTCTTTTTTTATTTAAGTGGTGAAAAAAATCCAAAGTTTGTTAAAACAAAATATGTATATTGCGACATTTTCCGAGACCCGTAGCGTCTCCATTTTTCATGATCTTGGGTTGGGTGAGGACTTATTTTTTTGCGTGCCGAGCTGACATTTTTAATGATACCATTTTGGTGCAGATACAATCTTTTGATCGCCTTTTATTGCATTTTAATGCAATGTCGCGGCGACCAAAAAAAACATAATTCTGGCGTTTTGACTTTTTTTTTTGGTACGCGTTTAGCGATAGATCGGCGATTCTGAACTCGGTGATTCCAAATATGTCTATGTTGATTTTTTTATTGTTTTTTTTGCATGGGCGAAAGGGAGGTGATTTGACCTTTTATATTTTTAAAATTTTTAAATATTTTTTAAAACTTTTTTTTAACTTTTGGCATGCTTCAATAGTCTCCATAGGAGACTAGAAGCTGCCATAGCCCTGTCGGTCTGCTACATACAGGCGATGATCACATCGCCTCTATGTAGTAAATTACTCACTTTCTATGAGCGCCGACCACGTGGAACCACTCCAGGAGACCTCTGGTTATCATGCCAACGAACCGTGACCCATTTGTGTTACAGTTAGCGATATCGATCGTGTCATAGATTGCGATGGAAACTGGGTCGCAAGTTGCGATGTAGAAGGATGACAAGACAATGACGAGTATGTAGACGTTGCTTCCATTTGCGAGGAGCCTGCAGGGGCGATGCTGGGGCACGGCCTGGTGCTGTTTGAACTGGAGACGGGGACGCTGCGGTAGTGGTGACGTTACCAGCGTCGGGGACGGGGTCACGGACGATTGTGACATTAAGGGCATACCATCCCTTCATTCCCCAGTGCCGTGTATATGTGACAATGTCTCCATTAACTAGGTCCCTCCCGGGATGGCCTTGCGGTAGGTGGGATTCTACATCACGTCTGCTGACAAAGACCCCTGGGTAGAGGCCCGGTTCCCTGATGAAGCCCCAGCCCTTCCGGAGCTGGAACTCTGTCACACACCCCTGCCGCCGCGGTTCCCTCAGAGTACCTTTTTCTCGACGGACACTTTCCTTGTCCGCGATCAGCTCTGCATGCTGCCGCTGTCGGTTGCGCTGAGCTTCCCGCTCTTCCTCCTGCTGGCGTTGTTGTTTCTCCTCACGACGCTGCCACTCACATTCCCACTGGGCGGTATAGGCGACGTCATCCAGGCGCGCCATCTCGTCCCAGTCCACGTCTGGTAATGACGGACAGGACCCCTCCGTGTCGGGGATCGATCATCTGCTGCGGCCTCCTGGCTGGGCGGGCGTTCCGGAACTGGCGAAACCTCCTCAACCTCCTTCGCCTCCACCGCTTCACCGGTGGGATCAGGATTGGTACTTTCGGGGCAGCCTCCGATTGCTCCTTTGCCTTGGGCAGCAGAAGTTTTGGTAACTCCAGACGTAGGGGGTCATCGAAGGGAGAGATCACCGCGTCCCACAGCCGCCGCTGCTCCAGGGTACGCCGGCGTCTCTCGATCTCCTCAAATCCAGGTTGTGGCAAAATCATCTTTTTCAGTCGTGCATTTTCTTCCTTGATTTCCAGCAATGCTTGCTGCAGGTGCAGGACCACGGATGACTCCGGTTCTAGTGGCAGCTTGGCTGGGGCACGGGGCCTGCCTTCCTCCGCTTCCCTGCTCGGCTGCACACGTCCTGCTTCCATGATGTTCCAGAGCGTTTTTTCATCTTCCACCAGAGACATCCGGTCTTTTCCGTGGAGGCGGGGTTTGCGTCTCCTCCTCCTCGCAGGGAAGGTGAAGAGGAGGCGGACCTCCTTTGCTGTAGGGCAGGATCGCATGTTGTAATAGCACTTTGAGAGGGCAGGCATTTTCTTCGCGCCACAGGGGGGTACACGCCCACGAAGGTACGCCCACCTTCTTCTCCAGCGCCTGAGGGCGCGAATATGGCGACAAAGATGGCGATTTTTGGCGCCAAAAGTGCAAACAGTCCTTTTTCACAAAAACAATTCCATAGGCACACAGGGCTCGCAATTTTGCGAGTTTCGCATCCTGTTCGTGACGCCAATTTTGTCTCCACCACGCACCACAATTGTGGGTTACCAGGGCAATGGGGTACTCAGAGCCGAGCCCGTAGAAGTCTATGGGGTTTGTCACAGGTAGCGGTGGCTCGGTCTGTGGCCCTGGCGGTCAGGCGTATGTTGGGGGGTATATTTACAGGGGATATATATATACAGTTCGTGACGCCACCTGTAGTCTCTGGTAATTTGTACCAGCGCTGCTGTAGATCTCTGAGGGGATGGTGAGGCAGCTAGATGTCGGGTCCCCTACAGGTGGGACTCTTCCCTCAGGTCGATGGTTAAGGCAGGGTTGTGCAGGCATGCAGATAAATAACACAGTCTCACACATCAGCGTCTTTCCATACCTTTACTTGTAAGATGGTAAGGCAGGTCCCAGGGAGGCTGATCCAAGGAGAATGTATTTCGAGATAGCAGCTGGACAAGTTAGGGGCCTCCTTTACTTTCAAATGATGATGAGTACAACCAGCATGAAGCGTAGTTCCCTCTATAACTCCAGCTATTCCAAAGCTGTACTGCCCAGTCAGTTTTGTGGTCGGAGCCTTCCTGTGAGAGAGCTGAATTCCTATCTTGTCCTGCAGAGACTCAAGGTCCTCACTCCCCCTGACCCCAGTTACGTACCGACTATTTAGGGGCTGCTTGCCGCGACCTAAGGTCCGATAAGCCTCTGGTTTTCTTACCACTATGCTTGAAACTATAGTGATCCTTCGGTCCCCAGTGACCGGTAACAATGTGCAGGACTTCTCCAATCCAAAAGCACTTTTAAATATTCCTTCCACTGTGCCTTTCGCCTTGTCCGCGCTTGTAGCATAAACACTCACACTTGCAAAAAGTCATATAATCACTCCCTTCTTTTCTTCCTTCAGAGTTAGTTGCCAGACTCTCAGTAATCTTCTAGGCAGGAGCACGTCTCTGAACCTTCACTGTCCTTGAGACAGGAGACTGAAGTATTTCTGTACTAAACTCTTCCTTCTTTATCAATGTCTTCAGTGAGGTACAGCTCTGACCAGGCTGAGGTGATCTATATCTCGCCCTTACTGGCCTCCACTTGCTGAACTGCTGATAGAACCAAGCTGGACTGCTTCCTCCCTCCAAGTCCCAGCTAGACTCCACACGTCTGCTCTGTCCGAAGACAGGAAACTGACTCTAAAATCACTCAACGAATCTACACTGACCACTCCCTACGAGTCACTACACTACCCTAAGGTGTGTCTAGTGTATATTGAGTGAATGGGTATAGAGCATTAAACTGCTATCTCTCCACACATTCTCCAGGGTACTGCGTGTGCCTTCACACCAGGGCTACACAAGTACACCTCTCACATTTTTGTAAATCTTTTACTCTATCTTTTCAGGGGACAACACTGAAAATATGACACTGATATAATGTAGAGTGGTCAGTGTACAGCCTGTATAAGAGTGTAAATGTGATGAGCCCTCTAAATAAACCAGCACACAGCCATTAATGTCCGGCAACAAAAGTGAGTACACCCCTAAGGGAAAATGGCCAAACTGAGCCAAAATAGCCATGTTCCTCTCCCTTGTGTCATGTGACTCATTAGTGTTACACGTTCTCAGGTGTGAATAGGGAATAGATGTGTTACATTTGCCGTCATCTCTCTCATACACTGAAAGTTCAGCACGGCTCCTCATGACAGAGAACTCTCCCGAGTGTCTGATAAAAAGAATTGTTGCTCTACATACAGATGGCCCAGGCTATAAGAAGATCGGCAACACTGTGAACTTGAGCTGAAGCACGGCGACCAAGACCAGCGGATTAACAAGACCGGGTCCACTCAGAAATGACCTCACAATGGTCGACCAAAGAAGCAGAGTGCACGTACTCAGCGTCATATCCAGAGGCTGTGTGTTCAGAATGGACGTATGCGTGCTGCAGAGGTTACAGGGGTGGGGGGTCCGCCTGTCAGTGCTCACACCATACACAGCGGTTACAGGGGTGGGTGGTCCGCCTGTCAGTGCTCACACCATACACAGCGGTTACAGGGGTGGGTGGTCCGCCTGTCAGTGCTCACACCATACACAGAGGTTACAGGGGTGGGTGGTCCGCCTGTCAGTGCTCACACCATACACAGCGGTTACAGGGGTGGGGGGTCCGCCTGTCAGTGCTCACACCATACACAGCGGTTACAGGGTGGGGGTCCGCCTGTCAGTGCTCACACCATACACAGCGGTTAGAGGGGTGGGGGGTCCGCCTGTCAGTGCTCACACCATACACAGCGGTTACAGGGGTGGGGGGTCCGCCTGTCAGTGCTCACACCATACACAGCGGTTACAGGGGTGGGGGGTCCGCCTGTCAGTGCTCACACCATACACATTGCCGCAGAGGTTACAGGGGTGGGGGGTCCGCCTGTCAGTGCTCACACCATACACAGCGGTTACAGGGGTGGGTGGTCCGCCTGTCAGTGCTCACACCATACACAGCGGTTACAGGGGTGGGGGGTCCGCCTGTCAGTGTTCACACCATACACAGCGGTTACAGGGGTGGGGGGTCCGCCTGTCAGTGCTCACACCATACACATTGCTGCAGAGGTTACAGGGGTGGGGGTCCGCCTGTCAGTGCTCACACCATACACAGCGGTTACAGGGTGGGTGGTCCGCCTGTCAGTGCTCACACCATACACAGCGGTTACAGGGGTGTGGGGTCCGCCTGTCAGTGCTCACACCATACACAGCGGTTACAGGGGTGGGGGGTCCGCCTGTCAGTGCTCACACCATACACATTGCCGCAGAGGTTACAGGGGTGGGGGGTCCGCCTGTCAGTGCTCACACCATACACAGAAGATACAGGGGTGGGTGGTCCACCTGTCAGTGCTCACACCATACACATTGCCGCAGAGGTAACAGGGGTGGGGGGTCCGCCTGTCAGTGCTCAGACCATACGCAGAAGATACAGGGGTGGGTGGTCCACCTGTCAGTGCTCACACCATACACATTGCCGCAGAGGTTACAGGGGTGGGGGGTCCGCCTGTCAGTACTCAGACCATACACATTGCTGCAGAGGTTACAGGGGTGGGTGTCCGCCTGTCAGTGCTCACACCATACACAGCGGTTACAGGGGTGGGCGGTCCACCTGTCAGTGCTCAGGCCATACGCAGAAGATACAGGGGTGGGCGGTCCGCCTGTCAGAGCTCAGACCATACACATTGCCGCAGAGGTTACAGGGGTGGGAGGTCCGCCTGTCATTGATCAGACCATACGCAGAAGTTACAGAGATGGGGGTCCGCCTGTCAGTGCTCAGACCATACACATTGCCACAGAGGTTAAAGGGGTGGGGGTCCGGTCCGCCTGTCAGTGCTCAGACCATACACATTGACGCAGAGGTTACAGGGGTGGGTGGTTTGCCTGTCAGTAATCAGAACATACTCAGAGGTTACAGGGTGGGGGGGGTCCGCCTGTCAGTGATCAGAACAAACATTGCACACTACATCAAATTGGCCTGTATGGCTGTCGTCCCAGATGGACGACTTTTCTAAGGATGATACAGAAGAAAGCCCATAAACAGTTTGCTGAAGACAAGTAGATTAAGGACATGGATTACTGGAACCATGTCCTGTTGTCATGATCCACATTTGGATCTGTGGCAGATCTCTCTGTATACTAAAACCTTTTTCCTTTCAGGCCACCAGAAGTTAATCTTAGTCTTTTCCCCCGGTGGCCTCTGGTGTAATTACATCGCTGCCGACTTGTCAGGAGAAGGTGAAGTCCACTCCCACAATCCTTTAAAAGATCTCCTGAGGCTTCAGCTGGGGTTGATGATATTGCTTCCTTTGGAAACCAACCAAGCTGGAGCCAGGTGCTGCTGAGAGCAGTTGTACTTCAGTTGCTTCCCTCATCTGGGGCCTTACTCTGCTGTGTGGAGCATTACAGCAGAGAAAGCTAAGTGTTTATTGTTTAGTTGATTTAACCCCTAGGTGTCTGTCTTTCCTTTTGTTGTTTTGGTGTTGTTCACATTATTTCCTGTCTCATCTCCTGGGGAAGGGGTTGTTGGGTTTAGCTCAGGGCTAAACAGGAGACAGGGACAGGTCGGTGACTTGGGCCTCACTACCTCTAAGTGTACCCCCAAGTTAAGGAAAGACAGGGTCCCTCCTTAGCCTTAGGGGCAGTTTAGGGGCCCAGGTTCCTCGTCCCCTGTATTTCTACAACTGCCCTGTGACATTATCATCAACCAACACAGTTTTTTTTTCCTTTTCTGGTGAGCCATGGCCCAAATGCAAGCCTTTGCCCAATTGCTGCAGACCCTCACAGATGAGCAAAAGGTGCTGCGGGGTGAGGTGGTGCAGCAGCTACAGCAGTTGGTGGGGTTCTGGGCCTCGCTCAGATGCAAGTTCAACCAGAACCTAAGATATCTCTCCCTGACAGTTTTTCTGGAGGGAGAGATACATTTCTGTTTTTCAGGAGGCCTGTATATTATACTTCAGGCTCCGCCCCCGTTCATCAGGGAGTGAGGAACAGCGTGTGGGGATTGTCTCCCTTCTTAACCCCTTCCCGACCTGTGACACAGCGTATGTGTCATGAAAGGATCGCGTTCCAGCGGGTCGGGTGACCGGGGTCGCTGAAAGGTCACCCAACCCGCAGGCACAAGACCCTTTGTGCTTCACCACAGGGGGGTTGGCTTAACCCCCACGTGGCTACGATCGCTCTGATTGGCTGTTAAAAGTGAAACAGCCAATCAGAGCAATCTGTAATATTTCACCAATGAAATTTGGTGAAATATTACAATCCAGCCATGGCTGATGCTGCAATAGCATCTGCCATGGCTGTAGACCGAGATCCGATGCCCCCCCACACTGAGTCACGGGGGCGATCGGCCGCCGCCACCAATAGATGGCGGCGATCGGTCACCGCCGTCACTAAATGCTCCCGTCTTCCTTGCCTCCACTGCCCCCACCTTCCGATCTCACCCTTACCTTCCGACCCCCCCCCACTCACCTCTCCTTGTCCTCCGATGTCCCTGGATCCATCCCGGCGTCCATCCGGGATGTTTCATGGGCGCCGCCATCTTGCAAAATTAGGGGCGCATGCGCAGTGCACCCGCCGGCCGGCGCATGCGCAGTGTGCCCTCCAGAGTCCAGAAATTTATTTTGATCACTGTGATAAAATCTCACAGTGATCAAAATAAAAAAAAGTAAATAAACGCCCCATTTATCACCCCCATAGGTAGGGACAAATAAAATAAAAAATATATATATATTTATCTTTTTATTAGGGTTAGGGTTACGATTATAAGGCTGTGTTCATATTGCGTTATGGCAGTCTGTTAGACGGACTGCGTTACACTGCGGTATAACACGGTGAAACGCAGTCCGTTAACGCTGCCATTCACCCCATTTGCGGGCACATCGCGACGTAAAGCGGCATGCGTTCGCGACGTACCGTCACCGCTAGCGCAGATGAATCATCTGCTGATTCATCAGCGCTAGCGGGTATAGCATATCGTGATCGCGTAATGCTATACCGTTACCCGCCCGTCAACGCTATGTGTTGAACGGGCTGGTAAAATGCAATATGAACCCAGCCTTAGGGTTAGGGTTAGAACTAGGGTTAGGGTTAGAACTAGGGTTAGGGTTAGCCTTAGGGTTATCCTTAGGGTTAGCATTAGGGTTAGAATTAGGGTTAGAATTAGGGTTAGGGTTGGAATTAGGGTTAGGTTTGTGGTTAGGGTTAGAGTTAGAATAAGTGTTAGGGGTGTTTTGTGTTAGGGTTGGGATTAGGGTTAGTCTTGTGGTTAGGGTTATGGTTAGAGTTGGGATTAGGGTTAGGGATGTATTGGGGTTAGGTTTATGGTTAGGATTTGGATTAGGGTTAGGGGTGTAGGGTTTAGGGTTGGGGTTAGAGGTGTGTTGAGCTTAGGGTTGGAGTTAGAATTGAGGGGTTTTCGCTATTTAGGCACATCAGGGGGTGTCCATACACGACATGGCGCCACCATTGATTCCTGCAAACTTTGCGTTCAAAAAGTCACAGTGCTCCCTTTATTCCGAGCCCCGACGTGTGCCCAAACAGTGGTTTACCCCCACATATGGGTATCAGTGTACTCAGGAAAAATTGCACAACAACTTTGGGGGTATAATTTCTCCTATTACCCTTGGTAAAAAAAAATTGGGGACTAAAAAAATTATTTTTGTGGAAAAAAAATGATTTTTTATTTTCACAGCTCTGCATTATAAACTTCTGTGAAGAACTTGGAGATTCAAAGTGCTCACCACACATCTAGAGGAGTTCCTTGGGGGATCTAGTTTTCAAAATGGGGTTACTTGGGGGGTTTCTACTGTTTAGGCACATCATGGGCTCTGCAAACATAACATGACGCCCGCAGACCTTTCCATCAAGTCGGCATTTCAAAACGTCACTACTTCCCTTCCGAGCCCCGACGTGTGCCCATACAGTAGTTTTCTCCCACATACAGGATATCAGCGTACTCAGGACAAATTGGACAACAACTTTTGGGGTCTAATTTCTCCTGTTACCCTTGGGAAAATAAAAAAATTGGGGACTAAAAGATCATGTTTGTTGAAAAAATTAGATTTTTTTATTTTCATGCCCTGGCGTTATAAACTTCTGTGTAGCCCTTGGGGGTTCAAAGTGCTCACCGCACATCTAGATGAGTTCAATGCGGTGTCTAGTTTCCAAAATAGGGTCACTTGTGGGGAGTTTCTACTGTTTAGGCACATCAGGGGCTCTGCAAATGTAACATGATGCCCGCAGACCATTCCATCAAAGTCATCATTTCAAAACGTCACTACTTCCCTTCCGAGCCCCAACGTGTGCCCGAACAGTGGTTCCCCCCCACATATGGGGCACCAGCATACTCAGGAAAAACTGGACAACAACTTTTGGTGTCCAATTTATCCTGCTACCCTTGGGAAAATAAAAAATAACGGGCTAAAAAATTATTTTTGAGAAACAAAAAAGATTTTTTTATTTTCACGGCTCTGAGTTTATAAACTTCTGTGAAGCACTTGGGGGTTCAAAGTGCTCACTGCACATCTAGATAAGCTCCTTGGGGGTCTAGTTTCCAAAATGGGGTACTTGTGGGGGGTTTCTACTGTTTAGGCACATCAGGGGCTCTGCAAACGCAACATGACGCCCTCAGAACATTCCATCAAGTCTGCATTCCAAAATGGCGCTCCTTCCCTTCTGAGCTCTCCCATGCGCCTAAACAGTGGTTTCACCCACATATGGGGTATTGGTGTACTAAGGACAAATTGTACAACAACTTTTGTGGTCCAATTTCACCTGTTACCCTTGTGAAAATTAAAAATAGCGGGCTAAAAAATAGTTTTTGAGGAAAAAAATGATTTTTTATTTTCACTGCTCTGCGTTATAAACTTCTGTGAAGCACTTGGGGGTTCAGAGTGCTCACAACAAATCTAGATAAGTTCCATAAGAGGTCTAGTTTCCAAAATGGTGTCACATGTGTTTTTTTTCACTGTTTAGGCACACAGGGGCTCTCCAAACGCGTCATGGTGTCCGCTAACGATTGGAGCTAATTTTCCATTCAAAAAGTCAAATGGTGCTCCTTCCCTTCTGGGCCCTGCCGTGCGCCCAAACAGTGGTTTATGAACCACATATGAGGTATCTGTGTACTCAGGAGAAATTGCCCAACAAATTTTAGGAGCCATTTTATCCTGTTGCCCATGTGAAAATGAAAAAACTGAGGCTAAAATAAAATTTTTTTCAAAAAAAGTACTTTCTTTTTTTACGGAACAATTTGTGAAGCACCTGGGGGTGCAAAGTGCTCACTATGCATCTAGAGAAGTTCCTTGGGGTGGTCTAGTTTCCAAAATGGGGTCACTTGTGGGGGAGCTCCAATGTTTAGGCACACAGGGACTCTCCAAATGCGACATGGCAACCGCTAAATATTCCAGCATATTTTCCATTCAAAAAGTCAAATGGCGCTCCTTCCCTTCTGAGCCCTGCCGTGTGCCCAAACAGTGGTTTATGACCACATATGAGGTATCTGTGTACTCAGGAGAAATTGCCCAACAAATTTTAGGATCCATTTTATCCTGTTGCCCATGCAAAAATGAAAAAATTTATGCTAAAATAAAATTTTTGTTGGAAAAATTAAAATGTCAATTTTTTTCCTTCCACGTTGCTTTAGTTCCTGTGAAGCACCTGAAGGGTTAATAATCTTCTTGAATGTAGTTTTGAGTAGCTTGAGGGGTGCAGTTTTTATAATGTTTTCACTTTTGGGTATTTTCTACCATATAGACCCCTTAAAGTGACTTCAAATGTGAGGTGGTCCCTAAAAAAATGGTTTTGTAAATTTTGCTGTAAAAATGAGAAATCGCTGGTCAACTTTTAACCCTTATAACTTCCTAACAAAAAAAATGTTGTTTCCAAAATTGCGCTGATGTAAAGTAGACATGTGGGAAATGTTATTTATTAACTATTTTGTGTCACATAACTCTCTGGTTTAACAGAATAAAAATTCAAAATTTGAAAATTGCTAAATTTTCAAAATTTTCGCCAAATTTCCATTTTTTTCACAAATAAACACAAAAAGTATCAACCTAAATTTACCACTAACATGAAGCCCAATATGTCACGAAAAAACAGTCTCAGAATCACTAAGATCCGTTGAAGCGTTCCTGAGTTATTACCTCATAAAGGGACACTGGTCAGAATTGCAAAAAATGGCAAGGTCATGAAGGGGTTAAGGGTGATCCCCAATCCTGGGCCTTCTCCCTGCCGGCCGATTCACCATCTTTTCGGTCGGTGGACGGGGGATTTTGCGGCTCTGGCACTGGTTTATGGAGATCCTGATGGTGTCTCCCTGGTGGAATCCCGACTCCGTAAAATTAAGCAGGGGGACCGGTTGGTTGAGGAGTACTGCTCAGAGTTCAGGAGATAAGCCACTGACACACAATGGAATGATCCTGCACTTAGGAGTCATTTTGCTCAGGGTCTGTCCCCAAGGATGCAGGATACTCTGGTGCAGTACGCCGCCTCCAGGTCATTGGAGGCTGCCATGTCCCATGCCATCTGGGTGGATAGATGCCTCAGGGAGAGGCATACACCAAAATTGCCTCTCTGTTGTCCTTACTAGGGAGGAGGACACAGTTGAGCAGCCGGACGACCCTATGCAGGTGGGAGCAGTAGGTTCCCAAATAGGGTTGCCTGCGGTTCGACGTGGTGTGGGGGCATGTTTTTTTTGTGGGCAGACTGGTCATTTCATTGGGTCTGCCCAGCTTGTGCTAAATACCTGTGCCATCTAAGAAGCCACATCCCCCTGGTCGTGTGGAGGGAGGTGACCAGGGAGTACATATTTCCTCCATTTATTCCACTCAGTGTACCCTGACTGCGATAGTGGTGATTGGCGGGGTATCTAAGGGAACACAGGTGCTTGTGGACATTGGAGCAGGAGTCAATTTGGTGGATGCTTACTTTGTCTGGACCAATGGCCTGATGTGTAGGACACTAGCTAAACCTCTAGGCGTCCAGACCATTGACTCTGTCTCACTCAGCCAGGGGAGTGTGACCCAGGTTGTGCATGATATATGAGGAAAAAAGGGGGACTCCAGCTTCCATAAAATGAATGAAACTTTATTTGTGTAAATTACACATAAAACCTCCTGGTTCAAGATAGGAGTAGTGTTGAGCGATACGATACCGCAAGTATCGGGTATCGGCCGATATTAGCTCTATCGGACTTTCGATACTTAGTTCCGATATTTTCGTCTTATCGGATACCGGAATCGGATTTGTCACTGTCACTGTCAGTGTCCGTCGGTCGGGTCTGTCAGGAGTCAGCGGCACTTACCTGGCAGAAGATCTCCGGCGGTCACGGCCTGGACTGCTTGATGGCCGCCATCATCTTTCCCCGGCGGTCACATGCAGTTTCTCGCGATAACTGCAGTGACTGCTGGGTAATCCCGGCCGTAAAGCAGTCAGTCCGATGACGTCACCGCCGGGGAAGCAGGTAATCAGCTGTGCTGCGCCGGGTTGACAGGCTCTGCCTGTCATTGCGATGTAGCAGAGTTGGATCGTCGTGGGACTGTCGTTATGGACTGCGTTGGACAGGTGGTATACTGTTGGTTTGTTTTTTTTCTTTTTTTACAGGAGATCGATGGCGTCGCAGGAATGAGAGAGTAATAAAAGAAATGAAAACTGTGTTGTCTCTTTTATTTCATTAAAATACTTTTTTCTGGCTGTGTCTTTTTTTTATACATTTAAAAACTTTGGGATTAATAATGGATCGGTGTCTTATTGACACCTCTCCATTATTAACCGGGATTATTGTCACCGTGCAATCAACGGTGACATTAACCCCTTATTACCCCGCTTGCCACCGCTACAGGGCAGTGGGAAGAGCCGGGTAAAGTGCCACAATTGGCACATGATGCGCCAAATGTGGGGCTGCTGTAGCCTGGTATTATCAGGCTGTTGAGGGCCAAAATCCATGGGCCTTGACAGTCTTTTAATACCAGGCCGCAGCAGTCTGCATTTTACTTGGCTGGTTAACAAAAATAGGGGGACCCCTACGCCGTTTTTTTTTTCGAGGGGATCCCCTATTTTTGTTAACCAGCCAAGCTAAGCAGACTGCTGTGGCCTGGTATTATCAGGCTGGCAAGCAGGGTCGGACTGAGGCACCAGGACACCGGAGAAACCTACGGTGGGCCCCAGCTCCTGCGTGGTGGGCCCTGATTTGAAAGGATAGGTCGCGGGGCAGAGGGGGCGGTGGCCCCAGGGCCCGCGCTCTGAGGGGGCCCACCCGGAACTACAATACAGTAACATTCTGCGGCAGAGCAGGGAGAATCGCTCTCCCTGCTCTGCCGCCCGGAAGCTATGGGGCCTGAACAGGCGTTGGGGGGGCCCGGTGCCAGCAGTGGGCCCCCCACCCGTCATCGGAGGGTCAGCTGTATCGGCATCCAGCCGATAAAGCTGACCGCATGGAGAGAGAAGGAGCGAGCGCTCCTTCTCTCCCATAATCCCCCTCTCAGCGTATGACAGCGGGCGCAATAACATCACCTGCCGGCGCCCGCTGTCAGACGCTGAGAGGGAGAACAGTGAGCAGCACAGGAGCCGGGAGGTGAGTTTTTTTTTGATATTTTTTTTAATGGGGGTGCAGTCGAGTCCTGGCTGGAGAAGTCGTCATGTCGGTGTGGGCCAGATGGAAAAGACATGAAAAGTGAACAATTCCCTTAGAAAGAACATCAGCGGTAAGTCATTATCTGTACCTGTGCTGTAATCTATTATATGTTCTGTAGGACTGGTATTATTTAACACAGACCATATGGCGGTAATATCAATATTGGTCTTTTTATATATAGATTATTTTGGCCAACAGCGCGGTCATTTGCTGAGGTTCTCTGATTAGGGGCCCACTCAGAAGTTTTACCCCCACTAAACCAAAACCCTAGCTACGCCTATGGCTCTCTCTCTAGTCTTTCTTTCTCGCTCTCTGTTCTTTCCTTCTCGCTCTCTGTTCTTTTTTCTCTCTGTTCTTTCTTTCTCTCTTTTCTTTCTTTCCTCTCTTTCTTTCTCTGTTTGTTCTTTCTCTCTCGCTGCTCTTTCTTTCTTTTCCTCAGTACCAGCCACTGTGCCCTCATTACCAGTCAGTGTGATCAGCAGTGCTAATTGGTTACGCTTGGGGCGAGGATATGGGTGTGATTAGCTGTGAAATGGGTGTTGTCGGGGCGTGGCCTGAAATTTTCAGCGGCGCGCAACACGCGCCGCAGCCTTTAATCCTCTTTCCTGTCTTCCAAATTTGGGAGGTATGCTGTATGACCTCCCTACAACTTCTGGCCATGCTCCTGATGAGCGCGACGGATGGTCTCGTGAGGGATCTCCTCCCACACCTGGACTAAAGCATCCACCAACTCCTGGACGGTCTGTGGTGCAACGTGGCATGGCCTAAAATTTTCTGCAGCATGCACAGCGTGCCACAGCCTTTGTCCCTCTTTCCCTTCTTCAAAGGTTGGGAAGTATGATGGTGGGCCCCAAGAATAGAATCATAGAATCATAGAATGGTAGAGTTGGAAGGGACCTCCTGGGCCTTCTGGTCCAACCCCCTGCTCAAAGCAGGATTCTCTAAATCATCCCAGACAGATGTCTATCCAGCCTCTGTTTGAAGACTTCCATTGAAGGAGAACTCACCACTCTTGTGGCAGCCTGTTCCACTCATTGATCACCCTAACTGTCAAAAAGTTTTTTCTAATATCTAATCTGTGTCTCCTCCCATTCAGTTTCATCCCATTGCTTCTAGTCTTTCCTTGTGCAAATGAGAATAAAGATGATCCTTCTACAATGTGACAGCCCTTGAGATATTTGTAGACAGCTATTAAGCCTCCTCTCAGTCTTCTTTTTTGCAAGCTAAACATTCCCAAATCCTGCAAACCGTTCCTCATAGGACATGGTTTGCAGACCAGTCACCATTCTGGTGGCTCTTCTCTGAACTTGCTCCAGTTTGTTGATGTCTTTTTTAAAATGTGGTGCCCAAAACTGGACACAGTATTCCAGATGAGGTCTGACCAAAGAGGAGTAGAGGGCAATAATGACCTCACGTGATCTAGACTGTATGCTTCTGTTGATACATCCTAGAATTGCATTTGCCTTTTTTGCTGCTGCATCACACTGTTGACTCATGTTAAGTCTGTGATCAATTAGTATACCCAAGTCTTTTTCACATGTGCTGTTACTTAGCCCTATTCCTCCCATTTTGTATATGCTTTTTTCATTTTTATTGCCCAGATGTAGTACTTTGCATTTTTCCCTGTTAAAATCCATTCTGTTAGTTGCTGCCCCTGCTCCAGTTTATGTATATCTTTTGAATCCTCTCTCTCTCTTCTCTAGTATTAGCTACCCTCCTAGCTTTGTGTCATCAGCAAATTTGATCAGTTTACCCTCAATTCCTTCATCTAAATCATTGATAAAGATGTTGAACAATACAGGGCCCAAAACAGAGCCTTGTGGTACCCCACTTGAGACATTCTTCCAACTGGATGTGCAGCCATTTACAACCACTCTTTGGGTCCGATCACTAAGCCAGTTATGAATCCACCTAACAGTTGCCTTGTCCATTCCATACTTAGTCATTTTTTCTCTGGTGGGCCCAAGGTACTCCAGTCCGACGCTGCTGGCAAGGTCCATGTATGTTGGCTCCTTAACAGCCTTAAATACCATGCCTCAGCAGCAGGGGCGTACATATAAATCATGGGGCCCCATAGCAAAAGTCTGAATGTTCCCCACCCCCCCAAAAAAAAACCCAGAGGCATTGTAAATGTAAAGTGCCAGCACAGTGAGGGAAGTTGAGTCGCACAGAGACAGGGGTTTTGGTGGTACTCGGCACCGATCACGTCGACTTCTATGGGGGATGTCACGAGTAGCACAGCTCGGTCCGTGACCTGGGCGATCACTGGAATGTGGGATATTTCCAGGGGATGATAGAATGTTCGTGTAGTTTGTCGTGACGCCACCTGTAGTACCTGGTCAGGGTGTCCAGCGCTGCTGTGCAGGTCCTCTGGAAGGGATGGTGTAGTGCAGGTAGGTGAAAAGTCTTCTACAGGTAACACGCTATCCTTCCAGGGCAGATAGATGTGAGATAGAGCAATGGTGCAAAGTGATGTAGCAGAGTGGACTATGCGACGTAGTAAGAAAGCAGGAAACACTTCAAGTTAAACGTTGCATAATAAAATTTTTAATAATAACATTACAAAAGTGCAAATGGCTTATATTATGTGACATGTTTTGTTACTGTTCATACCCTTGATATGTGTTATACATGTGTGTTAATAAATACATATTCAACAAAAGTTCAAATAGCATTAGTGCCGAAGTTCGTGGAGACTTCTTAGGACTACCCCCACCGGGGTAACTACACAGTGTCCTTTACTTGTGCTTGTGGAGGACCCGCTCCAAACCTCCAACTGTGGTCTTGGGTGGGCTGCAAGACTTTCCTTGAGCAGACCTCACTTTCGGCCACACCAAACGGGTTTTTAGTTTCTGAGGTAGTTGAAAATAGTGCACAGTAAAGTTTTTTGTAAAACCAAGATGGAGCACCGAAGTGCCAACTATTTACAGAAAAGTTTGTGAGCCAGTACAGTTCATGGCTTCAAAGTTCAACATTTTCATTACAGTGAAACACCATTACCCAACCTGGGTATATTAAGGCAACAATAAACTTGTTCTTCTGAACATTCACCCGTCCGGGTACATCAAACCATTACCCAACCTGGGTATATTAAGGCAATAAACTTCTTTTTATGAACATTCACCCGTCCGGGTACATCAATAATTTAACTATTTACATACAGAGACCCTGTCCGGGTTATTTAGACTTCTTTGGCTGGCCTCTTACAGGTACCACCTGGTACTGTTCTGGAGCTTGCCAAACATCCGTGACAGGAGGGTCCACCCAGACCTGATGACGTCGTGTGGCCTGTACAGTGACGTCGTGACCCGCTATCTGGTTCTGTGTGGCCACCTCTTTCATCTCCCTCCGGGTCTGGACCCCTATGTCCCGGACTGAACGAACCCCAGGGGGCCTAACAGGCGCCGGGCGGGTACGGGCCAGCTATCATTATCATGTCCATAGCTGGGGCTGCTGAGGAGACCACTGAGGGAGGCTGGGGAGATTTACGGCGTGGGGTGGGCACTTGTGCAGAGGCCTGGTTGGGGGAGGCTGAAGGCTCGTAGGGTCTGTCAGTTTCCTGACACTCTGGGGAGTAGGGGTCGCACCTGGTAACATTTAGGGCGTACCATCCATTGTAACCCCAGTGTCGGGTGTAAGTCACCAAGTCTCCTGGCAACAGGTCCCTCCCCGGGTGTCCTTCTGGGAGGTGAGCCTCCACGTCCCGCCGGGTTACAAAAACTTCTAAATAAAGTCCAGGCTCCTGGATGAAGCCCCAACCACCTTTTAACTTAAAGTTCCGTACTGCACCCTTACGCCGCAGCTCCCTCAACGTACTTTTATCCTTTCTCATACGTACCTTCTCTGCCAGTTCCTTCTCCAGGTGACGTTGCCAAAGCTTTTGGGATTCTCGCTGCTCCCTTTGTCGCTCTGCTTCCGCCTCCCGACGTCTCCACTCTTCCTCCTGACGCCGGTTGTAATTTTCCTCCACCAGCATCTCCATGTCTCCACCATCAAACGCCAGCTTACGATGTACGGTTTGCGGCAGCTCTCCTGGCGCCCGCCAGTCCTGGCGGCGCTCACCTGTGGCGGAAGCAGCCGGCTCTGGAACAGATGACGGTCGGGGCTCCGGTACAGGCAGGTAGAGCTCTGGTGCCTGCGCGGCCTCCTCCATGAGGACGGGTGTCGCTTCTTCTGCCTCAGCGACGGGGGCAGACAGCGAGATCTGGGGTGCTGGTGCGGCGTTTTCTGCAGGAACGGGTGCCTCCACTGTGATACTGGCAACCGGTTCAGATTGCAAGGGCTGGGATGCCCGCACGGCCTCCTCTACTGGAACGAGTGCCTCCACTGAGATACTGGCAACCGGTTCAGATTGCAAGGGCTGGGATGCCCGCACGGCCTCCTGTACTGGAACAGGTGCCTCCACTGAGATACTGGCAACCGGTTCAGATTGCAAGGGCTGGGATGCCCGCACGGCTCCTCTACTGGAACGGGTGCCTCACCTTCCGGTACAGACACTTCAGGGGGTAAGAGGGATTGGCGCCGCTCCAATTGTAGTTTTAGGGCCCGCCAGCTCGCTTCCATCCTGGCGACCTCCTCCCGGTGCCGGGCCAGGTCTCTCAGGGTATCCTCCGCTTCTTCCAGCGTAGGAGGGTTTCCAGGCCGGGTGCCAAACGGTGGCTCCGTGGCGATCGGGTCGCTTCCGTGGGGGGAGAGCTCTGACTGCTCCATCCCTTCACACTTCTGCTCACGTCCATTCGCCATCTCTGCCAAGTCACATGTGTCATTAGCATTAGGAGAGGCGACATCTTTTGTAGGGAGGCGGGACCTTCGCGTTCGTTTCCGCCACTGAGGAGGATGAGGAGGCGGAACTCCAGAGCTGTGGGGCACGATCTTACATTGCAGTAACATTTAGAGTGTGCGGACATCGTTTTCGCGCCACGGAGTGAGTGTACGCCACGAGAGCACGCCCTTATTCTTCACCTGTGCCTCGTGGCGCAGATATGACGGAAAAATGGCAAATACAGTCTATGATGATTTTTGCAATTCTCAAGCAAAAAAACAGTTCAATTAAGGCACACAGGACTCGCTTATAGCGAGCTTCTGAATCCTGTTCGTGACGCCCAAGTTGAGTCGCACAGAGCCACAGGTTTTGGGGGTACTCGGCACCAAGCCCGTCGACTTCTATGGGGATGTGACGGGTAGCACAGCTATGTCCGTGCCCTGGTCGCTCACTGGAATGTGGATATTTCCAGGGGATGATAGAATGTTTGTGTAGTTTGTCGTGACGCCACCTGTAGTACCTGGTCAGGGTGACCAGCGCTGCTGTGCAGGTCCTCTGGCAGGGATGGTGTAGTGCAGCTAGGTGATAAGTCTTCTACAGGTAAGACGGTATCCTTCCAGGGCAGATAGATGTGAGATAGAGCAATGGTGCAGAGTGATGTAGCAGAGTGGAGTATGCGACGTAGTAAGAAAGCAGGAAAGGAAACAATTCTTACTACAAAGACATGCAGCATAAGGCTGCCTCAACCCCTCCCATCCAACTAGCTACACCCTGTTCTAACCAGCCTGAGCTAGACCATCCCATTGGGTCCGCCTACACTCAGCTGGCATAGTGTACTGTTGAGTGCAGTGGTTGGAGTCAATGGGGTGTTTCCTCCTTACCTGAGAGTAAGTTGTCACACCGCTGGGTGCGATGCAACATCTCTGTGGCGACTGGACCCTCGGGTGCTTCTGTCTTTTCACAAATGCCGGCTTTACCCGGCAATTGAATCAGAGGCTATTTTACTATGTAGAAGTGTATAAACTAGAAATATATGTATATATATATGTCACAATGACATGTATATATATATATATATATATATATATATATATGTATTTGTCTCGACCCGCCACCACAATTGTGGGTTACCAGGGCAATGGGGTACTCAGAGCCGAGCCCATGGAGGTCTATGGGGTTGTCACAGGTAGCGGTGGCTCGGTCTGTGGCCCTGGCGGTCTGGCGTATGTTGGGGGGAATATTTACAGGGGATATATTTATATACAGTTCGTGACGCCACCTGTAGTCTTCTGGTAATTTGTACCAGCGCTGCTGTAGATCTCTGAGGGGATGGTGAGGCAGCTAGATGTCAGGTCCCCTACAGGTGGGACTCTTCCCTCAGGTCGATGGTTAAAGCAGGGTTGTGCAGGCATGCAAGTAAATAACTCAGTCTCACACGGTCAGCGTCTTTCCATACCTTTACTTGTAAGATGTTCAGGCAGGTCCCAGGGAGGCTGATCCAAGGAGAATGTATTTCAAGATAGCAGCTGGACAAGTTAGGGGCCTCCTTTACTTTCAACACGATGAGTACAACCAGCCTGAAGCGTAGTTCCCTCTATAACTCCAGCTATTCCATAGCTGTACTGCCCAGTCAGTTTTGTGGTAGGAGCCTTCCTGTGAGAGAGCTGAATTCCTGTCTTGTTGTGCACTGACTCAAAGTCTTCACTCCCCCTGACCCAGTTACGTACTGACTATTTGGGGCTGTTTGCCGCGACCTAAGGTCCGGTAAATCTCTGGTTTTCTTACCACTATGCTTGAAGCTAATAGTGATCCTTCGGTCCCCAGTGACCGGTTACAATGTGCAGGACTTCTTCAATCCAAAAGCACTTTTAAATAATCTTTTCCACTGTGCCTTTCGCCTTGTCCTCGCTGGTAGCATAAACACTCACACTTGCAAAAAGTCATGTAATCACTCCCTTCTTCTCTTCCTTTAGAGTTAGTTCCAGACTCTCAGTTATCCACTAGGCAGGAGCACGTCTCTGAACCTTTCACTGTCCTTGAGACAGGTGACTGAAGTATTTCTGTACTAAGCTCTTCTTTCTTAATCAGTGTCTTCAAGTGAGGTACAGCTCTGACCAGGCTGAGGTGATCTATATCTCGCCCTTACTGGCCTCCACTTGATGAACTGCTGCAGAACCAGGCTGGACTGCTTCCTCCCTCCAAGTCCCAGCTAGACTCCACACGTCTGCTCTGTCCGAAGACAGGAAACTGACTACTCTAATCACTCAACCAATACACCTTGACCACTCCCTCACAAGTGACTACACTACCCTAAGGGTGTGTCTAGTGTATGTTGAGTGAATGGGTATTGAGCATTAAACTGCTATCTCTCCACACATTCTCCAGGGTACTGCGTGTGCCTAACACCAGGGCTACACATTCCCCCATGGTAAAAGACAGCACTCCCGGGCTGTAAAATACAAAGAGACAGTTTTGTTTATGCATGAAAACATCAACATTAAACATTAATTCGTCCCATCCGGGAGGTGAGGATGTCTTGAACGTTGCAAACAACACATTGAATATAGAAAAGTACAATATTAAATAACATTCTCATATAAATAGACAATATGCTTGTGAAGGACCCGCACCAAACCTTCAACGTGGGTCCTGGGTGGGCTGCAGGACATCCGAATGCAGACCTCACTCAGTGCCACACCACACGGGTTTTTGTTCAGAGGTAGTTGTGCTGGTTTTATGTAAAACCAAGATAAAGCACCGAAGCGCAACTATATACAAATAAGTTCTGGGCTGGCACAGTCCTCAACCTCAAAGTCCATTGTAAAACGAAGACATATTATATCACATTATAATAATAATAAAGTGCAAAACTTTTTCTGTTTACCCAGCCGGGCATTCTACTGTTAGCAATATATATATATATGTTATATACGTTATACTCATTCAACTTGTGCAAAAATTGGTAAACTTCTTAAACTTTCTACAACTTTACTTATGGTAGACCCCTATCTGGATCTCACCGATTTTTCTTTTACTGTTTAATTATTTTCAAATACATTTTCCACCCCGGGGGCTGGAACAATGCGATGATCCCTAGATCCCAGGACTAACAAGTCGTGACCTGCTATTGGGGTTTGAGTTGCCACAGTTCTTGTGCGAACCTCTAGGGGCGCAACGGGTACATTCTCCTTGCGAGACACCGATTGCGTTTCAATCTGAGTCACAGTTAACGATATGGATCGTGTCATGGATTGCGATGGAAACTGGGTCGCATGTTGCGATGTAGAAGGATAACGGTATACAGGTGTCGCTTCCATTTGCGAAGTACCTGCAGGGGGCGATGCTGGGGCACGGCCAGGTGCTGTTTGAGCTGGAGACAGGGACGCTGCGGTAGTGGTGACGTTACCTGCGTCGGGGACGGGGTCACGGACGATGGTGACGTTAAGGGCATACCATCCCTTCATACCCCAGTGCCGTGTATATGTGACAATGTCTCCATTTACTAGGTCCCTCCCGGGGTGGCCTTGCGGTAGGTGGGATTCCACGTCACGCCTGCTGACAAAGACCCCTGGGTAGAGGCCCGGTTCTCTTATGAAGCCCCAGCCCTTCCGGAGCTGGAACTCAGTCACACACCCCTGCCGCCGCGGTTCCCTCAGGGTACCTTTCTCTCTCCGGACACTCTCCTTGTCCGCGATCAGCTCTGCATGTTGCCGCTGTCGATTCCGCTGAGCTTCCTGCTCTTCCTCCTGCTGGCGTTTCTGCTTCTCCTCACGACTCTGCCACTCATATTCCCACTGGGCGGTGTAGGCGACGTCATCCAGGCGCGCCATTTCGTCCCAGTCGACGTCTGGTAACGACGGACAGGACCCCTCCGGTGTCCCTGCCGGGGTTCGATCATCTGCTGCAGCCTCCTGGCCGGGCGGGAGTTCCGGAACTGGCGGTACCTCCTCAACCTCCTTCGCCTCCACCGCTTCACCGGTGGGATCAGGATTGGTACTTTCGGGGGCAGCCTCCGGTTGCTCCTTTGCCTTGGGCAGCAGAAGTTTTGGTAACTCCAGACGTAGGGGATCATCGAAGGGAGAGATCACCGCGTCCCACAGCCGCCGCTGCTCCAGGGTACGCCGGCGTCTCTCGATCTCTTCAAATCCAGGTTGGTGCTGGACCATCTTCTTCAGGCGTGCATTTTCTTCTTTAACCTCCAGCAATGCTTGCTGCAGGTGCAGGACCACGGATGACTCCGGTGCTGGTGGCAGCTTGGCTGGGGCACGGGGCCTGCCTTCCTCCGCTTCCCTGCTCGGCTGCACACGTCCTGCTTCCATGATGTTCCAGAAGATTCTTTCTTCTTCCTCCAGAGACATCCGGTCTCTTCCGTGGAGGCGGGGTTTGCGTCTCCTCCTCCTCGCAGGGAAGGTGAAGAGGAGGCGGACCTCCTTTGCTGTAGGGCAGGATCGCATGTTGTAGTAGCACTTTGAGAGGGCAGGCATTTTCTTCGCGCCACTGGGGGGTACACGCCCACGAAGGTACGCCCACCTTCTTCTCCAGCGCCTGAGGGCGCGAATATGGCGACAAAGATGGCGATTTTTGGCGCCAAAAGTGCAAACAGTCCTTTTCACAAAAACAATTCCATAGGCACACAGGGCTCGCAATTTTGCGAGCTTCGCATCCTGTTCGTGACGCCAAGTTTTGTGTCGACCCGCCACCACAATTGTGGGTTTACCAGGGCAATGGGGTACTCAGAGCCGAGCCCATGGAGGTCTATGGGGTTGTCACAGGTAGCGGTGGCTCGGTCTGTGGCCCTGGCGGTCTGGCGTATGTTGGGGGGAATATTTACAGGGGATATATTTATATACAGTTCGTGACGCCACCTGTAGTCTTCTGGTAATTTGTACCAGCGCTGCTGTAGATCTCTGAGGGGATGGTGAGGCAGCTAGATGTCAGGTCCCCTACAGGTGGGACTCTTCCCTCAGGTCGGTAGTTAAAGCAGGGTTGTGCAGGCATGCAAGTAAATAACTCAGTCTCACACGGTCAGCGTCTTTCCATACCTTTACTTGTAAGATGTTCAGGCAGGTCCCAGGGAGGCTGATCCAAGGAGAATGTATTTTGAGATAGCAGCTGGACAAGTTAGGGGCCTCCTTTACTTTCACAACGATGAGTACAACCAGCCTGAAGCGTAGTTCCCTCTATAACTCCAGCTATTCCATAGCTGTACTGCCCAGTCAGTTTTGTGGTAGGAGCCTTCCTGTGAGAGAGCTGAATTCCTGTCTTGTCGTGCACTGACTCAAAGTCTTCACTCCCCCTGACCCCAGTTACGTACTGACTATTTGGGGCTGTTTGCCGCGACCTAAGGTCCGGTAAATCTCTGGTTTTCTTACCACTATGCTTGAAGCTAATAGTGATCCTTCGGTCCCCAGTGACGGTTACAATGTGCAGGACTTCTTCAATCCAAAAGCACTTTTAAATAATCTTTTCCACTGTGCCTTTCGCCTTGTCCTCGCTGGTAGCATAAACACTCACACTTGCAAAAAGTCATGTAATCACTCCCTTCTTCTCTTCCTTTAGAGTTAGTTCCAGACTCTCAGTTATCCACTAGGCAGGAGCACGTCTCTGAACCTTTCACTGTCCTTGAGACAGGTGACTGAAGTATTTCTGTACTAAGCTCTTCTTTCTTAATCAGTGTCTTCAAGTGAGGTACAGCTCTGACCAGGCTGAGGTGATCTATATCTCGCCCTTACTGGCCTCCACTTGCTGAACTGCTGCAGAACCAGGCTGGACTGCTTCCTCCCTCCAAGTCCCAGCTAGACTCCACACGTCTGCTCTGTCTGAAGACAGGAAACTGACTACTCTAATCACTCAACCAATACACCCTGACCACTCCCTCACAAGTGACTACACTACCCTAAGGGTGTGTCTAGTGTATGTTGAGTGAATGGGTATTGAGCATTAAACTGCTATCTCTCCACACATTCTCCAGGGTACTGCGTGTGCCTAACACCAGGGCTACACATATTCTAAGTGTGTATATTTTGTGTTTACAAGGAAAGAAAGTGTTTTTTTAGTTGCGATATTTTGTTCCCATAGACTTACATGGGACTTCCGGTATCGGAATCGGATATCGGCGATATTTAGTGATATCGGCGATGCCATTCCGATCCGATATTTTTAGATATCGAGCAGTATCGCTCAACACTAGATAGGAGTGCACTACATAGCACGGGCAATAGCGATGCGTTTCAACCTAGATGCGGTCGTTGTCACAGCTGTGACAAAGACCGCATCTAGGTCGAAACGCGTTGCTATTGCCCGTGCTATGTAGTGCACTCCTATCTTGAACGAGTGTAATTTACACGAATAAAGTTTCATTCATTTTATGGAAGCTGGAGTCCCCCTTTTTTCCTCGTCTGCCAAGTCTCAAGTCCATGGTCTGGATTTCCCTCCGTGCATCCTTCAAGTTGGTGAGCTGGCTGGAACCTTGTTCCTATTTTTCTTTTCTTATATGTGCATGATATACGCCTGCCTATAGGGACTCGTCATGAAGAGTCCCTGTCACGCTACTGAGTCATATGTAGTACCAGGGCTTATGGGGTACTCGGCACCGAGCCCGTTGAAGTCTATGGGGAATGTCACAAGTAGCACAGCTCGGTCCGTTGCCCTGGGCGCTCATACAAAGGGGGATATTTACAGGGGATTGTAATAATTGTTCGTGACGCCACCTGTGGTTTCTGATCAAGGAGACCAGCGCTGCAGGGTTAATCTTCTGAGGGGATGGTTACTGGCAGCAAGATGTTAAGTCTCCCACAGGTGAGACTGTTCCCTCAAAGTCTATGGTGATGCAGGGTGCAGGGAATAACACACACAAGTCAGTCTCTTTCCATACCTTTACTGGTGAAGGTTGCAGGTATGTCCCGGGAAGCTGCTCAGGGTGGAGTATGTACATCCAGGTAATCACTGAGTAGGTTTAAGGCCTCCTTTCTCTTTTAAAGTGTATGAGTCCTAACCTGCGTGAAGTCAGGTTTAACTCTAAATAGAACAGCTTCGCCCGGCCAACATTGTGGTGGAAGTCTTCTTTTGGCAAGAACTAAGTCTTTACGGCGGTACCTGCCAGACCCCTGTTCTCCCTGACACCAGTTACGTATCGGCACTTAGGGCTACCCTCTGTGACTTGAAGTACAGCAGGGCTGCCAGTGTTTCTCTCACTAGCCGTGAAGGATCTAGCAATACTTCGGACCCGGTGTCCGGTTAAGTCGAGTGCAGGTGCTCTGTCACCGAAGTCACTCCTTCCTTGGTCACCACTTGCCCGTCACCCTACTTTCACCCTTAACATAAGCACGGGGTAGCAGTAGGTGTAGTAGTCATCAGCTTCCTTCCTTCTAAAGCTTGCTGACTGATTCTCAGTTAACTCGATGTTCTGCCAACTGTAGTCCCCTTCCTTCTGTTCCTTCAAAGACTCTGTCCAGAGCAGCTCTCAGGACCTTTCGTCAGACTGAATACACGCTCGCTCCGAGAGTCACTTTCCGCATTCGTTGGGAACTAACAGTCTAGGTGCTCCAAGATATCAGCTTGCAATCTTTCCTCCTCTGTCTTGTCTGACAGGAAATCTCCACACGTCTCTAGCTCAGACTGAGCTACGAATCACTTCAGACTCCCTCCAACTGAACTGACTTGTTCTCTCCTGCTACGTCTCCCACAACCCCTTAAATACTCTAAAGGAGCTCCCTCTGCTGGCAATCCAGGGAAATGTGGGTGTGAATGAATATCAGGTTTTGCAATTACCTTTCAGTACATACTCCTGGGAACATGTGTACCAAGCGCAGCTGGGCCACACACTACGACTTGGAAGGTATGCCAATACCCATTGTTTTAGGCCTCCCTTGGTTGACAAAACACAACCCGGTCATAAATTGGTGTTCCAGGGAAGTAGTCAGCTGGGGTCAGTCGTGTGAGGGCTGCTGCCCGGGGGCTACTGTCTCTGCCGTATTTCTGCAACAATCCCCTTTTCCTCCAGTGGGGGCAGCAGAGGTGTTGCCAAGGAGTAGGGGCAAGTTCCAACCCTCACCACTAGCCAACCTGAGAGTCGGAGCCCTCTTGGGTGGAGGGTCAGGGGAGGGTGGTGGTTTCTTCTGAGAAATGTGTGAATGTGGTGAAATAGGGGGATGCCTCTGTTGTCAGTTCCTCGAAGAGTTCACCATCTTGTGGCAAACGCGTGTGTGGCAATGAACGTTCAGGTCGGGACCTGTGTGTGAACGAGTATGTATGTGTGTCCACCAAAAACATTCGGTGGAAGTGTGCTGCTGGAGTCTGGAGTTCTAAGGTGATCGTGCCGTATCGGGTGTCGGCCCTTCTCGGCCCGGGGACTTACCAGCTGGAGTTACCCCCAGTAATACCCGTACATAACTCATTCCCCAGGTCGGAGCTCTGGAGATTTGTGGTACCTCCGGAGCATACGTTATTGCCACTTCCATCAGTTTGCGTTTGCCATAAACCTGAGAGTCAGGTGACTGCTGGGGTGAGCCCTGGTGGATCGATGTGTCCTCATCGTAGGTGGTATATGAGGTGCGGTGTTGAGGGTCTGGAGGCTCCTCATTAAAGGGGGGGTACTGTCATGATCCACATTTGGATCTGTGGCAGATCTCTCTGCAAACTAAAACCTTTTTCCTTTCAGGCCACCGGGAGTTAATCTCAGTCTTTTCCCCCGGTGGCCGCTGGTGTAATTACATCGCTGCCGACTTGTCAGGAGAAGGTGGAGTCCACTCCCACCATCCTTTAAAAGGTCTCCTGAGGCTTCAGCTGGGGTGGGTTGGTGATATTGCTTCCTTTGGAAACCAACCAAGTTGGAGCCAGGTGCTGCTGAGAGCAGTTGTACTTCAGTTGCTTCCCTCATCTGGGGCCTTACTCTGCTGTGCGAAGCATTACAGCAGAGAAAGCTAAGTGTTTATTGTTTAGTTGATTTAACCCCTAGGTGTCTGTCTTTCCTTTTGTTGTTTTGGTGTTGTTCACATTATTTCCTGTCTCTCCTCCTAGGGAGGGGGTTGGTGGGTTTAGCTCAGGGCTAAACAGTAGATAGGGACAGGTCGGTAACTTGAGCCTCACTACCTCTAAGTGTACCCCCAAGTTAAGGAAAGACAGGGCCCTTCCTTAGCCTTAGGGGCAGTTTAGGGGCCCAGGTTCCTCGTCTCCTGTATTTCTACAACTGCCCCGTGACACCTGTGGTCTGATGAGAAAAAGGTAAACTTCTTTGGTTCAGATGGTGTCAAGTGTGTGTGGGGACAACCAGGTGAGGAGTACAAAAGACAAGTATGTTCTGCATACAGTCAAGCATGGTGGTAGGAATGCCATGGTTTGGGGCTGCATGAGTGCTGCTGGCTGTGGGGGGGGGGCTACAGTTCATTGAGTGAACCATGAAACCCAACATGTACTGTGATATACTGAAGTAGAGAATGATCCCCTCCCTTCATAAACTGATCTGCAGGGTAATATTCCAACATCAAAATGGCCCCAAACACACCTCCGAGACCACAACTGCATTGCTATAGAAACTGAGGGTAAAAGGCGCATGACTGTCCAAGCATGTGTCCAGACCTAAACTGTATAAAAAAATTAGTGCACTGTGCAGCGTTTTGTTGTGAATGGTGTGTGTATAAGGTTAGTGTAGTCTGCAGAGCTTTTTGTATAGTAGTGTCTGAACAAATCTGTGTAAAAAATCCTTTTTTTAATGCAAGTACTGTGGGTAAAAAAAAATTTATTCTGCAGCCATCTTCCTTCTCTCCATTTGTGGGTCTAAAAAATAATTTTATTCTACAGCTGTGTCTATAAGAGTAATGTTTTAAAAAGTTACTCTACTCTTTTGCCGTCATATTGTGAGTAGTGTGTCTAATTTTTTTTTTTAATCTACCGCTGTATCTGTATGAGCTTGTAGCTGTGCCTAAGAAAACCTTTGCAATCCTGCCTCTGGGAGTACTGTGCCTAAAAGCCTCTGGGAGTACTGTCCCCAAAAGCCTCTGGGAGAACTGTTTCCATAAGTCTCTCTGTGTAACCTGGAGCTGCGTGTGTGAGAGTAGTGTGCCTAAAAAATAATTATACTCTCCTTCTGCGTCTGAACAAGTTGTGGTCCTAAAAATAGTTATATTCTGCACCTTGTCTGTGTAATTCCTGTGTGTAAAATCAAATTTTTCTACTCTGCAACCTTGTCTGTGGGAATACTATGCCAGAAAAACCTGTGTGTGTACTCTGCACGCATCTCTGTGGGAGTACTCTGATATAAGCCTTTGTGGTGTTACTTTCAAAGCAGTCTGTTTGGGTGAACTCTGCAAAATACCTTTTTTAATTTGGGTAGGCCATAAAACATTGTATCAAAACAAGAACAGGATCTACCAATCAATCAAAATTATATAGCCAGCAAGATAGAAGTACAGGATAAAATATAACCTTTAATAAAATGATTAAAAATGAACTGCACGGTTCAAATATCAATATACATAGACAACCATAAAAAAACACACATACAGTCACCACTCATAAATGAAAAGAGATCAAAAAATATTTAGAGAGCCGATTCAGATGTATATCGCCCCCATAAATGAACACATTAGACTGAAATGACTGGAGACAAGTCTCAGTACAATTTACAAACACTATTGGATCACATCAAGTGTGCCTGAATAGTTGCTAGGAAGAAATAAGAAGAGATGTAATAATGTTCCCACTTAAATAAGATTATATAATAGGAACGATGTCACCGCAAGATATCTTCCATTCAAAGAGGCTCATTAGGATCCACAATCGTCCCTCTTCTGATGGGGGAGGCTTTTAAAAAACAATCCATACATCACCCCAAATCTTGGACACTAGTGAAATCACACATGAATGAAGCTCCCAACGCGTTTCACTTGGTTAGATCATCAGGGGAGAAAGAGCCATTTCAAACTGAAGAAAAAGTGTGGCACCCGTCACACACACATTAGAAGAGCGAGTGTTGAGATGTGGACCATGTGGGGTTTAAATAGGACGATAAAATGGAGACTAAACTCTGTCATATCCGGTGCGCCATAGAGGTGGAACGCAGATATGAACCGCATATGTCACTTCCTGCGTCCATTCACTTACACTGAGAAAGTCCTAAGACACAATGCGACTCACTCTTGATGTCACATCCGGTGCGCCGTATAGAGGGAACGCAGCATGAACCGCATATGTCACTTCCTGCGTCCATTCACTTACACTGAGAAAGTCCTAAGACACAATGCGACTCACTCTTGATGTCACATCCGGTGCGCCGTATAGAGGGAACGCAGCATGAACCGCATATGTCACTTCCTGTGTCCATTCACTTACACTGAGAAAGTTCTAAGACACAATGGGACTCACTCTTGATGTCATATCCGGTGCGCCATATAGATGGAACGCAGCATGAACCGCATATGTCACTTCCTGCATCCATTCACTTACACTGAGAAAGTCCTAAGACACAATGCGACTCACTCTTGATGTCATATCTGGTGCGCCATATAGATGGAACGCAGCATGAACCGCATATGTCACTTCCTGCGTCCATTCACTTACACTGAGAACGTCTCAAACAGAAAGCGACCCACTCTTGATGTCATATCTGGTGCGCCATATAGATGGAACGCAGGCATGAACCGCATATGTCACTTCCTGCGTTCATTCACTTACACTGAGAAACTCCTAAGACACAATGCGACTCACTCTTGATGTCATATCTGGTGCGCCATATAGATGGAACGCAGCATGAACCGCATATGTCACTTCCTGCGTCCATTCACTTACACTGAGAAAGTCCTAAGACACAATGCGACTCACTCTTGATGTCATATCTGGTGCGCCATATAGATGGAACGCAGATATGAACCACATATGTCACTTCCTGCGTCCATTCACTTACACTGAGAACGTCTCAAACAGAAAGCGACCCACTCTTGATGTCATATCTGGTGCGCCATATAGATGGAACGCAGCATGAACCGCATATGTCACTTCCTGCGTCCATTCACTTACACTGAGAAAGTCCTAAGACACAATGCGACTCACTCTTGATGTCATATCTGGTGCGCCATATAGATGGAACGCAGATATGAACCACATATGTCACTTCCTGCGTCCATTCACTTACACTGAGAACGTCTCAAACAGAAAGCGACTCACTCTTGATGTCACATCCGGTGCGCCATATAGATGGAACGCAGCATGAACCGCATATGTCACTTCCTGCGTTCATTCACTTACACTGAGAAACTCCTAAGACACAATGCGACTCACTCTTGATGTCATATCTGGTGCGCCATATAGATGGAACGCAGATATGAACCACATATATCACTTCCTGCGTCCATTCACTTACACTGAGAACGTCTCAAACAGAAAGCGACCCACTCTTGATGTCATATCTGGTGCACCATGTAGATGGAACGCAGGCATGAACCGCATATGTCACTTCCTGCGTCCATTCACTTACACTGAGAAACTCCTAAGACACAATGTGACTCACTCTTGATGTCATATCTGGTGCGCCATATAGATGGAACGCAGATATGAACCACATATATCACTTCCTGCGTCCATTCACTTACACTGAGAACGTCTCAAACAGAAAGCGACCCACTCTTGATGTCATATCTGGTGCGCCATATAGATGGAACGCAGGCATGAACCGCATATGTCACTTCCTGCGTCCATTCACTTACACTGAGAACGTCTCAAACAGAAAGCGACCCACTCTTGATGTCATATCTGGTGCGCCATATAGAGGGAACGGAGCATGAACCGCATATGTCACTCCCTGCGTCCATTCACTTACACTGAGAAACTCCTAAGACACAATGCGACTCACTCTTGATGTCACATCCGGTGCGCCATATAGATGGAACGCAGGCATGAACCGCATATGTCACTTCCTGCGTCCATTCACTTACACTGAGAAAGTCCTAAGACACAATGCAACCCACTCTTGATGTCACATCCGGTGCGCCATATAGATGGAACTCAGGCATGAACCGCATATGTCACTTCCTGCGTCCATTCACTTACACTGAGAAAGTCCTAAGACACAATGCGACTCACTCTTGATGTCACATCCGGTGCGCCATATAGATGGAACGCAGGCATGAACCGCATATGTCACTTCCTGCGTCCATTCACTTACACTGAGAAAGTCCTAAGACACAATTCGACTCACTCTTGATGTCACATCCGGTGCGCCGTATAGATGGAACTCAGGCATGAACCGCATATGTCACTCCCTGCATCCATTCACTTACACTGAGAACGTCTCAAACAGAAAGCGACCCACTCTTGATGTCACATCCGGTGCGCCATATAGATGGAACGCAGGCATGAAACCGCATATGTCACTTCCTGCGTCCATTCACTTACACTGAGAAAGTCCTAAGACACAATGCAACCCACTCTTGATGTCACATCCGGTGCGCCATATAGATGGAAAGCAGATATGAACCGCATATGTCACTTCCTGCGTCCATTCACTTACACTGAGAAAGTCCTAAGACACAATGCAACCCACTCTTGATGTCACATCCGGTGCGCCTATAGATGGAACTCAGGCATGAACCGCATATGTCACTCCTGCATCCATTCACTTACACTGAGAAACTCCAAACAAAAGCGACCACTCTTGATGCATATCCGGTGCGCCATATAGAGGAACCAGGCATGAACCGCATATGTCACTCCTGCGTCCATTCACTTACACTGAGAAACTCCTAAGACACAATGCGACTCACTCTTGATGTCACATCCGTGCGCCTATAGAGGAACCAGGCATGAACCGCATATGTCACTTCCTGCGTCCATTCACTTACACTGAGAACGTCCTAAACACAATGCGACCCACTCTTGATGTCACATCCGGTGCGCCATATAGATGGAACTCAGGCATGAACCGCATATGTCACTCCCTGCTCCATTCACTTACACTGAGAAACTCCTAAGACACAATGCGACTCACTCTTGATGTCACATCCGGTGCGCCATATAGATGGAACGCAGCATGAACCGCATATGTCACTTCCTGCGTCCATTCACTTACACTGAGAAACTCCTAAGACACAATGCGACTCACTCTTGATGTCACATCCGGTGCGCCATATAGATGGAACTCAGGCATGAACCGCATATGTCACTCCTGCGTCCATTCACTTACACTGAGAACGTCCTAAACAAAGCGACCACTCTTGATGTCACATCCGGTGCGCCATATAGATGGAACGCAGCATGAACCGCATATGTCACTTCCTGCGTCCATTCACTTACACTGAGAAAGTCCTAAGACACAATGCGACTCACTCTTGATGTCATATCCGGTGCGCCATATAGATGGAACTCAGGCATGAACCGCATATGTCACTTCCCTGCGTCCATTCACTTACACTGAAAAGTCCTAAACACAATGCGACTCACTCTTGATGTCATATCCGGTGCGCCATAAGGAACCAGGCATGAACCGCATATGTCACTTCCTGCGTCCATTCACTTACACTGAGAAAGTCCTAAGACACAATGCGACTCACTCTTGATGTCAATCCGGTGCGCCTATAGATGGAACCAGGCATGAACCGCATATGTCACTCCTGCGTCCATTCACTTACACTGAGAAGTCTCAAACAGAAAGCGACCCACTCTTGATGTCACATCCGGTAGCGCCATATAGATGGAACGCAGGCATGAACGCATATGTCACTTCCTGCGTCCATTCACTTACACTGAGAAATCCTAAGACACAATGCGACTCACTCTTGATGTCACATCCGGTGCGCCTATAGATGGAACTCAGGCATGAACCGCATATGTCACTTCCTGCGTCCATTCACTTACACTGAGAAACGTCTAAAGAAAAGCGACCCACTCTTGATGTCACATCCGGTGCGCCATATAGATGGAACCAGCATGAACCGCATATGTCACTTCCTGCGTCCATTCACTTACACTGAGAAAGTCCTAAGACACAATGCGACTCACTCTTGATGTCTATCCGGTGCGCCATATAGATGGAACGCAGGCATGAACCGCATATGTCACTTCCTGCGTCCATTCACTTACACTGAGAAAGTCCTAAGACACAATGCGACTCACTCTTGATGTCATATCCGGTGCGCCATATAGATGGAACTCAGGCATGAACCGCATATGTCACTTCCTGCGTCCATTCACTTACACTGAGAAAGTCCTAAGACACAATGCGACTCACTCTTGATGTCATATCCGGTGCGCCATATAGATGGAACGCAGGCATGAACCGCATATGTCACTTCCTGCGTCCATTCACTTACACTGAGAAAGTCCTAAGACACAATGCGACTCACTCTTGATGTCAATCCGGTGCGCCATATAGATGGAACTCAGGCATGAACCGCATATGTCACTCCTGCGTCCATTCACTTACACTGAGAAGTCTCAAACAGAAAGCGACCCACTCTTGATGTCACATCCGGTGCGCCATATAGATGGAACGCAGCATGAACCGCATATGTCACTTCCTGCGTCCATTCACTTACACTGAGAAAGTCCTAAGACACAATGCGACTCACTCTTGATTGTCTATCCGGTGCGCCATATGATGGGGAAAGCAGGCATGAACGCAATATGTCACTTCCCCGGTCCTTCCTTACACTGAGAAAGTCCCCAAACAAAGCGACCTCACTTTGATGTAATTCGGTGCGCCATTAGATGGAACCAGGCATGAACGCATTGTCAACCTCCCGTCCCTTCCTTCAGAGAAACTCTAAAAAAACATACCTTACAATCCGGGGCCCCAAATAAAACCAGGAGGGAACGCAAACCTTCCGGGCCATTCACTTTCCGGCCCAAAAAAAAGCGCCCATTGACAATCGGGGGGCCCAAAAATGGCGAGGCTGGGGAACCGCCCCCCGGTCCATTTTCCCACACTAAAATCTAAAGAAAAGCCCCACTTTGAAAGGAACCCTGCGCCCATAAAAATGGAACAAGGGTGCCGGCTATTTCCTTCTGCTCCACCTTAACTGGGGTTCCAAACGAAACACCCCACTTTGTGCCTCCGGGGCCCATATAATGGAAAAACAATAAAAGATTGATTCCCCCCGGGATTATTAAGAAAAAACCAAAACGACCACTCTTGTTTCAATCCGGTGCGCCCATATGATGGAATCAGGCATGAACCGCATATGTCACTTCCTCTCCCTTTTACTTAACGAGAAATCCCAAGACACAAAGCGCTCCTCTTTTATTCCATCCGGTGCGCCAAAGATGGAACGCAGGCTTAAAACCGCAATGTCCCCCTGGTCCATTCACTTACCTGAGAAGTCCAAAAAAAAGCGCTCCTCTTGATGTCATTCGGGGGCGCCCTTAGATGGAACGCAGATGAACCGCATTTTGTCATTCCTGCGTCATTTTCCCTTCACTGGAACGTCTCAAAAAGAAGGGGCCACTCTTGATTCAAATCCGGTGCGCCATTAGTTTGGACCAGGCATGAACCGCATTTCACTTCCCCTCCTCCTTCCTGAGAAACTCCCAAACAAAGCACTCACTTTGGTCATATGGGGCGCCATAAAATGGAAAACCCGGCTAACCGCAATGTCACTTCCTTTCCATTCACTTTCCCTGAGAAAGTCCCAAACAAAGCGACCACTCTTTATGTAATCCCGGGGCCCATTAGTGGAACTCAGCTTTAAAGATATGCACTCCCCGCGTCCTTTTTCCCTTTCACTGAAACGCCAACGGGAAAAGGACCCCTCTTGATTACATCCGGTGCGCCAATAATGGAACTCAGGGTGAACCGCTAGTCACTCCTTCCCTTCCTTACATGGAAATCCTAAGACACAATGCGACCCCTCTTTTTGTCCCGGGGGCCTATAAGGGGAAAAGGCATGAACGCATTGTCACTCCTGGGGCCTTCACTTACAATGAGAACTCCAAACAAAAAAGACTACCTTGATGTAACGGGGCGCCATTGATGGAAAGCAGGCATAACCGCTTTGTCCTTCCTGCGTCCTTCACTTTCACTGAGAAAGTCCTAAAAAACACCA
>JARQOD010000001.1:8815619-8831815 GCA_033576555.1 Oophaga sylvatica | reverse complement strand
CTTAGAAGTGGACTGTGTGGAAGTAGACTATGTAGTAGAGACTGTGTTGGGATCATATTGTAGACCATGTAGAAGTGCACTATATAAGAGAGAGCGTGCAGAATTGGACCATGCTTATTAGACTGTGTAGAAGTGGACTGTGCAGTAAATGATGCAAAACAGGATTGTGCAGAAGAGACTGTGCAGAATGCAAACAAGTAGTAGACTTTGTAGAAGAGGACTATGCAGAATAAGAAGTAGAAAAATGTAACAGACTTTGCAGAAGTGGACTATGCAGAATAAGAAGTAGACCATGTAATAGACTTTGTAGAAGAGGACTATGTAGAATAAGAAGTAGACCATGTAACAGACTTTGTAGAAGTGGACCATGCAGAATAAGAAGTAGACCATGTAATAGACTTTGTAGAAGAGGACTATGTAGATTAAGAAGTAGACCATGTAACAGACTTTGTAGAAGTGGACCATGCAGAATAAGAAGTAGACCATGTAAAGATTTTGTAGAAGAAGGCCATGCAGAATAAGAAGTAGACCATGTAAAGATTTTGTAGAAGAAGACTATGCAGAATAAGAAGTTGACCATGTAATAGACTTTGTAGAAGAGGACCATGCAGAATATGAAGTTGACCATGTAATCAACTTTGTAGAAGAAGACTAAGCAGAATAAGAAGTGGGCCATGTAATAGACTTTGTAGAAGTGGACTATGCATAACAGGAAGCAGACTAAGTAGTAGACTTTGAAGAAGAGGACCATTCAAAAGAGGAAGTAGACCAAGTAGTAGACTTTATAGAAGGACACTATGCAGAAGAGGAAGTGGATCATGTAGTAGACTTTGTTGATGTGAACCATGCAGAAAAGGAAGTGGAACATGTAGTAGAATTTATATAGTGGACCATGCAGAAGAGGAAGTGGACCATGTAGTAGACTTTGTATAAGTTGACCATGCAGAAGAAGAAGTGGACCATGTAGTAGACTTTACAGAAGAGGACCATGTAGAAGAGGAAGTAGACCATGTAGTAGACTTTGTAGAAGTGGACCATAAACAAGAAAGATGGGAAAATGGCCTTATTACACACCACCACCTGTTATTGCTGTGCAATCTGAGATGTCTGTTTGTAATCTTCAATTTTTAAAGGATAACCCAATAAAAATTTGCTGATTTTTAAATGAGCCCTGTGAGTGAGCTGGATCCACTTCTATTTTTCTAGAAGTGGACCATGCAGAAGAGGAAGTGGACCTTGTAGTAGACTTTGTAGAAGTGGATCATGCAGAAGAGGAAGTGAGCCAAGTAGTAGACTTTATAGAAAGGGACTATGCAGAACTGGAAGCGGACCAGTAGTAGACTTTGTAGAAGAGGACCATACAGAAGAGGAAGTAGACCAAGTTGTAGGTTTTATAGAAGGGTACTATGCAAAACAGTTAGTGGACCAAGTAGTAGACTTTGTAGAATAGGACCATACTGAAGAGGAAGTAGACCAAGTAGTAGACTTTACAGAAGGGCACTATGCAGAAGAGAAAGTGGACCATGTAGTAGACTTTGTTTATGGGAACCATGCAGAAAAGGAAGTGGACATGTAGTAGACTTTATTGAAATGGACCATGCAGAAGAGGAAGTGGACGATGTAGTAGACTTTGTGGAAGTGGACCATGCAGAAGAGGAAGTGGACCGTGTAGTAGACTTTGTAGAAGTTGACCATACAGAAGACGAAGTGGAACTTGTAGCAGACTTTGTAGAAGTGGACCATGCAGAAGAGGAAATAGACCAAGTAGTAGACTTTATAGAAGGGGACTATGCGGAACAGGAAGCGGACCAAGTAGTAGACTTTATAGAAGAGTAACATTCAGAAGAGGAAGTGGACCAAGTAGTAGACTCTATAGAAGTGCACTATGCAGAAGAGGAAGTGGGCCATGTAGTAGACTTTGTGGATGTGAACCATGCAGAAAAGAAAGTAGACTATGTAGTAGAATGTATAGAAGTGGCCAATGCAGAAGAGGAAGTGGACCATGTAGTAGACTTTGTAGAAGTGGACCATGCAGAAGAGGAAGTGGACCAAGTAGTAGACTTTATAGAAGGGGACTATGCAGAACAGGAAGTGGACCAAGTAGTAGACTTTGCAGAAGGGGACCATTCAAAAGAGGAAGTAGACCAAGTAGTAGACTTTATAGAAGAACACTATGCAGAAGAGGAAGTGGACCATGTAGTAGACTTTATATAGTGGACCATGCAGAAGAGGAAATGGACCATGTAGTAGACTTTGTAGAAGAGGACCATGTAGAAGAGGAAGTGGACCATGTAGTAGACTTTATAGAAGAGGACCATGTAGAAGAGGAAGTGGACCATGTAGTAGACTTTGTAGAAGTGGACCATAAATGAGAAAGATGAGAAAATTGCCTTATTACACACCACCACCTGTCATTGCTGTGCAATCTGAGATGTCCATTTGTAATCTTCAATTTTTAAATGATAACCCAATAAAAGTTTGCTGATTTTTAAATGAGCCCTGTGAGTGAGCTGGATCCACATCTATTTTTCTAGAGGTGGACCATGCAGAAGAGGAAGTGGACCAAGTAGTAGACTTTATAGAAGGGGACTAAGCAGAACAGGAAGCGGACCAAGTAGTAGTGTTTGTAGAAGAGGACCATACTGAAGAGGAAGTAGACCAAGTAGTAGACTTTATAGAAGGGCACAATGCAGAAGAGGAAGTGGACCATGCATTAAACTTTGTAGAACTGGACCATGCAGGGGAGGAAGTGGATCATGTAGTAGGCTTTATTGAAGTGAACCATGCAAAAAAGGAAGTGGACCATGTAGTACACTGCATAGAAGTGGCCAATGCAGAAGAGGAAGTGGACGATGTAGTAGACTTTGTGGAAGTGGACCATGCAGAAGAGGAAGTGGACCGTGTAGTAGACTTTGTAGAAGTTGACCATACAGAAGACGAAGTGGAACTTGTAGCAGACTTTGTAGAAGTGGACCATGCAGAAGAGGAAATAGACCAAGTAGTAGACTTTATAAAAGGGGACTATGCGGAACAGGAAGCGGACCAAGTAGTAGACTTTATAGAAGAGTAACATTCAGAAGAGGAAGTGGACCAAGTAGTAGACTCTATAGAAGTGCACTATGCAGAAGAGGAAGTGGGCCATGTAGTAGACTTTGTGGATGTGAACCATGCAGAAAAAGAAGTAGACTATGTAGTAGAATGTATAGAAGTGGCCAATGCAGAAGAGGAAGTGGACCATGTAGTAGACTTTGTAGAAGTGGACCATGCAGAAGAGGAAGTGGACCAAGTAGTAGACTTTATAGAAGGGGACTATGCAGAACAGGAAGTGGACCAAGTAGTAGACTTTGCAGAAGGGGACCATTCAAAAGAGGAAGTAGACCAAGTAGTAGACTTTATAGAAGAACACTATGCAGAAGAGGAAGTGGACCATGTAGTAGACTTTATATAGTGGACCATGCAGAAGAGGAAATGGACCATGTAGTAGACTTTGTAGAAGTTGACCATGGAGAAGAGGAAGTGGACCATGTAGTAGACTTTATAGAAGAGGACCATGTAGAAGAGGAAGTGGACCATGTAGTAGACTTTGTAGAAGTGGACCATAAATGAGAAAGATGAGAAAATTGCCTTATTACACACCACCACCTGTCATTGCTGTGCAATCTGAGATGTCCATTTGTAATCTTCAATTTTTAAATGATAACCCAATAAAAGTTTGCTGATTTTTAAATGAGCCCTGTGAGTGAGCTGGATCCACATCTATTTTTCTAGAGGTGGACCATGCAGAAGAGGAAGTGGACCAAGTAGTAGACTTTATAGAAGGGGACTAAGCAGAACAGGAAGCAGACCAAGTAGTAGTGTTTGTAGAAGAGGACCATACTGAAGAGGAAGTAGACCAAGTAGTAGACTTTATAGAAGGGCACAATGCAGAAGAGGAAGTGGACCATGCATTAAACTTTGTAGAACTGGACCATGCAGGGGAGGAAGTGGATCATGTAGTAGGCTTTATTGAAGTGAACCATGCAAAAAAGGAAGTGGACCATGTAGTACACTGCATAGAAGTGGCCAATGCAGAAGAAAAAGTGGAACATATAGTAGACTTTATAGAAGTGGACTATGCAGAAGAGGAAGAGGACTATGTACTAAACTTTGCGGAAGTGGACTATACAGAAGAGGAAGTGGACCATGTAGTAGACTTTACAGAAGTGGATTTTGCAGAAGAAGAAGTAGACCATGTAGTAGACTGTATAGAAGTGGCCAATGCAGAAGAGGATGTGGATCATGTAGTAGACTTTGTAGAAGTTGACCATGCAGAAGAGGAAGTGGACCAAGAAGAAGATTTCATAGAAGGGCACTATGCAGAAGAGGAAGTGGACCATGGAGTAGACTTTGTAGAAGTGGACCATGCATGGGAGGAAGTGGATCTTGTAGTAGACTTTGTTGAAGTGAACCATGCAAAAGAGGAAATGGACCATTAGTACACTGTATGGAAATGGCCAATGCAGAAGAGAAAGTAGACCATGTAATAGACTTTATAGAAGTGGACTATGCAGAAGAGGAAGTAGACCATGTAGTACACTGTATAGAAGTGGCCAATGCAGAGGAGGAAGTGGACCATGTAGCAGACTTTGTAGAAGTTGACCATGCAGGAGAGGAAGTGGACCATATAGTAGACTTTATAGAAGTGGACAATGCAGAAGAGGAAGTGGACCTTGTAGTAGACTTTGTAGAAGTGCATCATGCAGAAGAGGAAGAGAACCAAGTAGTAGACTTTATAGAAAGGGACTATGCAGAACAGGAAGCGGACCAGTAGTAGACTTTGTAGAAGAGGACCATACAGAAGAGGAAGTAGACCAAGTAGTAGACTTTACAGAAGGGGACTATGCAAAACAGATAGCGGACCATGTAGTAGACTTTGTAGAATAGGACCATACAGAAGAGGAAGTAGACCAAGTAGTAGACTTTACAGAAGGGCACTATGCAGAAGAGAAAGTGGACCATATAGTAGACTTTGTTTATGGGAACCATGCAGAAAAGGAAGTGGACCATTTAGTAGACTTTTTAGAAATGAACCATGCAGAAAAGGAAGTGGACGATGTAGTAGACTTTGTAGAAGTTGACCATACAGAAGACGAAGTGGACCTTGTAGCAGACTTTGTAGAAGTGGACCATGCAGAAGAGGAAGTGAACCAAGTAGTAGACTTTATAGAAGGGGACTATGCAGAACAGGAAGCGGACCAAGTATTAGACTTTATAGAAGAGGACCATGCAGAAGAGGAAGTAGACTAAGTAGAAGACTTCATAGAAGGGCTCTATGCAGAAGAGGAAGTGGACCATGTAGTAGACTTTGTAGAAGTGGACCATGCAGGGGAGGAAGTGGATCATGTAGCAGACTTTTTAGAAGTGAACCATGCAAACGAGGAAGTGGACCAAGTAGTGCACTGTATAGAAGTGGTCAATGCAGAAGAGAAAGTAGACCATGTAGTAGACTTTATAGAAGTGGATTATGCAGAAGAGAAAATGGACTATGTAGTAGATTTTATAGAAGTGGGCTATGCAGAAGTGGAAGTGGACCATGTAGTGGATTTTATAGAAGTGGACTATGCAGAAGAGGAAGTAGACCATGTAGTAGACTTTATAGAAATGGATTATGCAGAAGAGGAAGTAGACCACGTAGTAGACTTTGTAGAAGTTGACCATGCAGAAGAGGAAGTGGACCATATAGTAGACTCTATAGAAGTGGACATGCAGAAGAGGACGTGGACCTTGTAGTAGACTTTGTAGAAGTGGACCATGTAGAAGAGGAAATGGACCAAGAAGTAGACTTTATAGAAGGGGACTATACAGAACAGGAAGCAGACCAAGTAGTAAACATTGTAGAAGAGTACCATACAGTAGAGGAAGTAGACCAAGTTGTAGACTTTATAGAAGGGCACTATGCAGAAGAGCTAGTGGACCATATTATAGACTTTGTAGAAGTGGACCATGCAGGGGAGGAAGTGGATCATGTAGTACACTTTGTTGAAGTGAACCATGCAAAAGAGGAAGAGGACTATGCAAAAGAGGAAGTGGACCATGTAGTGGATGATGTAGAAGTGGACCATGCAGAAGAGGAAGTGGACCATGTAGTAGACTTTATAGAAGTGAACTATGCAGAAGAGGAAGTGGACCATGTGGTGGATGTTGTAGAAGTGGACCATGCAGAAAAGGAAGTGGACCATGTGATAGACTCTGTAAAAGAGGACCATGCAGAATAACAAGTACACCATGTAATAGACTTTGTAGAAGAGGTCTATACAGAGGAGGAATTAGACTAAGTAGTAGACTTTATAGAAGGGCACTATGCAGAAGAGGAAGTGGACCATGTAGTAGACTTTGTAGAAGTGGACCATGCAGGGGAGGAAGTGGATCATGTAGCAGACTTTTTAGAAGTGAACCATGCAAAAGAGGAAGTGGACCAAGTAGTGCACTGTATAGAAGTGGTCAATGCAGAAGAGAAAGTACAGTCATGGCCAAAAGTTTTGAGAATGACACAAATATTATATTTTCACATGATCTGCTGTCCTCTGGTTTTTATGTGTGTTTGACAGATGTTTTTATCACAGACAGAAATATAATAATTGCAAACATATGAGTAACAAAAGCTTATATTGACAGTTAGAATGAGTTAATGCAGCAAGTCAATATTTGCAGTGTTGACCCTTCTTCTTCAGGACCTCTGCAATTCTCCCTGGCATGCTCTCAATCAACTTCTGGACCAAATCCTGACTGATAGCAGTCCATTCTTGCACAATCAATGCTTTCATTTTGTCAGAATTTTTAGGTTTTTGTTTGTCCACCCGTCTCTTGATGATTGACCACAAGTTCTCAATGGGATTAAGATCTGGGGAGTTTCCAGGCCATGGACCCAAAATCTCTATGTTTTGTTCCCTGAGCCATTTAGTTTTCACCTTTGCTTTATGGCAAGGTGCTCCATCATGCTGGAAAAGGCTTTGTTGATCACCAAACTGCTCTTGGAGGGTTGGGAGAAGTTGCTCTTGGAGGACATTCTGGTACCATTCTTTATTCATGGCTGTGTTTTTAGGCAAGACTGTGAGAGAGCCGATTCCCTTGGCTGAGAAGCAACCCCACACATGAATGGTTTCAGGATGCTTAACAGTTGGCATGAGACAAGACTGGTGGTAGCGTTCACCTTGTCTTCTCCGAATGAGGCGTTTTCCTGATGTCCCAAACAATTGAAAAGGGGATTCATCAGAGAAAAGAACTTTACCCCAGTCCTCAGTAGTCCACTGCCTGTACCTTTTGCAGAATATCAGTCTGTCCATGATGTTTTTTCTGGAGAGAAGTGGCTTCTTTGCTGCCCTCCTTGAGACCAGGCCTTGCTCCAAGAGTCTCCGCCTCACAGTGCGTGCAGATGCACTCACACCTGCCTGCTGTCATTCCTGAGCAAGCTCTGCACAGCTGGTAGCCCGATCCCGCAGCTGAAACACTTTTAAGAGACGGTCCTGGCGCTTGCTGGTCTTTCTTGGGCGCCCTGAAGCATTTTAGCAACAATGGAACCTCTCTCCTTGAAGTTCTTGATGATGCGATAGATTGTTGACTGAGGTGCAATCTTTCTAGCTGCGATACTCTTCCCTGTTAGGCCATTTTTGTGCATTGCAATGATGACTGCACATGTTTCTTTAGAGATAACCATGGTTAACAGAAGAGAAACAATGATGCCAACCACCAGCCTTCTTTTAAAGTGTCAGTGGTGTCATTCTTACTTAATCATGACAGATTGATCTCCAGCCATGTCCTTATCAACACCCACACCTGTGTTAATGGAGCAATCACTGAAAAGAGGTTAGCTGGTCCTTTTAAGGCAGGGCTGTAATGATGTTGAAATGTGTTTTGGGGGATAAAGTTCATTTTCTAGCCAAATATTGACTTTGCAAGTAATTGCTGTTAAGCTGATCACTCTTTATAACATTCTGGAGTATATGCAAATTGCCATTAGAAAAAGTGAAGCAGTAGACTTTGTAAAAATTAATATTTGTGTCATTCTCAAAACTTTTGGCCATGACTGTAGACCATGTAGTAGACTTTATAGAAGTGGATTATGCAGAAGAGAAAATGGACTATGTAGTAGATTTTATAGAAGTGGACTATGCAGAAGTGGAAGTGGACCATGTAGTGGATTTTATAGAAGTGGACTATGCAGAAGAGGAAGTAGACCATGTAGTAGACTTTATAGAAATGGATTATGCAGAAGAGGAAGTAGACCACGTAATAGACTTTGTAGAAGTTGACCATGCAGAAGAGGAAGTGGACCATATAGTAGACTCTATAGAAGTGGACATGCAGAAGAGGAAGTGGACCTTGTAGTAGACTTTGTAGAAGTGGACCATGTAGAAGAGGAAATGGACCAAGAAGTAGACTTTATAGAAGGGGACTATGCAGAACAGGAAGCAGACCAAGTAGTAAACATTGTAGAAGAGTACCATACAGTAGAGGAAGTAGACCAAGTTGTAGACTTTATAGAAGGGCACTATGCAGAAGAGCTAGTGGACCATATTATAGACTTTGTAGAAGTGGACCATGCAGGGGAGGAAGTGGATCATGTAGTACACTTTGTTGAAGTGAACCATGCAAAAGAGGAAGAGGACTATGCAAAAGAGGAAGTGGACCATGTAGTGGATGATGTAGAAGTGGACCATGCAGAAGAGGAAGTGGACCATGTAGTAGACTTTATAGAAGTGAACTATGCAGAAGAGGAAGTGGACCATGTGGTGGATGTTGTAGAAGTGGACCATGCAGAAGAGAAAGTGGACCATGTAGTAGACTGTATAGAAGTGGCCAATGCAGAAAAGGAAGTGGACCATGTAATAGACTCTGTAGAAGAGGACCATGCAGAATAACAAGTACACCATGTAATAGACTTTGTAGAAGAGGTCTATACAGAGGAGGAATTAGACTAAGTAGTAGACTTTATAGAAGGGCACTATGCAGAAGAGGAAGTGGACCATGTAGTAGACTTTGTAGAAGTGGACTTTGCAGGGGAGAAATTAGACCAAGTAGTAGACTTTATAGAAGGGCACTATGCAGAAGAGGAAGTGGATCAGGTAGTAGACTTTGTTGAAGTGAACCATGCAAAAGAGGAAGTGGACCAAGTAGTAGACTTTATAAAAGTGGACTATGCAGAAAAGGAAGTGGACAATGTAGTAGACTTTGTATAAGTGGACCATGAAGGGGAGGAATTAGACCAAGTAGTAGACTTTATAGAAGGGCACTATGCAGAAGAGGAAGTGGATCAGGTAGTAGACTTTGTTGAAGTGAACCATCCAAAAGAGGAAGTGGACCATGTATTACACTGTATAGAAGTGGCCAATGCAGAAGAGAAAGTAGACCACGTAGTAGACTTTATAAAAGTGGACTATGCAGAAAAGGAAGTGGACAATGTAGTAGACTTTGTATAAGTGGACCATGCAGGGGAGGAAGTGGATCATGTAGTAGACTTTGTTGAAGTGGACCATGCAGAAGAGAAAGTGGACCATGCATGAGACTATGTTGAAGGGGCTAGTGCAGAATAACAAAATGCACACTAACACTAGGATATGCCCTTGGATGCTGTATTTACGGCCACTATTTATATTTGTTGCTATCTCTAAAGAAGTAAAACAAGCAGTTTGTGATAACTTATCTCACATAAAACATTTAACATCCATTACGTTGGAGAATAAATCACAGAAAATATATTAAAAGACAAAATATTGTATTCAAAGACTCAGAGATATCTTTTCTTGCCTTTCCAAGAGACTGAACTTAATCAGGTGATTTTTACAGAAGAATTTATTCCTTTGAGGTATTTGATTTCTTAAACCATGAGAAATGTCAGATTTGAGCTGTAGGCTGACTGCTGACTTTTACTAAATATGTTTCTTTACGAGAAAAGTTAAGAGTAAATGACAGGTGTAGGAACAAATTTGGGGAGGGATTTAAAACTTCTGATCCTGTAGTCTAAATCTATAACAACCTATTGTTCATAATTAAGATTTGAGTTAGAGGAATCCAGGGATCCCTGTAGACTAAACTCTAACTTTAGTCCCTAGAACATACTTCGAACAGTTTACAGATGGACCTTTACTGACAATATTTACCATATGACGAGGTAAAGTACCAAAGATATTTATATACAGGTGTTATATGGCTATTGTATATTGTCCTGCACAGCAAAAGACTCATTAGAAAGTCAACACAAAAAGAAAAATCAATGTGTACATACATTACATTACTGATCCTGTACTGATCCTGAGTTACTTCCTGTATTATATTCCAGAGCTGCACTCACTATTCTGCTGGTGCAGTCACTGTGTACATACATTACATTACTGATCCTGAGTTACATCCTGTATTATACTCCAGAGCTGCACTCACTATTCTGCTGGTGCAGTCACTGTGTACATACATTACATTACTGATCCGGAGTTACATCCTGTATTATACTCCAGAGCTGCACTCACTATTCTGCTGGTGCAGTCACTGTGTACATACATTACATTACTGATCCTGAGTTACATCCTGTATTATACTCCAGAGCTGCACTCACTATTCTGCTGGTGCACTCACTGTGTATTACTTTTATTATTATTATTATTATTTATTTACATAGCGCCATTAATTCCATGGTGCTATACATGAGAAGGGGTTACATACAAAGTTATAGATATCATTTACAGTAAACAAATTTACAATGACAGACTGGTACAGAGCGGAGAGGACCCTGCCCTTGCGAACTTACATTCTATGGGATAAAGGGAAGAGACAGAAGGTCGGGGGTGCGGCAGCTCTTATGGTGGTAAGGAGGCAGCTCTGATGGTGATGGTGAGGAGGTAGCTCTGGTGGTGGCAGCTCGGGAGGTGGTGAGGCAGAAGCTTGGTTGGTGGCAGCTCTGGTGGTGGCGGCGAGGCGGCAGCTAGGGTGGTGGTGGCGAGGCAGAAGCTCGGTTTGTGGCGAGGTGGAAGCTCGGGTGGTGGCGAGGCGGCAGAATGGTTATTGCAGGCTGTAGGCTTTCTGAAGAGATGGGTTTTCAGATTCCGTCTGAGGGATACGAGGGTGTTGGATAATTGGACATGTTGAGGCGTGGAATTCCAGAGGATGGGGGATATTCGGGAGAAATCTTGAAGGCGGTTGTGTGAGGAACGAATAAGTGTGGAGGATAGTAGGAGGTCTTGGAAGGATCGAAGATTACCTGAAGGAAGATATTGGGAGATTAGTTCAGAGATATAGGGAGGAGACAGGTTGTGGACGGCTTTGTAGGTCAGTGTTAATAGTTTGAACTGGACTCGTTGGGGAATTGGGAGCCAGTGGAGGGATTTGCAGAGGGGAGAAGCAGGGGAGTAGCGAGGAGAGAGGTGGATTAGTCAGGCAGCAGAGTTGAGGACAGACTGGAGTGGTGCAAGAGAGTTGACGGGGAGGCCACAGAGGAGGGTGTTGCAGTAATCAAGGCAGGAGATGATGAGGGCATGCACAAGAGTTTTAGTAGATTGAGGGCTGAGGAAGGGACGAATTCTGGAAATGTTTTTAAGTTGGAGGCGACAGGAGGTGGCAAGAGTTTGGACGTGTGGTTTGAAGGACAGGACAGAGTAGAGAGTTACTCCGAGGCAGCGGATTTTAGGTGCGGGAGAGATCGTGATGCCATTTACCATAATAGATAGATCGGGTAGGGAAGATACGTGAGATGGAGGAAAGATGATGAGTTCGGTTTTGTCTACATTGAGTTTTAGGAAGTAAGAGGTGAAGGAGGATATGGCTGATAGACACTCCGGGATTCTGGACAGCAGAGAGGTGACATCTGGGCCAGAGAGGTAGATCTGAGTGTCGTCCGCATACAGGTGGTACTGTACCAACAGCGTCAACTTACACTAATGTCCAGCCAGGGGACAGTTTTGGAGGATGAGGAGGATGAATAGGAGAGGGAGGATGATGAACAGAGGATCACTCAAAGCAGCTCACGGGCATCACTGGAGCTTGGTTGGGGGGATACAGACGATGCATCTCCCACCGAGAACAGCTTGTTGTTGCCTCTGGGCAGCCTGGCACACATGAGGCAATACATACTGCTGTGCCTGCGCAACAACCGGCGATTTGGCAGGATTGTTATGTGTGTTGATTACTGTGTGTCCACCCTTCTGGATTCCCACGACAAGCACAGAGTACCATCCTTATTTTCGGCACTAGAGCATGATCATAAAATGCAGGAATACAAGCGCACCCTTGTAGATGCGCTACTGAAAGCCTTTTCACCTTACACCGGGGGCTCAGTGGAAGCACTGTGCAGAAGAAGATGAGGAAGTCACCAACGCAGAGGGTTAGCATGGCAGAAATGTGTAAAACCTTAATCAGCATGTGGCAACATCCAGCACCACCATCTGATACTGTCCGTATTAGCAGAAAGCAGCATTAGATTATGCCTGTGTAGCAACTTAGCAACTCTCTCGGCATTAATAGGTTATTTTCTGTACAGACTAGATGTCCTGATAACGGCCTCCCCAGCGGTATCTGAAGGGAGAGAGATAGCCTTAACCAAAGAACTATTAGATGGCAACTCGGACCTAAAGTACCTAAATGTCCGTCGAGGGCACAGAAGAGAAAGAATTAACTACAAGAAGAGAAGTGTCTCTAGAAATGCTCTGGTGTATAAACCAACATTTAAGAAAGGTCAAGAGTCAGAATCACCTAGATTTATATCTTCATTCAACAATCAGTGGGACCAAATAGGTGACATCTTTCAGAGACATTGGAGTGTACTACGAACAGATCCAATTTTAAAGAATTTAATCTCGGCAGGACCACTAATGATAGCTAAGAGGTCCAAAAACCTTTGGGACCTTTTGGTAAAGAGTCAATATGCTTCTGACGTGCAGGAACATAGTAAGACACATCTAAATTCCCTCCAAGGTTTTTTTCCATGAGGGACCTGTAAAGCGTGTAGGAATCTAACTAAATGCAAGGAGTTTTGTAATTCTTCGGGCACCCGTACGTACAAAAGTCTGCATAGACTCACCTGTTCATCTTCAGGTGTAATCTGCTATGCATTATGCCCATGTGGAAAAATCTACATAGGGATGAGGACCCGTGAGTTCAAGATCCGGGTTAGGGAACACATACGGGACATTGACAAGTCTAAGACCATGAATGTGGATGAACCACTGAAAACCCTACCGAAGCATTTCAAGGAACACCACAACTCAGATTCGAGTCTACTTACTTTGAGAGCGATTGATCAGGTATCCATGGGCCAGAGGGGTGGCGATCTCTTCAAAAGGTTAGCACAGGTTGAAAGCCGTTGGATTTATCGTTTACAAACGGTTACCCCATGTGGTTGGATTTAGTTCTTTTCTTTAATAATATGGATTGGTGTATTTTATATTCTTGGGGGTTGGGGGTTGGGTTTTGGGTTCTGTATTTGTACGTATATTGGTGGTTTTATTATTATTAGTGGGTCCAGTTCACTGATATTTTAATTTGTAGTTGATTTGCACAATCAGCATTAAATAAAATTTGAATGTGATTTTACCTTTTTATTTTTTTGTTTAAGGCGTTCTCTATTCCCCATTTTTGGCACCGATCGAGGTGTGCATGTGATGGAATATCCTGTCGGCAATATTTTGAACATACAAGATATGGACATAAAGAACACTTTGGGAATCTCCACGTATCATCTGGTGGACTTGAACTTATATCTATTATCTCCAAGTATATTCGGCATGAGGAATGTACTGTAAACAATATTTGATTACTCTGAGCTATGTGTATATTATATGTTTGTCAATATGGCTATACTATGTGTATACTGTTATTTTTGGATTTATAAATTTATGTGTATTATGTGATATATCTTTATATATTATGGTCACGTTTGTCACTGTAGTACATATTTGGCACAAATTATATTTATATATATCAATATGTGCTGCATTATTTATTAATATTAATATTTCATATTTATTTCATTTGATTTTGCATTATTATCAATTATTAGCACGGTCACTTTTGCACTTCGGTATATATTTGGCACATATATGCTTTTTTATATGTGCAGCATTGGTCTGTCATATTATTATTAATATTATTAATATGTGCTGCATTATTTATTAATATTAATATTTTATATGTATTTTTATTGATTTTGCATTATTATTAATCATTAGCACGGTCACTTTTTCACTTTGATTTATTTTTGGCACATATTATATGTATTTTTATATGTGCACCATTGGTCTGTCATATTATTATTATATATTTTTTTATATATTATTTTGTATATTTTAATAATAAGCACGTCGTCACTTTATACCTGACACCTAATATGGTCAGAATGTAATTTTTACATTCGTGACTTTATGTCTGTGATTTCTTCACTTAATGCCCACCTATTTCTGGCCATATCTAGAGAATAGTTACATTCATATGCAGAATTTTGGTATTTGTCAACATATCAAACTACACACTTTACTCGGGGGACTTCTGGTTTGACGCATGCAGCACCAGCTAATCCATGGACGCAGTGGCAAGCGGACAATGGGAGCCAGGCGCATGCGCCATCTGTGTTACGGATCATGTGTGGCTTGTGTTCCATGGCCGCAATCCACTGTATCCAAGGTAATGGATGATGTCGGTGGGCATGCGCAATGAATACCGGAAGTAATACCCGGCGACATCTAGCTGATTGTATTAACATGCACGCACCTTTCGGGAGCCAAACCCCTTCCCTCAGCATTCGCCTCCTGACGAAGAGACGAAACGCGCGTTGAGGCGCCTGGTGGACGCCACACTTTACCCACCTCTCATGTAAGTGCCCTTCATATGTTACTATTGTAATGCGTGATTTTGTCACATTCTGTATGAGTAACAGGACACAATACAAACATTAGCATTAGATGTCAGGTATGCACTTTTTTCATGGGATGTATTGTTAAAAGTGTTGGGTCATTGGTCCCTATTTTTGATGACAGTAGCTTATTAATAAATGTCCTATTAATTTATCATTATGATGAATACTGAGTGTTTTTTCAGATAGCTCTAATAAAATTGTTTTTGATTGGCACTTTATACTGAATTGTCCTTTTGTGGTTGAGTAGTATGGGCAGTTTATGTGCCTTGGTCACTTGTGTATGAGTATTGTGTGTTAAGAAGAGAAGTGTACTGAACAAAGGAAAGATGTTACAGTGAGTAAATTAAATAACCAAATAGCAATAAAAGAATAAAGCAATTACTCTTAATAAAAATACAGCCTACTTACCAAAGATAAACAGAAGAGAAGTGTAAAATATAGCTAGGGAGCAACAAGGTAAAAATTCTTAGCTCAACGCTTAGGCCTCTTTCACACTTCCGTTGTGTGACGTCCGCCCATCCGTGAAAATGGCGGATCCGTCAGAAAAGTAAAAAAACGGATACAAAAATGGTCAGTTTTCTGACGGATCCGCCAAGAAGATTTCACTCGGAAATAGGAAAATTTCGTTCCGGAAATGTAAGTCCGGGAGAGAGAGAGAGAGAGAGAGAGAGAGAGACCCCGGACACTGTTTTCTGCATTTTACTATGATTTTCAATAGAGGCGACGGATCCGCAGGCGGATTCCGTCAAAAACGGATGCTGGCGGATCCGCCGCCCATAGGCGGCCATTGTAAAAAATGGCGGATGCGGCGGATCCGCCGTTGTCCGCCATTTTGGCGGTCAAAAAAAACGTTGCATTGGACGTTTTTTTGAAATGACGGACGCCAATTTTTTGGCGGATCCGTCAAAAAACGGACCTAACGGACGACCATCCGTCAAAATCCGTCACTAATGCAAGTCTATGGAAAAAAAACGGATCCACCAAAAAAAAATGGCGGATCCGTTTTTTTCACATTTTGACTGATTTTGACTGACGTCGCACGACTGAAGTGTGAAAGAGGCCTTACAGACTAGCTCCAAACATCAATATGATGTTAGCACATCTAAATGAATCTGTCACCACCAGGAAGAATATAAAGCTGCACCCGAAAGGTAATAGGGAAACAAAGGAAAACGCCTGTGTTAAGCTAGACAGACTGCAGCTAGAAAACAGAACCCAAACACTCACAGAAACACTGTGTCTCCTGTGGCTCAGCAGAAAGAGAAGCCAACACAAAAACAAGCTCAAGGGATCAAATCCATGAGCAAGACAGTTTCAACAACTT
>JARQOD010000001.1:8796152-8815519 GCA_033576555.1 Oophaga sylvatica | reverse complement strand
AAGGACCCTGATTACCACCAAAGGGAATGAACAGGTAACGGTTAATGAACAGAAAGACATACAAGAAAGACAAGAAATAAAGTAAATAAAGTCTTACATACAACACTCACACACAGTAGGAACACCTAAGGTCTCAGAGATAAACTATAAGCTATAAGAGTAAAAACAACTAAGGAGCTCTTAGCTTAAGTATTCTCAGAACCGATCCAGTCTGCTAGACTACATGAATGCTTTCACCGGCCTCTAACACCCAGACTGGCAGGTATATGAAGGAATCTAATTAGAACATAATCAAAAGCAGCCGGGCGAGGCTGGACCTAGTCTTAGCAAAGAGCTAGGTAAAATTAACTCTCTCATTACCAAACACAAAGAAACAGCAGCTCAGCTGTGAGAAGTCAGAATGTGCAATCGCGACGATCTTCGTGGCGATGCACCCATGACAGTACCCCCCCTTCTACGAGGGGCCTCCGGACCCTCATGACCAGGTCTGTCCGGGTAAGTTGTGTGAAAGGTCCGAACCAATCGATCTGCGTTAGCATCAGACGCAGGGACCCACGTCCTCTCCTCAGGACCATACCCCTCCAATGAACTAAGTACTGAGGGGATCGGCGACTGAGACGTGAGTCAATGATTTTCGACCCATGAAATTCCACGTTATCATTGACTACCCTGAAGGAGGAGGTAGAGGTGACGGTATGACTGGTGCCACATACTTTTTAAGTAATGACTTGTGAAACACATTATGAATTTAAACGTAGGAGGGAGGTCCAGACGAAATGCCACAGGATTAATTATGGAACTGATCCTGTACGGCCCGATGAATCTGGGACCCAACCTCCAGGAGGAAACTTTAAGTTTTATATTCCTGGTAGACAACCAAACCAGATCGTTCACCTTCAGATCTAGACCAGAAACTCTCCTCCTATCAGCCATCCGTTTGTAACGGTTCCCCGTAACCTTCAGTCTTAAGCGATCTGGAACTATCAGTCTCCCTGGAAGTCCCACAGGGGCGTCCCCTGAGCCCCCAATACCTCCCCCTCAAGCTCAGAGCATACAGCTGACACTACAACTCCCTCCTGAGAAATAGGAACCGGATCATCCGTCTTCCCGGCCCCTGGGAAAGTACGAGATAAGGCATCAGGAAGCAACTTTATTGAGCAGTCATATGCGCGATGAGGAGGTAACTCTTTACACCCCTCCTCTGAGAACATCTCCCCAAAGTCCTCCAGAAAAGGAGGCAAAGTCCTAGGCACAACCGCACCGATGACCGTGCTCATGCAGTTATTCCTGCAAAATTCACCCCACTGGCTTATCTTTCCGGATTGCCAATCAATCACTGGGTTATGTTTAGCCAACCAAGGAAGTCCCAACACAATAGGAGTGGGTAGACCCTCCAACACATAACAAGACAATTGCTCTTTATGTATTGCCCCTACTCGAAGATCTATGTTATGAACAGCTTGTACCAAGCTACCTTGACCGAGAGGTCTAGAATCAATAGATACTATAGGGACCGGTTTGGCCAATACACTCAGTTGCATACCATGCACCTGGGCAAACCGAGCGTCCACAGATTAGCCCCGGACCCACTATCAAGAAAAACAGAAATCCTCTCAGTTCTAGTACCAATCACCACCTCCGCAGGCACGAGAAACTGAGAGGGATTTGGGGACGAAATACACACTCCCAGGTTAACTCCTTTGCTCAAAGAGGCCCGGGATGGACACCCCCCAACAAAATGTCCCTCTCTCCCGCAAAAGAAACACCTTCTAGTCTTGCGGTGCACCGCCGATTCCCTCCTACAAAAAGATGTCCCTCCCAACTGCATGGGTTCCTCAGAACAGACCAGGGGAACCTCAGTATAAGGGACTTTAGTAGTAGGTGGAGTCATCACGGGAGGCGGAGTTACCTCGCATCTTCCCCGAATTCGTCTATCAATGCGAATAGCGAGGGCCATAGCAGCCTCCAGTGATGGAGGAGAATCATACTGAGCCAACACATCTTTTAATTTGTCAGACAACCCTTGACAAAACTGGCTCCTAAGAGCTGGGTCATTCCACTGAGTATCTGTTGCCCATCTACGGAACTCAGAAGAATATTCCTCCGCTGGACGATTTCCTTGCCGTATTTTACGTAACTTTGTTTCAGCAAGGGAAACTCGATCCGGATCATCATATACCAGACCCAGGGCAGTAAAAAATCGATCCACTGACTGGAGATCTGGGGAGCCTGGAGGAATAGAGAACGCCCAAGATTGAGGGTCCCCTTGTAAGAGCGAGATAACAATTCCCACCCTCTGCTCTTCACTCCCAGATGACCGAGGCCGCAGCCGAAAGTACAATTTACATGCCTCCCGGAAAGTAAAAAATTTGTCCCGCCCACCAGTGAACCTGTCCGGGAGAGCAACCTTAGGTTCAGATCTGGTTTGCTCCGGGGGGGACAAAACCTTGGACTTAATGTCTGCCAACTCCATGGACAACCCCTGCAACTGCCGGGCCAGCTGGGCTACTGGATCCATGACAGCTGGGGAGAATCTTTAGTAGGGCCGGTGAAAATGTCACGCTGTATAGCAGATATATATATATATATGTATGTGATGACAGTAATCTATATCAAAAGGGCAACATACTATATAACATGCGCATAGATATATGATAACATAGAATTACCTGACAGAATGTCCAGTGGGTCAATACGGAATCCGTTATACGCTGTCTCCGGCTAGAGGGTGACCGGGGTCTATGCTGACCCTAAACTGGGGTCCTAACTAATCCCTCTACCTGGAGGTACTGTTAAAGGTACAGGGGTCCAGGCCACCAGCGTAAACCCTGTCTCCTATCAATCCCTGCCAACTGTAATCTAGTCCTAAGAAGGACCCTGATTACCACCAAAGGGAATGAACAGGTAACGGTTAATGAACAGAAAGACATACAAGAAAGACAAGAAATAAAGTAAATAAAGTCTTACATACAACACTCACACACAGTAGGAACACCTAAGGTCTCAGAGATAAACTATAAGCTATAAGAGTAAAAACAACTAAGGAGCTCTTAGCTTAAGTATTCTCAGAACCGATCCAGTCTGCTAGACTACATGAATGCTTTCACCGGCCTCTAACACCCAGACTGGCAGGTATATGAAGGAATCTAATTAGAACATAATCAAAAGCAGCCGGGCGAGGCTGGACCTAGTCTTAGCAAAGAGCTAGGTAAAATTAACTCTCTCATTACCAAACACAAAGAAACAGCAGCTCAGCTGTGAGAAGTCAGAATGTGCAATCGCGACGATCTTCGTGGCGATGCACCCATGACATCGCCTTTGTATTAAAGTCTTGGCTTCGATTCAGCCACTCCAAAACATTCTCACGCTCCCCTGAAACCACTCAAGTGTTGCTTTAGTAGTTGTCTTTAGGTCATTGACTTGTTGGAAGGTGAACCTCCATCCCAGACTCAATTCGCTGACAGACTGAAACAGGTTTTGCCAAAGAATATCCCTGTATTTCACACCATCCAACTTACAATCGAACCCCCACCATTTTCCCCAAAAAATATCCCCACAGCATGATGCTGCCACCACCATGTTTCACTGTGGGGATGGTGTTCCTAGGGTGATGAGCTGTGTTCATTTAGCACCAGACTGTAAAGGGAGTTAGTGGACAAATTCCCCCCTGTTAACAGAATTGAGACGTATATCCCAGTATGGTACAGTAAGGTGGTGGTTTATTTCAACGCGTTTTGAAGTATATAATTACTTCTTCTTCAAGAAAAACCACATGTATTATTCCTGAAGAAGAAGTAATTATATACTTTGAAACCCATTGAAATAAACCACCACTTTACTGTACCATACTGGGATATACGTCTCAATTCTGTTGGCAGCGCGGAATTTGTCCACTAACTCCCTTTACAGTCTGACGTCTGATGGTCGCTTGCTGACCTGTGAATCCACTGCAGCTGATCTTTCTACATTATATGAGTTTTCAACAGATTGAACATGTGAGTTTAATCTGCTTCTTGGTTTGGCACCAAAAATATCGTTTACCTCGATAGCCAGAAAGTTAAATTTTGGTCTCATCTGACCACTGCACCTTTCTCCATACATTTGGGGAGTCTCCCACATGTCTTTTGCAAACCAAAAATGAGCTTTACAATTTTTGTTTGTCAGTAAAGGCTTTTTTATTCTCACTCTTCCATAAGGGCCGCCTCTATGGAGTGTACGGCTTATTGTGGTCACATGGACAGATACTCCAGTCTCTGCTTTGGAACTCTCCAGGTCCTTCAGGGTTACCTGTGCTGCCTCTCTGATTAAATATTGCATACATGTTTTTAAAAAACAATTTTTTGAGTGGTTGTGACATTTATTTACAGAGTATGGTGCCAGCTAGAGTCCGGTATATAGCAATTTGTGCATCCACCTAATGAGCTAAATACTGAAGGACACACATGTTATTTACATGCAGTATTACTATTTAATTATTTTCTGACTAAAGGGTATTTGCCCATTTTGGTGTTTTTTGTTGGGTTTTGGCCATATTGTAAATGTGCTCTTACACATTGCATATACACCAAATTATGCTCCGGCTCATTTCTTTGGTTTTGTTGTCTGACTGTATGGTTAGGCTATGAGTTTTGTCATCCTTTCACTTTCACCTCCAAATGGCTGCTGTATTCCCTGCTTTTACTTTTATACTGGCTATGACAGTTGTTATGTTTCGGTAGCTGAGGAGAAATTGCAATAATAGCAAAAGCAGTAATACACCAGAGAGGCTGGAAACTATTGGATTGCAGTACCCTAAACTAACCGCCACACTAGAAGTAGCCATGGAGCGTACCTACGGTGATCCTAGACACCTCGTCACAGCCAGAGAGATAACTACACCTAAAGGCAGAAAGTGAAAGCTATCTGCCCCGGAGCAGATCCCCAAAGAAAATAGGAAGCCCCCAAACATGTAATGTCGGTTAGACAAGAAGAAAATACGGACACAGACAGAAAATAGAATGAGCAAACGCTGGGGCCCAATCTGTCTAGATAGAAAAGTATAGGAAAGAATTCTGACTGCAACCCAAAAATCCCTGACAAAAATACCAGCACTTCTGATTAAAAAAAAACCTGAGATCACACAATCTCTACCACCTAAATCAGATCTCTGGTGTAACACACAGCAATTCAGCAAAAAGAGACAAAGGAACAGAGCAAAAGTGCAAATACAAAATGAGCACAATTGCAGCGCCAGACCCCAAAAGGGGACAAGGCTGCAGTCCCCTGCAAGCAGCAAAACAGGCAAGGAAAATCCAAAAAGAGGAAAAAAAATAGCAAATCACTTATCTGAAAGAGAGCAGGAATGCAAGCTGAGCTCCAAGCAAAACCAGGAAGAACAATTGATTACCAGCAAGGCTGATGGGAACTCAGGTCACTTATATCAGACCATTCAGAGCCAGCTGAAGGCCATTCAGCAATTAGTTCATTACCCTCAGCAACCAACGGAGGGAGCCCCAGCTCAGAAGTCGCCTCCAGAGTATTCACAACAGACAGTCCCTCCTGATAGGCTGTGCTATTGTCACGCTGTCACTGCATACAGGAGGTCAGGGTCCTATGCTGACCTTAAGCTGGGGCCCTGACTAATCCCTCTACCTGGAGGTACTGTTAATGGTACAGAGGTCCAGGCCGCCAGCGTAACCCTACCTCCTGAGAATCCCTGAACCTCAGTAATCTAGTCCTGAGAAGGACCCCGATCACAACAGTAGGGACAGGGTAGTAAACGCTTACACAGTACTAGACGAACGAGACAGTACAAGGGGAAAACCAAAACCACCTTGCATAAAAACTCACACCACAATAACAGAGGGAACACAAACGGGTAAGGAGATAAATGATAAAGCGAGGAAGGGAAAAAACCACACCGAGTACACTTCACTCCAAACTCTTCAATACCACGATCCGCTCTGATGGTCTGTATGAAATGCTTTCACCGACAAATACCCTATCAGACTGGCAGGTATTTGAACGAGTCCCAATACTGCAGAATTAACTGCAGCTGGGTGAGGCTGGGCCTCGACTAGCACAGAGAGAGAGAGAATTAACTCCCTCACTGCTGAAAAACACCAAGCACCAAAAACTCAGCTGCGAGAAGTCAGGTTGTGCAATCGCGACGATCTTCGTGGCGACACACCCGTGACAGCTATATCATGTGACGTGATAGCTGCAGAGCTTTATTCGGCTGCCTGGTCATTCCTCAGGTCATGATTTTTTCTAATTCGCCGGGTTCAAGAGATTTCTAAAAGATTCAACATGATTTGCATCGAAACAATTCACTCTCCTCTACTTTTTGTGCATTGTGTTATCTTAGCTAAGGACTTACAGAACATTTATTTTTCCAAATACAGTGCCACTTTTGCACTACTAGACACCATACATGTACAAAAATGGACCTGTGTCTGGAAGAAAAAAAGACTTTCATTTCCCATCCTGAAAAGTACCAAAATGCCCAATTCTCTATGGTGCTGTGCCATAATTCCTTACCAACTCTGCCAAAGCTGTGGATGTCCATCCCCTGTCTCTAAGTGGGCTCCACCTCCCTATGGTACTCCAGCTCTAATGTGGTCACACGGCTGCCTAAACTTTGTCTTCTCATTGGGACCTCTGATGCAGACACTAGGGTCAATGCACGCTGACTCCTGGTCTATCAATGGCCAAGTGTGGACCCAAGAGCATCTTTTCCAAATAACGGTCAGATGACCCAGGACACCTGCCTGAGAATATTTAAGTGATCCTCCTTCATTGGCCAAGTTCCAACCTGTTCAAAGGAGATCTTCTATGTTGTCTTCCATTATGGACCCAGCTACACCCTTAATTTTAGTTTGCTGCCAGACCTGATCTCCTCCAAGCATATGATTTTGAACAAACTCTGCCTGCCCTGACCTTCTGGTAATTTATTGTATTGAGTTGTTTTCACCTGCTTTGACTTGTCTGACTATGTTTTATAGATTTTCATGGTCCTAAGTCTTGGATCCTATCATCTGTCCGTTGCTGCTATTGACTGCTACTCTGAGATTGCTTCCCAGTTTAGGGACAACGTTTGAACACCAGGTTGTCCATTGTCTTTATCAATTTTGAGAGTCATCCTAGGAGGTCCCATGTTTGGGTTTAAATCTTGCCATTTTGGGAAGTATAATGTCGCTTTGTATACTTCCTTAGTATCCATCCTCTACAGCCTCATTCCCTGAAGAAGCCAGTAATGGCAAAACATTTCATGAAGGCAGCTGGTTAAACTTTTTAGAACAGTAATCTACACAGTTAGAATAAACTAAGTAGATATCCGCGGCCACTCTAAGCTGAATTACACTCCTTAATAATGTCCCTTATGACCTAAACACTTGGTCACTAGATTGTGAATAATCAGACTGTTAAGAGGGGAAGCTCGTAACAACTATCCCCACAGCGGTTAGGTAAAAGAGTGGCAAATATCCACTGTACTTTTATCCTTGAAAGATGACGAATTGAATAATACTTACCCCAAGGAAGATAGTAAAGAGCTTAATTAATAGGGTAAACTTACAGCTAAGATTAACTATTCACCCTCAGGGATCCCCATGGTAGAAATCTCCACTTTAACTTCATCTTTGAAAGGGGGAATATTGAACAATTCTTACCCCCAAGGAAGATATTAAACTATACAAGCAAGGTATTTTTCCGCTGATAAATTCAATTATATTTTGGGACTAATAATTCATATATAACTGAATAAAATCAACTGTGTTAGATACTGTCATTTTAATGAGCACTTTAGTCTTATTAATTTCAAATAAAAGTTAAGTATTAATCTAAGAATCTTTAGTTAAGGGTCTATATGACTTTCGGCAATTCGGTAATTAAGCCCTCCTCAGTTTAGTCCCAAATGAAATTCTTAACAACCGGACAGGTTCAAGTACTACAAGTTTTGCCTTTTATCATATCTGAACCAAGACATGTGGTCATAATTATTGATTAGCGAGTATGCTCGTTGTTCGGGTTTTCCCGAGCATGCTTGGGTGTCCTCCGAGTATTTGGGCATGCTTGGAGATTTAGTTTGTGTCGACGTAGTTGCATGATTTGCGGCTGCTAGACAGCCTGAATATATGTGGGGATTCCCTAACAAACAGGCATTCCCCACATGTATTTAGGCTGTCTAGCAGCCACAAATCATGCAGCTATGGCGACACAAACTAAATCTCCGAGCACGCCCAAATACTCGGAGGACACCCGAGCATGCTCGGAAAACCCGAGCAACGAGTATACTCGCTCATCACTAGTCCTAATATAAATGCAAGCATTTTCCGCTTATGAAGTACTAATTTATCGATAACAACTATGCGTAATTTATTCTTACCCCTTTTACCCTCGCGTTTACCCTTGCCCCTTTTTTTCATTTCTCTTGTCTTTTTGCTTTATTTGAAATGTTTCAAAATGTATTGTCCCATTTTATGGAATGTTTTTGCAATTTCTACAGAATTGAAAAAAAACCCATCTTATAGCCTCGCTCTAGTCCTACCTGGCAGGTCACCTCTTAAGGATCTTTAGATGATGTCGAAAGCGTTAGCAGCCGCAGCGCTCAATGCCGATAAACACTGTCATTCTGCAATGCAAAAATGATCTCTCCTTTTACAAAAGTGAAAATAACTCTTACAAATCCCATAACAAACACATAACATAACCTGTACTTGATGTTCTGCGGGAGTGATTTACGGCTCCATCAATTGTTTTACTCCTTTACAACAATGCTATAAAGATTGCCACTTCATTCTGCCTCTTGCCTGCTCTACCCTCGCTGGAATAGGTATAAAATCTGTTTAATGGACTATGATTTTGATTCATTGTTGCCGTTATTATGTATGAAATGTCCTGGAAGCTTTTTATTGGATCCGGTTACACAATGTATACTGTAGAAGTGATGTAATACTTTTAATATCAACGCAAGATATGCACAAACACAAGAAACATTTGCATCAATTTTGTCCACTTTGTTAGGTTACAAGATCCTGGTCTGCAGTAGATTAGAATATAAAGGTTGTGTAATTTATGTAATTCCGAACTATGAAAGATTTCCGACAGTTTAATACAGCCCAGGACCAGAAGCTATCGTGTGACTGATTAGCTATGAATATTCACAAGGGCTACAAAACAAAAAGCATCAACCTTTTCAGAATGAGAAGAATGTAGATATAGATCCACCAAAGCCAAGACTTTGTGGGTGCCTTGTGCAATTCCTTCTACGGTCACCCCCCATCTCTTCATGAGGTGTCCAAATAATACAAAAAATTTCATAAGACATCTACAAAACCCTCCTGGATTGAGTGTAGGTCAAGATGCCAACCTCAGGGGAGAAGGCCAATGGTGGCTCCTTCAGTAGTCACAGCTGATGCTCCCAGGTGTAACACAAAGGTGTTGTCTCACGTATTACATATGGACATCTCAGAGAGGGACCTTATATCAAGAACCACTTTGAACCAAGAAGCTCTCGTTCTTGCAAATGCAAATTATCTTCATAAGTCAAAGACAGGTGAACATCACAGAAAGGAACCTCTGCTCACGACCCACTGTATAAGACAGATTGGAGAGGCACTTTGTAAAAACAGCTCTCATTCTGGAGAACGTGATACATCTTTGTATCGCAAGTATGGACATAAATCACAAAATTATATCGACTATTGGAGAAATGTCTGCCGGCCGAGGACCAAATCACCAGTTTTTTGTTAGCATTCTGAAAGGGGTTGTCTCCCATAAGACAACCCCTTTAAGTTGTAGCTCTGCTGCCGTCACCCCTGCATGGTGTCCCCTTCTCCTTCCATGCAGGGACGTCGGCTTACTCATCGCCCCGACCCTTGGTGCGGTCCCTGACATGCTCCAGCTCCCTTTCACTTCCTGGTCCTGTGTGCGCACTGCAGTTCTGGCGGCGTGCCTAGTACATGAATGCGCTCTCCCATTCTTAAAGGGGCAGCGCGCACATATACTAAATGCCCTCAGCTTGTTGAGATAGCTTGGAGGCATCTTGTATAAAATACTCCCTCTCCCCTAGGGACTCACCAAGCAATGTGTGAAATCATTAATTAGTAAGGTGTACTACTAGTGAGTTATGATGTCCCTTCATCCCAATGCGGCCAGTGTCCTGAACCTGTATCCCTGATCCTGGTTTGGCCAGTCCTTTGTCTGTAGTCCCCTGGTCACAGTGTGGCCAGTACTGTATCTAAAGTCCCCTGGTCCCGGAGTGGCCAGTGCCTGAGCCTTTTCCCCTGGTCCTGAAGTGGCCAGTGTGTGAACCTCATCCCTTGGTCCCAGAGATGCCAGTGCCTTGTCCCCGGGAACCCGGAGCAGCCGGTGCCTGAACCTTCTCCCCTGGTTCAAGAGTGGCCAGAGCCTGAACCTCGTCCCCTGGTGCCAGAGTGTCCAAAACCTAAACCTCGTCCCCTGGTCCCAGAACCACCAGAACCCGAACCTAGCCCCTGGTTCATGAGCGGCCAGTTCCCGAACATTGCCCCTGGTCCTAGTGTGGCCAGTGCTGTGCCCAAAGACCCCTGGTTCTGGCAATTCCAGAAACTGTTGGTTAGAACCCCAATGATACAGAAAATATTAAGAGTTTACGAGAAGGCATAAATGAAATGCAATCTTTAATACTGATGAACTCCAGCTTATGTAGAAGAAGATAAAAACATCCAGGCTCAGCATAGATTATGGAGTACAGAAACTCCTGACCTCTTACAGGCAACCAACCCTAAGATCAATGTTCTAAAGTATATTGTTACCGCCAATAACTCTGTTCATTGTGTTTCGCAAAGCCTTCTCTACCATTTCTCAACTCTATTTACACCTTTCAGCAACATCAATTGCAAATTGAAATTTAACAAAAAGACAATTCCTTTCCATAAGTGTTCACTGGGTATACTCTCATGACTGAGGGGGGAAATCGTACTCTGCACTATTTTAGCCAGAAAGTTTGACTCCTTCTTTGGAGGACTCACTTCAGCCATTTTTACTTGCTCACCCATTCATTTGAATTGACAACATGTAATACCACATTTCACCAGTAGAGACCACTGTAGGAAAAACATGCCTTTTGTCGAAACCACTGAAGTTGAATCCAAGCCGATCAATGGTTTTCTTTTAAAAAATGGGATCATCTGGTCGAGACAAATTTACAATTCTTGTTCACTTTGTTTTCCTGCTTTGAGCTTTCTTCAGATTCCTGATATAATTTTTATGAACTGACTCCAAAACCTGCTTATTAATAATGTGATGCCACACTAGTGATATCTTTTTTTTTTAAGTAAAATAATGTATTTTTTCTGCAGAAGACATATTTTTACTTGCTAGACTTTTTTTAATCTACATTACCAAATGTGTCACACAATGCCAAAATTTACAAAAAAAAATCTGCAAAATTGACACTCATCATTGCATTGCAACTTGTTTCAAAACTTTATAGCTTGTTGTTAACAATGTACAAAATACCACGAACTTTTGGCAGAATTTTCATTAGAATTTTTAGCACGTTTTCTTTACAAATGTGTGTGCTTTACATGCAGCAGACTGGCACTAAAAGGTGTAATTAAGTCTGTTACTAATAATGACTCCAAAATTCATCTCTAATATGAATTGTACAATTGTGACTTATGTCGTTATTAAATAATCTCATGCACATTTTTAATTAACAAAGGTGTAACTTTAAATTTATCAACGGTAACATAATTAACCTCCTTTTCATCTCCATTAATTCTTCCATGATCCCGTATAGGGCTACAATATCATATACTTTCAACACTCCCTACTTGTTACAATGGTCCCTTGAAGCTAAGCAGAAAAAAATTCCCTTACTAATACCTACAACGATCATCTCTAATCTGTTGCAGTAAGTTTTCAATTTTCCTGCACTGCCCCCGATGGAGAAACTAAGTATTACATCATGCCCATTCAAATGAATGGGCTGCCTGCGTAACGCAGTACAGAACAAGACCTCCAGAATGAGAGACGCTCTTTACCAAAAATTTTTCATAAAAATTAAGATCTTGGACAGAGGAGACCTTCTTTTAAAGGGGTGTTCTCAAGTTTGGAAATGATCCCCTATTTGTGGGACGGCTGAGATCCCATACATCCCAACAACCCCGAGCTCTGAAGAGCGCCATGTTAATGAAGAAGTGGTCAATCACTGATCTATTAATGCTGGAGTTTGAGGAGCTCGGCGCTCAACTGGCCTTCGGCAACCTTACAAGGATAACTAGATCGGAGGTGCTCATGAGTGACTATCCCATCTTTCACATTTCTCGTTATCGTTGGGGAACCCAATGGTCAGAGCCTCAGCAATTGGAAAATGATCCCCTATCCCAAGGATTTCAAACTTGAGAACACTCCTTTAACACCAGATTCCATACAGTACAGCATATACAGGTTTTCAAAACCCGATAATTCTGTCTTAAGCCCCCGACCCACCATGCACATTTTGATGTCCTATTTACCGTCTCTGTACTGTTTTTTTCCGCTGCTCCTTTGCGCCCCCTAGTGCTGCCAGGAAGAGTTACAGCTGTTAGAAATTGTATCTTTAAGAACTTTAGAATTTCTTTTCACGCCGCAGAATTACGATAGATATTTTTTATTCTTTTACCTATTTACACATTATTTCTGCACTCCGCTCAAATTATAGGATATTAAACTAAATGAAATAGTCCGGCGCCTCCACTGTACGCTGCGAATGCGCAAGTATTGGGAAAATTAAAAGCCGTGTATTATAGGTATCACCGGAGGGAATGTTTTTGCCCATGGAAAGTGATTATTTGCATCATCACTTAATGGCAACGTAGCGCACTGTAAATCTGTATTTTACTCTTTTATAATATCCATTGATTGCACGGAGGAGAGGACGTCTATTCTTTTCACTCCGCGCCCGTCCCGGTGACATTTCATCTACAGGAAATGCTGATTTAAGTCACTTATAAATACAAAACACCTCTTCAATGTCACATTCATGAAATGTTTTCTTTGTAGCGCAGACAAGGGATTCGGGACCCTGGAATTCGCGGCACTATAGAAAGAGCTAATCTCTACATTCTCGCTAACGTACGTTCTTTCTGAGGCTGGAAAATGATTTGGCACTTCTATTCAAAGCCAGGAGGCGCAGATTATGGCGCCTATGCTTGCACGTGTTACTTAACATAAGCGCCATTGTGTGAGTGTGAATGGATTTTCAGGTTACAGTCTCTCTCCCCTGATGGGATGAATGAGTACATGTCATATACCTGTTTTATATAATAATAATAATATTCTGGTTAGTAAACGCTTGTCTCCTCAAAAAAATTTTGGGGGCTTATCTCTCTGGCATATCAGAACATGCCTGTGCATGCACTATATTGTTTAGGTAAATCTATTATCTTTTGGAGGTGCTTCTATTTTGGTGTTTTTTATCTATAGAAAAATAATAAGGGGTATAATTATGGGTAATTATACCCCTTATTATTTTTCTATACGACTAACTATATGATGATGTCTTGATCCGTTTGATTATCCATAATTGGAATTATAACCTGATGTTTATCTCTCCCTTTTGGAGTATATTGTCCTGCAGGCTATGTCATTGTACTACGGCCCTCCTGGCTTATTTGTATGATGGAGCGCTTGCTGGGTTTCTTTCTTCCTGGTCTATCATGTGATCACACTGTATCATGTACCGGAAGTGATGTAAGGAGGCCAGGGAGGTTCCTGGCTAGCGTAATGAATACGTAATGAATACCGGAAGTGATGTAAGGAGGCCAGGGAGGTTCCTGGCTAGCGCTTGCGTTCCAGGGTGGAACACACGCTGGGTGCTTAATAATGAATACCGGAAGTGATGGCGGGAATCCAGGAAGCACCCAGCGTTCCATGGTGGAGCACACGCCGGGTCCTGTCTGCACATGTGAGCTTATCTATAGGGGTAACTAATGGCGTGCATATCTGCCTTTTGAGAGTGATTGAAACCGCCTGGGATACTTTTTAGGGGCGGTGCTGATTCAAGTGATAACCCAGGGGGTTATTTAAATCCAGCATTTTGGACCGCCGGCAGCATCATAGAGCATTATGCTATCCGGCACTATGGACATCAGCAGTATCTTTCATTCCTCCTGATGAAACGGGGGAAACGCATCAGGGTGTCTCTACTCATGATAAGTGGCCATACAATTTTCCTTGCTTATTTGCTCTTTATATTTGTCCATCCATGAATTGAAGCATACTATATGCCATTACTATAATACATGTATCTGGCCTGTTTTTATCATGATGTGAATTATTGATCTTCTTATCTATTAATATTTTGGTCTGAGATTGCATACAATTTACCCAGGGCATTAACCTATTTTCATCCCTGCACTATCTTGATATTGTTTTCTCACCTATATTATTAGGGATTGGCAGGGGAGTGAGGGATAGTCCTCGTTGAGTGGGGGCGCCAAAAAATCGTTTATTAGGGTGCCAACCTCCACAGATAGGCAGGTATCAGATAGACCCAATATAGGGTTGTTGTAGCATCTTAGCATAGGTCATTTTGTTATTTTGAGAAAATGGAAAACGGACTAAGGAGAGGCACACAACGCGTTTCGATGGAGGATCCGTCTTCATCAGGTCGATGTTTGCACTTAATGACCGGGCCAATTTTTACAATTCTGACCACTGTCTCTTTATGAGGTTATAACTCTGGAACGCTTCAACGGATCTTCGCGATTCTGAGACTGTTTTCTCATGACATATTGTACTTCATGATAGTGGTAAAATTTCTTCGATATAACTTGCGTTTATTTTTGAAAAAACGGAAACAACGCAAAAATTTTGAAAATTTTACAATTTTCAAACTTTGAATTTTTATTCCCTTAAAACAGAGAAATATGTCACACAAAGTAGTTAATAAATAACATTTCCCACATGTCTACTTTACATCAGCACAGTTTTGAAAACAATTTTTTTTTGTTAGGAAGTTATAAGAGTTAAAAGTTGAACAGCGATTTCTCATTTTTACAACAAAATTCACATTTGAAGTCACTTTGAGGGTCTATATGGCAGAAAATACCCAAAAGTGACACTATTCCTAAAACTGCACCCCTCAAGGTACTCAAAACCTCATTCAATAAGTTTATTAACCCTTCAGGTGCTTCACAGGAACTGAAGCAACGTGGAAGGAAAAAATGAACATTTAACTTTTTAGTCACAAAAATGATTTTTTACAAACATTTTTTTTATTTTCACAAGGGTAAAAGGAGAAAATGGACATATAAAGTTGTTGTGCAATTTCTCCTGAGTATATCGATACCCCATATCTGGTGGAAAACCACTGTTTGGGCGCACAGCAGGGCTCGTAAGGGACGAAGCGCCGTTTGACTTTTTCAAACCAAAATTGGCTGGAATTGAGATTGGACGCCATGTTGCATTTGGAGAGCCCCTGATATGCCAAAACGGTGAAAATCCCCCACAAGTGACATCATTTTGGAAACTAGACCCCCTAAGGAACTTAGCTAGATCTGATGTGAGCACTTTGAACCCCCAAATGTTTCACTAAAGTTTATAATGCCTGGGTGGGAAAAAAAAATTCCACAAAAATGATTTTTTAGTCCCCAATTTTTGATTTTTCCCAAGGAAATTGGACCCTAAAAGTTGTTGTCCAATTTGTCCTGAGTACGCTGATACCCCATATGTGGGGGGGGAAACTGGGCGCACAGCAGGGCTTGGAAAGCAACTAATGACGTTTTGGAATGCAGATGTTGATGGATGTCATGTTCCATTTGCAGAGCCCCAGATGTGCCTAAACAGTGGAAACCACCCACAAGTGACCCAATTTTGGAAACTAGTCCCCCTAGGGAACTTTTCTAGATCTATGGTGAGCAAGTGCTTTACACAAATTTATAATGCCCGGATGTTATGTTTTGGTAGCTGAGGAGAGCAGGCAAAAACGGCAATACACCAAAGAGGTTGGGATCTACTGGATTGCAGTACCCTGACTAACCACCACAACTAAAGGCAGCCATGGAGCGTTCCTACGTTGGTCCTAGACGCCTCGTCACAGCCTGAGAGGCTAACTACACCTAAAGATAGAAAGAGGAAAGCTATCTGCCCCGGAGCAGATCCCCAAAGAACATAGGAAGCCCCCAAACATGTAATGGTGGTTAGACAAGAGGAAATACAGACACAGACAGAAAATAGTATGAGCAAACGCTGGGGCCCAATCTACCTGGACAGAAAAGGATAGGAAGGATACTTACTGCAATCGAAAAAAAAACCTAAAAAAAGCCAATGCTACTAATTGCAAAAACACCTGAGATCACACGACCTCTACTACCTAAATTAGTTCTCTGGTGTAACAAAACTAAGCCGCAGCCACAGAAAAAACTGGAAAAGGCAAATGAACAAACAACAGTGGCTCCAGAGGAATCGAGAGGCGCCCAAGCCCCCCGAGGAGGGGAACCTGGCCAACCTCACAGAAATGCAGAGAAAATTGCAAATGGCAAGCACAAAAACAAAAAACAGAAAATATCTTATCTGAGAGCAGGAGAAGAGGCAAGACTCAGCAAGCTTCCAAGTGAACCAGGAAACAACGTTGAGACAAGAACAATTGATCACCGGCAACCATGATGGGGGAAACCTCCCTTATATCCAGCCAGTCCGTAATTCCTGATTGCCAATCCTCATTGAATGGTTCAGTACCGTTTGTAACCACCAGAGGGAGCTTCTGCTCAGAATTCATTTCTAAAACATTCATAACAGTACCCCCCCTTGAGGAGGGGTCACCGAACCCTCATTTGTGCAACCAGGTCGGTCAGGATGAGCTCTGTGATACGCATGGATCAGTCTCCTAGCATGGATGTCCGAAGCAAACACCCAAGAATTGTCCTCCTGACCATAACCTCTCCACTTAACCAAATACTGGAGTTTCCATCTAGAAAAAACGAGAATCCAATATTTTCTTAACCACATACTCCAGATTGCCCTCAACCAAAACAGGGTCAGGGGGCTCAGCCATAGGAACCACTGGCTCGACAAACCTCTTCAATAAGGACTTGTGGAACACGTTATGGATCTTAAATGTCCCTGGAAGAAGTAAACGAAAGGAAACAGGATTAAGAATCTCCATGATCTTATAAGGTCCAATGAACCTAGGCTTAAACTTAGGAGATGCAACTCTCATAGGGATATTTCTTGAGGACAACCAGACCAAGTCCCCCACTTTAAACCGAGGACCATCAGTCCTATCCCGGTTGGCAAACCGCTGGGCCTTCTCCTGAGAGAGGGACAACCTCTCCACTACCTGGTCCCAAATCTGCTGCATACGCTCCACAACAGAGTCAACACCCGGACAGACAGAAGCCTCCGTCTGTCCCGAAGAAAATCGAGGGTGAAACCCAAAATTGCAGAACAATGGAGACATCAAAGTGGCAGAGCTTGCCCTATTATTAAGAGCAAACTCAGCCAAATGCAAAAAAGAGACCCAGTCATCTTGATCAGCAGACACAAAGCATCTCAGATAAGTCTCCAATGTCTGGTTTGTTCTCTCAGTTTGTCCATTGGTCTGAGGATGAAAAGCAGAGGAGAAAGACAATTGAACACCAAGTTTAGAACAAAAAGTCCTCCAAAATCTGGAAACAAACTGGACTCCTCTGTCAGACACAATGTTCTCAGGAATGCCGTGTAACCGAACCACGTGCTGAAGGAACAAAGGCACCAATTCGAAGGAGGAAGGCAACTTAGGTAATGGCACAAGATGTATCATCTTGGAAAACCTATCACAAATCACCCAGATAACGGTCATTCTCTGAGAAACAGGGAGGTCGGAAATAAAATCCATAGAGATATGGGTCCATGGTTTCTTGGGCACAGGCAATGGCATCAACAAACCACTAGAGCGAGAGCAAGGCTTGGAGCGAGAGCAAGTCCCACAGGACTGCACAAACTCCCTGACGTCACGAGACAAAGTAGGCCACCAAAAGGACCGACTCACCAAGTCTCTGGTACCAAAAATTCCAGGATAACCGGCCAACGCGGAACAATGAATCTCAGACATCACACTCTTCTGCCACTGGTCTGGGACAAACAATTTCCCAACAGGGCAGCGCTCGGGTTTATCCTCCTGACACCCCTCCAGAGCCAGTCTCAAATTGGGCGAGATGGCGGAAAGAACTACACCCTCTTTCAAAATAACAGCAGGATCAGATAACTCAGGAGAGTCCACAAGGAAACTCCTCGAGAGGGCATCTGCCTTAACATTCTTAGTGCCAGGAAGAAAGGAAACCACAAAATTAAAACGTGTGAAAAACAAGGCCCACCTGGCCTGTCTAGGATTAAGTCGCTTGACTGATTCCAGATAAACCAGATTCTTATGGTCCGTGAGGACCACCACCTGAAGTTTGGCTCCCTCCAGCCAATGTCTCCACTCTTCAAAAGCCCACTTCATGGCCAATAACTCCCGATTACCCAAGTCATAATTAAATCAGGTGGAGAAAATTTTCGAGAGAAAAAAGCACAAGGGTTACTTTTAGAGGTCTCAGGATTTCTTTGGGACAAAACGGCACCTGCCCCAATTTCAGAGGCATCAACCTCCACCTGAAATAGCAGAGAAACATCAGGCTGCCGTAGAACAGGAGCAGAAGTGAATCTCTGTTTAAGTTCCTAAAACGCAGAGACTGCCTCAGGAGGCCAATTCACCACATCAGAACCCTTTTTGGTCAAATCGGTCAATGGTTTAACAATAACAGAGAAATTACCAATAAATTTACGATAAAAATTGGCAAAACCCAAGAATCTCTGAAGAGCCTTTAATGAAGTAGGTTGGACCCAATCACAGATGGCCTGAACCTTGACCAGGTCCATTTCAATAACAGATGGAGACAAAATGAATCCCAGAAATGAGATCCTCTGTACGCCAAAAAGACACTTTGATCCCTTATACATACATGCCTTATTGGTCTACTTTCTTTGGTCTTAATGCGTCCCCTTACCGGCATGTTGATAATGCCGCCGTCAGACACATAGCTTACACATTCATCACTTATTCGCCTCCTCCACTCATAGATTACAAATTTACCGGACGGAATATTCCAGAGCATCTGTTTTTATTTGTTGTCCTAATCTCTTGATGTTGGAAATAAATAGTTTTTCTTTATAAATCTACATTAAAATATTAAATGGAATTATCTTTCCCTACACTCCCCAGGGATATGAAGATCGGCTTACGATGGAGCTTGTCTTCGTTCAGCTCCTTCATTTAATTTGCAGAATTGACTGTCGCTCGCCATCTTCATCACTGTCTCTTTTAGAGTCGACGTTGGGCCGGGAGTGATTGCGCTGCTGAAATTTAAATAAAACATTTCTCTTGCAGATGAGTTTGTAAA
>JARQOD010000001.1:8725450-8796052 GCA_033576555.1 Oophaga sylvatica | reverse complement strand
CCTCAAATCCAGGTTGTGGCAAAATCATCTTTTTCAGTCGTGCATTTTCTTCTTTAACTTCCAGCAATGCTTGCTGCAGGTGCAGGACCACGGATGGTTCCGGTGCTGGTGGCAGCTTGGCTGGGGCACGGGCCTGCCTTCCTCCGCTTCCCTGCTCGGCTGCACACGTCCTGCTTCCATGATGTTCCAGAGCGTTCTTACATCTTCCTCCAGAGACGTCCGGTCTCTTCCGTGGAGGCGGGGTTTGCGTCCCCTCCTCTTTGCAGGAAGTGTGAAGAGGAGGCGGACCTCCTTTGCTGTAGGGCAGGATCGCATATTGTAATAGCACTTTGAGAGGGCAGGCATTCTCTTCGCGCCACAGGGGGTACACGCCCACGAAGGTACGCCCACCTTCTTCTCCAGCGCCTGAGGGCGCGAATATGGCGACAAAGATGGCGATTTTTGGCGCCAAAAGTGAAAACAGTCCTTTTTCACAAAAACAATTCCATAGGCACACAGGGCTCGCAATTCTGCGAGTTTCGTATCCTGTTCGTGACGCCAATTTGTCTCGACCACGCACCACAATTGTGGGTTTCCAGGGCAATGGGGTACTCAGAGCCGAGCCCGTAGAAGTCTATGGGATTGTCACAGGTAGCGGTGGCTCGGTCTGTGGCCCTGGCGGTCAGGCGTATGTTGGGGGGTATATTTACAGGGGTTATATATATACAGTTCGTGACGCCACCTGTAGTCTCTGGTAATTTGTACCAGCGCTGCTGTAGATCTCTGAGGGGATGGTGAGGCAGCTAGATGTCGGGTCCCCTACAGGTGGGACTCTTCCCTCAGGTCGGTAGTTAAGGCAGGGTTGTGCAGGCATGCAAGTAAATAACTCAGTCTCACACGGTCAGCGTCTTTCCATACCTTTACTTGTAAGATGGTAAGGCAGGTCCCAGGAGGCTGATCCAAGGAGAATGTATTTCAAGATAGCAGCTGGACAAGTTAGGGGCCTCCTTTACTTTCACAACGATGATGAGTACAACCAGCATGAAGCGTAGTTCCCTCTATAACTCCAGCTATTCCAAAGCTGTACTGCCCAGTCAGTTTTGTGGTCGGAGCCTTCCTGTGAGAGAGCTGAATTCCTATCTTGTCGTGCACTGACTCAAGGTCCTCACTCCCCCTGACCCCAGTTACGTACCGACTATTTAGGGGCTGCTTGCCGCGACCTAAGGTCCGATAAGCCTCTGGTTTTCTTACCACTAAGCTTGAAACTATAGTGATCCTTCGGTCCCCAGTGACCGGTAACAATGTGCAGGACTTCTCCAATCCAAAAGCACTTTTAAATATTCCTTCCACTGTGCCTTTCGCCTTGTCCACGCTTGTAGCATAAACACTCACACTTGCAAAAAGTCATATAATCACTCCCTTCTTTTCTTCCTTCAGAGTTAGTTACCAGACTCTCAGTAATCTTCTAGGCAGGAGCACGTCTCTGAACCTTCACTGTCCTTGAGACAGGAGACTGAAGTATTTCTGTACTAAACTCTTCCTTCTTTATCAATGTCTTCAATGAGGTACAGCTCTGACCAGGCTGAGGTGATCTATATCTCGCCCTTACTGGCCTCCACTTGCTGAACTGCTGATAAAACCAAGCTGGACTGCTTCCTCCCTCCAAGTCCCAGCTAGACTCCACACGTCTGCTCTGTCCGAAGACAGGAAACTGACTACTAAATCACTCAACGAATCTACACTGACCACTCCCTACGAGTCACTACACTACCCTAAGGGTGTGTCTAGTGTATATTGAGTGAATGGGTATAGAGCATTAAACTGCTATCTCTCCACACATTCTCCAGGGTACTGCGTGTGCCTTCACACCAGGGCTACACATAGGTATAGTTAGTTTCTCAGGCTGTGACGAGGCGTCTAGGACCAACGTAGGAACGCTACAACGGCTGCCTCTAGTTGTGGTGGTTAGTCAGGGTACTGCAATCTCATAGATTCCAACTGCTCTGGTGTATTGCCTTTTTTACCTGCACTCCTCAGTTACCAAATCCTAACACATTGAGAGTTGAACCACAATCCACAAATACCCGAAACTCCATTAATTCCTCCTCACCAGCAGTGGTAGCAGAAAGAAAGACACCTTTATTGTTTAAACAAGCTATGCGGGCGACACTGACCTCTTTTTTTTTTTCTCTTTATTCATTCGAAGCGCACAGTTCTTAATGAAATGCTCAGATTTACCACAGTAGAAACACAAACCTTGAGCAAATCTGCGTTCTTTTTCCCCAGAGTGAGGTGCCATTGCTCCAATTTCCATCGGCTCTGCAATGTCAGTACATTCCTTCTCCAAACCTGGAGCTGACAAAGCAGACTTACTCTCATTAACGCTTGCACGCAGTCTCCTATCCACCCGTATGGCTAATTGCATAGCCTCTTGCAAGTTACCAGGTATAGGATAAGCAATCAGCAAATCTTTAACCCTTTCACTTAATCCTGCAAGAAATAAACTTTTCAAAGCTGAATCGTTCCAGCCCACCTGAGTGGACCACCTACGGAAGTGAGTACAATATTTTTCCACATTACCCGATCCCTGTCTCAAACGTCTCAACTCTGTCTCAGCTGATGAAACACGATCCGGATCGTCATACAACAACCCCAAAGCAGAAAAAAAACTATCCACTGATCCAAAGCATGGATCACTAGGCTGCAGAGAAAAGGCCCAGTCCTGAGGTTCTTTGCGCAAAAGTGACATTATGAACCCTATGCGCTGTGATTCATCACCAGAGGATCTGGGTCTCAAACGAAAATACAACAAGCAAGCATTTTTAAAAGAAAAAAAATCTTGTTGTTCACCAAAAAATAAATTAGGCAAACGTACCTTTGGCTCCACGAAATGTGCTCCAGAACAACTACTCACGTGTTGCTGGATTTCAGCCACCTCCAGAGAGAGACCCTGCAGGCGTTCAGCCAAATCCCGAACCGACACCATGATGAAAACAGAAAATCTTACCTTAGAGATTTTTTTTTTTTTTTTTATTTCTTGGCTGGACTTACTGTTATGATCTGCTACAAGCACTAAGGAAAGGTGGGAATTCTGTCCCTACAATAAAACTGAGCTTGATCCCTACGATGTAACGGGGAACCTGATCCTGCGACCAGACCCGCTAAAGTTCTCAGCTAGTCTGAACGAAGACCTATAGTTGCGAGGGAGGAATCCCTACAAGATCTAGGGACTGGGAGAAAAGGTGGACACCTCCTAACAGAAATTGTAGCAGGGAAAATTAAACAGAAAACAAATTACTACGAGATCCTAAGATTAAGCAAAACTGACAGAGTAAGGCACCTAAGCACCCGGCTAGCTTAAGAGTAGATAATACAATGAAGTCCAGCAAAGCCAGAAGGGCGAGCCAGACTAAATAGGGAAAAAAGGTCATGTGACCAGCAAACTGAAACAAAATCTAACAAGAGGGTTCTAACAGTGGGGACCTTCATACTGTATGTGGAGAAATTTGCTCTGAGGACAATGTACTCCTGAGATGTTGGTAACTGATGGGTGGCAGATTCCTAAACTAACGACACAACTAGAGGTAGCCGTGGAGCGTTCCTACGTTGATCCTAGACGCCTCGTCACAGCCTGAGAGATAACTACACCTAAAGGCAGAAAGATGAAAGCTATCTGCCCCGGAGCAGATCCCTAAAGAAAATAGGAAGCCCCCAAACATATAATGGCGGTTAGACAAGATGAAAATACAAACATAGGCAGAAAATAGACTGAGCAAACGCTGGGGCCACAAGCTGACTAAATAGGATAGGACAGGAGAGATTACTTTCTGCAACCCAGAAAACCCTACAAAAATCCAACAATTCTGATTACAAAAATACTGAGATCACACAATCTCGCCACCCACTAAATCAGATCTCAGTGTGAACAAAAACCAAGCCGCAGGCGCTGAAAAAACAGGAAAAAGCAAATGAGCAAATAACAGTGGCTGCAGATAAACTGTGAGGAGCTCAGGCCCCAGGAGGGGACCTGGCTGACCTCCACAAAAGTGCAGAAAACAATGCAAAAAGCAAGCACAAAAAGAAAAGCAAAAAATATCTTATCTGAAAGCAGGAGATGCAGGCAAGACTCCAGCAAACTTCCAAATGAACCAGGAACCACAATTGAGACAAGAACAATTGATCACCGGCAACCATTATGGGAGGGAACCTCCCTTATATCAGACCAGTCAGTGAACCCAGATTGCCACTCCTCGCTGAAAGGTTCAGTACTGTCTGTAACCACCAGAGGGAGCCTCTGCTCAGAAACCATCTCTAGCACATTCATAACAGGGATGTACTGTGGGGATATCATACTGTGTGGGGGATGTACTGTGGGGATATCATACTGTGTGGGAGATGTACTGTGGGGATATCATACTGTGTGGGGGATGTACTGTGGGGATATCATACTGTGTGAGCCATGTACTGTGGGGATATCATACTGTGTGGGGGATGTACTGTGGGCACGTCATACTGTGTGTGGGTGGAATATACTGTGGGGACCTTCATACTGTGTGTGGGGAAATGTGTTGTGGGGACAATGTACTCCTTACTGTGGAGACATCACACTGTGCAGCAGGATTTTATTGTAGGGACATCATACTTTCATGTGTGGGAATGTACCGTTGGCCCCATTATACTGTATGTAGGAGAATGTACTGTGGGTACATTATATTATGTGTAAGTGGCATCATACTGTGTGTGAGAGTCATATTTTAGATATTATAGATTGTGGGGAGGCATAATAATGTGTGGAGGTCAAGAAAAGGTAGAGTACTGTGGGAGCCCACTAAGGGGCTCTATTATGAGGACTATTTCTATGATAGTGCACGAGGTTGGGAGGAATGGGCAAGGGCCCATGTGCTGACCTACATATGGGCTGTCTGCTGCTTGGTATCTTCACCTTGTATCGTTTTTGGAGTTTGCTCAGTTCCTAGCATACCAGATTTGCTGTAGTCTATCCTTGTCCTTTATAACAATAATTTACGATATTCATTACCTGTATGGAAACCATAGAAAATATCACAATCCTTGCGGCCTGCCGAGCCCCATGTTTCATTGTCCATTGTTATCACCTGGCTCTAAAGTGAATCTACTGAGGCTGAAGCTTATAGGACAAGGACCATAGAGTCTTCATGTTGCTGTTTATCATTAGACAAAGAAAAAGACTTTAAACAGTTGACTAATTATTTTTTTTTACTGGACCAGTAAAAGAAATTACGGTATTTCTGAGTTCAAAAATTGCAATAAACTTAACTTTTGATGAACAGGCTGGAAAGTGAGAGTGCGGATGATATTAAGCATTTACTGCTGGTTCTGTTTACAGACTATGAAATTATTACTTTATGGAGGGTTTTATCTCTCGACTTTGTTTCTTTCTTCTCTGCTCTGTGTTTGACTACAAAATAGTCATCCCTACAATGTAAATCTATGGGATGCAAAGATTTTGTTGAAATGAAATCTATGAACAAACCCTTTAGAGCACAGGCATATGAGAGTATCAAGTGATTGTCTCGTGATATGGAGCTACCTCTTTGGTTCCCTGTTCTGGCTCCTCACTGATTTTTCCAGAGGAGGCAACGGACTGCCAAGAAGTATGTACCAAGTGCTCCATACTAGCATGGGAGGCCTCCCATTATGATGTATATTTACCATAGTAGTGCACATCGACATGGGTTTGTATGATGTCTGTTTTTTTACACAAGCTCCTTGAGGTTCCATACATACACCAAATTTTGCAGATGCGCCAAACACCACCCATTCACTTCTTTCAGTCCCTCCTATAACTTCCATTTCATGAAGAATTGTTTTCTGTCTGAGTGATCCTTAAGATGACATATAATGTTGTAGTATTATAAGTTTAACTTCTAAAACATTGCTTTTAGAACACCAAGTGGGACCACCAGATGACGGCACACACAACACCTCCCCTTGAGAAAGATCTAAGTGAAACGCGCATCGGGGCAGTGCTGACAGAGCCCCACCAAGTCTCTTTCCCAAGAAGGAGCACCAGATGACGGCACACAGAACACCTTCCCTTGAGAAAGATCTAAGTGAAATGCGCGTCGGGGCAGTGCTGAAAGAGCCCCACCAAGTCTCTTTCCCAAGAGGGAGCACCAGATGACAGCACACACGGCACCCATGCAAGTTACGGCACGTAACTGCCGAGCCTCTGTGCAAATTCTGCTTTTTCATAAAAAAAACATAGCTGTAATTCAACTAGACAGGCTGCAACTCCTTGTAAAACTACTGAGCAGCTACAAAGAGTTGTATGGCATTAACAACTCCAGGCAGAGCATCGTTAAACCATGTTTGTTTGTTTTTATTCTTTTAAAGATGTTCATCTTTCACTGCACAAACATCGTCTCCTCAAGATGTGAGAATTGCAACAGGGAAAATTGAAATCCACTTCAAATGTCTCAAAAATGTAAATTTAACCAAATCTGTCATAACAACGCTGCCTAGTCAGAGCAGAAGATGCCAAAGATCCTGGGTGTTGGAGGAGGCCAGAGATGTTGGGAGCATGAGGAGGCCAGAGATGCTGGGAGTTGGAGGAGGCCAGAGGTGCTGGGAGTTGGAGGAGACCAGAGATGCTGGGAGTTGGAGGAGGCCAGAGATGCTGGGAGTTGGAGGAGGCCAGTGATGCTGGGAGTTGGAGGAGGCCAGAGATCCTGGGTGTTGGAGAAGGCCAGAGATCCTGGGTGTTGGAGAAGGCAAGAGATGCTGGGAGTTGGAGGAGGCCAGAGATCCTGGGTGTTGGAGGAGGCAAGAGATGTTGGGAGCATGAGAAGGCCAGAGATGCTGGGAGTTGGAGGAGGCCAGAGATGCTGGGAGATGGAGGAGGCCAGAGATCCTAGGAGTTGGAGGAGGCCAGTGATGCTGGGAGTTGGAGGAGGCCAGAGATCCTGGGAGTTGGAGGAGGCCAGAGATCCTGGGTGTTGGAGAAGGCCAGAGATGCTGGGAGTTGGAGGAGGCCAGAGGTCCTGGGAGTTGGAGGAGGCCAGTGATGTTGGGAGTTGGAGGAGGCCAGAGATGCTGGGAGTTGGAAGATACAGAAGTTGCTGACTGGGCACTGGAAAAGCACTGATGATGGCCCAGTGATGACTGAACCGGTGACCAAAATGCAGAAGACAACTGGACCAGAGCAGGTCTGCGTGACAAGAAAATCTAGATGAGAATAATCTTTTTTTAACATAATAATATACATTCGACTCACATCAAATAAATTCAATGTAAAAAGAGCTTCTCTGTCAAATTCGAGAAAGCTTTTGAGAAAGGATTTCGGTCCTTCGATTCGCTCATCAATTGCATCTCAAAAAACAAAAATACGGACATACACATCTCTGGGTAAGAGAAAAAAAAATCCTAAAGACAGAAATTGTCTTAACATAAGCAAAAAAGATATACTTGGTCATCCTTCGACCACTTTGGCACCACTCTGCTGGTGGTCTCTGATAGTCCCTTTCTTGTCCTGTTGTAATGACCATGCACATATATCCATGCAGACAATCGCTGTCCCCAGTGGTCTTGTGATGACTGAGCTACCATCACCGGTGAGGACAGTGGTTGGCTGTGGTGGTCATGTTGACATGGTCTTCCCATTATCAGTCCATTTCCTTCCAGTAGGGATGAACTAAGCGGCAGCACTGAAGCTGTAGAGGACGCAGCCAGTACGAGTTTAGTTTTATATATAACACTTATTATATTTATTTTAGCACATATCCTGCTATGTAGAGAAACTTTCTATACCTTGGACAATCATTAATGTATTTGATCAACCAGTTTTCAGAACTTTTTTGCATCCATTAGAATTACCTGGTAGAGCGAAAACATGTAAGAATTGAATGAGGCAGAAAACATTTCATTATCATGTCCAACGCTCACCACATTCCTTGTAGAGTTTGTACAGCCCCCCATTGGCCTTCATAGGTACATGCCTTTGTGTCTTGTTCTTCCGTCAGACCTTATGAATGCATATTTTTGTTTGCTGTAATTTCTATATCAAGCATTTCTCCCCGGAGAGACATAAATGTGCTCTAACACTTTACTCTTTATTATGTTTTACTTGCAGTGACACATTGTACTTTTTATTTCAATCTATTTTCTGTTTTGAAGAACGCCAGCCATACAATAGCTATCATCATTCAGCGTGTACTCTGGTATTAACCTTCAGTCAAACAAGTCTACCTACACCGAATTACGCTTTTAATGGTTATTTCCTGCAATTATGAAAGTCAAGCTGTTCGGGTCATCTACAATAAATTGCTGGTGCCAAAACACACACACCACAAAGAAATAAGTTCCATATTTTCAATTTTTTTTATGAGAAGTAGAAAAATTATCGTGATGGTTGACTACAGTTACGTCGTATATATCGCTGGATAAACTCTAGCTTTTTCTGAAGAAGACCCCAGTGCAGGGTTGAACCGTTATCTTTACTAAAATCCAGTTAAATGTTTACTTCCCCTCTAAAACTCATTATTTGTTTTAGGACCAATTATACCAAATTTTACCCCATACAGCCATTTAGTCTTCTGGTCATGTGAATATATGGACTTCACAGGAAATTCTTAGTAGGATTTCATGTCGGCTAGGTAGAGACTTGCAAAATGTTGCACTTATTCTAAAGACGTATTATTGAAATTTACAAGAGTAAATCCAAAGTGATCAAAAAAAAACAAGTGAAAACCAAATAGAAACTCCAGGACAATAGCTAACTGTCATGCTGCAGCTGTTCAAGTAAATGCAAACTCCACTAGATGGCAGCAGAGTGGAGTAAGGTCTGCAATACTGCACAAAGCTGACCAGCAGCACTGCAGCGAGGCTACCACCAGGTGACAGCAGAATAGTCAAACAAGCCTGGTCAATATCAGAGAGTAACTGAGTACCAAGGGGAGTACCAATCTCAGGCCAGGGTCAGACTTGCGAGAAACTAGCACGAGTCTCGTGCAAGTCTCTTGCATCAACACCCGGCGCTACCGCCGGCACTCGGACCGGGGCGTGCGGCCACATAGAAATACATGCAGCCGTCCGAGTGTCGATTACAGCGCCGGGTGTTGATGTGAGAAACTCGCACGAGACTTGTTCGAGTTTCTCGAAAGTCTGACCCTGGCCTCAGAGTCAGAGCCACGCCAGAAGGTCAATGCCGGTCAGAAGCAGAAAGTAACTGAAACAAGAGACAGAATCCGGTCAGAGCCAATGCCGAGTCAAATACTGGGAAATCCGAACACAAAGGGAGACAAATAGTTGGGGCGGGAGGAGAGGAAGGAACAGACATTGGTAAAGTCAGCTAAACACAGCAGGACAAATCAGGGTATCACCAAAGTCAACTATTCACGCCGTAGGCAGAAAATATAGCTGACACTGCCTGCAGGAAGAAGTGGAGAGAACTAGCAGTCCTGACACCATAAGGAGGCAGAGAAAAGTTAACCCTTGACATGACCAGACTGGGAAAGAGGAAGACAGGACTCAATACCCGGCCTGGATCATGACACTAATAAAGAAGAACCAGTAACGACCATTAACAAGTACTGGGAAGCAACCAGATCCCAACCAGGAAGCACTCACCATACCACTACACAAGGGAACTGAATAACCAGCACTGACCTGGATTTAACACTAGGACTACTGGACTCGTGACCCCGCCTAGAACTACTGAAAGGAGTCATTTTGACTCCTTGCTTGTTTTCGTTTATTTTTAGAGTTTCATTTGTGGTTATTTATTAATAATTATATTTTTTGTAATGTATTATTATTGTGAGATCCAACAGTAATGCTTTTGATTGTTTTTTTTTCTGCTTTTCTTATTTTTCTACAGAAAATAACAATAATTATAATAGACGTTTTTCAAACATTTTTTTTTATTCAAGTGCACACATATAAACAACAACTGAAGAACAAAAAGCAGAGAAAATGTAGGTGGAGGAGCATAAAAATGAAAATATGGTGCAGAATTCACCTTCTAAACATTTGGTGTTTCGCATTTTAGGCATTGCCTTTGATTTATGGCAGTACATTGCCCACACAAAGACTTACCACAAGTCTTACAATTGCCGACAGATCTATTTTTCTTGCACTTTTCTTTGATCTGGCAAAATTTAGTTTGAACCATCACTTCTGAGCATGTAGAAACTTGGGACGTGGAACCCTTTTCCCTATCTGTGACATAAGGACCACTCAACTCTCTCACAAGCGTTTGCAAAAATGCCTTGCGTGACATTTTTTGGTGGGTTATCTCATTGAATAATCCATGCATTTATACCCGCAAAGTCTAAGGCATTTTCAAATGCATGAACAGGCCATCTCCTTGTGCATGTTCGTGTGGTATATTTTCGTGCCATCTGATCCACTACATCTACTCCATATTTTGTTTCATTGTAAAACTTTACCGTTTCTGGAGTTTTTTTAGCGGAATCAGACGCAACAACAACATCTGGATGGACGGAACTCAAAATGACAACATTTTTGTTGGGCTTTCCTTGATATAGTGTAAGTGTAAAATTGTCTTCATTTCTAAACACTTTAGTGTTGTACAATTCCTCTTTCATGGATTTTATTTCTTTAGGCACTTCTCGCCTTATCTTGTTCAGTGTTCCCACGAAGGTTGTTCCTTTGCTTTTTAGCTGTTTAGCTAATTTTACTGAAGTAAAATAATTATCGGTTGTAACATTGCGACCTTTTTTCAAAAACGGGTCCAATAACTTCATTACCACATGGTCAGCTAAACGGTCCTCAGCACGGCGTGTGTCATCTTTGCCTAGATAAGGGAAGCCATTTGCCAGATATTTGCTCTCCTTATCAACAGCTAGCCAATATTTGTGGCCATATTTATCTGGTTTGGAAGGCATGTACTGCGTGAATGGACACCTAGTTTTGCTTGGGAAAAGTTGCTCATCCACCGTTATGTATGGGCCAGGTTTGTAACACGCAATACAATTTTCAATAAACCTGTCCCACACAGTAGAAAATAGAGCAAACTTGTCCGTTTGCAGTCTCTCCGATCGAGTAGATTTCTCATCAAATCTGAGAAACCTCATAATTTCAACAAAGCGGTCCCTAGACATTGTCGCTTTGCAAAACGGTATTCCCCAGTCATTACACCAAATACTGCTAATCGAGTGACGGTTCGTGCCAGATATTCCATGAGCATAGAATATCGCAATGAATGCATCTAGCTCCTCATCAGATAGAGTAACACTGTAAATTATTGTTCCTGCATGCTTCTGCAAGCGTACAGTTCTTTATATGTGTCAATATATAGGAATCAAAAATTAGCATAAGATAAGAGCCTAGAGTAAACAAGCTATTTTGTTCAGCATTACACAGTAATACAAGCAGGTAAAACACAAGGAAAATGTGAAAAGTTGACATGTAAATTGAACTACATCTATATGAACATCAGGGTAAATAAGACAGAGTGAAAAAATTATGCACAAAACTTTATAGCAACATTTAGTGACAAAAGGACCTCAAAATATAGTAGGGAGTCAAAATGACTCCCTTCAGTAGTTCTAGTGTTAAAGAGAGTCCTAATCGAAGGGTAACAATCAGATGATGCATTCCTCCCAGTCATGTCCAGGAAGCCAGTCCCTGCTCATCGGCACAGCAGGGTGCACACATTCCCACCATTGTCTAACACCAGGCACAAAAGTGTCCTGCATTGCCTGGCAACAAGGAGACACAGCCTCCAATGTCTCCAGGGCTGCAAAAAAGTGGGAAGCATGGCATCCTATGTTCCCACATCACTCACCACTTCCACACACGAGGGACCACCGTGAGTAGTGGCACAACCCAGGTGTGTACTAGCTCCACCACCAGTGAGGACAGACCAACCGAGCAGCCTGGAAATCATCGCGGATGATGGTGTTCGTGGCAGATATTCCTAACATTAAGTATGTAAAAAGTTTCAAGGATTAAAACCTATTCGGTTTAGTTCTCGACAGCTCTATTAACTTTAACAAAGTCAGACATGTCAAAGCTGTCAAGGTGAGAGTGTCCAGATGCTCTTTGGGGCATGGTGGTGCTAGTTGTAGTCATTCCTCCTGTTACTCCATTATGCATAAGAAGTCTCTGAAGGTGAGGTCATTGATTGATGGCAGAACGGAGCAACGTATTCATTTTAATTTACCCATATGTAAGCTGCATTATTTCTGTTAAATAGCCACAGTGTGAATGAGCACCTATACATTGCACTTGTGCTGACGTGTTCCGGCTCATTTTTTTGGTTTTGCTTTAGCTTCCTGACTTTGTATTTTGGGCATACAGGAGCATGGCTCCATTTTTGGGCTGTACATTTTGCCCATATTGTTTTACATGGACAAGAGTTGCAAATGTCCGGTCTGTGCCCTGCTCGGCCTCTGCCTTCTTTAATCTGTATTTGTAGTTTTCAGGTAATGAGATTCTCGTGCTTTGGGGCAGGCTGTGGGGAAATTAGGTACTACACTGTACCCACTACATTAAATGGGCTCTCCATCTAAAGTCAGTGTTAGGCTGATGTTACACTTGCGTGTGTGATGCGAGAAACTCACATGAGTCTCTCGCATCAACACCCGGCACTGCCGCCGGCACTCGGATCGGAGTGTGCGGCTGCATAGAAATACCTGTAGCCGCACTCTCCGGTCTGAGTGCTGGCAGCAGTGCCGGGTGTTGATGCGAGAGACTCGTGCTAGATTCTTGCATCACACGCGCAAGTGTGACACCAGCCTTAAATGAAATCTAAAACAACATTTTTTTCTTCTTATCTGAGAGCAGCATGACGTAGGGGGCAGAGACCCTGATTCCAGAAATATGTCACTTGCTTAGCTGTTTGCTGCAGTTTTGCTTAAAAACTGTTTTTATCTTCAGTAGATCCAGCAGGTCTCTAATGCTGAGCTCTGTTCAACCACGTCCACACCACTGATTGGCAACCTTCCAGAAAGCTGCCAATCAGTAGAGGGGGTGTGGTCAGACTACATGACAGCAGGTTTACTAGTCCTCTAGAGATAATCTCCTGCTAATAAAACATTAATTTTATAAAAACTGCAGCAAGCAGCCCAATAATTAACACATCGCTGGAATCAGGGTCTCTATCCAAACATTAAGTCCTCCAGATCCAAAATGGTTCCTACTATAGCACATCAGGGGAGTAAAAAAAAACACACAAAAAAAAACTTTAAAACGACAAAGCTGGAATAATTATGAGAAATACATTCAAGCGCCGATGCAAAACAATCACAACCGCCGATAATGAGTCAACTCATAGCTACTAAGCATCACATGGAATGATAATAATGGATTTTTTTTGACACTGTGACTTTGACATTTTGAAGCCACATTGCTGAGAGTCTTGTGTCATTTTATTAGTTTCACAAATTGAATGGGCTTGTTAGACGACCGGAGGAATAATTAGCGTCTAATAAAGACGGGAGTGTTTTTCAATGTTAGTCTGTTCCACATGTTGGTAAAATCAGTGTACTGTATAATACAATGTCAGGAAAGATTTATTTCAAGGTAGAATGAATCAGGATTTAAGTGCCGGGTCCGGAGCCTGATCTGTTTACACAAAGGACGGGCATGGGACAGGTTTACTAATCTTTCCTAATATATAGACAGCATATTCTGTCACTGAACGGTCTGAAGGTACAGCAAATTTATCACAGGAGCTCGAAGCAGATGAACCATATGGTGAAACTGTAGACACTTGTCTAACATTACACCTTTCTTGGTTTTCTTACACTTCATTTTGTACCAAAAGAAATCCAATATCAGAAAATGACCTATTGCTTAAATCAAGTTTTTATGTTAATTTTTCTTCTTGCCATTTTTTCTTTACTTCCAGATCACCATTTCAATTAAAAAGAAGGTATAAAAATCTTGCAATTTTCACTTTGGCCACTAGGGCATTTTTTTTTTTTTTGCAGTAACTTCCTGTCCTTTCAGAAAATGTGCAGCAATGAACAAACTCTGATCCTCTTGTATTGAAGCATCTACTGAGCGTGTGTAAAGGTCCGCTGTGACATCACCTATTGAAAATGCTGTGTTAGCCTCTGATGATAAGGAGACTGCTGAAAACTCTTCCTGAATAGACACTTAGTGCAAGTATAAAAAGAAGCTCCAGTGGCCGGTGTGAAAATTGCAAGATTACCGTACTAATTTTGCTTTTCAGGGGTGACCAAAGCTTGAATATATTAGATTTTGTTGAGGACTGTTTGTGTTTTTCCACAATTGCTTGTGTTGAACCCTTGCACAGCGGTTCCCTCCCATCATGTCGCTTTGTGCAGAACTTGGGGGGATTTTTCACAACCAAACTCTATTTTCCAACTCAATTTTTTTCTAGAGCATTTTTTTATATTTTTAGGTTTTATAGGAGAATATTTTTATATTTTATACTGTTCTAAGGGGATGGAAAATAAAGCGTAAATTTAAAAAAAAGCCCGAAATATTCCCAATAAAAATGATATCTCAGCATCAATGCGCAAAAATCACAATCTCTCACACATCTCCATTGATGGAAAGTAAAAAAAAAAAATCAGTTTTCTTAATATGGTGATAAAATAATTGGTTTTCAAGTTCTGATTTTTTATTTCAATCACTAAAAGGTGAAAAAAAAGCCATAATAAATCTGGTATTACCAAAATTATGCTGACATGTTGAATCACATAGCCAGATAACTTTTACTAAACAATGAACATTGGAAAGGTAAAACCCCCAAAACAATGGCAGAATTGCCTTTTTTCACCATTTCACTCATCTTTTAGTACATTATATGATAAAAATTAATTAAAAACTGCAACAAGTAAGACCTCATGCGGCCGTGTGTGCGCAAAAATGTAAAAAGTGACACTTGTAAGGGGGGAAGAAAAAATGAAAGCGCAAAAGTGAAATATCACTCACTCTTGAAAGGACTAATTTATTTGTTTTATAAACCTATATATAAAGACTGTTGGAAAAATATCAATATCAAGGAATTGGAATATAGTATTGCCCTACAGGAACATACAAATGTGTCACTCTTTAAATTTCCTTTTCGTTAAACGTTTCCTGGAATGTTTGGCAGCTTTAAAAAAAAACATGATTTGGCAATACTCTGTCGGGAGATGTTTATGCTCTACGTGTCTATGTGCTGCCACCCAGTGGATGGAATTGGAGTTGCATTCTGTTAAGGCTTCCACTAGAAAGTCGCATTAATGTATTTCATTTGTATTTGGAGAAACTAAAGTCCTTAATGAAGTTTTCAGAAGGATAAGAATAATTCTGGAGCTCCGTCCGTCTTTATGTGTTCCGGTCACAAAGTCTTTATTCTTTTTGGTTCATCTTCGTATTTGGAATGTTCCCCTTTAAACCTTTATTATTTTGCCTCTGCATTTTCACACCTTGGTGGTTTTCACATATCCCTAATGCTCCTTTAACAAAGTTTTCTGACTTTAATTGACTTTAAGAATGTTCCAGCAATAAGAATAGAGGAATGATTGCGGCGTAATGTCCGTTATCTGCCGGTGTCTGATGATGCATAAAGAATATGTATTACTTGGATAAAATAAAATGGAGATAATACGGCTACATTTGCTTAGGGTTTAATGTTCCTACATTATCCAATATAAATATTTAACTTCTCATTTGCATTCACCTCCAGAACAATTATAAAGGGAATGTGTGCTACGGATGAAAACTCTATCTTTCACTAATAACCTGCTTTGGAATTTTACCTGAGGTGTCAAAAAAGTGCATATATCTCTGCTAATATTACTAATATTGCTAAAGCTGGATCTCCTGGGCAGACGCCGTTCAGATAAAAGGATTTCTAATCTTTTAAATGGCAAATTTGAACTAGAATCTGTGTTCTCTCTGCTGTGTTACAGACTGCCTCTGAGGATGCACAGACTTGTTTCAGGTCCCTCTCACAGTAAAACAGGAAATAAGAGGCAGAATGAAAAGTAAATTAAGGAGTTTTAGGAAAACAACAAAAAAATAAAACGAGAAGGGAGAAAGAAAGGCAGAAAGTACAGGGAGAAAGAAGGTAGAAAGTAGAGGGAGAAAGGAGAGCCGAAGTAAAAGGAGAAAGAAGGGAGAAAGTACAAGGAGGAAGAAGGGAGGAAGTACATGGAGAAAGCACAGAGAGAAAGAAGGGAGAAAGTACAGGAAGAAAATACAGGGAGAAAGAAGGGAGAAAGTACAGGAAGAAAATACAGGGAGGAAGAAAGGAGGAAGTACATGGAGAAAGAAGAGAGAACGTACAGGGAGAAAGAAGGGAGACGTTACAGGGAGGAAGAACGGAGTATGTACGGTGGAAAATACAAGGCGAAAGAAGGTATAAAGTACAGGGAGAAAGAAGGGAGAAGCACAGGGAGGAAGAAGGGAGGAAGTACAGGGAGAAAGAATGGAGAATGTACAGGGGAAAATACAGGGAGAAAGAAGGTAGAAAGTACAGGGAGAAAGAAGATAGAATGTACAGGGAGAAAGAATGGAGAAAATACAGGGAGAAAGAAATGAGAATGTTCAGGGGAAAATACAGGGAGAAAGAAGGTAGAAAGTACAGGGAGAAAGAAGGGAGAAAGTACAAGGAGAAAGAAGGGAGAAAGCACAAGGAAGAAAGAAGGGCGCAAGTACAGGGAGAAAGAAATGAGAATGTACAGAGAGAAATAAGGGAGAAAGGACAGAGAGAAAGTGAAGGGAGAAAGTACAAGAAAAAAAGGAGAAAGTAAAGAGAGAAGGATGGGAGAAAATACAGGGAGAAAGTACAGGGAGAAAGTACATGGAGAAAGTATAGGTAGAAAGTACAGGGAGAAAGAAGGGACAAAGTACAGGGAGAATGAGTTGAGAAAGTACAGGGAGAAAGTACAGGGCGAAAGAGGGGAGAAAGTACAGGGAGAAAGAAGTGAGAAATTACAGGGCGAAAGAAAGGAGAAAGTACAGAGAGAAAAAAGAGAGAAATACAGGGAGAAAATACACAGGGATAAAGTACAGGGAGAAAGAAAGGAGAAAGTACAGAGAGAAAAAAGAGAGAAAATACAGGGAGAAAATACACAGGGATAAAGTACAGGGAGAAAGAAAGGAGAAAGTACAGAGAGAAAGAAGGGAGAAAATACAGGGAGAAAGTACAGGGAGAAAGAAAGGAGAAAGTATAAGTAGAAAGTACAGGAAGAAAGAAGGGAGAAAGTACAGGGAGAAAGAAGGGAGAAAGTACAAGGAGAAAAAAGGAGAAAGTACATGGAGAAAGTACAGCTGCAAAGCTGTGGGAAAAAATCAGCACAAAATAGGGTCTCATCCGGTGGATATTTTAAATTTCTGCTTAAGTTATACTAACCTGATATATCCATTGTTAGAGCGAAAATATTCAGGGAAATGTCAGCTGAAGCAGATCTACAGGTCAGCAGATGACCATATCAAGTTTGGAGTTAAAGGAATAATGTGGATATTACCCGCGCTGCTGAATAAAATTCCAATCCACACAAGATGATGGTGGTTCATTCTACGCATTTAGAAGTATTCAATTATTTCTTCATCAGGAATTTACCACTCTCCTGATGAAGATGTAATTGAATACTTCGAAACGCGTAGAATAAACCACCGTCTTTCACTCATCTAGTCTAGATTGGAATTTTATTTAGCAGCGCAGATAATATCCGCATTATTCCTTTCATTCCAAGGAGAAAGTACAAGGGGAAAGTACAGGGAGAAAGAAGGGAGAAAATACAGGGAGAAAAAAGGGAGAAGTGCAGGGAGAAAGTACAGGGAGAAAGCACAGGGAGAAAGAAGGGAGAAAGTACAGGGAGAAAGCACAGAGAGAAAGAAGGGAGAAAGTACAGGGAGAAAATTCAGGGAGAAAAAAATGGAGAATTTACAGGGAGAAGCCAAGACGGTAAAATATTTGCTGGCTTTGCTTTGGGAGAAGAGATATTATATATTACCAAAGCTAAATGTTGCAGCTAAATAAAAAATAGAAGTAATACATTAAAAGAAATTTATCACTGGGTTTTTGCCACCTAATATGAGAGCAACATGATGAGGCAGACATCTTGATTCCAGTGATGTGCCACTTACTTTGATGCTTGCTACAGTTTTGATAACATCACAGTAGTCCTTTATATTCGTGAGCTTTGTATAACAGCTCCTCCACCACTGATTGGCAGCTTTCCGACTATGCACAGTGTACACAGGAAGCTGCTAATCAGTGGTGTGAGTGGAGTTATACAGGGCTCTGCATTCAGAAAACTGACAGACCAGCAACAGATAAAACTGTGATTTGATCAAAACAGAAGTAAGCAGCCCAGTAAAAAAATTTCTGCTCAAACATGATGCTACTCTCAAAAGCAAAAACCTAGTGACAATTTACCTTTAAAACGTCATGTCTTGAAATTGATTTATTAACCATTTCCCGCTATTGGAAGTATGGTACGTCCTTGTGTTTATGCGGGCACAGGAGTTGTGGCAGCACAATTGTCTTTGGGAGCTCAGCTTAAGTGATAGCCAAGCCCTGGCTAACAAAGCCATGGGTGGTGCTGCATCTCCCATGGCTGCTTTGGGGCTGTTTCTCTGCAAAGGGACCAGGACGACTGATCCGTGTACAGTCATGGCCAAAAGTTTTGAGAATGACACAAATATTAATTTTTACAAAGTCTACTGCTTCACTTTTTCTAATGGCAATTTGCATATACTCCAGAATGTTATAAAGAGTGATCAGCTTAACAGCAATTACTTGCAAAGTCAATATTTGGCTAGAAAATGAACTTTATCCCCCAAAACACATTTCAACATCATTGCAGCCCTGCCTTAAAAGGACCAGCTAACCTCTTTTCAGTGATTGCTCCATTAACACAGGTGTGGGTGTTGATGAGGACATGGCTGGAGATCAATCTGTCATGATTAAGAAAGAATGACACCACTGGTCACTTTAAAAGGAGGCTGGTGCTTGGCATCATTGTTTCTCTTCTGTTAACCATGGTTATCTCTAAAGAAACACGTGCAGTCATCATTGCAATGCACAAAAATGGCCTAACAGGGAAGAGTATCGCAGCTAGAAAGATTACACCTCAGTCAACAATCTATCGCATCATCAAGAACTTCAAGGAGAGAGGTTCCATTGTTGCCAAAAAGGCTTCAGGGCGCCCAAGAAAGACCAGCAAGGTCTCTTAAAAGTGTTTCAGCTGCGGGATCGGGCTACCAGCAGTGCAGAGCTTGCTCAGGAATGGCAGCAGGCAGGTGTGAGTGCATCTGCACGCACTGTGAGGCGGAGACTCTTGGAGCAAGGCCTGGTCTCAAGGAGGGCAGCAAAGAAGCCACTTCTCTCCAGAAAAAACATCATGGACAGACTGATATTCTGCAAAAGGTACAGGCAGTGGACTGCTGAGGACTGGGGTAAAGTTATTTTCTCTGATGAATCCCCTTTTCGATTGTTTGGGACATCAGGAAAACGCCTCATTCGGAGAAGACAAGGTGAGCGCTACCACCAGTCTTGTCTCATGCCAACTGTTAAGCATCCTGAAACCATTCATGTGTGGGGTTGCTTCTCAGCCAAGGGAATCGGCTCTCTCACAGTCTTGCCTAAAAACACAGCCATGAATAAAGAATGGTACCAGAATGTCCTCCAAGAGCAACTTCTCCCAACCCTACGAGAGCAGTTTGGCGATCAACAATGCCTTTTCCAGCATGATGGAGCACCTTGCCATAAAGCAAAGGTGATAACTAAATGGCTCAGGGAACAAAACATAGAGATTTTGGGTTCATGGCCTGGAAACTCCCCAGATCTTAATCCCATTGAGAACTTGTGGTCAATCATCAAGAGACGGGTGGACAAACAAAAACCTAAAAATTCTGACAAAATGAAAGCATTGATTGTGCAAGAATGGACTGCTATCAGTCAGGATTTGGTCCAGAAGTTGATTGAGAGCATGCCAGGGAGAATTGCAGAGGTCCTGAAGAAGAAGGGTCAACACTGCAAATATTGACTTGCTACATTAACTCATTCTAACTGTCAATATAAGCTTTTGTTACTCATATGTTTGCAATTATTATATTTCTGTCTGTGAAAAAACATCTGTCAAACACACATAAAAACCAGAGGGCAGCTGATCATGTGAAAATATAATATTTGTGTCATTCTCAAAACTTTTGGCCATGACTGTACATGAAAGAATGAATGGGGCCATGTTTCGTGAGATTTTGAGTGTAAACCTCCTTCCATCAGCAAGGGCATTGAAGATGAAACGTGGATGGGTCTTTCAGCATGATAATGATCCCAAGCACACCGCCAGGGCAATGAAGGAGTGGCTTCATAAGAAGCATATGAAGGTCCTGGAGTGGCCTAGCCAGTCTCTAGATCTCAACCCCATAGAAAACCTTTGGAGGGATTTGAAAGTCCGTGTTGCCCAGTGACAGGCCCAAAACATCACTGCTCTAGAGGAGATCTGCATGGAGGAATGGGCCAACATACCACCAACAGTGTGCGCCAAACTTGTGAAGACTTACAGAAAACGTTTGACCTCTGTCATTGCCAACAAAGGATATATAACAGAATATTGAGATGAACTTTTGTTAATGACCAAATACTTATTTTCCACCATAATTTGCAAAATAAATCTTGCCAAATCAGACAAGGTGATTTTCTGGATTTGTTTTCTCATTTTGACTCTCATAGTTGTGGTCTAACCAAGAATGTCAATTACAGGCCTCTCTCATCTTTATAGGGGGAGAACGTGCACAATTGGTGGCTGACTAAATACTTTTTCCCCACTGTATATGCCCTTCTATCTCTCTATAAAAGTTGGGACGTATGTCCTTCTGTGTCTGCCGCTATGTGCCATGACACACCAACTTCGCCAAATATTATTTTTCTTAGGGACAGGCTCAATTTGGACTTTTGCTTTGGGGCCTTATTATTTCTATGTACATCCCTGTCTCAGAGTATCAAACATTTAAACATTAGAAACCATACTCACTTTTACCGACTCCCTGCCACTTACACTCAAATGTGTCCCATACTGGAATCTTCTTACTGAGCTCTTCTGACACACCAGCTATGAATTGCCCAATTAGCCACTTACTGGACTCAAGGGTGACCCATTTCCTGGTTGTCAAGAGTGACCTGGAAGCAGAGACCATCTGGGAATATGGAGATCAGTAAGGTGGGCATTGCTATTTTTGTTTTTTTTGCCACTTGGAGCCTTTACAGTGTTTGTGCCCTTTCAGAAAATGTTGGCCTTCCTGTTCAGTTTGTTGTAAAAAAAAAATCACACTACTTTCCCGGTCAGGTGATGTATCTCCGATGCTGGTCTAGTGACTGTGTATATGCTTCAGTGGTGACATCATGTAGAAGTGGTTAGGCACCTGTTCCGAATCCATGCCTTGATTCTCTCACCCCAATCCACTAGCCTCTGTAGTTCTCCAAGTCCAGCTTTGCAGATGGCCGATGTGCTCTCTTAAGATCATCTGCTTGGGCCTTCATAAGGCCTACAAGACATACAATTGTGTCTTTGTATTAAGACTTCAGTGCTTCTAAGACACTAAGTTTCCCTATTCATCTTGAACTGTTCCGCTGTTCTCTGTGGTCTCCTGGATGTCTCCTGCCTACCTGAGGTTTCCAACACCCCAGTTACCTGTCTGTGGTCTCCTTGATGTCTCCTACCTGCAATTTCCAGCATCTCAGCTGCCTGTTCATAGTCTCTTGTATGTCTCCTGCCTGCAGTTTTTAGCATTCCTGCTGCCTGTCTGCAGTCCTCTGGACAACTCCATCCTACCTGAGGTTTCCAGCATCCCAGCTGCCTGTCCATGGTCTCCTGGACATTTGCCACCTGCCTATGGTTTCCAGTATCCCAACTACCCATGTCCTGTATGCCTCACCTGTTTGTTGTACCGACGTTCATAGCCCGTGTGCCCGCCTGGATCTTGGGCTTGGATGATCAACCTCACCTGGTACAGCTCACAGTGCTTAAGATATTGAAGTCAGCGGCTATGCCAAAGTAGATGGCAAAAACCGCTAAGCTCAGTGAATGGCTTCAGCACTGTCTACGTGATGTCACCACTGCAGTTAAACAACGACCCGTGGCAACGCTTGAAATGAGACACAACACTGGATTTGTGGATTCTGAGTATAGTGCAGTTTGGATTTTCTTTGCAACAAACTGAGTTGGGAATGAAAATTTTTCCGAAAGGGAAATGTAATGCTGCTGCAGTGCAGTATAGCGCAACTTCCACCAGGGGATGCTGGTGAGGAAAAAGAGGTTGCACATACAGCGAAACACCATTGAGCAGCATCACAAGCACCACCAGTTGGTGAAAGAGTGATCAGACGAGCCGTGTCAGAATCAGGACAAGAAGTACCAGAAGTCACAGCAATACACGTGGTCAAATAAGGAAATATAAAGTTGGGCGGGCACCACTTTAATAAATAATAATAATAATAATAATAATAATAATAATTTGTCGGGATCACTCAGGCATGCGAAAAAGTAACAATGAAAAAACAGAAGAAAAGACACAAGCCAAAAGGTAAGGATCACCGACCAAAAAATATATTCAAATTATATAAAGTTTATTAGAAATCAAGCCATAGTAAACACACATAATTAAAAACATTTAAAATCACAACTGTGAAGCATACACAAACAAAAAAGAAGTCCACAATAATGAGATAAATGCTCAAAAAAGGGGGGTATAACCACATGCCAAAATTAATTAGATATCCATAGACAGAATTAGCAGATATGCATGTAAGAGAACAGAGGTGCAATATTGATGGTAAAATACACGTGGTCAAATACAAGCCAAAAGTCAGAGCCAGATGGGAGCAGAGATAACCAAGATGAGAGACAGTAAAACAAGTCAGAAGACAAGCCGGGTCACATACTAAGGGTCCAAGCACAGGGAGCGAACACTAAGACATGCGGGGTGGCAGGAAAGGGAAGTCACGGGAACAGAGTAAATGGGCAGAGGACAAAACACGGTTTCAAGGGGTCAGCTGCTCTAGCCTGGAAGCATGAACTATTACTGACATTGGTCTGCAGGCCACAGCAGACTGAAATAACCCCACAGAACACAAAACGAAGCAGAAAAGGTTAACACTCGCATGACCAGACCGAGGAGAGAATAACATGAAACAAACCCCGGTCTGGATCATGACAGGAACAATCCCTTTAATAAAAAATAAAAATTGGTTGGACAGCCCCTTTTTTAAATCACTCGACTCCTTATTTAATCAATCATCTGTAAATCTATGTACTAAAATTGTGTCAATTCTTTCTGCTGTTTACTAGACTGCCTCTCTGTGCGAACAGACTTGTTTTAGATTCTCCAGCATTTTTATAACTAATAAAATTTAAGAAGGATGCACAATAAATTTTGAGGCTTCAGATGTAAAAAAAATATTGTCCAATAAGGTAACAGCAAGTCTTGCTATATAACAGACTGACTCTCAAGCTGCACAGACTTGTTATATTTCATTTCACCACAGAAAGAGAAAATTTTAAGAGACTGAGCCAGAAATTATAGAACTTTAGGAACTAAACAACCAAGAAACAGGAGAAAGGTTCAAGGACAAGATAAATTATAAGTTACGTGGATCTAGATGCTGGGAAGGAGGCTCTGGAGAGATCACTTGGGTAAACTACATGACAAAAGAGCACTAACATATTAATGGCTATCATTCTGACTGTAAGCAGACAAAGCATATGTTTCAAGGCAAGCTACAAAACTAATATATCTACAGCAAAATATGGTAAGGGGGGAGACGTCCTTCAGTATTTCATGACACAAATAAGGCTTCACAAATATTTAGTACGGCCCTGGTTCGCACAGTGCTGCAACGGTGGACAGTTATTAGAAATGAAGCATTTATGTTCACTGATGACAATAACGTACCCCGTGCAAATCCATTTATATAAAACCCATCACTTAAGTCACTTAACCTTCATCAGCCACACATTGAGAGAGGGACTGTTACTAAAGTGAGCTCATTTTTTTTTCTAGTGATGCGGCATCTTATTCCCAAAGGTTGTGTGAATGCAATAGAATATCTCGGAGTTATGCTTCTCCAGCTGATTCTTATAAGAGATCACTTGTAACTAGAGATGATTAAATCAATGCAAATCTAGCATAGGTCGTGATGAATTCAAACAATTTGCAATTAGATTTACCCAAATTGCACAAACATTGTTCCCTGCCCTAAAAAGGGCAGGGAACAGTGTTTGTGAAATTTGGGTAAATCTAATTGTAAATTGTTTGAATTGAAGAAATGTATAAAAATACATTGTAGAAGCTTGCATTAGTTTAGGAAGGCTCACATGACTTGAGTTTGTGACCGCACAGGCTTCACACCACATGGTACAGAGCAGGAAATCAGTTGTTAAGGGTCTGCGGAACGCACCAAATATATAGAGAGGTGCGTTCGCAGCCCGGGGTCCACCGTGCAAGCGGAGCCTGCTGCTAGTAGGAATGGCGCGAGAAGCAAACTCTGTTATCCCGCAGAGTCGCCAACATAAACGCCGTAATGCGCTGTGGCAATAAGTGCGAACTCTGTTACTCCACAGAGCCGCTAGAAGGAGAGCCGCAGCGCTATATGGCGATGTGTGCGCACTCACTAGACACAACTGAGTGGCAAAGAAAACACGCTAGGGCGCTGTCTAGCGTTGAAAGCGAACCCTGTTACGTCACAGAGCCGCTGAGAAAAAGTACTGTGTCCTGTCAGGCTCTCAGGTACACAGTTAAGTGCTACGCATTCATAAAGCGTGATCATGTGCTAATGTCCTCGCGGGAGTCACCCGCAATCTATGGCGTCTGAACGCCAGACCCTGAATACGGCAATCAAACTCCTCACCGGTTATGCCGGTAATCTAGGGCATCTAGGACACCGACCCTGACCAGCTACCATACCAAACTCCTCACCGATTAAGTCGGTATTCTAGTGGCTTATTTCAGCCGGGTCCCTATCCACACATACACATGACCACACTGGCGCATAGCATACAATGATTGATATTAGCGCATGGCGGCCCAGCCATGCTACCCTTTTATAGCAACAGCTACAGGACCTTCCAGGAACAAGGACCAATGAGAAGCTGTTACAAACAAACTTAGCTACATGACCTTCCTGGTGGACCAATAGGAGCCGCTGCAGCACCTGAACATGTGACCCCTGATCTCCAATGAGAGATCTCACTCTGGGCATGCTCAGATGGGAAAACGCAGGACTTTGTCTCAAAGACGACTGCTCCAGCACTGGCTATAATAGCAGATCCAGGAAAGGCAGCAGCAAGTCACTGCACAGTAGAGGAGTGGGCAAGACCCTGGACTGACGTCTCTGCTGAGCAGGCTCCACTGCGGCCGGAGATGAATGGGAGACCGCAGCGGGACGGGTTCGAGACTCCCCTTGTGCAGCAGCGGGAAATCGAACCCTAACATTACCCCCCCTTCTTTGGGCCTCGCTGCGCTCAAAGACAGCGATGAGCTGCGGAGCGTGAATATGCTCGGCAGGCTCCCAAGACCTATCCTCAGGCCCATAGCCCCTCCAGTCCACCAAATAAAACTTTTTGCCCCGTACCACCTTACACCCTATGATGGCGTTCACCTCATGGTCATCTGTCGTGACCACGCACCACAATTGTGGATTACCAGGGCAATGGGTACTCAGAGCCGAGCCCATGGAAGTCTATGGGGTTTGTCACAGGTAGCGGTGGCTCGGTCTGTGGCCCTGGCGGTCTGGCGTATGTTGGGGGAATATTTACAGGGGATAGATATATTTACAGTTCGTGACGCCACCTGTAGTCTCTGGTAATTTGTACCAGCGCTGCTGTAGATCTCTGAGGGGATGGTGAGGCAGCTAGATGTCGGGTCCCCTACAGGTGGGACTCTTCCCTCAGGTCGATGGTTATGGTGGGGTTGTGCAGGCATGCAATTAAATAACTCAGTCTCACACCGTCAGCGTCTTTCCATACCTTTTACTTGTAAGATGGTAAGGCAGGTCCCAGGGAGGCTGATGGGGTTGATGGAGGATGAGTTTTGAGGCAACGGCTGAGCAAGGCAGGGGCCTCCTTTACTTTCCAATGATGATGAGTCCAACCAGCATAAAGCGTAGTTCACTCCTGAAACTTCAGCTATTTCAAAGCTGTACTGCCCGGTCAGTTTTGTGGTGGAGCCTTCCAGTGATGAAACTAGGTTCTTCTATGCTTGGCCTAGCTCAAAGTTCCTATTCCACCTGACCCCTGTTACGTACTGACACTTCAAGGGCTGCTTTCTGTTACCTAAGGTCCAGTAAGCCTCTGGTTTTTCTACCACTATGCGTGAAGCTATAGTGATGCTTCGGTCTCCAGTGACCGGTGTCAATGTGCAGGATACTTCAATCCTAAAGCACTTCTGATTTCCTTCCACTGTGCCTTTCGACTTGCTCAAACTCTCAATCTCAGCACTGACTAGGCTAAGGTGAACTGGCTCACCTGTACTAGCCTCCACTACTGTACTGTCTCTCTGAATCGACAGGAATCTTGGTGCTCCAGACAGGCACTCCTTCTCCCTCCCTTCACCTTAGGAGACACCACTAGACTCTCTTGTGCTAAAAACCACACCCCTCTACACCCCTGCTGGGTGTGTCCGAAGTATATGTGATGTCATGTAGAGCCCTTAACCGTTACCTCTCCACTCATCCTCCTGGTATTGTGTACCTTAAATACCAGGGCTACACATTCCCCCATGGTAAACGACAGCACTCCCGGGCTGTGAAATACAAAGAGACAATTTTGTTTATGCATTAAACATTAACATTAACTCGTCCCATCCGGGAGGTAAGGATTTCTTGAACGTTGCAAACAAAACATTAAATATAGAAAAATACAAAATATTAAATAGACATGTTCATATAATAAACGGCAAGATTCTTGTGAAGGACCCGCACCAAACCTTCAACGTGGGTCCTGGGTGGGCTGCAGGACATATGAATGCAGACCTCACTCAGTGCCACACCACACGGGTTTTATTATTCAGAGGTAAGTCAAGGCTTCGTGTGAAACTATTATAAGGCACCTTAGTGCAACTATTTACAAGATAAGTTCTGGGCTGGCACAGTCCTCAGCCTCTCAGTCCATTATAAGACACCATAAGGAAAAGACACATATATATATATATACTTTTTACAATATTCACATTAATTTGTTATAATTACTGCTGGTATCGAATGGGTATCTTCCCTTTTGTGATTCGCTCTGATCTACGTGGAGTAGCTTCAGGTATATTAAGTTGTGATCTGTCTGCACTGCGTAACGGCAAACTATAGAACTGCCTCAATCTTTCTATGGATCTGGCAAGCGTACTGATGGCTGGGCGGTGTGAGTCAGCTTCACCAGGGAAACCCATAGTATGGGGCGCTGCTTCTGATGATCCTTCTTGAGATTCCGTAGGTTGAGGTGTTGCTGGGATGGGTAACTCCTGAACGGACTCAACTGGCACCACGGACACAACTGAAGGTAGAACTTCCTCTTGTGGCTGATAAAACTGCAACACCGGAACTATTACAGCATCTCCCAGTCGGGGCCAATCCGCAGGAAAATCTCCCAGATCCGTGTGTATGACCTCTTCCTTTCCTTCCTCTTGATTGATGACAGGGTTCTTTTCACAAAGCTTTAAGGGTTCTGGACACAATTTCAAATGGTCTCTGGACACAGTGGTTATTGTTCTTCCTCCGTCCTTACTGATGATACAAACTTTTCTGTTGTCATATTTAGAATCTTGTACAACGTAGGGTTCTTGTTCCCACTGGTTATCCAATTTGTGCATTTTCCTTTTCCTTTTTAATACCACTTCTCCAGGCATCAAAGGCTTGGCAGGAGCATTTCTGTTGTAAATATCTTCCTGTTTCTCCCGTGCCTTGTTGAGACTTTCTTCTACACAGATTTGCACTCGTCTGTACTGCTCTTGCCGATTGATGTCCCAGTTTTCAATGGCGTCGTCTGCCTCCGGTTCTACCACTCCAAGTTCTAAATCCATTGGTAGTCTTCCGGGCCTTGCTCTCATAAGATAGGCTGGAGTGCAGTTAGTGGAACTTACAGGTATATGGTTATACAAGTCAACCAAATCAGGTAGTAAGTCCGGCCATCGATTTCTGTCTTCCAACGGTATGGATCTCAACAAGTCAAGGACAATATGGTTCATTTTTTCGCAAAGACCGTTGGTTTGAGGGTGGTATGGCGTTGTTCTAATTTTCTTGCACCCGTACATGTGACAGAATTCCTTGAATAAATCAGCTTCGAAAGCAGGTCCTTGATCGGTTAATACTTGCTCCGGATACCCATGCGGTCTGCAGAAGCTTGCTTGAAAGGTTTTCGCGGCCGTCACTGCGGTCTGATCCTTAACTGGAACAACCACCAGAAATCTGGAGTAATGGTCCACCATGGTCAGGGCGTATGAGTATCCAGATCTACTTGGCGACAGTTTGACGTGGTCCAGGGCCACAATCTCCAGGGGCGAGTCGTCCGGATAGGTTGCAGGGGTGCCTTCTGACTACCGTAGTCCTTCCTTCTGAGACCACAGGGTCCACAGTTCCGACACCACCTCTCAATGGAGCTGCGCATCCCTACCCAGTAGAACCGGCATCTCAACAGGGTCTCCAGCTTTCTCCAGCCAAAGTGTCCTGCTTGATCGTGGTATGCTTCCAACACCATTGGGACGTCTGCCTTGGGGACCACGATTTGCCAGACCATCTCATGGGTTCTGGGGTTGACGTATCTCCTGCACAACTTCTCACGGTATAGGAACAACCTGCTTTTCTCGTTCCACAGGAGCTTGGCTGACATAGGTGCATCCTTTTCCAAAGAGGAGCCTTCCTGTCTTAACAACTCCTTGATGCGGCTGACCACTGGATCACTGTCCTGAGTCTCTTTCCAGCTGTGATGGGGTAAAGGATTTAATGTTGCACCATACTGCTTTCTGTTGACTCGATGCTCGTGGACTACCCCATTTCGATGCAACGCAGGTAGCTCAATTTCTTCCAGGTCGTCCGATTCTTCTTCCGTATCAGAGTCATGCGGCATTCGGGACAATGCGTCAGCATTAGCATTCTTTCGACCTGCCCGGTACTTGATAGTAAACTGGTAATTGGACAACCGAGCCATCCATCGCTGCTCCATGGCACCCAGCTTGGCGGTTTCCAGGTGCGTTAAGGGGTTGTTATCTGTAAACGCAGTGAACCGATTGGAGGCCAGATAATGCTTAAATCTTTCAGTAATGGCCCAGACCAGCGCCAGAAACTCCAGCTTGAAGCTGCTATAATTTTCCGGATTCCTTTCAGTTGGCCTGAGTTTTCTGCTGGCATATGCGATGACTTTTTCTTGGCCATTCTGCTTCTGACTGAGAACTGCTCCCAACCCTTCATTACTGGCGTCGGTGTACAACAGGAACGGTTGGCTGTAATCAGGATAGGTTAAGATCTCATCACCTGTAAGGATCTCTTTCATCTTTTGGAATGCTTCAGCCTGTTCCTTACCCCAATTAAAGGGAGGGTTTCTGCTCTTTAGGGATTGTCCTACTAGGAGGTCCTGTAAAGGAGCTGCCTTCTTCGTGTAATCTTTCACGAATCTCCTGTAGTAACCCGTTAGTCCCAGGAACTGTCGCACTTCCTTAAGGTTCTTCGGCTCCGGCCACTTCTGGATGGCAGTGACTTTCTCTGGGTCCGGCGCTACTCCTTCCGAACTGACAATGTGCCCCAAGTATTGTACCTTCTGTTTGAGTAGATGGCATTTTGAGGGTTTTAATTTCATCCCGTACCTGGACAGGGACTCGAATACTTCTGCCAGGTGCTTCAGATGATCCTCATAAGTCTTGGAATACACGATGACGTCGTCTAGGTATAGCAGCACGGTTTCAAAATTGAGATGTCCCAGGCAGTTCTCCATCACTCTCTGAAATGTTCCTGGGGCACTACTGAGCCCAAACGGCATTCTGTCGAACTCACAGAGCCCCATTGGGGTGGTGAAAGCCGTTTTCTCACGATCCTCCTCAGCCACAGCCACTTGCCAGTAACCACTAGTCAGATCAAGGGTAGAAAAGTAGTTAGCCGTTTTCAGAGCAGCTAATGATTCCTCTATGCGTGGTAACGGGTATGCATCCTTGTGTGTTATGCGGTTCACCTGCCTGTAATCCACACACATTCTCATACTACCATCTTTCTTTTTAACCAGAACTAGAGGGGCTGCCCAGGGGCTACAACTATCCCTTATCACCCCGGCCTTCTTCATATCATGCAACATTTCTTTAGCCTTCTGATAATGGGCTGGGGGTATAGGCCTATACCGCTCCTTGATGGGAGGATGACTGCCTGTAGGGATATGATGTTGGACTCCCTTAATTACCCCAAAATCAAGTGGGTGCTTGCTAAACACTTGGGCATACTCTTGCACCACCCGTAATACCCCTTGCTTCTGGTGAGCGGGAGTGGTGTCCGTCCCAACATGGAGTTGCTGACACCATTCCGCCACCTGAGTTGCTGGGTCATTGTCCTCCGCTATTTGACAGGAGTCTAAGGACTCAGCCGGAAGAATAGAATTATTGTCGACAGCATGTAGTTTAGCAATGGTTGCATAACGGGGTAAGTTTACCTCATCATCTCCCCAATTGAGAAGCCGTACCGGTACTCTTCCATTCACCACTTCTACTACTCCCCTAGCAGTCATAAGTGTAGGTCTATGTTCTGAATGGTGGGGTTCTACTACAGCTTGGTAATTCTGTCCTCTCAGACCTATGGCTGCCCTGCACCAGATAATCATTTCACTCATTGGGGGTATCACAATAGGATCCGAGTCAGTGACCCGTACATTACCAATTTCGCCGTCTGTAAGCTTCGCTTGCTGCTGACACACCAGGGCCCGGATCTCTCTTTGGATTACTCCTTTCTGCCTTGGTCGGGCAATCTTAGCGAGCTGTTGGAGCAAGAACACAACTTCTCCCAAACAATTACCGATAATGTTAGTGCCCAAAATTATATTTAAACCGTTCTCCTCATTTGCAGTCTTTACTACCAGAAGCCCCTGGTCTTTCAACTCCTCTCTGCCCACCTTTACATCTACACATTTTGTCCCGAGTACTTCTACAGGAAGACCATTAGAAGCATATACGGTAAAGTCAGGGCTCGGGGGATTAAGACTGTCCATTGACCAGTACTTAGTATATAGGGCATCAGGTATTAGGGTCACTTGGGACCCAGTGTCTAACAATGCCGGAACTGCAATACCATCTAAGATGATGGACAGGTAGGGTCGCCCACCCACATACCTGCGGTTCCAGTCTAAGGGGCCTGACGGGTATTCTCCTGGGTGTTGGCCCTTGGACCCAGGTTCTGCCCGTTTAAAGGACACTGTGGAGACATATGACCTTTCCGGTTGCATCGATAACAGATGATCTCTCGACGAGGAGGGTGTTGATCAGAGGTCGCTCCTGGGGGTGGCGTTGTCCTCCTCCGGGGGGGCGACGTCTTCTTTCTTCTCCGGTGCATCCACGGGACGTCTTCTGGGCAGTCAGCTAACAAGATCTTCCCTTCCTCCTCTTTCCGCAGCTGCAGGGCACTCATTACAGCAGCCAGATTTTTAGTCAGCTGGCGCACCTCTGAGCGCAGACAATCCAATTCACTGGGAGGTGTCACCTGCGTTTTGGTTTCGGCCACTAACGGGGAACAGGGGGTTACTGCCGGTTCCAGAGTGACTTCACCCTGATGATGTTGGGTTGCCACCTCAGGTTTGCCCAGGGGCCGCAGCCCTTTTATTGCCATGTATTTTAGGGCATCAAAGGTAGCATCCGGATGATCTAAGGACCACCAGTTTACAGTTCTGCGTTCCTCTTGGGATCTCAATCCCTGGATAAATTGTTCTTTCAGCATTTTATTCTCATCGATAGCATTTAAATTATTAATCTGCTTAAGAGCTCTCAGGGCTCCTTGTAGTCGGCAAGCGTAGTCCCGGATGCTGTCACCTGGCTGTTGTGAACAGTGATAGAAGGCCATCCGGAGATCCGTTTCTGTGCGGTCTTCAAATATGGCATGCAGCTTAAGGAAGATCGCAGGTACCGACTCCTGATCAACGGTATCCCAAGTCTCCACTTCCCTCTCAGCAGCGCCAGTTAGCTGCCCTATTAGCACAGCAGCTTTTTGTCTCTCAGGCATGGAGTACATTTCTAGGATGCTGCATAACTTCCGCTTGAAGCCTGCTAACGTGCCTGGCTCACCGCTGTACTGGGGAAGCCATTTCGCCCCAGGCATATATGGGAGCGTTAGTGGCATAATCGGGACTACCGGACTGGGTGCTGGACCTGCACCCCCATCTGGCGCTACAATACCAGGCGGTGCGGGATTGGGGCCTCCGGCCGGGGCCGCACTGTCAGCCGGTTGTTGTGACATCTTAGCGCCCCCTTGGTTAAACGGAGCCTACCGGTTTCAGATGCTGCTACTTCACAGGCACAGCAGTGGGAACAGGACCTTCGTCGCAGGTGCTCTGATGTCAGAGCGTTCACTTCCTGTTGCAGGACCTGCCGCTGAGTCAGAGCCGGGGGCGTGTCCAAGACTTTGCGCGCTCTTTCAGGTACGCCCACCTTCTTCTCCAGCGCCTTAGGGCGTGAATCTGGCGGCAAATATGGCGGTATTTGGCGCCAAACAATAGCAACAGTCTTTTTCACCAAAACACTCCACAGGCACACAGGGCTCGCAATGCTGCAAGTTTCGTATCCTGTTCGTGACGCCAAAGTTTTGTCGTGACCACGCACCACAATTGTGGATTACCAGGGCATGGGGTACTCAGAGCCGAGCCCATGGAAGTCTATGGGGTTTGTCACAGGTAGCGGTGGCTCGGTCTGTGGCCCTGGCGGTCTGGCGTATGTTGGGGGAATATTTACAGGGGATAGATATATTTACAGTTCGTGACGCCACCTGTAGTCTCTGGTAATTTGTACCAGCGCTGCTGTAGATCTCTGAGGGGATGGTGAGGCAGCTAGATGTCGGGTCCCCTACAGGTGGGACTCTTCCCTCAGGTCGATGGTTATGGTGGGGTTGTGCAGGCATGCAATTAAATAACTCAGTCTCACACCGTCAGCGTCTTTCCATACCTTTTACTTGTAAGATGGTAAGGCAGGTCCCAGGGAGGCTGATGGGGTTGATGGAGGATGAGTTTTGAGGCAACGGCTGAGCAAGGCAGGGGCCTCCTTTACTTTCCAATGATGATGAGTCCAACCAGCATAAAGCGTAGTTCTCTCCTGAAACTTCAGCTATTTCAAAGCTGTACTGCCCGGTCAGTTTTGTGGTGGAGCCTTCCAGTGATGAAACTAGGTTCTTCTATGCTTGGCCTAGCTCAAAGTTCCTATTCCACCTGACCCCTGTTACGTACTGACACTTCAAGGGCTGCTTTCTGTTACCTAAGGTCCAGTAAGCCTCTGGTTTTTCTACCACTATGCGTGAAGCTATAGTGATGCTTCGGTCTCCAGTGACCGGTGTCAATGTGCAGGATACTTCAATCCTAAAGCACTTCTGATTTCCTTCCACTGTGCCTTTCGACTTGCTCAAACTCTCAATCTCAGCACTGACTAGGCTAAGGTGAACTGGCTCACCTGTACTAGCCTCCACTACTGTACTGTCTCTCTGAATCGACAGGAATCTTGGTGCTCCAGACAGGCACTCCTTCTCCCTCCCTTCACCTTAGGAGACACCACTAGACTCTCTTGTGCTAAAAACCACACCCCTCTACACCCCTGCTGGGTGTGTCCGAAGTATATGTGATGTCATGTAGAGCCCTTAACCGTTACCTCTCCACTCATCCTCCTGGTATTGTGTACCTTAAATACCAGGGCTACACACATCCGTAGATGAACCCGATGTCCCGGCAGATGACTCAGAAAACCGGGACATGAGCACGGGTTTCAGGAGGGATACATGAAAGGTGTCGGAGATACCCAGGCGTGGTGGAACAGCCAAACGGTATACCACAGGGTTAACCTGCTCGAGGACCTTGAAAGGATGCAGGTAGCGGGGTTCCAACTTAGTGGACTCAACTCGCAGCCTGATGTTACGGGCGGAGAGCCACACCAAGTCCCCAGGAGCAAATGTTGGAGCGGGGCGCCGATGTGCGTCGGCAGAGGACCTCATCCTCTCCTTGGACGCCTGAATGGCATCCTGGGTACGGTCCCAAATGTCCCGTGCCTCCACAGCCCACCCTGGAGTCGGCGGAAGACACGGGCATGGACACCGGAACCCGCGGATGCTGACCGTAGTTCAGAAGGAAAGGAGTCTGTCCGGTGGAGTCAGCCACAGCATTGTTTAATGCAAACTCAGCCCATGGTAGCAAGGATGCCCAGTCATCCTGCCTGGCAGAGACAAAATGTCGTAGATAGGTGACCAAGGTCTGGTTGGCCCTCTCTACCAACCCATTCGTCTCAGGATGATACGCTGAAGAGAGATTTAACTCAATACTGAGTAGACGACAAAGCTCTCTCCAGAACTGAGACGCAAACTGGGGACCTCGGTCACTGACAATTTTGTCCGGCATGCCGTGTAGACGGAAGATGTGCCTAACGAACAACGCTGCCAGAGCCCGTGCAGAAGGTAACCGTGGTAGTGGCACCAGATGCACCATTTTAGAGAAATGGTCGGTGATTACCCAAATGATGGTGCAACCCGAGACTTGGGCAAGCCCACCACAAAGTCCATCCCAACCATCTCCCAGGGCCTGTCTGCACCGGCAAAGGATAAAGTAAACCAGCTGGCCGTTGTCATGGAGACTTATTTTTGGCGCAGGAGACACACGCCCGAACATAGTCCCCAACATCACGGACCATATGCGGCCACCAATATGTCCTCGCCAGCAATTCAGATGTCCTCTTTGCCCCAAAATGTCCACCAACCCTGGACGAATGTGCCCAAGAGAGTACCTCAGGTCGCAAATTGGTAGGCACAAAAGTCTTGCCCGGGGGCACAGACTCTAGTGAAACCGGAGCCACTGTTCTCAGGCTCTCTGTGGGAACAATAAGCCGAGGCTCCTCTACCTCCTCTTCAGAGGACACCACTGAGCGAGAGAGAGCGTCGGCACGAATGTTCTTCTCTCCAGAGAGGAAATGGAGTGTGAAATTAAACCGAGAGAAGAACAAGGACCATCTGGCCTGGCGAGAGTTAAGCCGCTGAGCTGTCTGCAGATACACCAAATTTTTGTGGTCGGTGAAGACTTGGAAGGGAAAACGGGCCCCCTCCAACAGATGTCTCCACTCAGAGAAGGCCAACTTCATGGCTAGCAACTCCCTATCCCCGATGGAATAATTCCTCTCCGCTGAAGTGAAGGTCTTAGAGAAGAAGAAGCAAGGATGCTTCCGACCTTGAGCATCCTTTTGGAAGAGGACTGCTCCAGCACCAACGGATGAGGCATCCACCTCCAATAAAAATGGCTTATCAACATCGGGGCGATGTAGGATGGGAGCGCTAGCAAAATGAGACTTAATAGAAGAGAAAGCCGTGGAGACCTCTTCCGACCACAATTTGGGATTTGCTCCTTCTTGGTGAGGGCTACCAAGGGAGCTACCAAGGTAGAGAAATGCGGAATGAACTGGCGATAGTAATTAATGAACCCCATAAAGTGCTGCACCGCTTTTAGAGAGTGAGGTTCCTGCCAGTCCATCACAGCCTGTAGTTTGGCCGGATCCATAGCCAATCCCTGGGTTGAGATGATATAACCAAGGAAAGGTAAAGACTCCAGCTCAAAGATACATTTCTCTAACTTAGCATAGAGGGAATTAGCCCGTAAGAGGTCGAAGACTCTGCAGACATCTCTCCGGTGGGAGTCAATATCTGGAGAGAAGATGAGTATATCATCCAGATAGACTACGACCGAGGTGGAGAGCATATCCCGGAAGATGTCATTGACAAAGTCTTGGAAAACGGCTGGAGCATTACAGAGCCCAAAGGGCATCACCAGATATTCGTAATGCCCATCCCTGGTATTAAAAGCCATCTTCCATTCGTCCCCTCACGGATGCGAATCAGGTTATAAGCACCGCGCAGATCTAGTTTAGTGAATACTCTTGCTCCCCGAAGCCTATCAAAAAGCTCAGAAATCAGGGGCAACGGGTACTTGTTTTTAACGGTGATGGCGTTAAGACCCCTGTAATCAATACACGGACGCAATTCTCCGTTTTTCTTCTGCACGAAGAAAAATCCCGCCCCTGCCGGTGACACCGACTTCCTAATAAACCCTCTTGCCAGGTTCTCCTGAATATATTGCGACATGGCCTCTGTCTCAGGAAGAGAGAGGGGATAGACCCTTCCCCGAGGAGGTTCTGCGCCAGGCAAGAGGTCGATAGGACAGTCATAGGGGCGATGAGGTGGAAGAGTCTCCGCAGCCTTCTTGGAGAACACGTCTGCATATGACCAGTAGTGCTTGGGAAGTGGAGTAAGATCTGCGGGTAACTCCGTAGTGGTAACCTGAACGCAACTCCTGACACATCTGTCTCTACATGCATCACTCCAACCCAGTATCCTACCCGAAGTCCACTCTATATGTGGGGAGTGGAAACGGAGCCAAGGTATACCTAGTAGGATCTCGTCTATTCCCTCGGGAAGGACGAGTAGGGAAATAAGTTCCTGATGGGAAGGAGATACAGCCAATGCAAGTGGAACAGTCTGGTGTGTAATTTGTGAGGGCAATGTCGACCCATTCACTACCCGGACAGTCACTGATTTGTCAAGCGCCACCAGAGGTATTGCATGACGGCGAGCAAAGCTAGAGGACATGAAATTCCCCTCTGCTCCTGAGTCCACGCAAAGGTCGGCTGTGAGAATGGAAGTACCAACAGTGATTGTCCCTTTAAGTGTCATCTTGGAGGAAAATGCCGCTGTCTCTAGTGAACCTCCTCCCAGGGCCACTAGACGCGATCGCTTCCCCGATCGCTGTGGACATTTGTTGGCATAGTGTCCTGTCTGCTGACAACGGTTACAGACCACGGATACTCGGACGGACCGAGACTTAGGTCCTGCATGAGGAACTTCTGTGGCCTTTTGGGGTTCGGACGCCAGATCGGGAAATTCGAGAGGTTTGGCAAAGGTGGGAGCCAACCGAAACCTCTGCCTACACTGGGCCCGCTCCAACCTCCGCTCGTAAAAACGGAGGTCAATGCGGGTAGATATGGAGATAAGCTTCTCCAGTGTGGCGGGAATCTCCCTGGTAGCCAAAGCGTCTTTAACATGGTCAGCCAGTCCTCGCCAGTAGATTGGAATAAGAACTTTATCAGACCAATCTAGCTCAGAAGCTAGAGTCCGAAACTGGACGGAAAACAGACTGACCAAAGACGAATCCTGTGCCAATGCCAGCAGTTGTAGCGCCGTATCGTGGGTGACCTGAGGTCCTAAAAAGACCTTTTTTAAAGAGCCTCCAAGAAACGAGGAGCACTCCGCACCACACGATCGTCGCGCTCCCACAGCGGCGTTGCCCACTCCAACGCTCTGCCCGAGAGTAGAGAAAGTACAAAACCCACTTGTGCCCGATCAGTGGGAAAACGTGCAGCCAGAAGCTCGAGCTGTATAGAGCACTGACTCACGAATCCCCGACATTGCTTGCTATCACCGGCAAACTTGTCAGGAAGCGGGAGGTGGGATAATGTAGGGGCAGAGGTGGCAGAAGACAAACTGGCTGCAGCCACGCTAGCAGCCTGAACAGCGACTGCGGTAACATCCACAGCTGAGGTTGTGCGCTCAAGAGCCGCCAACCTACCCTCCAGCTGCTGGATGTACTGCGATAGACGCTGTTCATCCGCCATTTTACTAGCCAGACCCTGGCGCTAATATTATGTTAAGGGTCTGCGGAACGCACCAAATATATAAAGTAGAGAGGTGCGTTCGCAGCCCGGGGTCCACCGTGCAGGCGGAGCCTGCTGCTAGTAGGAATGGCGCGAGAAGCAAACTCTGTTATCCCGCAGAGTCGCCAACATAAACGCCGTAATGCGCTGTGGCAATAAGTGCGACTTCTGTTACTCAACAGAGCCGCTAGAAGGAGAGCCGCAGCGCTATATGGCGATGTGTGTGCACTCACTAGACACAACTGAGTGGCAAAGAAAACACGCTAGGGCGCTGTCTAGCGTTGAAAGCGAACCCTGTTACATCACAGAGCCGCTGAGACAAACTTCTGTGTCCTGTCAGGCACCCAGGTACACAGTTAAGTGCTACACGTTCATAAAGCGTGATCATGTGCTAATGTCCTCGCGGGAGTCACCCGCAATCTATGGCGTCTGAACGCTAGACCCTGAATACGGCAATCAAAACTCCTCTAGGGCATCTAGGACACCGACCCTGACCAGCTACCATACCAAACTCCTCACCGATTAAGTCGGTATTCTAGTGGCTTATTTCAGCCAGGTCCCTATCCACACATACACATAACCACACTGGCGCATAGCATACAATGATTGATATTAGTGCATGGCGGCGCAGCCATGCTACCCTTTTATAGCAACAGCTACAGGACCTTCCAGGAACAAGGACCAATGAGAAGCTGTTACAAACAAACGTAGCTACATGACCTTCCTGGCGGACCAATAGGAGCCGCTGCAGCACCTGAACATGTGACCCCTGATCTCCAATGAGAGATCTCACTCTGGGCATGCTCAGATGGGAAAACGCAGGACTTTGTCTCAAAGACGACTGCTCCAGCACTGGCTATAATAGCAGATCCAGGAAAGGCAGCAGCAAGTCACTGCACAGTAGAGGAGTGGGCAAGACGCCTGCACCGACATCTCTGCTGAGCAGGCTCCACTGCGGCCGGAGATGAATGGGAGACCGCAGCGGGACGGGTTTGAGACTTCCCTTGTGCAGCAGCGGGAAATCGAACCCTAACATCAGTAAGGACATCTTTAGCCTGCATAAAAATTGAGGCAGGGAATGCAGCAGCCATTATTGGTGTGATTTAGGATAATAACAGTACATCAGAGTTCACAGCTCAGCAACAGAGATAGGAAGACGAGGAGATAAAACATTGGACAATTACTCCAGAAAGTAATATGCAGCTCTGAAGAAGAAACGTTTAATAGTCTGCGAATAATACTGAGATTCAATTGAAAGGAGCAAAAGATAAGAGAGGTGCAAACAGCAGTACCAGACTCAGTGTGGCATCTGTCCTGCTGAACTTGAATAACAATTATACATATTTCTACATTGTAATAAGATCGCCCCTAAGCCTTCACTTTTCCAAACTGAAAACCCTGAGATTTACAACCTATCTTGGTATTAGAGTCCAGGGACGCATCGAGGGGGGTCAGCCGGGGCATGTGCCCCGGGCGCAGCCGACAGGGGGGCTCCATCGGGCCGCCTGATACGGTGGTCCAAGGAGGAGGCTCCTCGTCGGCTGCATTCTGCCGCCCCCTCTCCCGTTCTCTGAGCCGGCTGTCAAACTGACAGCCGGCTAGAGAAAGTGCTGCTGCTGCGCATCGGTGTGCAGTGTGCTAGCGTCTCACTCCAGGTTCCAGCCAGGTGTCAGAGACGCTACACACTCACATCTTGTAAGCCGGGAGCCCCTCTGCTCTGTGCCCTGACCGTCGCCGCTGCAAGCACTTCCACATCCATGAAGCGCCAGCAGCGTGATCAGGTCACATGATCACGCTGCTGACATCACAGAGGAGACACAGGCAGTGAGGCAGCGTTGCGGTTGGTGGTAAGTGCTCCGACGATTAATGGAGCTGAAGACACCGAAGAAATTAGGACATGCTCTGGGGGGCTAGGAAATAATGAGTCGGGTCGGGGAGCAAGGCCAGGGGCAGAAAGATGCATGGGGGGAGAAATCTAAGAAAATTATGGGGGGGCAGAAAAATCTAAGGACATAATGAGGGAAATCTGAGGACATTATGGGGGGAATTTGAGGACATTATGGGGGGAATTTGAGGACATTATGGGGGGAATTTGAGGACATAATGGGGGTAAATCTGAAGACATTATGGGGGGAATCTGAGGACATTATGGGGGAATCTGAGGACATTATGGGGGGAATCTGAGGACATGATGGGGAAAATCTGAGGACATAATGGGGGTAAATCTGAGGACATTATGGGGGGAATCTGAGGACATTATGGGGGAATCTGAGGACATTATGGGGGAATCTGAGGACATTATGGGGGGAATTTGAGGACATTATGGGGGGAATTTGAGGACATAATGGGGGTAAATCTGAGGAAATAATGGGGTAAATCTGAGGACATTATGGGGGAATCTGAGGACATTATGGGGGAATCTGAGGACATTATGGGGGAATCTGAGGACATAATGGGGAAAATCTGAGGACATTATGGGGGGAATCTGAGGACATTATGGGGGGAATCTGAGGACATAATGGGGGAAATCTGAGGACATAATGGGGGGAAATCTGAGGACATTATGGGGGGAATCTGAGGACATAATGGGGGAAATCTGAGGACATTATGGGGGGAATCTGAGGACATAATGGGGGAAATCTGAGGACATTATGGGGGGAATCTGAGGACATAATGGGGGGAAATCTGAGGACATTATGGGGGAAATCTGAGGACATTATGGGGGGGAATCTGAGGACATAATGGGGGACATCTGGGGACATTAAGGTGTTAAGGTCAAATGGGGGGGGGCGCCAAACTGATCCTTTGCCCCGGGTGCCAGAAAAGCTAGATACGCCTCTGTTAGAGTCCACCTATTCCCTCAAAAAACGTAGTGACTCTTCCCTGCACCCGCTCTAGTTCTGCTACGTCCTTCTTTTACACCGGAGACCAAAATTGTGCACAGTATTCTAAGTGTGGCTGCACACGTGACTGAATAGAGGCCCAACTGTGTTCACATCATGAGCTTCTGCTGCTCTTTTAATGCATCCCATTATTTTATTTGCCTTGACAGCAGCTGCCTGGCATTGGTCATTAAAGTTGAGTTTGCCATAGACCCAAGTCTTTTTCATTGAGAGTTTTACCCATTGTTTTACAATTTAGTACATTATTATTATTACTTTTCCTCTTCACCTTACATTTATCTAATTCCATTGCCATTTCTCGGCCCAAGCCTGCAGCTTACATGAATCCCTCTGTAATGTTAAATTATCCTTCTCTGTGTTGATTACCTTGCAGAGATTAGTATCATCTGCAAATGTTTAAATTATTATTATTTTTTCTTATTATGTTGTCATTTATTCCATGTCAGAAGAGGTAGGTCTTCAGGTTCTTTTTGAAGTTTTCCCTGGTAGACGAGAGTCTGGTATGTTGGGGTAAAGCGTTCCAGAGTAGCGGGGATACACGGGAAAAATCTTCTATTCAATTGTGGGAAGAGGAGATAAGAGGGGAATAGAGAAGGAGGAAGAGGATTGGAGGTTGGGTGCAGGTAAGTACCGGGAGACGAGGTCACAGATGTACGGAGGACACAGGTTGTGGATGGCTTTGTATGTCATGGTTAGGGTTTTGACTGGAGTCTCTGGGTAATTGGGAGCCAGTGCAGGGATTGACTGAGAGGAAAGGCGGGGAGTAGCAGAGTGATTGGTGGATTAGTCAGGCAGCAGAGTTTAGGATAGACTGGAGAGGTGCAAGAGTGTTAGAGGGGAGGTCTCAAAGTAGTAGGTTGCAATAGTCAAGGCAGGAGATTATGAGGGCATGCACTTGTACTTTTGCAGATTTTTGGTTGAGGAATGTTCGGATCTGGGAAATATTTTTCAGTTGAAGTCAGCAGGAAGTGGAGAGGGCTTGGATATGTCATTTGAAGGAGAGATCAGAGTCAAGGTTTACCCCGAGACAGCGAGCTTGCGGCATCGTAGAGATTTGGCAGCCATTGAATTTTATGGATAGGTCTGTATGCCCACAATTAGGTCATTCATAAAAAAAAAAAGTTAAAGGGAAGAGGGTCCAATACTGACCCCTGTGGTACCCCACTGTTAGTTATGACCCAATCTGAGTGTGTTCCATTAACTACCCTTTGTTTCCTATCACTCATTCAGTTGTTAACCCAGTTGCAGATATTTTTCCCTAGTTTCGTTACTCTCATTTTCTGTATCAATTTTTTGTGTGGCACCATATCAAATGCCATTGAAATGTCCATAGAGATAACATCCGCTGTGTTTCCCTGGTTCAATCTGAAGCTTACCTCCTTATGGAAGCTGATAACATTAGTTTGACAGGACCTAGGCCTCGTAAAGCCATGTTGATGCTGGGTCATGAGGTTATTTTTATTGACATACTTCACGATAGCATCTCTTAGGAAACCCTTAAACATTTTACCCACACTAAAAGTTAAATTTATTGGCAAGAATTTTCAGGCTCAAATTTTGTCCCTTTTTTTTTAAAATTGGTTCCACATTTGTGTTAAAGAGCTTAAAGAGGACTGTATTAAATCCTAGGAGACCTCATAGTGGAACACATATTTTTAGGACAGTTAGCGGCTTGCAGTATTGTGATTCATGTCAAATTGATTTGCTGCAAATCAAGATTTCGAAAAAAATGTTTGAACCTGACGAATTTGAAATTCAAAAGATCTCTACTTTTAACATTGCTGACAGTTTATATCTCAGGCATAAGGTTTTACATTCCCTTAGATATCTGCGTGATTCAAGTTTTTGCTTCCGACCCAAGTATCGAACCTCTTAGATTATAGGCCTCGTACAGTAAAACTTCAAAGCCATCAAGACAAAGGATTCACGTCAGAACTGAGGTTGAAATTAGTTTGAAATTGGGTTTGACGGTACAAAGATTGTTTTCAAAATTCTTTCAACAGCCTAATTCAAGAATTACTGCTGAACAATACTATGAGCAGAAGAGTAGAATAAAGATCCAAGGTAGATAGATTTGTAATACTGGGTTGAAAACATTATATTTTGATAGAACCATGTATTGATATTGCGATGGACCAGTCTATACAAAGGTGTAGATTATGAGCAATGCCATGGAGTATTGAATTTCCTGTTGGCTTGTAAAATAATGGATGATGGAGGTAATAAAACCTAAAAAAATCAGGGAATCAGAAAATTATGAACAAATTCTGACTTCAGTCGTGACTTCACAGGTGGACACTTGAACATGAATATTGGCATAAAACATTGGCCTGATGGCTGCAATCGAGTGCCAGGTCCTAAAAAAGTATGTAATAGACATGAATAAATCGTTTTCAATTATAATTTTACAGCTTCACATAAATGAAAAAAATCAACTCACAACAAATTGATTTGCCATTACTGCAAAGCCTACAATTACGCTTAAAATACATGCATAATACTCTGAAATTTCCTAGGATTGTATCCAACCTCTTTCTAGTTCTGTAAAGCAAACTTAACCTTTAAAAATGACCATCGGACCTCAACCTATGTAGCTTTGCAAAAGTGGGTGGTAAAAATGTGGTAACCAACAGTCTGTACTAAAAATGGTCCAAAAATAAATTATCTGTTTTGGGGCAGATGCCTGCCATGCTGGTGCTTACACAGATGGTGTACACAGACGAAATCATGACTTTTTGACAAGTGATCCAAAAATCATCTGTGTTAGGGGAGCAGCAACAGGTTTGTTGTTTTGAAAAAGAAGTTATAATAGGTTTTTTAACTAGCTGTCCAACAATTATCCCTTTTTTTTAAAGCAGCAATAAAGAAAAAAAACAATAGCTTTTTCAAAATCTGTGCAAAAAATATCCCTTTTTGGAGAGTAGGTTAAGACTCATTTTACTGTGCAGGGTATGGTTCCCAGAACTGTATATCTATAGAACACAAAGGACATGCAGGAAGTATGTGACAATGGCAATGGTAGCAACTGCACATTATAGAATATGACTGGCAAGATGTCCGGCTGTATGCTTTCACATGTCCACCAAGACCCGATCCAGCCACATCTACTTCTTTATCCAGATGCATATTCATATTCATTCTGTGAGTGGCGTGGTGACAGAAAAGATGTTGGAACCAGAAGCTCTGGATGGCACAGGAGCTATTCAGCCACTTATGAAACATGCTTGCCGGCATCACTGCATGGCTTCCCATCTCCCATCAGGCTGATACACCATCTTACTCACCACTCTGGGCCATGCTGTCAGTTCTGCCCTCTGCCTCCGGGCCATGGTGTGAACCTCATGTACTCTGCTGGCTATGTGCATACTTCCTGGCTGTATGCTTCCTGAGTCTTATAGAGACAGTGTGCACACTCCTAATGTGTCCCCAGCCTATTGCCCAAGAGGTATCAGGTACTTAAGGCATCTCCACCCATAGGGAGATGCCTGAGCAACAAACTCTCTCAGTCTCCTTTCTGCTACTGAGTTAGCAGGTCCTGTCCTGTTCTGTCTCTGCCACCCTGGGGGTTGCATACCCAGACCTGAATCCTTTCTCCTTAACTTGTTCCCGTGTCTGTCCTTGTCTGAACTAAGTCCTATATCTAAACCTGTTTGTATTCTTTTCTGTAGTCTTCCCTTCTCTGCTCTCGCTCTGCACTCTCGCTCTGCACCCTGCAGCTCCGCTCTGCTCTTGCTCAGCACCCTGCGGCTCCATTCTGCTCTCTCTCCACACCCTGTGGCTCTGTTCTGCTCTCGCTCCGCACCCTGCGGCTCTTTATTCCTCTAGTCTGAACAGGTTACTACCTGTTCCCATATTCTACTCACACCTGTCCGTTTTCCTGTCCTTCCCAAATCAGTTCCTGTTCCTCCAGTCTGAACAGGTTCCTACATGTTCCTATATTCCACTTGTACCTGTCCATGTTCCTGTCTTTCCTGAATCAGTTCTTGTTCCTCCAGTCTGAACAGGTTCCTACCTGTTCCCATATTCCACTCATAGCTGTCCGTGTTCTTGTCCTTCGCGTATCAGTTCCTGTTTCCCCAGTCTGATCTGTGCCAGTTGTGCCCGCCTGCCTGCCAGAGTGCCAGCCATGCTCGCCTGCCTGCCAGAGTGCCTTCCGTGACTGCCGGCCTGCCAGAGTGCCAGCCATGCCATCTTTACTTGCCCACACCTGTGATTAGTGTTCTGTCCCCCAGTGGGATCAGCTGTTACTACCAGACACAGCCCTGGAGTGGTACCTGGCAGCTACCTGCTGCAGAAGCCTGATCTCACCATTAGAGGCTCCAGTGAACACCAAGGTAGCAGCTTAGTCACGCTCCTCAGGGTAACCTGGTTTGTGGCACAGTGGGGCCACAATCCTCGCTTGCTCCTTCCAGTCAGGGCGCGAGCGTTACAACTTAGATATGGGCGTCTGGGACCTGTAGTGCTGTCTGGGTGTGTGTGCTGTCTAGCTTGAGTTATCGGCTCCCTGCTCCAGCCAACTGGAAAGCATCACACCCTACTAAAGCATCCAGCTTAGTGCTGGAAGCTGCTAGATATATAGGTGCTTCTCATAAAATTAGAATATCATCAAAAAGTGAATTTATTTCAGTTCTTCAATACATAAAATGAAACTCCTATATTATAAAGAGTCATTACACACAGAGTGATCTATTTCACGTGTTTATTTCTGTTAATGTTGATGATTATGGCTTACAGCTAATGAAAACCCACAAGTCATTATCTCAGTAAATTAGAATACTTTATAACACCAGCTTGAAAAATGATTTTATAATCCGAAATATTGGCCTACTGAAATGTATGATCAGTAAATGCACTCAGTACTTGGTCGGGGCTCCTTTTGCATCAATTACTGCATCAATTCGGCGTGGCATGGAGGCGATCAGCCTGTGGCACTGCTGAGGGGTTATGGAAGCCCAGGTTGCTTTGATAGCAGCCTTCAGCTCATCTGCATTGTTGGGTCTGGTCTCTCTCATCTTCCTCTTGACAATACTCGTAGATTCTCTGTGGGGTTAAGGTCAGGCGAGTTTGCTGCCAATCAAGCACAGTGATACTGTTGTTTTTACACCAGGTATTGGTACTTTTGTCAGTGTGGACAGGGGCCAAGTCCTGCTGGAGAATGAAGTTTCAATCTCCAAAAAGCTTGTCAGCAGAGGGAAGCATGAAGTGCTCTAAAATGTCCTGGTAGACGGCTGCGCTGACTTTAGTCTTGATAAAACATAGAGGACCTACACCAGCAGATGACATGGCTCCCCAAACCATCACTGATTGTGGAGACTTCACACTAGACCTCCAGCAGCTTGGATTGTGGCCTCTCCACTCTTCCTCCAGACCCTGGGACTTGATTTCCAAATGAAATGCAAAATTTACTTTCGTCTGAAAACAACACCTTGGACCTTTGACAACAGTCCACTACTTTTTCTTCTTGGACCAGGTAAGATGCTTCTGGCGTTGTCTATTGGTCATGAGTGGCTTGACACAAGAAATGCGACACTTGTAGCCCATGTCGTGGATACATCTTTGTGTGGTGGCTCTTGAAGCAATGACTCCAGCGGCAGTCCACTTCTTGTGAATCTTCCCAAATTTTTTAATGACCTTTTCTTAACAATGTACTTTGTTTTCTTGAAAAAGTAAACTTCCTGGTGTATATTTTGTCTGTTAAAGGCTTCCACATGGACCTCTCAAAGGTCCAACCATTAAGAAGTGGATGCAACCCAACTCTCTCAGGAGCCTTGCAGCGTTTTCTTGATTTTGCAAACTATTATTGTAAATTTAGTGAACATTTTTCCAAGATTGCCAAAGATGGGCTTTGTGCTTATTTAGATTTCATATTGTGGTGACGTTCAGACCTGGTACTAAGAATACAAAAGCTGATGCACTCTCCCAAAATTTCTCTTCCTTTCAGTTTCAGCCAGTTCCTATTCTAGCTGAGGGTAAAGTTGTGTCATCTGCTTTCTTAGATTTTTTAGAAGAGCTCTATAAATCCCAAGAACAAGCCCCTGACCATACTCCTACCCAAAAACTATCTGCTCTCTCTAGTTTCGCCTACATATTTTTCCAAAGTCTCATTATTCTGTGCTTGCAGGTCACCCTGGTATAAATAATACCATTATACTGGTATCCAGGAATTTTTGGTGGCCAACCATAGTTAAAGACTGTAGGCAATATGTGCTCGCTTGTGAAACTTGATGCCAAGACGCCCCAAGCCTGTCCTGTCGGTTTTCTCCAGCCTCCACCCACCCCTATGAGTCTTTGGACCCACCTCTCCATGCAATTCATTACTGACTTCATTCCCTCAAAAGTGAAGACCGTTCTCTGGGAGGTGGTTGACAGGTTCAGTAAACAATATAATTTTGTCCCTCGGGCCGGGCTGCCTAACATGGTGTTCCAGAAAATATTTGCTAGTAATAAACAATATCAACATTATTGAGGGCCTCATAGCTTCACATTCCACACACCCATTGAAAAGGTTGGTCATCATAGATGCCAAAGGATTTTTACAGGATGTGTAGACCGTGTACCAGGTGGTTTTCTCCCAGAATCAAAATGGCGCTGTGGGCTGTGCCTGTGCATTACCATCTATCAAGTACCGATATATGCTACTGCACATGCGCCACCTCGTCGCCATTTTGTTGTAGTGTAAATTTTTTTGGCTGCAGCAACAAGTGGCAGGCGGAGGCACTCGTGCTGTAGCATCTATCGCGACGCGATAAATGCTAATGCGCAGGAGCAGCCTACGGAGCCATTTTGATGTAGTGTAATTTCATTTTGTCTGCAGCAACTAGGGTCCGGCGGAGGCGCTTGCGCAGTAGCTTCTATCGGAACGCGATAGATGCTAATTCCGAGGTGAAGGCACCATTTTGATGGTGATTTTTGTTTCTTTTCAACAGCGCAAGATAATAGGCATTAACCGACAAGTGACAGTGCGCAGGCGCCGCCATTTTGATGAAGTGACACATTTATTTGAAATACACACATTAGTATATTCATTATGCAAACTAGAGGGCAGGTCAGTGAGGAGCAGTGACCTGTCAGCAGTCTGCATTATGAATATATATCAGAGCACCACATATACCAACCCTGTCTTGGACACGAGCATATCATTAACTAAAAACTAAAAATAAGGATTAAAAAGAAGCACAAGATGTATTTCATCAACCAAGGTATCATTTTATTCAGTATAATGGCACCGACCTGACACTGTGTAGGTTACTATGCACAACCCTGCTGACAGATTCCCTTTAACTGTTCATAATAACAGTAATTTTCACCAGAGGTGCCCAAACTTTAAATGTCACTGTAAATATGAGGTGGAGTGACACATTTAGTAGCCTCTTTGAAGGTCCTTAGTAACTGGTACATGTCCCTCAAAAGCAGATAATGGTGGATTATAAAGTAACTCGAGCTCCAGTTTGCCTGCATGACATGATTAGTCATCAGTTTACTCTGCTCCTACAGACGCTCCAACATACGCAGGATTAAATTCAATCATTATACAATCTCTCAAAACTGGCAGTGCTTACGCAGACCATTACTCTTCCCAGATGTAGTGCAGCCACAATGTTCCGGGCCTTATCACTATCAACAATGCTCCATTGCAGTTGATGGTGATCCATCCAGTATGAGATTTTCTGCTTGATGCAAAAAAGCAGCTTATCTGTTGTATGGTTTTTGTCACCCATGTTCACAAGCAGTAAAACTGAAGTCTGGGAGTAATTGCAACATTCTGCATTATAAATGTTGGGGATGGGGTCATGTCCAAAGATGTGAAGAGATGTTGGAGGAGGTTTATAAGTGCTTCCTTCCAACCGCCAAGGCTTCCCCATCCCCACTTGTCATGGTTGTAGTGGTGTATCATGCTGCATAAAACACTAGACCCTTTGGGTTGAGATCAATGCTAGTTTGAGGTCCACTTTCTCCAGTACGTGAAAGCAAAGCTGATCACACGGCATTGTATTTTAGAAAGGCAGCACAGTCCAGTAAATTTTACAGCAGCGACTGCACCACCAGTAACTTTACCGGGTGAGAGTTAAGTTGGTACAAAAATGGATGACTATGAGCATGTGGTTGTTTCCTGGCCACACACTAAGAATGGTAGGACTGAGAAGGAGGATGAGTAATCAATAGAACTCCATCCAAGAGGTGTTAATAATGATGATTACACTGATCAGGTACTCATGGATGAAAGAAGCCTGGCTGCCATAAAGAAAAGCATGATTAGAAGAGTTTGGAGAACAGCTTGAGCCTTGCTCATTTTGCTGGCCAGCTTTATTTTCCAAATTAGTAGGTGAGGCTGCTTCATGTACTGATGGAGAGCTGTAGTTCACAGTCTAGTTCAGCCAGATCCTGCACACTGCGCAAGATTAATAGACTGGCAACTTGGAAATTAATTCTAATAAACCAAATGTCCACTCCTAGGACTTGCAAACCACCATGACCAGAGCTTTCAGGCACTGTTATACCTAAATCAACAGCAGTTGCTGTGTCACTTGCTCCCTAGTTAATAGCAGAAGAAGCACATCTGCCCCTGGAAGATTTTGTCATCACCGTCCGACTCTGATGAAATGATCTCTTCATCATCACTCTGATTTGATTAGCAGATTCACAGGCCCTGTCCACCACATGAGCACCATCATCATCATGGTCATCATCCCTGACTCAGTTATTGAGATCTTGTGCATCTCAATAAATTAGTACTACTACTCTACTTACATACACCACTTACGTGCAATCAATTGGGAAACCTCTCCATGAGTGACATCAAATTTATATTTCTCTTTTTTCCAATCTAGTTCAGGAAATAATGTGCAAAAAACACCCCTATTACAGCCCATACTGACATGATTGAAAAGTAAACGTGCCCACCAACATGGCTCCCACACATTCACGTGTGTGCACATGGACACCCTCCGCGACCTATGTCCCAACTAATTGATAACGCTCCCCACTACCCACCTGGTGCAGTAAATGCTACTCAACAACAATCTTAACACATTGGTAAAGTGAAGAACTACACTTGCGCCCACCAACATGGCTCCCAAAGATTGCGTTCCTCAGTTCCATCTTGAGGGAAACAGGAACATCCTAGAAAGAAAGAAAACCACCATTCCTCAAACAGACCTGCCAGCCCGAGGAAAGTTGTTTCCACATGTCTCAGAATGTTTAGGTCGTGGTCACAAAAATATTTAGCAATTTGTGTTTGCTAAGAACAATTATAGATGAAGCAAAGTCAAGAACAGCCATGAATAACGTATGGAGTCATGACTGACTGTCGAGCCATTAATATGTTATAAACCAGAAGACGATTGATGAGATGATGTAATCAGAAAATAGAACTTGGGTGAAAAATAGGAAAAATAGTAGGTTTGACTACAAGTACCAGAAAAAATTAAAAAGAATGCAACATGTAGCTGCACGGCTAAGCAACACAGCCATGGTATTCTCATTCAATAGATCTAGGCTGAATGATACGGACTCATGCTATTCTCATTCTCATGCCGATAAAGGCGTAGTCCAGGACTGTAATATTGATGTAATTACAAGGCTCATGACTCACGTCCAATAAGTTATCAGCTTTTGCAGAGAATAGATGTAAACAGTATATGGAGACGTAACAGCTAGACCCCATACAATGTGTGATGGTCTTTTCCACATCCTGCAGCTCAACTCCTCCTGAAGTGACTGAGAGCTGACCTTCCTGAAACAACCGGTACTCAATGTATGGAGCCATGCTGTTATGGCTCTATATATGGTTAGCACCCAACTACTGCTAGAATCGCATCAATCTAAAATTTACGGTCTATCCTAAGGTCAAAAATATGTTAATTCTTATCAACACCTTTAAGAACAATAATACACACCCACTATACGAGCTGTTCTTGAAGCAGAAGAGCACATTCAGCAGCCGTCTAATCCTACTAAGGTGCAAGAAGGAGAAATTCAGGAAATCGTTTGTACCTACTGCTATGGGGATGTATAATAATTTCCTAAGGGTGGTAGAAAATAATGACTGATGGCTGGTGTACTAATGTCAATTAACATTGTCTTATATAGACCTGAACTACACACTTTATTATTTATTATGTAATGTTGGTACACCTGTGCAAGATTTGTGTCCTAATATTTTATGTACTGCTGTTTGTATTGCTGCTGTAATACTGTAATTTCCCCCCGGGATCAATAAAGTGTATCGTATCGTATCGTAAGACAAGGCTGATATGGGAAATAGGGAGAATGTCACACTTTGGGACAGGGGGTGAGTGACAATCTGGATACAATGAAAGCTCTTCAGCTGACCATTTCTTTGAGAAAGCAACAGCCCTATTTCTGATTGGAATTTTAGCATCTCATTTTCATATTCATTATAGACTTATTTATGCAATTTTGGGTGGTCATTATATTATTTTTTAGAGTCGTTATTATTGTCCAATTTGTTGTAATTTTGTCCTACGTAAAAGTTTTGGCGCCCTATAAAGGACCTTAAGAACTCATCAGCTCTTCAGCAAACGCTTCCTTCTTCTCAGCGGTTCTCGGCCCTGAAGGGTATCTATTTGCATTCTGAGCATTTATCTGACATGCCCTCATTGTCGGCAATGTTACTTGTAAACTATGTTAATTACCGTTCTGATTTCCTCTCCAAATTCAGACACTTTAGTAAATGAGCAAAACTCCGGAATTTAATTCTACTTTTTTTTTTCAGAAGAAAATGCACACAACGTTCCATCACCCACTGTGATCTTAAAAGCGAAGAATTGAGGACCAAGCCTTATTTAAAAAAAAATATTTGTTCAAGTAAAGACTTTTCAAATGTTTTAATAACAGATATTACGAGATTTTTTCTGTGGATATTGCCTGCTGGCTTTTCAAGCTGTGCCTATATTTATGGCACAGTAAAAAACAATGAAGTCAAGAGTGCTCTGAATACTAATGGTCTCCAGTTTATTACACCAAGGCTGAGTGCTTCATTTTAATTGCTTAGAAACATTTAATTTGTTAGATGAGGTGTCATGTCATTTTCCTCAGGCGCCACTAACTCATATCCACATTGGGACAATCTCACAGCCTCCTGGTAGAATGAAAAGCAAATAGTAATTTTTCTTTTTCAGTTTTTGTTAAGAATTCCAGGAGTTTTGCTGATCATATAGTGGACCATTACAGAAATATGTTGGGTCAACCCAAGGAATTGGCATCAGCCCTGACCACTTGGGAGGTCAGGACAAGAAAAAGTGAAAAACTTCTGTTCATCTGTCAAATGTGGAGTACAGAGAACAAGATAAACTGCTGGACCGTTAGTGAGGTGTAGGCGGAGATGTTATGGTGGATTGGGAAAGATGTGTTGTGCTAGGTGACACAAAAGCAGCAGTCATGTCCACTTCCATAACAGCTGACTGGCTCTCACTCACCTCGACTGTAGGAGTAAACAAGTGGAGTTTCTGTGGCCAGAGACTTGTGTGAGAAGACTTTGTACAGTGATGGAGGAGGAAGAAGGAAGCATATGGGGTTGATGGGATGGCCAGTTGTTGGAAAGGCCCGCTAGTCTGCATTTTAGTGCAGAGAGATTCCCAGACTTAGGCATGTTGATTGCGCATGTGTCGGTTCATGCATGTAGTTGTCAAATTATTGCTGTAATGTATGTAGTACAGTTCATATAGCGTCTTGTGCTTGGGTGCGATGAACATACATGAGACACAGGTTTGATATAGAAAAGTCCTGTATTACTTCATACAAGTTGGCAGAAATAGTCACACAGTTTGCAGACACAGAAGCAGGAGACACAGCAGGCCAGAGTAAACTAAGCTCAGCAAATCACTCTCCAACACAGATTCAGGATCTTCTTCTCTGTTACCGTAAGTCCATGCAAACGTGGGTCTTTCAAAGAGCAGGGTTCAGAGTCCACAAGTGCTTCAGAGTTCCTCAGTAGGAATAGCTGGAGTACAAGGTCCAAGGCTTACAGGAGTCAAGTCACAGGTTCACTGCAGGCTAGATTCTGAAGCACTGATTGCTCAGCTGTGGCTGCTTAAGAAGCAAAGGAGAGAATCAGGGCGGGAACATGCAAGCTGGAAACTCCATTTTGACTGAGGGCAAGATAGCTACAGAAAGACAGAAAGTAAAATGGCTGACGAACAAACTGAGTTTCAGGAATATATACATAGAACCTTACATTACTCCCCCCTTAAGGACAACCTCCGGATGACCTCAGACCAGGCTTGTGTGGGTACCTCTGATGAAACTGACGGAGCAAGCGAGGAGCATTAACGTTATTGACTGGTTCCCATGAGTTGTCTTCCACTGGGTAGCCCTGCCATTTAATCAGATATTGTAACTGATTTCTATACAACCTGGAATCTAAAATCCTTTCCACCACAAATTCTTCCTGACCATCGACTAGCACTGGGTCAGGGCAAGGAGAAGAACGTCCAGGAAACGTATTGGGTGTTGCAGCCTTTAGTAGGGATACATGAAAGACAGGGTGGATTCTCATAGTTCTGGGCAGTTGAAGACGACAAGCAACGGCACTTATAATTTTACTGATTTTATAGGGTCCAATGTACTTATGTCCCAACTTAGACGATGGAATACTTAACTTAAGATTTCTGGTTGACAGCCAGACCAAGTCTCCTACCTTGAAAGCTGGTGCAGGTTTACGAAATTTATCTGCTGCTTTCTTGTACCTTTCTTGAGCCGATTCCAGATTTTCCTTTAGAAGATCCATATTCTTCTGTAAAGACGTGATTCTTTCAGCCACTGCTGGTAAAGGCGTTTCTATGGGAAATCGTGGTAGAATGTTAGGATGATAACCTAGATTAGAGTAAAAAGGAGACTGTTTAGTGGAGGCACTCTGAGAGTTGTTATACGAGAACTCAGCTAATGGAAGTAGATCCACCCAATCATCCTGTAGGTGGCAGATAAAGCAGCGGAGATACTGCTCCAGGGTTTGATTGGTTCGTTCGGTCTGTCCATTAGTCTGGGGATGAAAAGCAGAAGAAAGGTTTACTTTAATGACTAATGCTGCACAGAAATTTTGCCAAAACCTAGAAGTGAATTGCACCCCTCGATCCGAAATAACCTCATCCGGTACTCCATGTAAGCGAAACACATCTTTAATCATCAAATCTGATGTCTGTTTTGCAGTGGGTAAGCCGACACAAGGGATAAAATGAGCTGCCTTTGTTAGACGGTCAACCACCACTAAAATGGTGTTCTTTCCCTGAGAGGTTGGTAACTCCACAATGAAGTCCATAGAAATGGATCCCCACGGGCGGGACGGGGTGGGAAGAGGCTGTAACAGACCAGTTGGTGAGGAGCGAGGTGTTTTGCATCTTGCACAGACCTCACATGAAGTGACATAATTCAAAACATCCTTCCTGCAAGTGGGCCACCAAAAGAAACGAGAAAGAAATTCCTGTGTCTTTAGAATTCCTCTATGCCCAGCTATCTTGGAATCGTGAATGAGTTGCAATACTCTCAATCTGACTGTTTCAGGAATATACAGGTGTTGTCCCTGAATCCACACACCATTCTTAAAGACAAGACTTACGTCCCTTGGGGTTGTGCCAAAAAGGAATCCGCATGGTATGCTTCCTTGATGTCCTTAAGTAGGTCTTGATTATGAATTACTCCTAGGAATCTAGAGTCAGGAAGAATAGTCTTAGGAGGAGTAATTGGACGTGTCTCTGCTGAGTAAATCCTAGAGAGTGCATCAGCCTTTCCATTGCGCGATCCTGGTCTATAAGAAATGATAAAATTAAATTGGTTTAAGAAAAGATTCCAGCGAGCCTGGCGAGGAGTCAGACACTTAGCCGACCTGATAAACTCAAGGTTACGATGGTCTGTCAGGACGACTATTTGCTGTGCAGCTCCCTGAAGAATGTGTCTCCATTCTTTGAAGGCGGCAATAATGGTCAACAACTCTCTATTGCCCACATCGTAGTTCCTCTCAGCCGAAGACAACTGCTGGGAAAAGAAGGCACAGGGATGCAAGACATTCTTCTCACCTGTTCTCTGAGAGAGTATAGCTCCAACGGCACAGTCTGAAGCATCCACCTCTATTATGAAGGCAAGCTCGGGTTGGGATGTACTAGGATAGGTGCAGTGGTAAATTTATCTTTTAGACGGGAAAATGCTTCCTGGGCTTGGGGAGTCCAGGAGAACCTAGACTCTTTCCGGGTAAGTTGAGTGATAGGTGACACTACCTCAGAGAAATTTCTAATGAAACGTCTATAGAAGTTGGCAAACCCGATGAAGCGCTGTACCTCCTTCACATTTCTAGGACTTGGCCAATCCTTGATGGCTTGGGTTTTGCTTCCATCCATACTAATTCCTTGTGTAGACAGTACATACCCCAGAAATTGAATTTCGGTCCTATGGAATTCACACTTTTCAAGTTTGATGTAAAGATGATTTTGTCTTAGACGTTCCAAGACCATTCTCACATGTCCATGATGTTCCTCTGTGGAGTTAGAAAAAATTAGAATATCATCCAAATAAATTACCACGAATGTATCTAGGAGATCCCTGAAGATGTCATTCACCAAGTGTTGGAAAGTGGCTGGGGCGGTACTCAGACCAAAAGGCATAACTAAATATTCAAAGTGTCCATAGCGTGACCTGAATGCAGTCTTCCATTCATCCCCAGGTCTAATACGGACTAAGTTATAGGCCCCACGAAGATCTAGTTTAGAAAAAATTTTGGCATGTCGCACTCTCTCCAATAACTCAGGGATTAAAGGCAATGGATAACGGTTTCTAATAGTAACCTTATTGAGTTCCCTATAGTCTACGCATGGTCTCAGAGATCCATCTTTCTTCTTTACAAAGAAGATGGGTGCACCTGCAGGAGATGAAGAGGGGCGTATGAAGCCCTTGGCTAGATTTTCGTCTATGTAATCCTTTAAAGCCTTTAGCTCGGGCCCCGCCAGGGGGTAGATCTTACCAAAAGGTATCTCTGCTCCAGGCAATAATTCAATTGGACAATCATATGGACGGTGAGGAGGAAGCTGGTCAGCGTTCTTCTTGTCACATAAATCCACATAGTCCTGGTATACAGCTGGTAGTTCAGGGACTGACATGATTCCTTTAGGAACAGAGCAAGCTGAAACTTTTGGACTCATCTGTTTCTCTGGAAAGTGTAATTCCTTGGTCTCCCAGTTAATGGTAGGATTCTGAGCCTGCAGCCATGGTAGCCCTAGAATAATGGGAAAGTGGGGAGAAGAGATAAGCATAAAGGATAGTTTCTCTTGATGATCTTTACCCATAAGAACCTTCAAAGGCTCTGTTTCCTGATCCACTGGTCCAGAGGTCAGCAGGGAGCCATCCACAGTTTCCATCTGTACTGGAGTAGCCTTCTTCACTGAACGTATTCCCTGTTTCAGAGCAAAGGAGACATCCATAAAATTTCCACTTGCCCCTGAGTCGATCATAGCAGAGCTAGACACCCAAGCTGAGTCAACCCAGAGTTTGATGGAAAGAAAGCAATGAGAATTGTTTTTCTTACAACTCAGCTGGGACACCGCTGAGGAAACTTGAAAAATGGCAGCGTTTACACAGTCAACGTCCTCAGAGGTAACGGAGTTTAAGTCCGAGAAATCAAGATCTGTTGCTGCAGATCTCTCTGGAGCCTGAGGCTCGGACCTGACAGATCCCCTCTCGCAACACTCACAATGAATGAGTGCTGCAGTAGTCTTACGAGAACGGCTGGGGCAGTTTATAATGAAGTGCCCTAACTTACCACAATAGAAACATAGATTCTCCTTAAAACGATGTTCCTTGCGTGCATCACTAACCCGTCGTTGTAAAGAGTCTACCTGCATGGGTTCAGGTTCAGGTTCCCGTGTAATCCTACTCAAAGGTTCCTTAGCTGGAGAGGAAGGTAGGAAAAGGTTAGTACGATTGCTTTCGAACCATCTCTCTTGCCTGCGTTCAGTCAGACGAGTATCAATACGGATGCAGTAGTTAATAAAGTCACCTAACGCAGTGGGAGGGTCGGCACGAGCAAGTTCATCCTTAATCAGTGGAGATAACCCCTTTCGAAAAATAGATTTTTTGGCGGAACTGTCCCAGGTGGTATCAAGGGCCCATCTCCTGAAATCCAAGGCATATTCAGCTACCGAGTGCTTATCTTGGCGCAAAGCTAACATGGCTGCTTCAGCTGTTGCACCTCGATTGGGGTCATCAAACACCTGCCCCATGGCTGAAATAAAATCATCAAGGTGATTCAAACAATCATCCTCAGTCTCAATCAGAGGGTTTGCCCACATCAAAGCCTTGTTGGTAAGTAACATAATTATAGTAAGCACCTTAGATCGTTCAGTGGGAAATTGTGAAGCATGTGCAGAAAAAAAAAGATTGCATTGATTAATAAATCCCCTGAATTTCTCACGTTCACCACCAAAACGAAAAGGGGGCAACTTGGGAATCCCAGCACTCGGGGCTACGGCAGGAGCCTGGACTCGCCCCTCTAGAACCTCAATCCTGGCTCGCAAATCCTGGGTAGTCTGTCCAACCACTTGCAAATTGTGATTATTGAGGTCCTGTAGATTTGTAAAACGGGTCTTTATATTCTGCAAATCTGCAAGGATATTATCAGTCACTCCGCAAAGTTCCTTTATGCGGGCCTCCATTTTCCAGATCTTTTAAGACAGGATTACTGGAAGAAGAGGAGAGGAGAAAAAAAAAAAACAATAGTGTTCACCTGTGGCAACACTGCAGAGAGAAAAAAAAAATTAAGGGAACTGCTCACCTGGAATGGTTGTGAGAAGTCACAACCACTATCATCATAGAAAGTTTCAACCAGACATCTGATATCCAGAGTTACAGCAGACAAAAAAGAGAAAAGAAAAAAAAAAAAACAATAGTGTTTACCTGTGATAACACTGCAGAAAGAAAAAACTTAAGGGAATTGCTCACCTGGAATGGTTGTGAGAAGTCACAACCACTGTCATCACAGAAAGTACAACCGGACGTCTGATATCCACAGTTACAGCAGACACAGCCTTCCAGACCCAGCAGACACTAACGTTTTGGCTTCAGAATCTTGTAATGTATGTAGTACAGTTCATATAGCGTCTTGTGCTTGGGTGCGATGAACATACATGAGACACAGGTTTGATATAGAAAAGTCCTGTATTACTTCATACAAGTTGGCAGAAATAGTCACACAGTTTGCAGACACAGAAGCAGGAGACACAGCAGGCCAGAGTAAACTAAGCTCAGCAAATCACTCTCCAACACAGATTCAGGATCTTCTTCTCTGTTACCGTAAGTCCATGCAAACGTGGGTCTTTCAAAGAGCAGGGTTCAGAGTCCACAAGTGCTTCAGAGTTCCTCAGTAGGAATAGCTGGAGTACAAGGTCCAAGGCTTACAGGAGTCAAGTCACAGGTTCACTGCAGGCTAGATTCTGAAGCACTGATTGCTCAGCTGTGGCTGCTTAAGAAGCAAAGGAGAGAATCAGGGCGGGAACATGCAAGCTGGAAACTCCATTTTGACTGAGGGCAAGATAGCTACAGAAAGACAGAAAGTAAAATGGCTGACGAACAAACTGAGTTTCAGGAATATAAACATAGAACCTTACAATTGCATTTTTTGCCACTACTAAGTTTTTTTGCAAATTTGGCAGATAATGTGTGTTGGCTAATCCTTACTGGTCTCAAAAAAAGACCTAGGCTAGCCAACCCTTGCAAACTGCACATTCATGACTGGTGCTGGCCACAGCCAGAGTTGGAGCTGAGGATTCAGTGCTTGTTTTAGTTGGATCACTTTGTGTCTGTGTGGGAAACCGCAACGTAACCTCCTCGTCTTTCTTCTACTACATCTCCTCTGCTGAGCTACTCAGCTACGTACTTCTGGGTTCACACCAAATGGGATCTATAACGCTATCATCATCCTCTCTGTTCTCACACTCCTCAACCTGAGAGTCACCCTCCTACTCTTCCTGCCCAGACATCACAGTACAGTCAGCATGTGCTTCTGGTATCTGAGTCTCATCAGGATCACCTTCACCCTTGGTGGTTACCATCTGGTGACAAGGGTCTGGATTCTGCTCAAACTCTGAAAATATTTTGGGCATCGGTGCAGATGCTTTCCTCATCTGGATTTTGTGATTCTTCGGAGCAGACCTCTATTGCCCATGGAATAGAATATGTGAACAGCTATGTAGAATGGCCCATCTGTGCTTCCCCACAGTCAGTTGGGCGTTTGGAAATTTTGACATGGGGGGAAACAAGAGTAATTGGGGTGCCACCTATGAGGATTGTACTGTGTGTGATGTTAAGGAAGAGAAGGAGAGGCCACTTGATGCAGCTCTTGTCATCCACTGGAGCATATGCTCTTTCTAAGGCCGGAGTCAAACTACCGTATAATACGGACGAGTGCTAGGCGATAAAAAATCGCCTAGCACTCGTCCCAATGTTATTCTATGGGGCAGCTCCCATCAGCTGATTTTTTCTCGCAAATTTTATACGCGCGAATGAAATCGCAGTATGCTGCGATTGTACGCGTATCTCGGGGCTGAGAATCGCCAATGCAAGTCTATGGGTGCGAGAAAAAAACGGACATCACACGGACCATCAGTGTGACTTGCAAGAAATACGCACACATTTTCCTCATTACAGCCCATTGAGCCATTAAATTCAAAGGGGAAAAGCAGTGAGAAATGAAAAGACATACGGATACCACACGGATCCTGACATGCGAGGAAATGGCATCATCGCATTGAAAACGGATTACATACGGATCAACATACGGAGAACAGTTGTGCAATTATCGCATTACAAAATCGGACTGTTTTTTTAAACGTTCTGTGTGACTCCAGCCTAATATTCATTTACAAGGCATTCCGCTGTGTGGCTGTCAAAGAAAGGGAGTCGAATAGCCTGTACAGTAGCAGATGTTGTCAGTGGTCTTCAGATAGGAGGAGACGGTGTTTTTCCAGTTGAGCTTTCATTAACCCCTTAGTGACAGAGCCATTTTGCAGCTTAATGACCGGGCCAATTTTTACAATTCTGACCACTTCACTTTATTAGGTTATAACTCTGGAACGCTTTAACGAATCCAGCTGATTCTGAGAATGTTTTTTCATGACATATTTACTTCACGTTAGTGGTAAAAAATTTTTATATGACTTGCTTTTATTTTATGAAAAAAGCGGAAATATGGCGAAAATTTTTAAATTATTTCAAATTTGAAATTTTTATGCCTTTAAATCAGAGAGATATGTCACACAAATTTCTTGATAAATAACATTTCCCACATGTCTACTTTACATCGGCACAATTTTGGGAACAAAATTTTCTTTTGTTACGAAGTTATAAGGGTTAAAAGTTGACCAGCGATTTCTCATTTTTACAACACCATTTTTTTTAGGGACCACATCACATTTGAAGTCACTTTGAGGGGTCTATATGATAGAAAATACCCAAAAGTGACACCATTCTAAAAACTGCACCCCTCAATGTGCTCAAAATCACATTCAAGAAGTTTATTAACCCTTCAGGTGCTTCACAGGAGCTGAAGCAATGTGGAAGGAAAAAATTGACATTTAACTTTTTTTGCAAAAGCTTTACTTCGGAACCAATTTTTTTTTATTTTCACAAGTGTTAAAAGAAAAAATGAACCACAAAATTTGTTGTGCAATTTCTCCTGAATACGCCGATACCCATATGTGGGGGTAAACCACTTTTTATGCGCACGGCAGAGGTCGCAAGGGAAGGAGCGCCGTTTGACTTTTTCAACGCAGAATTGGCTGGATGCCATGTCGCGTTTAGAGAGCCCCTGATGTGCCTAAACAGTGGAAACCCCCCACAAGTGACCCCATTTTGGAAACAAGACCCCTTAAGGAACTTATCTAGATGTGTGGTGAGCACTTTGAACCTCCAAGTGCTTCACACAAGTTTATAACGTAGAGCCATGAAAAAAAAATCATTTTTTTCCACAAAAATGATCTTTTCACCCCAATTTTTATTTTCCCAAGGGTAACAAGACCGCAAATGTTTTTGTGCAGTTTGTTCTGAGCAAGCAGATACCCTATATGTGGGGGTAAACCCTTTTTGGGCGTACGGCAGAGGTCGCAAGGGAAGGAGCGCCGTTTGACTTTTTCAACGCAGAATTGGCTGGACGCCATGTCGCATTTGTAAAGGCCCTGATGTGTCTAAACAGTGGAAACCCCCACAAGTGACCCATTTTGGAAACTAGACCCCTAAGGAACTTATCTAGATGTGTGGTGAGCACTTTGAACCCTCAAGTGCTTCACAGAAGTTTATAACGGCCTGACGTGAAAATAAAAAATCATATTTTTTCCACAAACCTGATCGTTTAGTCCCCAATTTTTTATTTTCCCAAGGGTAACAGGAGAAATTAGACCACAAAAGTTGTTGTCCAATTTGTCCTGAGTACGCTGATACCCCATATATGGGGGGGGACCACTGTTTGGGCACACGGCAGGGCTTGGAAGGGAAGCAGTGCCGTTTGACTTTTTCAAACCAAAATTAGCTGGAATTGAGATTGGACACCATGTCACGTTTGGAGAGCCCCTGATGCGCCTAAACAGTGGAAACCCCCCACAAGTAACACCATTTTGGAAACTAGACCCCCTATGGAACTTATCTAGATCTGTTGTGAGCACTTTGAACCCCCAAGTGTTTCACAAAAGTTTATAATGCCTGGGTGTGAAAAAAAAAACAATTTTCCACAAAAAATGATTTTTTAGTCCCAAATTTTTTATTTTTCACAAGGAAATTGGACCCTAAAAGTTGCTGTCCAATTTGTTCTGAGTACGCTGATACCAAATATGTTGGGGGGGGGGAACTGTTTGGGCGCACAGCAGGGCTTGGAAAGGAAGTAATAACGTTTTGGAATGCAGACGTTGATGGGGGTCATGTTCCATTTGCAGTGCCCCAGATGTGCCTAAACAGTGGAAGTTGCAAACGCATGCCGCTTTACGGCATGCGTCGCGATGCGCCCTCAAATGGGGGTGAATGGCAGCGCTAAGGACTGCGTTACACCGCGTTATACCGCTGTGTAACGCAGTCCGTCTAACGGACTGCTATAACGCAGTATGAACCCAGCCTAACCGTAACCCTAATGCTAACCCTAACCCTAATTGTAACCCTAACCCTAATTATAACCCTAATGAAAAAATAAAAATAAATAAAATTTCTTTATTTTATTATATGTCCCTAACTAAGGGGGTGATAAATGGGGGGGTTATGTACTGTTTTTTTTATTTTGATCACTGTGATAGTTTATCATAGTGATCAAAATGTACTTTTACAGAATGAATGAATCATTTTTTTTTTAATTTGCCGCCAGGCAGAGTCGGCGGGCGCATGCGCCCACCATTTTTTTTTACAGGGTGAAGACGCTGGAGGATCGGACCACAGGGGGCGCTGCAGGAGCCAGGAGGGGACACGGGGAACAGCCCTAGGTACCGGGAGAGGGGATCGGGGGTCCTGGGGACCCTATTTCTGTCCCCTCTGATGTGCGATCACATGAGAGGGGAGAGAAATTTACAGGCAGGATCGCTTTTTTTTTTTCTTTTGCGATCGCCGGTATAGGGTTAATACCAGAGATCGCAAAAGCGGGGGGGCTGGAGGGGACCCTAACTATGTTCTCTGGGGTCTCGGCTACTCTTGGTACCCGAGACCCCGGAGAAAATCCGGCTTGGCGGGCGCACTGCGCACTGCGCAGGCGCCCGCCATTTTCTTTGCCGGAAGAAGACGCCGGAGGATCTGGGAGGCACAGGAGGCATGGGGGACACCGGGAGGAATTTCTCTCCCCTCTGATGTGCGATCACGTCAGAGGAGAGAGAAATTACAGGGAAAATAGCTTTTTTTGCGATCGCCGTTATAGGGTTAATAACGGAGATCGCAAAAGCGGTGTCGGTAAAAACCGACCCGAATCATGTTCTCTGGGTCTCGGCTACCCCTGGTAGCCGAGACCCCGGAGAAAATCCGACTCTGGGGGGCGCTATAGGCTTTTTCCACAGCGCCGTTAATTAACGGCGCTGTGGTTTAAGTACCCTTAATGACCGCCGTTAAAAGGCGTATCGGCGGTCGTTAAGGGGTTAACATTAACACCTAACCCACATACACGAAAAAACAAAGCATGTTCCCCTTTCCACAACAACCTCGCTTTTTCCCACTCATGTTGTATGTAGACTTCTTGTAACCTGCTGTTTCACAACCTTAGGCCCACAGCTGCCAGTCACCTGTCACTAAATGAACAATCACAATTTATTTTCTTAGTATGCATGAACAACACTTATACAGTGAGTTCGGAAAGTATTCATTTTTCATTCTTTGTTTCATTGCAGCCATTTGGTAAATGCAAAAAACTTAATTTTCTTTCTCATTAATGTACAGTCTGCGCCCCATCTTTACTGAAAAAAAAACAGAAATGTAGAAATTTTTGCAAATTTATTAACCCTGCTATTCTCCTCGGTACCACTATACACTTGTTATCTTTGACCGGACCTAATAAAGTCTTGATTTTTAGCTAATTTAAGTGTTTTAATTGAATAATTTTTGCAGTATTATATTGTATGTGAACCTTGTTGTTTATAAACAAATGAAAAATGGAAAGAAAAACTTACTTTTTATTTTTTTTGTGTCAAAACATTTAACATGGCTTTATTGGAATATTTATGCATATTGCATATTTGCACATACAAAAATATTTATCCAACTGTAAACTATAACTAATAACAATAAACTAAATGTAATTATATCATTTTCCAAAAAAAAAAATTTTTAGTTTTTTTATGTAAAATTATAAATAAGTCACACGGTGCAAAATTTAATTTTTGCAATAGTCGCAGGTATAATTGACATGTATTTTGCATAAATATTTTTCACATCTGTAACATTACATTTGATTTGTGATTGCTTGATGTTGGACAGAAGTCACTTCGTTTCCGTTTTAGGCTGGTTGCGTTGCTGGTGGCGTCCGTGGGTATTGTAGCAGTGCTGGTCGAAGCTGTTGGTTCACTTTCTTTATCTTGCTGTTGGATCCTGTGGACAATGGCTGCCTCTACATCAGCTCATACGCACAGAGTCCATATTTTGATGCCGTTCTTTACAGGCTTACTTGGAATATACTGCCTGAACGGACACCTACCTCTGAACGAGACCAATTGCTCATCTACAGTCACATTGTCACCAGGATTATAAAATATTTGATTAGTATTGAGCAGAAGCATCTTTTGAGCCAGTACAGCCATGAGTCTTCTTGGGAATGATGCAACAAGTTTTTCACACCTGGATTTGGGGATCCTCTGCCATTCTTCCTTGCAGATCCTCTCCAGTTCCTTCAGGTTGGATGGTGAACATTGGTGGACAGCCATTTTCAGGTCTCTCCAGAGATGCTCAATTGGATTTAGGTCAGGGCTCTGGCTGGGCCAGTCAAGAATGGTCACAGAGTTGTTCTCAAGCCATCCTTTGTTATTTTAGCTGTGTGCTTGCGGTCATTGACTTGGAAGGTGAATCCTCGGCCAAGTCTGAGGTCCAGAGCAATCTGGAAGAGGTTTTCATCAAAGATATCTCTGTACTTGGCCCATTCATGTTTACTTCAATTGCAACCAGTCATCCTGTCCCTGCAGCTGAAAAACACCCCCATAGCATGATGCTGCCACCACCATGTTTCACTGTTGGGATTGTATTGGGCAGGTGATGAGCAGTGCATGGTTTTCTCCACACATACCGCTTAGAATTATCACCAAAAAGTTCTATCTTCGTCTCATTAGACCAGAGAATCTTATTTCTCATAGTCTGGGAGTCCTTCATGGGTTTTTTAGTAAACTCTATGCGGCTTTCATATGTCTTGCACTGAGGAGAGGCTTCCGTTGGGACACTCTGCCATAAGGCCCAACTGGTGGAGGGATGCAGTGATAGTTGACTTTGTGGAACTTTCTCCCATCTCCCTACTGCATCTGTGGAGCTCAGCCACAGTGATCTTGGGGTTCTTCTTTACCTCTCTCACCAAGGCTCTTCTCCCACGATTGCTCAGATTGGCTGGATGGCCAGGTCTAGGAAGACTTCTGGTGGTCGCAAACTTCTTCCAACTAAGGATTATGGAGGCCACTGTGCTCTTAGGAATCTTGAGTACTCTGCAGTAATTCTTTTGTAACCTTGGCCAGATCTGTGCCTTGCCACAATTCTGTCTCTGAGCTCCTTGGCCAGTTCCTTTGACCTCATGATTCTCATTTGGCCTGACATGCACTGTGAGCTGTGAGGTCTTATATAGACAGGTGTGCGTCTTTACAAATCAAGTCCTATCAGTTTAATTAAACACAGCTGACTCCAATGAAGGAGTAGAACCATCTCATGGAGGATCACAATGAAATCCACAGCATGTGACTTAAATATGAGTGTCTAAGCAAAGGGTCTGAATACTTGACCATGTGATATTTCAGTTTTTCTTTTAAATAAATTTGCAAAAATCTCTACCTTCTGTTTTTATAGTAAGATGGGGTGCAGAGTGTACATTAATGAGAAAAAAATGAACATTTTTTGCATTTACCAAATGGCTGCAATGAAACAGAGTGAAAAATTTAGAGGGGTCTGAATACTTTCTGAATCCACTGTACCTAACGATTTTTAAGTGGAGATCTGGCTTTCTGATTTGCCACTGATTTGCCACAAAGATTTATCACAAACGATTTGGATTAGCTAATTGGGCCTCTTTGTTGCACTCTAATATTAGGCCCAAATATTTTTAAGTTGAAATTTGGCTTTCTGATTTGTTCCTGAAACACAATTTTATCATAAACGATTTGGATTAGCTTAATGGGCCTCCTCGCTGCACCCCTAATATTAGGTCTAACAATTTTACCCCTTTCGAACATATGATGCACTATCCCGTCCAGGTGCCCTGGGCCTGAATGCCCATGGACGGGATAGTACGTCATACATGATCAGCCGCTCTTACGGCTTATCACAGCTGACACTAAGTGTCAGGAGAGGTCATGGACCGCTCCCAGCACTTTAACCCCCGGCACACTGAGATCAAACATGATACCAGCTTTCCGGTGGCATAGGGAAGCATCGCGCAGGGAAATCGCGTTGCTCCTCCCTGCAGGACCCTGGATCCAAGATGACCGCGGGGTCCTTCCGGGTCCTGCAGGGAGGTGGCTTGTCAGTGTCTGCAGAGAGCAGGCACCTGCAAGCCTCCTGCACTGCCTGTCAGATCGCTGATCTGACCGAGTGCTCTGCAAACTGTCAGATCAGCAATCTGACACTATACAGTGATGTCCCACCCTGGTAAGTAAAAAAGTAAAAAAAAAAAAATTAACATGTGTAAAAATATTTTTTTTAAAAATTACTAAATAAAGAAAATAAATAAATAAATATTGTTCCAAAAAATATATTATTATATAAATAAAAAAAAATAAAATTACATATATTTAGTATCACCGCGTCCATACCGACCCGCCCTATAAAAATGTCCCACTAGTTAACCTCTTTAGTGTGCCCCTTAAAAAAAAAAAACAAGGCAAAAAATTAATGCTTTATCATCATACCGCTGAACAAAAAGTGGAATAACACGCGATCAAAAAGACAGATATAAATAAACATGGTACCGCTGAAAACGTCATCTTGTCCCGCAAAAAATGAGCGTCATCAGCGAAAAAATTTAAAAAAGTTATAGCCCACAGAATAAAGCGATGCAAAAATAATTATTTTTTCATATAAAATTGTTTTTATTGTATAAAAGCGCCAAAACATAAAAAAATGCTATAAATGAGGTATCGCCATAATCGTACTGACCCGAAGAATAAAACTGCTTTATCAATTTTACCATACACAGAACGGTATAAATGCCTCCCCAAAAAAAACTTCATGTGTTGCTGGTTTTTGTTCATTCTAACCTCCAAAAATCGTAATAAAAAGCGATCAGAAAATGTCATGTGCACGACCAATAAAACCATGGGACATCCATGCTAGGAGACTGATCCGTGCCTATCAACCATCAAACCATCAACTCGTTCTGCAAAAAATAAGACCTCACATGACTCTGTGGGCCAAAATATGGAAAAATTATAGCTATCAAAATGTGGTGATGCAAAAACTATTTTTTGCAATAAAAAGCGTCTTTTAGTGTGTGACAGCTGCCAAACATAAAAACCCGCTATAAATAGTAAATCAAACCCCCCTTTATCACCCCTTAGTTAGGCAAAAATAATAAAATTAAAAAAAATATTTATGGGGCTATGGTTAGGGTTGGGGCTAAAGTTACATTTAGGGTTGGAGCTAGGGTTAGGGTTGGGGCTAAAGTTAGGGTTAGGGTTGGGGCTAAAGTTAGGGATAGGGTTTGGTCTAAAGTTAGGGTTAGAGTTGGGGTTAAAGTTAGGATTTGGGTTAGTGCGGCCATCTTTCCCGAGGTCCCTGGCGGCCATGTTTCTAGAAGCCACCGCGTCGCAGCAGCGGAGCTGCGGGAGGCTTTCGGGCTCCTATGAAATGCCGGCAGAGCCCCCCACGCAGCACAGAGCCCCGCTGCAGCCACATGAGAGCCCCGACACCACCGCACCGGAGGCTGCATTGGGACCACCGCCATGGGATTGGTGAGTACTGTATATTGTGACCATAAGACGCAACCCCATTTTCCCCCAAAATTTTTTGGGAAAAAAGAGCATCTTATGGTCCAAAAAATACGGTAACTTGCAAACCACCCTTGGGGTAAAGGGGTTAAAGTGGAAAACTGGCCTTCTGATTTGTCACTGAAATACAGTTTTATCACAAATTATTTAGATTTGCTAATTGGACCTCATATCTGCACCCCAATATTAGTCCTAATGACAGTAGCTTAGCTATTAGGCAGGCAGAGAGGGCCCCGTGCTCTGAGGGGCCCCACGGAGCTGCGCTACTGTAACTGTTTCGGTGTGCACAGCGCAACCACACAGTTACACCTTCTGGCAGAGTAGTTAGATACAATCTTCCTGCTCTGCCACCCAGCCGCTATGGGGCACCTGAGCAGTACGAAAGGGGCCTGGTGCCAGCATCGAGCACAAGCCCGTCATCGCAAGTTCAACTGAATCTACTAGATGCAGATACAGCTGACCGCATTGAATAGAGTGGGAGAGTCATGCTCCCTCACCCATCATCCCCCTCTCAGCGTTTGAATTCCCTGACTCAGAAACTGACAGCTGGCGTGATGACGTCATTGCTTGGTGCCTGCTGTCCTGAGATGTGCAGGCGCTCGGAGTAGCAGGGGAATGAGGAAGAAAGGTGAGTATTGCATTTTTTTTATGGGAGCGCATTATACAATATAGAGTCTGCCTATGGTGGTGCATCATACTACTGTATATAAAGTCTGCCTATGAGGAGTGCATTATACTATACAGAGTCTGCCTATGAGGAGTGCATTATAGAGTATAGAGTCTGCCTATGGTGGTGCATTATACTACTGTATATAAAGTCTGCCTATGAGGAGTGCATTATACTATACAGAGTCTGCCTGAAGTGCTATAGAGTAGAGTTGCATGGTGGTGCATATACTACTGTATATAAAGTCTGCCTATGGGAGTGCATTATACTATAAGTGCATAGATGCATTATATATGTATATAAAGTCTGCCTATGGGATGCATTTCAATAGAGTTGCATGTGGTGCATTATAGAGTATAGAGTCTGCTATAGATAGTGCATTACATAATATAGAGTCTGCCTATGGTGGTACATTACACTACTGTATGTAGAGACTACCTATGGGGTTCCTTTATACAATATAGAGTCTGCCAATGGGGTGCATTATACTACTGTTTATTGAGTCTACCTATGTGGGTGCATTATACTATATAGACACCTATGGGAATGCATTAAATAATATAGAGCCTACCTAAGGGGGTGCATTGTACATAATTTGCCTATGGGGGGGCTTTATACATTATAGAGTCTGCATAGAGTCTGCCTATGGGGAGTGCATTATACAATATAGTGTCTGTCTATTGGGAGTGCATTATAGTATATAGAAATCTATGGGGTTGCATTATGCAATATAGACTCTGTCAATGGGGTGCATTATACTATATTGAGTCTGCCTATGGGAAGTGCAATACACAATATAGAGTCTGTCTATGGAGAGTGCATTATAGTATATAGAGATTTATGGGGGTGCATTATACAATATAGAGTCAGCCTTTGGGGGTGCATTATACAATATAGAGTCTGTCTATGGGGAGCGCATTATACAATATAGAGTCAGTCTATGGGGATGCATTATGCTATTTAGAGTCTTGCTATGGGGGTACATTATAATATATAGAGTCTACCTAAGTGGGTGCATTATACTGCTGGACATAGAGTTTGCCTATGGTGTGTATTATACAATATAGAGTCTGCCTAAAGAGGTGCAGTTTACTACTGTATGTAGAGTCTGCCTATGGGGGTGCATTATACTACTGCATCTAGAGTCTGCCTATGGGGGCACTTAAAATAATAAGAGTCTGCCTATGGGTGTCCATCACACTACTGTATATAGAGTCTTCCTACGTGGATGCATTATACAATATAGAGTCTGTCTATGGGGAGTGCATCATACCATATACAGTCTGCCTTTGGGGGTGCGTTTTACATTATAGAGTTTACCTAAGGGGGTGCATTATACTATATAGAGTTTGCATTATGCTATTTAGAATCTGACTATGGGAGTGCATTATGCACACCTGATTGCCCATAGCTGCATATATATTCAGTGGCATGGGTCTGCTCCAGATCCGTGTCTGCTCCACATATTTCAAATCCCATATTTCAAATTACAGATTTCTAATTACACTACTGTGAATTAGACTAGAATTCTAGAATGCATTTGGCCACACATCAATCCTACAACATTGTCATCACACCTGTGACCTAATTTCTGTTCCCACAGGTAAAACTGCAAATTTGCCCACCCCTTTCAACCTGTGCACCATTTATTGCTTTGTTTAATGGAAAAAAAAACCTTTCCACTTTTCATTTTCCAAATGCCCATGTGTTTTGCTTTTTTTAATGGTATAAAAACCCTTTCCCAGCTTTTCATTTTCCTGAATCACCAGTGTATGCTTTTTTCCCCCCTTCATACCCAGCCTTTTTTGACCTTAAAGCCCTTGCCATTTTTATCAATTCTGACCAGTTCCCTTATGGGGAAAAACTCAAAAACGCTCAACGTATCCTACGTTCTAGTTTTTTTTTTTTCGTGAAATTTTGGGGCTAAAATTTTATGGTAAATTTGGGTCGAAATTTTTTTGTGTTTTTTTGGGAAAAAAAGAATTTTTTGGGCAAAAATTTTTAAATTCGCAAATTTTTAAATTTTTAATTTTTTTCGAAACCGAATTTAGTGACACAAAATTAAAAAAAATAACATTTCTCACACTATTTACATCACACAATTTTGGAAAAAAAATTTTTTTTTCTTAGGGAAATTATAAGGTTAAAAATTGACCACATTTCTCATTTTTACAGCATATTTTCAAAGCCCTTTTTTTTGGGGCCACCTCCAGAATCAAATTTGAGGGGGCTGTATGGCAGAAAATACCCCAAAAATGACACCATTTAAAACTGCACCCCCCAACTCTCAAAACACATTCAATAAGTTATAACCTTCAGTTTCTTCACGGAAAAAAGCAACGGGAAGGAAAAAAGGGCATAAATTTTTCCAACAAAAATTTTTCTTTTAGCAACAATTTTTTCATTTTACATGGCCAACAGTAAAAATTGGTCCCAAAAAATTTTTTTGGGAAATTTCTCCCGAGTACCCAAATCCTCATAGTGGTCATAAAACCCCCTGTTTTTGGGCCAGTAGGGCTCAAAGGGGAAGACCCATTTGCTTTTAAGGGAAAAATACTCCAAACATTTTCGACACCAAAGTCCCATTTGGGGAGCCGTGGCCCAAAACATTCCCCCCAAACCCCCC
>JARQOD010000001.1:8667168-8725350 GCA_033576555.1 Oophaga sylvatica | reverse complement strand
ACCAAAAGAAACGAGAAAGAAATTCTTGTGTCTTTAGAATTCCCCTATGCCCGGCTATCTTGGAATCGTGGATGAGTTGCAATACTCTCAATCTGACTGATTCAGGTATATACAGACGTTGTCCCTGAATCCACACACCATTCTTAAAGACAAGACTTACGTCCCTTGGGGGTTGAGCCAACAAAGAATCCGCATGGTATGCTTCCTTGATGTCCTTAAGTAGGTCTTGATTATGAATCACTCCCAGGAATCTAGAGTCAGGAAGAATAGTCTTAGGAGGAGTAAGTGGACGTGTCTCTGCTGAATGAATCCTAGAGAGTGCATCAGCCTTTCCATTGCGCGATCCTGGTCTATAAGAAATGACAAAATTAAATTGGTTTAGGAAAAGATTCCACCGAGCCTGGCGAGGAGTCAGGCACTTAGCCGACCTGATAAATTCAAGGTTACGATGGTCTGTCAGGACGACTATTTGCTGTGCAGCACCCTGAAGAAGGTGTCTCCATTCCTTGAAGGCGGCAATAATGGCCAACAATTCTCTATTGCCCACATCGTAGTTCCTCTCAGCCGAAGACAACTGCTGGGAAAAGAAGGCACAGGGATGCAAGACATTCTTCTCACCTGTTCTCTGAGAGAGTATAGCTCCAACGGCACAGTCTGAAGCATCCACCTCTATTATGAAGGCAAGCTCGAGGTTGGGATGTACTAAGATAGGTGCGGTGGTAAATTTATCCTTTAAACAGGAAAATGCTTCCTGAGCTTGCGGGGTCCAGGAGAACCTAGACTGTTTCCGGGTAAGTTGGGTGATAGGTGACACTACCTCAGAAAAATTCTTAATGAAACGTCTATAGAAGTTGGCAAACCCGATGAAACGCTGCACCTCCTTCACATTTCTAGGAATTGGCCAATCCTTGATGGCTTGGGTCTTGCTTCCATCCATACTAATCCCTTGCGTAGATAGTACATACCCCAGAAATTGAATTTCGGTCCTATGGAATTCACATTTTTCAAGTTTGATGTAGAGATGGTTTTGTCTTAGGCGTTCTAAGACCATTCTCACATGTCCATGATGTTCCTCTGTGGAGTTAGAAAAAATTAGAATATCATCCAGATAAATCACCACAAATGTATCTAGGAGATCCCTGAAGATATCATTCACGAAGTGTTGGAAAGTGGCTGGGGCGGTACTCAGACCAAAAGGCATAACTAGATACTCAAAGTGTCCATAGCGTGACCTGAAAGCAGTCTTCCATTCATCCCCAGGTCTAATACGGACCAAGTTATAGGCCCCACGGAGATCCAGTTTAGAGAAAATTTTGGCATGCCGCACTCTCTCCAACAACTCAGGGATTAAAGGCAATGGATAACGGTTTCTAATAGTAACCTTATTGAGTTCCCTATAGTCTATGCAGGGTCTCAGAGATCCATCTTTCTTCTTCACAAAGAAGATGGGTGCACCTGCGGGAGATGAAGAGGGGCGTATGAAGCCCTTGGCTAAATTTTCGTCTATATAATCCTTCAAAGCTTTTAGCTCGGGCCCCGCTAGGGGGTAGATCTTACCAAAAGGTATCTCGGCTCCGGGCAATAATTCAATTGGACAATCATATGGACGGTGAGGAGGAAGCTGATCAGCGTTCTTCTTGTCACATAAATCCACATAGTCCTGGTATACAGCTGGTAGTTCAGGGACTGACATGGTTTCTTTAGGAACAGAGCAAGCTGAAACTCCTTGACTCATCTGTTTCTCCGGAAAGTGTAATTCCTTGGTCTCCCAGTTAATCGTAGGATTCTGCGCCTGCAGCCATGGTAGCCCTAGAATGATGGGAAAGTGGGGAGAAGAGATAAGCAAAAAAGACATTTTCTCCTGATGATCTTTACCCATAAGGACCCTCAAAGGCTCTGTTTCTTGATCCACTGGTCCAGAAGTCAATAGAGAGCCATCCACAGTCTCCATCTGTACTGGAGTAGCCTTCTTCACTGAACGTATCCCCTGTTTCAGAGCAAAGGAGATATCCATAAAATTTCTTCTTGCTCCTGAGTCGATCATAGCAGAGCTAGACACCCAGACTGAGTCAACCCAGAGTTTGATGGAAAGGAAGCAATGAGAATTGTTTCTTTTACAACTCAGCTGGGACACCGCTGAGGAAACTTGAAAAATTGCAGCGTTTATACCGTCATCGTCCCCAGAACTAACAGAGTTTAAGTCCGAGAAATAAAGATCTCTTGCAGCAGATCTCTCTGGAGCCTGAGGCTCGGACATGACAGAGCTCCTCTCGCAACACTCACAGTGAATGACTGCTGCAGTAGTCTTACGAGAACGGCTGGGGCAGTTTATAATGAAGTGCCCTGACTTACCACAGTAGAAACATAGATTTTCCTTTATACTATGTTCTTTGCGTGCATCACTAACCCCTCTTTGCAAAGAGTCCACCTGCATGGGTTCAGGTTCTGGTTCCCTTGTGATCCTACTCAAAGGTTCCTTAGCTGAGGAGGGAGGTAGTAAAAGGTTAGTGCGATTATTTTCGAACCATCTCTCTTGTCTGCGTTCAGTCAGACGAGCATCAATACAGATACAATAGTTAATAAAGTCACCTAACGCAGTGGGAGGGTCGGCACGAGCAAGTTCATCCTTAATCAGTGGAGACAACCCTTTCCGAAAAATAGATTTTTTAGCGGAAGTGTCCCAAGTAGTATCAAGAGCCCATCTCCTGAAATCCAGGGCATATTCGGCTACTGAACGCTTACCTTGGCGCAAAGTTAACATGGCTGCTTCAGCTGTTGCACCTCGATTGGGGTCATCAAACACCTGCCCCATGGCTGAAATAAAAGCATCAAGGTGATTCAAACAATCATCCTCAGTCTCAATCAGAGGGTTTGCCCACATCAAAGCCTTATTGGTAAGCAACATGATTATAGTAAGCACTTTGGATCGTTCAGTGGGAAATTGTGAAGCATGTGCAGAGAAAAATAAATTGCATTGATTAATAAATCCCCTGAATTTCTCACGTTCACCGCCAAAACGAAAAGGAGGTAATTTGGGGATCCCAGAACTTGGGGTTATGGCAGGAGCCTGGGCTCGTTCCTCTAGAGCCTCAATCCTGGCTCGCAATTCCTGGGTAGTCTGTCCAAAACACTTGCATATTATGATTAGTGAGGTCCTGTAGGCTTGCAAAACGGGTTTTTAAAGTCTGTACATCTGAAAGGATTGTATCAGTCACTCCGCAAAGTTCCTTTATGCGGGCCTCCATCTTCCAGATCTTTTAAAGCAGAGGTGCTGGAAGGAGAAGAGGAAAGGAAAAAAAAAAAAAAAACAATAGTGTTTACCTGTGGTAACACTCCAGAGTAAAATTTTAAGGGAATGCGCTCACCTGGAATGGTTGTGAGAAGTCACAACCACTGTCATCACATAAGGTATTAAACGGACATCTGATATCCACAGTCACAGCAGACACGGTTTTCCCAGACCCAGCAGACACTAAACATTGGCTCCTGAATCTTGTCATGTATAGTGTACAGTTCCTATAGCGTCTTGTGCTTGGGTGCGAGGAAAACACAGGAGACATAGGTTGAAATGAAAAGACTTGTATTACTTCATACAAGCATGCTGAAAAGTTCACACAGTTTGCAGGAACAGCGACAGGAGACACAGCAGGCCAGAGTAACTTCAAGCACTACAGTAAATCTCCAAAGCAGGTTCAGGATCTCTTCTCTCTACCGTAATTCCTCTGCAAACATGGATTCACCAAACAGCAGGTTTCCAGAGTCCAAAAGTGTTCCAAGGTTCCTCAGTAGGGAATAGCTGGAGTACAAGTCCAAGGCTTCCAGGAGTCAGGTCACAGACTGACTGAGGCTTGATTCAGGAGCACTGATTGTTCAGCTGAGGCTGCTTAAGAAGCAAGATGGAAGAATCAGGGCGGGAACATGAAAACTGGAAACTCCATATTAACTGAGGGCAAGAGCTGCAGAAAGACAGAAAGCAAAATGGCCGACGGAAAACTGAGTTTCAAGGAACATGTCAACAGAGACAAAGAACCTTACAGCGGCTTTTAATACCAGGGATAGGCACTATGAATATCTGGTGATGCCCTTCGGGCTCTGTAATGCCCCAGCAGCTTTCCAAGACTTTGTTAATGACATCTTCCGGGATATGCTTTCCACCTCGGTCGTAGTCTATCTGGATGATATTCTCATCTTCTCTCCAGATATCGACTCCCACTGGAGAAATGTCTGCAGAGTCTTCGACCTCTTGTGGGCAAATTCCCTGTATGCAAAGTTGGAGAAATGTGTGTTTGAGCAGGAGTCTTTACCATTCCTGGGCTATATCATCTCCGCCCAGGGATTGGCTATGGATCCTGCCAAACTACAGGCTGTGATGGACTGGCAAGAAACCCATTCCCTTAAAGCGGTGCAGCGCTTTATGGGGTTCATTAATTATTATCGCCAGTTCATTCCCCATTTCTCAACTTTGGTAGTTCCTTTGGTAGCCCTCACCAAGAAGGGAGCAAATCCCAAATTGTGGTCCGAAGAAGTCTCCAAGGCTTTCACCTCAATTAAATCTCATTTTGCTAGCGCTACCATCCTACACCGCCCTGATGTTGATAAGCCATTCAAATTGGAGGTGGATGCCTCATCCCTTGGTGCTGGAGCAGTCCTCTTTCAAAAGGATGCTCAAGGTCGGAAGCATCCTTGATTCTTCTTCTACAAGACCTTCACATGAGGGGAGAGAAAATATTGTATAGCAGCAAAAGAATTGGGGATGTAAAACTTAACATTTAATGAACCTAATGTTAAAAAGGGGACACACAGACAATTACCATCCTCCAAACAAACAGTGAGGATACATGATATAATCAGAGAGTAAAGTCCAATAGGGACTACAAAATATAGGAGATATAAATATAAACCAGACAACTTATAGTTTGCTCTGCACCGCAAGAGCAAAAAATTGACTACCTAAATGCAAGTATATGCATCGCTTATTTGTAAGTCATTTGTCTGGAACGCAATCAAACGTGTGTGAGACAGTATGTATAAAAGGAATGATCTCACCCATTTGAATGGAGATATGCGCTCCAAAATTCATCTCCTAATAAAATATGCATCTGGTCATTTCCAGAGTAGATAAGGCCCTTTCCCAACGCGTTTCCTCCTTTCAGGATTCATCAGGGGATATGGCGACTAGAGACATCTATATCAAATGCATTGCTCTCATGGGGAGAAAAATCATATAACTCCTCCTTATATCAATTAATAAGACACTCCCACCACCATTCAAACCAATCAGTGCAAAACAAAATAATGAATCACCAATCAAACGTGATGTGCATGGTTTAAAAATACATGCCTGTTCAATGAGCTCATAATCATGTTGAAACGCACGCCACATATAACGAAATGCATATAGCGATCCACCGTTTGCCAAATAGTGATCGCGCGCCCTATATTAGTGGCGCATGCGCATTTAGTGACTTCCGGTAATCGCATTCATTGGACCGCCGGTCTACTGAGACTACGTCATTGGCGTCCCACTCTGTGATGTAAAAACCACCGCACGCATGCGTGATACAAATTAAGTGGCTTACGATGTATAAATTCAGTTCGCACATTTCAAGATAAACACAGAACGCACAATTGTGTTGTGTCCTATATTGGGACGTTGAATTAAATCGCAAATTGCGACGAAGGTATAACGCTAATATAAAAGTTGTCACTACACAACAGAAGCATCAAAATACAAATATATTGCGTCCCAAATGGCGTCATTAAATATTATTTTAACCAGTATCACTTATTGCGACCAAAATCATGCCATCTTAGGTGACATTCAATAGTTCACCAAAATCTGACATTAACCATATAGAAACATAAAAAAGGGCGCGCAAGATCATTTTAGCTCATTTTAACTCATTCAATACCGTTATTAACACAGACATAGTATACAAATCCCCAAACGAAGAAAATTGGAGATTGATCCTCTCGCACTAAGAGGTAAATCAAAAAAATATATTCAAGGAGCATCCACATGAGGTGTCCCATGGTACTCCAATCCAAAATATAGATATGGAAAAGAAGGAATATCCTTCTATGTAGGAAAAATAATAATTGGAGCTTCGGCTGGCTTACCACACTATGGAACGATACTTTGATGATTTCATTGATGTATTTGAAGAAGTTTTAAAGGATATAAAATACATAATCAAATATGGAGACCAGCATCCATAGGTCATAATAAAAATAACATTTCAATTTTGGAAGGGAAAAAAAGGAAAAAGAAAAGCCTGACAGATCCCTATCAGGTACCTATTTCCATCCGACCCTACCTAGCAGCGGAGGTTGGAGCCCTAAATTCCTGCGCAGGTGGCCCCCCGGTCCACGGCGGCTGACCCTAACTAAATCACCCTGCACGACCCTATACTAGAGAAAGCAGGAGTAAGAAAGTTGTTCATTTAAACCATATGGAGAGACATATTTATATCTCCTATATTTTGTAGTCCCTATTGGACTTTACTCTCTGATTATATCATGTATCCTCACTGTTTGTTTGGAGGATGGTAATTGTCTGTGTGTCCCCTTTTTAACATTAGGTTCATTAAATGTTAAGTTTTACATCCCCAATTCTTTTGCTGCTATACATTGAAATACATTTTGGGGTATACCTCTATTATATTGCTTGAGAGAAAATATTCCATCGGGGACAGGGAGTTGCTAGCAATGAAGTTGGCTTTCTCCGAGTGGAGACATCTGTTGGAGGGGGCTCGCTTTCCCTTCCAAGTCTTCACCGACCACAAGAATTTGGTATATCTTCAGACAGCCCAGCGGCTTAATTCTCGCCAGGCCAGATGGTCCTTGTTCTTCTCCCGGTTTCATTTCACACTCCATTTTCTCTTGGGAGAGAAGAACCTTCGTGCCGATTCTCTCGCTCTGTGGTGTCCTCTGAGGTGGTGGAGGAGCCTCGGCTTATTGTTCCCGCAGAGAGATTGAGAACTGTGGCCCCGGTTTCGCTAGAGTCTGTGCCTCCGGGCAAGACTTTTGTGCCTACCAATTTGCGACCGGAGGTACTCTCTTGGGCACATTCGTCCAGGGTGTGTGGACACTTTGGGGCAAAGAGGACATCTGAGTTGCTGGTGAGGAGAAACTGGTGGCCGCATATGGTCCGTGATGTTGGGTACTATGTTCGGGCGTGTGTCTCCTGCGCCAAGAATAAGTTTCCTCGACAACGGCCAGCTGGGTTACTTTGTGGTGGGCTTACCCAAGTCTTGGGGCTGCACCATCATTTGGGTAATCCCGACCATTTTTCCAAAATGGTGCATCTGGTGATGCTACCACGGTTACCTTCTGCACGGGCTCTGGCAGCATTGTTCGTTAGGCACATCTTCCGTCTACACGGCATGCCGGACAAAATTGTCAGTGACCGAGGTCCCCAGTTTGAGTCTCGGTTCTGGAGAGAGCTTTGTCGTCTACTCAGTATTGAGTTAAATCTCTCTTCAGCATACCATCCCGAGACGAATGGGTTGGTAGAGAGGGCCAACCAAACCTTGGTCACCTATCTACGACATTTTGTCTCAGCCAGGCAGGATGACTGGGCATCCTTGCTACCGTGGGCTGAGTTTGCACTTAACAATGCTGTGGCTGACTTCAACAGACAGACTCCATTCCTCCTAAACTGAGGTCAGCATCCGTGGGTTCCAGTGCCCATGCCCGTGTCTTCCGCCAACTCCAGGGTGGCAGACTGGGCTGTGGAAGCAGGGGACATTTTGGACTGTACCCAGGATGCCATTCAGACGTCCAAGGAGAGGATGAGGTCCTCCGCCAATGCACATTGGTGCCCCGCTCCGACATTTGCTCCTGGGGACTTGGTGTGGCTCTCCGCCCGTAACATCAGGCTGCGAGTTGAGTCCACTAAGTTGGCACCCCGCTACCTGGGTCCTTTCAAAGTCCTCAAGCAGGTTAACCCTGTGGTATACCGTTTGGCTCTTCCACCACGCCTGGGTATCTCCGACACCTTTCACGTATCCCTCCTGAAACCCGTGCTCATGTCCCGGTTTTCCGAGTCATCTGCCGGGACATCGGGTTCGTCTACGGACGACCATGAGGTGAACGCCATTGTAGGGTTTAACCCCTTCACCCCCAAGGGTGGATTGCACGTTAATGACCGGGCCAATTTTTACAATTCTGACCACTGTCTCTTTATGAGGTTATAACTCTGGAACGCTTCAACGGATCTTCGCGATTCTGAGATTGTTTTCTCGTGACATATTGTACTTCATGTTAGTGGTAAAAATTCTTCGATATAACTTGCGTTTATTTTTGAAAAAAACGCAAATATGGCGAAAATTTTAAAAATTTTGCAATTTTCAAACTTTGAATTTTTATTCCCTTAAAACAGAGAAATATATCACACAAAATAGTTAAGAAATAACATTTCCCACATGTCTACTTTACATCAGCACAATTTTGGAACCAAAATTTTTTTTTGTTAGGAAGTTATAAGGGTTAAAAGCTGACCAGCGATTTCTAATTTTTACAACAAAATTTACAAAGCCATTTTTTTTAGGGACCACCTCACATTTGAAGTCACTTTGAGGGGTCTATATGGCAGAAAATACCCAAAAGTGACACCATTCTAAAAACTGCACCCCTCAAGGTACTCAAAACCACATTCAAGAAGTTTATTAACCCTTCAGGTGCTTCACAGTAACTAAAGCAACGTGGAAGGAAAAAATGAATATTTTACTTTTTAGCCACAAAAATAATCTTTTACAAACTTTTTTTTTATTTTCACAAGGGTAAAAGGAGAAAATGAACAGATAAGGTTGTTATGCAATTTCTCCTGAGTACGCCAATACCCCATATGTGGGGGAAAACCACTGTTTGGGCACACGGCAGAGCTCGTAAGGGAAGGAGCGACGTTTGACTTTTTCAAACTAATATTGGCTGGAATTTAGATTGGATGCCATGTCGCGTTTGGAGAGCCCCTGATGCGCCTAAACAGTGGAAACCCCCCCACAAGTGACACCATTTTGGAAACTAGACCCCCTAAGGTACTTATCTAGATCTGTTGTGAGCACTTTGAACCCTCAAGTGTTTCACAAAAGTTTATAAAGCCTGGGTGTGAAAAAAAAAAAATCAATTTTCCACAAAAATGATTTTTTAGTCCCAAATTTTTGAATTTTCCCAAGGAAATTGGACCCCAAAAGTTGTTGTCCAATTTGTCCTGAGTACGCTGATACCCCATATGTGGGGGGGGAAACTGTTTGGGCGCACGGCAGGGCTTGGAAAGGAAGTAGTAACGTTTTGGAATGCAGACGTTAATGGGGGTCATGTTCCGTTTGCAGTGCCCAGATGAGCCTAAACAGTGGAAACCCCCCACAAGTGACCCCATTTTGGAAACTAGACCCCTAAGGAACTTATATAGATCTTTGGTGAGCACTTTGAACCCACAAGTGCTTCACACAAGTTTATAATGCCCGGGCATGAAAATAAAAAATCCTATTTTTTTCCCACAAAAATTATCTCTTAGTCACTAATTTTTTATTTTCCCAAGGGTAACAGGAGAAATTAGACCACATAAGTTGTTGTACAATTTGTCCTGAGTACGCTGATACCCCATATGTGGGGGGGAACCACTGTTTGGGCGCACGGCAGAGCTCGGAATGGAAGGAGCACCATTTGACTTTTTCCAACCAAAATTGGCTGGAATTGAGTTTGGATGCCATGTTGCATTTGGAGAGCCCCTGATGTGCCTAAACAGTGGAAACCCCCCCACAAATGACCCCATTTGGGAAACTAGACCCCCTAAGGAACTTATCTAGATTTTTGATGAGCAATTTGAACCCCCAAGTGCTTCACACAAGTTTATCACGTAGAGCCGTAAAATTTAAAAATCATATTTTTTTCCACAAAAATGATCTTTTCACCCCAATTTTTATTTTTCCAAGGGTAACAAGACTCCAAAAGTTATTGTGCAATTTGTCCTGAGTGCGCTGATACCCCATATGTGGGGGTAAACCACTGTTTGGGTGCATGGCAGAGTTTGGAAGGGAAGGAGCGCCGTCTGACTTTTTCAACGCAGAATTGGCTGGACGCCATGTCGTGTTTGGAGAGCTCCTGATCTGCCTAAACAGTGGAAACCCCCATAAATGACACCATTTTGGAAACTAGACCCCTCAAGGAACTTATCTAGATGTGTGGTGAGAACTTTGAACCCCCAGTTGTTTCACTAAAGTTTATAACGTACAGCCGTAAAATAAAAAATCTTTTTTTTTTTTTACAAAAATGATTTTTTCGCCCCCAATATTTTATTTTCACAAGGGTAACAGAAGAAATTGGAACGCAAAAGTTGTTGTCCAATTTGTCCTGAGTACACTGATACCCAATATGTGGGCGAAAACTACTGTATGGGCACACGTCGGGGCTCGGAAGGGAAGTAGTGACGTTTTGGATTGCAGACTTTGATGGAATGGTCTGGGGGCGTCATGTCACATTTGGAGAGCCCTGATGCACCTAAACAGTGGAAACCCCCCACAAGTGACCCCATTTTGGCAAATAGACCCCACAAGGAACTTATCTAGATGTGTGGTGAGCACTTTGAACCCCGAAGTGCTTCACAGAAGTTTATAACGCACAGCCGTAAAAATAAAAAATCTTTTTTTTTTTTTTGCAAAAATGATTTTTTTGCCCCAATATTTTATTTTTACAAGGGTAACAGGAGAAATTGGACCCCAAAAGTTGTTGCCCAATTTGTCCTGAGTACGCTGATACCCAATATGTGGGAGAAAACTACTGTATGGGTACACGTTGGGGCTCGGAAGGGAAGTAGTGATGTTTTGGATTGCAGACTTTGATGGAATGGTCTGGGGGCGTCATGTCGCATTTGGAGAGCCCCTGATGCGCCTAAACAGTGGAAATCCCCAACAAGTGACCCCATTTTGGAAAATAGACCCCACAAGGAACTTATCTAGGTGTGTGGTGAGCGCTATGAAGCCCCAAGTGCTTCACAGAAGTTTATAATGTACAGCCGTAAAAACAAAAAAATATTTTTTTTTGTACAAAAATGATATTTTCGCCCACAGTTTTTTATTTTCCCAAGGGTAACAGAAGAAATAGGACAAATTGCACAATAACTCTTGGGGTCCAGAGTACGCTGATACCCCATATGTGGGGATAAACTACTGTTTGGACGCATGGCAGAGCTCAGAAGTGAAGGAGCACCGTTTGACTTTTTCAACGCAGAATTGGCTGGAATTGAGATCAGACGCCATGTCACATTTGGAGAGCCCCTGATGTGCCTAAACAGCGGAAACCCCCCAATTCTAACTCCAACCCTAACCCCAACACACCCCTAACCTAGTCCCAACCCTAACCACAAACCTAACCCTAACACACCCCTAATCCCAACCCTAACCCTAATCCTAACTTTAGCGCCAACCCTAACCCTAACTTTAGCCACAATCCTAACCCTAACCCTAATGGGAAAATGGAAATAAATACATTTTTTTAATTTTATTATTTTTCCCTTACTAAGGGGGTGATAAAGGGGGGTTTGATTTACTATTTATAGCGGGTTTTTATGATTGGCAGCTGTCACGCTAAAAGACGCTTTTTATTGCAAAAATAGTTTTTTGCATCGCCACATTTTGAGAGCTATAATTTTTGCATATTTTGGCCCACAGAGTCATGTGAGGTCTTATTTTTTGCGGGACGAGTTGACGTTTTTATTGGTATCATTTTTGAGCAGGTGACATTTTTTGATCGCTTTTTATTTCGATTTTTGGGAGGTTAGAATGAACAAAAATCAGCAATTCATGAATTTCTTTTGGGGGAGGCGTTTTTATTGTTCCGCGTGTGGTAAAATTGATAAAGCAGTTTTATTCTTCGGGTCAGTACGATTATGGCGATACCTCCTTTATATCATTTTTTTATGTTTTGGCGCTTTTATAGAATAAAAACAATTTTATATAAAAAATAATTATTTTTGCATCGCTTTATTCTGCGAGCTATAACTTTTTTATTTTTTCACTGATGATGCTGTATGGCAGCTCGTTTTTTGCGGGACAAGATGACGTTTTCAGCGGTACCATGTTTATTTATATCAGTCTTTTTGATCGCGCGTTATTCCACTTTTTGTTCGTCAGTATGATGATAAAGCATTGATTTTTTGCTTCGTTTTTTTTTTTAATTTTTTTAAGGGGTTCACTAAAGGGGTTAACTAGTGGGACAGTTTTATAGGGGGGGTCGTTACGGACGCGGCGATACCAAATATGTGTACTTTTATTGTTTTGTTTTTTTTATTTACAGGAAGAAATGAATTTATTGGGGAATATTTTTTTTTTTTTATTTATTTTGGATTTTTTTTTATAACATGTTTATTTTTATTTTTTTAACTTTTTTACTTTGTCCCAGGGTGGGACATCACTGTATTTTATCAAATCGCTGGTGTGACAGTGTGCACAGCACTCTGTCACACCAGCGATCGCTCAGGCATAGCTGCAGGCTTCTCAGTGCCTGCTCTCAGCAGGCACTGAGGAAGCCGCCTCCCTCCAGGACCCCGGCGCCATCTTGGATCCGGGTCCTGGGAGGGAGGAAGCCCTCAGAACAGCGCGTTCACATCGCGCTGGTCTGAGGGTCTCAGGGGGGCGCGCAGGGAGCCCCCACCCTGCGCGATCCTCCCCTGTGTCCCCAGTACACCGCGATCATGTTTGTGATAATCTGCTGATACCCGGCCGCTATTAGCTGCGCTCCCCTCAGGAGCGCAGCTGATCGCCTATGACGTACTATCCCGTCCATGGGCAGAATGGCACGGGTTTTATGGACGGGATAGTACGTCTAATGTCAGAGAGAGGTTAAGGTGGTACGGGACAAAAGATTTTATTTGGTTTATTGGAGGGGTTATGGGCCTGAGGATAGGTCCTGGGAGCCTGCTGAGCACGTTCACGCTCTGCAGCTCATCGCTGCCTTTGAATGCAGCGAAGCCCAAAGAAGGGGGGCCCTAGGAGGGTGATGAATGTTAGGGATTGGGTTCCCGCTGCTGCACAAGGGGAATCTCCAAACAGTCCTGCTGCGGTCCCCCATCCATCTCCGGCCGTAGTGGAGCCTGCTCAGCGGAGACGTCAGTCCCAGCGTCTCGCTCAGTCTAATACTGTGCAGAGTCTTGTTGCTGCCTCTCCTGGTTCCTCTATTATAACCAGTGCTGGAGCAGGCAGTCTTGGGACTAAGTCCTGCGTTTCTCCATCTGAGCATGCCCAGGGCAAGATCTCCCTTTGAAGATCAGGGGTCAGATGCTCGGTTACAGCAGCGACTCCCATTGGTCCGCCAGGAAGGTCCTGAAACTGCTTGTGTTTTGGAACAGTTTCTCATTGGTCCTTTTCTGGAAGGTCCTGTAGCTGCTACTATAAAAGGTGCGCATGACCGCTCGGCCATGCGCTAGTATCAATTGTGTTATGTGCTTTGCGCCAGTGTGATCATGAAACAATGTGGTTAGGGCTCGGCTGAAATAAGCCCCTAGAATACCGGCACCTCCGGTGAGGAGATTTGTATGCACGTGTTCATGGCTTGGCTGAAATAGCCTCTAGAATACCTGCTACTTCGGTGAGGAGTTGCTTGTTTGCGTTGCTGACTGCATGACCACGGACCGATATCCTTGCAGCAGTTAATTGTGTACTCCTGTGGTGTTAACAGGACACAGTCTCTATCTCAGCGTCTATGTCAGCGACTCTGTGGTGTAACAGAGTTCGCTCATACCGCCATATAGTGCCACAGCGTCTATGTTTGCGACTCTGAGAAGTAAGAGAGCTCGCTTATACCACCATATCCTGTCATCATTACTAGCAGCAGGCTCTGCCTGCACGGTGGACCCTGGGCTGCGAACGCACCCATTATTTAAAATTACTTGGTGCGTTCCGCAGTCCCTAACACCATGTAAATCCAGTGGGGAAAATAAGTATTTGATACGCTGCCAATTTTGCACATTTTCCCACCTGCAAATATGGAGAGTTCTGTAATTTTTTATCATAGGTGCACTATAACTGTGAGAGACAGAAACTAAAACTAAAAACCAGAAAATCATATTGTATGATTTTTACATAATTAATTTGCATTTTTTTGCATGAAATAAGTATTTTATCACCGACCAACCAGCTAGAATTCTGTCTCTCACAGACCTGTTAGTTTTTCTGTAAGAAGCCTCTTACTCTGCACTCATTACCTATATAAAAGACACTTGTCCACACACTCAATCATAATCCAATCTCTCCACCATGGTCAAGACCAAAGAGCTGTCTAAGGACACTAAGGACAAAATTATAGTCCTGCACAAGGCTGTATGGGGTACAGGACAATAGGCAAGAAGCTTGGTGAGAAGGCAACAACAGCTGGCACAATTATTGTAAAATGGAAGAAACACGAGATGACTGTCAGTCTTCCTTGGTCTGGGGCTCCATGAAAGCTCACACCTCCTGGGGTAAGGATGAATCTGAGAAAGGTCAGGAATCAGCCCAGAACTACATGGGAGCACCTGGTCAATCACCTGAAGAGAGCTGGAACTACAGTCTCAGACATTACCATTAGTGATACACTGCACCGTCATGGATTAAAATCCTGCAGGGCACGCAAGGTCCCCCTGCTCACGTCAGCACATGTTCAGGCCCGTTTGAAGTTCGTCAATGACCATCTGGACTATCCAGAGGAGGCATGGCAGAAGGTCATGTGGTCAGATGAAACCAAATTAGAACTTTTTGGTATTATCTCCACTCATCGCTTTTGGAGAAAGAGGAAGGATGAGTTCCACCCTTAGAACACCATCCCAACCATGAAGCATGGTGAGGGAAACATCATACTTTGGGGGTGCTTTTGTGCAAAGTGGACATAACTACTGTACTGTATTGAAGGGAGGATGGATAGGGTCATGCATCGCGAGATTTTGGCCAGCAACCTCCTTCCCTCAGTAAAAACATTGAAGATGGGTCGTGGTTGGATCTTTCAGCATGACAATGGCCTGAAACATACAGCCAGGGCAACAAAGCAGTGGCTTAACTTTATTATTCTCTTTTAGGACACCAGATGAGTATGGAATGTTACAGGCAAAACTCCACGGCAGAAATGATCCCTTAGGAAAGTTAGCTATCAGTTAGTCAATGTTCATCCTTTAGCTAGTCGTGCACCATGACCAGGAATAAATGGCAAACAAAAGTCTCCTCTGTAGATGACTTGTCTTGGAGAGTTCACCACTCATCATTGTAGATCAGTGTTTGGCTGCCACCCCTTGAGGCCACATGAGGAAAGTAATGATTTTCCAGAGTATTAGTCAAGCTAGAAAGACTTAACGTGCATGTAGTTAAGTACACCCCTAAAAAATGTCATATTAGTGAAACGTGGACTAGGGATGGCCTCAGGACGAGGGGTACAGCAACAATCTGCCGAAATGCACAAAGATTAGATAATATAATATGAATATTTACCAACCAGTTTATAAAACAAAGGAAAGAATGGCAGGGAAACAATGTATGAGTAACAAATAACACCGACTAAGTGTATACGCAGGTACACTAAATCAGAATTAACAGTTATATGTGAGCAAAATACCCTTTTAAGCATAAATCAATAAACCAACAGTATGGTGCCAGTACTTTAGCAATCGCCTACTCGGAGCAGTTTTTGAATTGTCTCTTACAGAAGAGGCCTTTTCTCCTACCTGAACCTCTAAAAGGCTATTTACATCTGTGCATATACTGTATTGTATAGTCAGATGCAAGATGATACCGGTATGTCCTGAAACTGAAGTAGAAGGGTTCTTGCTGAGCTGAGACCCAAATAATCAGAAATGCCATCTAAAAGCTCTTACGGAATGCCGATCTCTCCAACGCAGGGCTTCATGCTTAAGTTCTTAGAGATAAGGCCTCACATGCCCTAGACCTAGATGCTGTGTACTTTGTTGCCCTCACCGAGTCAGCTCATGTCCAGCCAAACAACGCATCCCAGAGTCACCAACAATAGATTCAGAGTCACACCGTCATATCAAGCCTTTCTCCAAGGATCACCAGCTTCATTTCCACCCGGACTCTCCTTCAACTCCTCCCAACCGCCCACCAACAGTCAAAAACACCCGCACTCCAAATCCGGCCTCTTGCCGCTGCCCTCAACTTGTCAGATCATATATTACATCACAAATTTTCAACAGTACAGTAAACAGTGATTATCCATTACATTAGCACAGCAAGCACTTCTCACAATATAAATGCCCCAAATCAAGCTCTGTGCAGACACTGATCAAGCAGGGAATAGTGCAAAAATTCAAATTCCATGCACAGACTGAAATGTAATCTCCAAAGGCTAAGATATCCTTACAGAGGTTGTCTAGTCTTGGGGTACAAGTCAGCCGTCATTCTATATGATTGCAGACTTGTGAATGCTCACAGCTCGCACTGTGTAAGCTGTCAAGATTCTCTGATGGAGGCATGAGGCACACGTGACTTCAGTTATGTAGTTTGCATACTTCCGGCCACATTCTGACTAGACATGTTCAGGTTCACTCAATACAGTTGTTTTGAGTGAGTCTGCACACATCTAGTCGGTATGTGACTGCTTGGGTGCAAATCATATACTTGCAGTTAACTGCCCGCTCACTCCTGCGCCAGCACCGGAGAAACCTGCGCACTGTGAGGATTCACAATCTGCAGTCACATACAATGACTGCAGACTTGTACCCCAAGCCTGACCAACTCCTTTAAGCTAATGTAAAAGGAGAAAATTTTCTTACAGACCTTGTCCAGCCGGTGATATGGAGGCACATATCCAATCCAGCGGGTTATTCACCGCCTGCTACGTCTCTTCCATATCTGTTGCTGTACATTGTAACAGATCACCGGAAGCATCGTGAGCGTATTTCTGGATCTTCATCGCACACGGCGTCCTCGGGGCTCTCCCGCTTCCTTCTACTCTATTAAGCCATCTTTTGCTTTCTGAAGTTTCCTAATGCGGTGAGATAAGGTAAATTGAATTTCTCTTCATACAAATAATATTTATTCTTCACATCATTCTTTTGTTTTTCACAAAAATCAATGAATATTAATAGATGCAAATAGACACAGTTTATGAACGGGACACAAAGGCTTATTTGATAAATTATAAACAAAGTGATATCAAACCGAGAGGCCTCTCCGACTCAGACGTGGGAATGGAAAATATCTGTACAATGCAAAACACTTACCGGAGCAGGCAAGGTTATTGGAAGGTCATCATCCGATTTAACCGCATGATACTTTTTCTTTTTAATTCTCTTTTTATTAGGTTTTTACACAAAAAAAAATAGCAGAAAATGAACATTTCACATCGTCCAATTATTTGCTCTCCAGGCGAGCGTCAGATTACAGGGTAATGTTCCAAAGAATATTGAAAACACTTATTAAGTTCTGTAATTTTTTTTTTCTTTCTGAAACCCTTAAAACATAAAACCCAACATTGAATACGGAAAGGGATGGATAGGAAGAATTCTAGAAAAGGGGGAACAAGAGAAGTAAAAACTTTTCAAAGTTGGCAATCACATATTGGTTGAAAAATTTACACTTATGATTAATAAGAAGATATAGAAGGAGATAATTTGTAGTTCCAGATCCTGTAAGTACAATAAAACGTGATATTTTTGCAGGAAACTTTAAAAATCATCTCAGAGAAGACCGCATGGTAGAGGATAGGAGAAGAGAAGATATAGATTAGATATTAGAAAAAAAATTTTGACCATGAGGGTGATCAATGAGTGGAGCAGGCGGGCATGAGAGGTGGTGAGTTCTCCTTCAATGGGTGGTGAGTTCTCCTTCAATGGAAGTCTTCAGAGGCTGGACAGACATCTGTCCGAGATGGTTTAGTGAATCCTGCTTTGAGCAGGGGGTTGGACACGATGACCCTGGAGGTCCCTTCCAACTCAAACATTCTAGGATTCTATGATTCTAAAAGCGACACGTTTCGAACGCTATACCAGCATTCTTTGTCACAGCTAAGGAGATAAGGAGATACAGTATTTGATTGGTGGAGCAACAGCTAAATTAAAAAGTTATTCTGGTCTGCATAAATTATTATCCATCCACTGAGAATGTGATCGGGTTAGATGAGGTGTGGTCAATCCATTGGGACACCCACTCATGATCACCAGAAGAAATTACTTGTATGTCCATCATTTTTCCATATAGGAAAAAGGAACAAGGTTGTGGATTTTTCGCTGCTTCTCAATTATGGAAATCCAGATCGTGAGATACAGTTCTGTGGTTTTTGTTAATGGCTCATAGTTAACACGTTTCTAAATTATTCAAAACTTCTTCAGGACATACCTATGCCATCATTATTCCTTGCATGTAAGTGGTTTGAAACACTGTCCCATTAATGACCCTACAACAAGAAAGAGACTATCCCTTTTAAGCTGTTTCTTTATGCCCTGCTTTGCAAATAATTCATTGTTATCCTTAAACAAATGTCTATTATGTTGCTGAATTTATGAATATTGTGTTGTTGTTTTTTCTTTAAATATATTTTTAATTGTTTTCAAGCATAAAAAGTTACAAACATTGGAGACTTTACGGCTTTAATAGTTATCTCAATTACAAATGAGAGCTCTAAGAAGAGTGTTCCTTATGAAAAAATAATAAAAGCGGGTAGTTAATTGATTTTTTTAACTCCTTTCCAACATCGGGCGTAATGGTGCGACTATGTCGGACTCCCCCTGTTTGGTGTGGGCTCCGGCGCTGAGCTCGCACCTTTCCGAGCACATGACAGCTGATCTATACAGCTGACATGTGCTCGCAACAGCCGGGGGTGGAATCGTGATCCACCCATGGCTGTTAACTAGTTAAATACCACTGTCACATTTCTGACTGCGGCATTTAACTCCCGCCCATCGGTGACCCTGACACATGATCACGGGTCACTGATGGGTCGGCATGACAACCAGAGATCTCCAGCAGGACTATATGGTTGTCTTAGCCAGATTGTTATACGCGCTGCCCAGAGGTCGGAGTTCATAGCAAGTGAGCATTTCTGTAACACACAGGTGATCTGATCATCGCCTGTATGCAGGAGAGCCGATCAGACAACTGCAGCTTCTGGTCTCCCATGGAAACTATTAAAGCATGTAAAAAGTTAAAAATGTTTTTAAAAATATTAAAAAATTTTAAAAAATAAAGGTTCAAATCACCCCACTTATCCCCCATTCAGAATAAAACAACAAAATCAAACATACATGGGCGTACCCACCGTGGGGCAGGGGGGGCAGCTGCCCCCCCTAGAAGCAGGGGCACACAATGAAAGAGAGCGGAGAGAGCAGCACAATGCCGGCTCCCTCTGCCACAGATTGCAGAGCCTGTCTGTGTGCGCAGTGCACGGAGCTGCTGTCTCTCCAGAGGAGCTCCTTCCTTCCTTCCTGGCTGCAGAGCTGTAGTTTCATTTTCTGCCCTGCAGGCTCTGGTTGTCTCAGCCACACTGGGTCCTAGTGCCCTCTGTGTGCAGACAGTGGACACTTCCTGCTCCTGCCTCAGCCACTGCCTGCAAGCTTCATGGTAAGAGGGGATGGAATTTATTAAATTCGTTCTGCTCAGGCATGTCATGGTCACTGTGGGGGAATGTGAGAGGATGGGGGTACTGTGGGGGAGGGGTACAGGGCACTGGGGTGAATGTGAGAGGATGGGGTACTGTGGGGGCTAGGGCACTGGGGGGTTAATGTGAGAGTATGGGGGTATTGTGGGGGCTAGGGCACTGTGGGGGTTAATGTGAGAGAATGGGGGTATTGTGGGGGAGGGGTACAGGGCACTGGGGTGAATGTAAGAGGATGGAGGTATTGTGGGGGCTAGGGCACTGGGAGGGGTTAATGTGAGAGGATGGGGGTATTGTGGGGTAGGGGTACAGGGCACTGGGGTGAATGTAGGAGGATGGGGGTATTGTGGGGGCTAGGGCACTGGGGGGGTTAATGTGAGAGGATGGGGGTATTGTGGGGGCAAGGGCACTGGGGGGGTTAATGTGAGAGGATGGGGGTATTGTAGGGGAGGGGTACAGGGCACTGGGGTGAATGTAAAAGGATGGGGGTATTTGGGGGCTAGGACACTGGGGGGTTAATGTGAGAGGATGGGGTATTGTGAGGGAGGGTGGACAGGTCACTGGGGTTGAATGTAAGAGGATGGGGGTATTGTGGGGCTAGGACACTGGGGGTTTACTGTGAGAGGATGGGGGTATTGTGGGGGCTGAAGTGGGGAGGGGCAACAGAGCACTGAGGGGTGCATGTGAGAGGATGGGGGTATTGTGGGGTCAGTGGGACAGAACACTAAGGGGTGCATGTGAGACGATGGGCTGTTGGGGTGTGGGTGGGGGACAGGGGAGGTAGGGGGCTTTTTTTACTTGTGAGCTCCTTAATACTTTAATAATAGATTAATATTTCAGTATTATTATAACAAGGGCATAGACAGACGGCCGTATAACTCATGCGAGGATCGCACCACAATACTCGGACTTGCTGGTACCGCTCCTGACATGAGCGCGACTGCCATGTATAATATATGGTATATACAGCGTAGTGTCGCATACACTGCTGTATTATACAATATACTACAGTTCTAACGCTCCATACCTAATATGCAGTATAATGTACAGTGTATATGATGTCACCTGTATAAGATGCGACATTGGCTTGCCCCCCCCTAGTTTTGATCCTGGGTACGCCCATGCAAACATATACGTATTTGGTATTGTTGCATTCAGAATCACCCGATCTATCAATATAAAACAAGAAAAAAAAAAACGATCGCTAAACGGCGTCACAAGAAAAAAAGTCGAGACGCCAGAATTAAGTTTTTTAGTTGCCGCAAAATGCAATAACGGGCGATCAAAAGATCGTATCTGCAGCAAATTAGTATAATTAAAAGCATCAGCTCGGCACGCAAAAAAATCAGCCCTCACCCAACCCGAGATCACTAAAAATGGAGAAGCTACGGGTCTTGGTGTGTAGCCCTGGTACACAATACCAGGAGGATGAGTGGAGAGGTAACAGTTAAGGTCTCTTCATGACATCATGTACACTTCTGACACACCCAGCAGGGGTGTGGAAGGGAGTGATTTTCTAGTCAGTCAGTTTCCTGTCCTTGGACAGAGTAGACGTGTCCAGTTTGAGCCTGTCATCAGTTCAGAACGTGGAGGCTGGTACAGGTGGTCTAATTCACCTTAGTCTAGTCAGAGCTGTGCCCCACTGGAAGAAAGACTGAACTAGCTATTAAGAGTTGAGCAAATCGAAGGGCAAAGTGGAAGGAAGATTATTGGAAAAGTGCGTTTGGCTTGGAAGAGTCCTGCACATTGCTACCGGTTACTGGGGACCGAAGGATCACTATTAGCTACAAGCATAGTGAAGAGAAAACCAGAGATTTACCGGACCCTAGGTCGCGGCAAACAAGCCCCTTATAGTCAGTACGTAACTGGGGTCAGGGGAAGTGAAGACTTTGAGTCTCTGCAGGACAAAATAAGGATTCAGCTCCCTCATAGAAAGGCTCCTAACACTAAATTGACTGGGAAGCACAGCTTTGGATAAGCTGGAATCATAGAGGGGACTACGCTTCAGGCTGGTCGTACTCATCTTCATTGGACAGTAAAGGAGGCCCCTAACTTGCTTAGCTGTTGCCTCAAAGCTCATCCTCCATCAACCCCATCAGCCTCCCTGGGACCTGCTTGAACATCTTACAAGTAAAGGTATGGAAAGACGCTGACCGTGTGAGACTGAGTTATTATTGCATGCCTGCACAATCCCTACCTAACTACCGACCTGAGGGAAGAGTCCCACCTGTAGGGGACCCGACATCTAGCTGCATCACCATCCCCTCAGAGATCTACAGCAGTGCTGGTATAAATTACCAGAAGACTACAGGTGGCGTCACGAACTGTATATAAACCTATCCCCTGTAAATATATCCCCAACATACGCCAGACCGCCAGGGCCACAGACCGAGCCACAGCTACCTGTGACAATCCCCATAGACTTCCATGGGCTCGGCTCTGAGTACCCCATTGCCCTGGTAACCCACAATTGTGGTGGCGGGTCGACACAAAAACTTGGCGTCACGAACAGGATACGAAACTTGCAGCATTGCGAGCCCTGTGTGCCTGTGGAGTGTTTTTGTGAAAAAGGACTGTTTGCACTTTTGGCGCCAAAATCGCCATTTTTGTCGCCATATTCGCGCCCTCAGGCGCTGGAGAAGAAGGTGGGCGTACCTGAAAGAGCGCGCAAAGTCTTGGACACGCCCCTGGCTCTGACTCAGCGGCAGGTCCTGCAACAGGAAGTGAACGCTCTGACATCAGAGCGCCTGCGACGAAGGTCCTGTTCCCACTGCGGTGCCTGTGAAGTAGCAGCATCTGAAACCGGTAGGCTCCGTTTAACCAAGGGGGCGCTAAGATGTCACAACAACCGGCCGACAGTGCAGCCCCAGCCGGAGGCCCCAATCCCGCACCGTCTGGTATTGTAGCGCCAGATGGGGGCGCAGGCCCTGCACCCAGTCCGGTAGTCCCGATCATGCCACTAACGCTCCCATATATGCCTGGGGCGAAATGGCTTCCCCAATACAGCGGTGGGCCAGGCACATTAGCAGGCTTCAAGCGGAAGTTATGCAGCATCCTAGAAATGTACTCCATGCCTGAGAGACAAAAAGCTGCTGTGCTAATAGGGCAGCTAACTGGCGCTGCTGAGAGGGAAGTGGAGACCTGGGATACCGTTGATCAGGAGTCGGTACCTGCGATCTTCCTGAAGCTGCATGCCATATTTGAAGACCGCACAGAAACGGATCTCCGGATGGCCTTCTATCACTGTTCACAACAGCCAGGTGACAGCATCCGGGACTACGCTTGCCGACTACAGGGAGCCCTGAGAGCCCTCAAGCAAATTAACAATTTAAATGCTATCGACGAGAATAGAATGCTGAAAGAACAATTTATACAGGGATTGAGATCCCCAGAGGAACGCAGAACTGTAAATTGGTGGTCCTTAGATCATCCGGATGCTACCTTTGATGCCCTAAAGGACATGGCAATAAGAGGGCTGCGGCCCCTGGGCAAACCTGAGGTGGCCACCCAACATCATCAGGGTGAAGTCACTCTGGAACCGGCAGTAACCCCCTGTTCCCCGCTAGTGGCAGAAACCAAAACGCAGGTGACACCTCCTAGTGAATTGGACTGTCTGCGCTCAGAGGTGCGCCAGCTGACTAAAAATCTGGCTGCTGTAATGAGTGCCCTGCAGCTGCGGAAAGAGGAGGAAGGGAAGATCTTGTTAGCTGACTGCCCAGAGGACGTTCCGTGGATGCACCGGAGAAGAAAGAAGACGTCGCCCCCCCGGAGGAGGACAACGCCACCCCCAGGAGCAACCTCTGATCAACACCCTTCTCGTCGAGAGATCGTCTGTTATCGCTGCAACCGGAAAGGTCATCTGTCTCCACAGTGTCCTTTAAACGGGCAGAACCTGGGTCCAAGGGCCAACACCCAGGAGAATACCCGTCAGGCCCCCTAGACTGGAACCGCAGGTATGTGGGCGGGCGACCCTACCTGTCTATTATTCTAGATGGTATTGCTGTTCCAGCATTGTTAGACACTGGGTCCCAGGTGACCCTAATACCTGATGCTCTATATACTAAGTACTGGTCAATGGACAGTCTTAAACCTCCGAGCCTTGACTTTACTGTGTATGCTTCGAATGGTCTTCCTGTAGAAGTACTCGGAACAAAATGTGTAGATGTAAAGGTGGGCAGAGAGGAGTTGAAAGACAAGGGCTTCTGGTAGTAAAGACTGTAAATGAGGAGAACGGTTTAAATATCATTTTGGGTACTAACATTATCGGTAATTGTTTGGGAGAAGTTGTGTTCTTACTCCAACAGCTCGCTGAGATTGCCCGACCAAGGCAGAGAGGAGTAATCCAAAGAGAGATCCGGGCCCTGGTGTGTCAGCAGCAAGCGAAGCTTACCGACGGCGAAATTGGTAATGTACGGGTCACTGACTCAGATCCTATTGTGATACCCCAATGAGTGAAATGATCATTTGGTGCAGGGCAGCCATAGGTCTGAGAGGACAGAATTACCAAGCTGTAGTAGAACCCCACCATTCAGAACATAGACCTACACTTATGACTGCTAGAGGAGTAGTAGAGGTGGTGAATGGAAGAGTACCGGTACGGCTTCTCAATTGGGGAGATGATGAGGTAAATTTACCCCGTTATGCAACCATTGCTAAACTTCATGCTGTTGATAATAATTCTATTCTCCCGGCTGAGTCCTTAGACTCCTGTCAAATAGAGGAGGACAATGACCCAGCAACCCAGGTGGCGGAATGGTGTCAGCAACTCCATGTTGGGACGGACACCACTCCCGCTCACCAGAAGCAAGGGGTATTACGGGTGGTGCAAGAGTACGCCCAAGTGTTTAGCAAAAATCCACTTGATTTTGGGACAATTAAGGGAGTACAACATCATATCCCTACTGGCAGTCATCCTCCCATCAAAGAGCGGTATAGGCCCATACCTCCAGCTCATTATCAGAAGGCTAAAGAAATGTTGAATGATATGAAGAAAGCTGGGGTGATAAGGGATAGTTGTAGCCCCTGGGCAGCCCCTCTAGTTCTGGTTAAAAAGAAAGATGGTAGTATGAGAATGTGTGTGGATTACAGGCAGGTGAACCGCATAACACACAAGGATGCATACCCGTTGCCACGTATAGAGGAATCATTAGCTGCTCTGAAAACGGCTAACTACTTTTCTACCCTCGATCTGACTAGTGGTTACTGGCAAGTGGCTGTGGCTGAGGAGGATCGTGAGAAAACAGCTTTCACCACCCCAATGGGGCTCTGTGAGTTCGACAGAATGCCGTTTGGGCTCAGTAGTGCCCCAGGAACATTTCAGAGAGTGATGGAAAACTGTCTGGGACATCTCAATTTTGAAACCGTGCTGCTATACCTAGACGACGTCATCGTGTATTCCAAGACTTATGAGGACCATCTGAAGCACCTGGCAGAAGTATTCGAGTCCCTGTCCAGGTACGGGATGAAATTAAAACCCTCAAAATGCCATCTACTCAAACAGAAGGTACAATACTTGGGGCACATCGTCAGTTCGGAAGGAGTAGCGCCGGACCCAGAGAAAGTCACTGCCATCCAGAAGTGGCCGGAGCCGAAGAACCTTAAGGAAGTGCGACAGTTCCTGGGACTAACGGGTTACTACAGGAGATTCGTGAAAGATTACACGAAGAAGGCAGCTCCTTTACAGGACCTCCTAGTAGGACAATCCCTGAAGAGCAGAAACCCTCCCTTTAATTGGGGTAAAGAACAGGCTGAAGCATTCCAAAAGATGAAAGAGATCCTGACAGGTGATGAGATCTTAACCTATCCTGATTACAGCCAACCGTTCCTGTTGTACACCGACGCCAGTAATGAAGGTTTGGGAGCAGTTCTCAGTCAGAAGCAGAATGGCCAAGAAAAAGTCATCGCTTATGCTAGCAGAAAACTCAGGCCAACGGAGAGGAATCCGGAAAATTATAGCAGCTTCAAGCTGGAGTTTCTGGCGCTGGTCTGGGCCATTACTGAAAGATTTAAGCACTATCTGGCCTCCAATAAGTTCACGGCGTACACAGACAACAACCCGTTAACGCACCTGGAAACCGCCAAGCTGGGTGCCATGGAGCAGCGATGGATGGCCCGGTTGTCCAATTACCAGTTTACTATCAAGTACCGGGCAGGTCGAAAGAATGCTAATGCTGATGCGTTGTCCCGAATGCCGCATGACTCTGTTACGGAAGAAGAATCGGACGACCTGGAAGAAATTGAGCTACCTGCGTTCCATCGAAATGGGATAGTCCACGAGCATCGAGTTCACAGAAAGCAGTATGGTGCAACATTAAATCCTTTACCCCATCACAGCTGGAAAGAGACTCAGGACAGTGATCCAGTGGTCAGCCGCATCAAGGAGTTGTTAAAACAGGAAGGTTCCTCCTTGGAAAAGGATGCACCTATGTCAGCCAAGCTCCTGTGGAACGAGAAAAGCAGGTTGTTCCTATACCGTGAGAAGTTGTGCAGAAGATACGTCAACCCCAGAACCCATGATATGGTCTGGCAAATCGTGGTCCCCAAGGCAGACGTCCCAATGGTGTTGGAAGCGTACCACGATCAAGCAGGACACTTTGGCTGGAGAAAGCTGGAGACCCTGTTGAGATGCCGGTTCTATTGGGTAGGGATGCGCAGCTCCATCGAGAGGTGGTGTCGGAACTGTGGACCTTGTGGTCTCAGAAGAAAAGACTACGGTAGTCAAAAGGCACCCCTGCAACCTATCCGGACGACTCGTCCCCTGGAGATTGTGGCCCTGGACCATGTCAAATTGTCGCCAAGTAGATCTGGATACTCATACGCCTTGACCATGGTGGACCATTACTCCAGATTTCTGGTAGTTGTTCCAGTTAAGGACCAGACCGCAGTAACGGCCGCGAAGACCTTTCAAGCAAGCTTTTGTAGACCGCATGGGTATCCGGAGCAAGTCTTAACCGATCAGGGACCTGCTTTTGAAGCCGATTTATTCAAGGAATTCTGTCATATGTACGGGTGCAAGAAAATTAGAACGACACCATACCACCCTCAAACCAACGGTCTTTGTGAAAAGATGAACCATATTGTCCTTGACTTGTTGAGATCCATACCGTTGGAAGACAGGAATCGATGGCCGGATTTACTACCTGATTTGGTTGATTTGTATAATCATATACCTGTAAGCTCAACTAACTGCACTCCAGCTTATCTTATGCGAGCAAGGCCCGGAAAACTACCAATGGATGTAGAACTTGGAGTGGTAGAACCGGAGGCAGACGACGCTGTTGAAAACTGGGACGTCAATCGGCAAGAGCAATACAGAAGAGTACAAATCTGTGTAGAGGAAAGTCTTAATAAGGCACGGGAGAAACAGGAAGATGTTTACAACCGAAATGCTCCTGCCAAGCCTTTGATGCCTGGAGAGGTAGTATTAAAAAGGAAAAGGAAGATGCACAAACTGGATAACCAGTGGGAGCAAGAACCCTACGTCATACAAGATTCTAAATATGACAATAGAAAAGTCTGTGTCGTCAGTAAAGACGGAGGAAGAACAACGACCACTGTGTCCAGAGATCATTTGAAGTTGTGTCCAGAACACTTAAAGAGTTGTGAAAAGAACCCTGTCCTCAATCAAGGAGAAAGAAAGGAAGAGGTCATACACACCGATCTGGGAGATTTTCCTGCGGATTGGCCCCGACTGGGAGATGCTGTGATAATTCCAGTGTTGCAGTTTTATCAGCCACAAGAGGAAGTTTTACCTCCAGTTGTGCCTGTGGTGCCAGTTGAGCCCGCTCAGGAGTTACCCATCCCAGCAACACCTCAACCTGTGGAACCTCAAGATGGATCATCTGAAGCAGCGCCCCATACTATGGGATCTCCTGGTGAAGCTGACTCACACCGCCCAGCCATCAGTACGCTTGCCAGATCCATAGAAAGATTAAGGCAGTTCTATAGTTTGCCGTTACGCAGTGCAGACAGATCGCAACTTGATATACCTGAAACTACACCACGTAGATCAGAGCGAACCACCAAAGGGAAATTACCCATTAGATATCAGCAGTAGTTATAACGAATTTATGTGAACATTGTAAAAGTCTATATATAAATGTGTTTTCCTATTATGTCTTCGTTTAACAATGGACTCAGAGGCTGAGGACTGAGCCAGCCCAAAAACTGTATCCTGTAAATAGTTGCACTTTGTGCCTTTTTAATGGTTTCACATGAAACGTTGACTTACCTCTGAACCAAAAACCCGTGTGGTGTGGCACTGAGTGAGGTCTGCAATTGGATGTCCTGCAGCCCACCCAGGACCTACGTTGAAGGTTTGGTGCGGGTCCTTCACAAGTATACCGTATATTTATTGAATGCTATTTAATACTTTTGTATTTCTATATATAATGTTAATGTTTGCAACGTTCAAGATATCCTCACCTCCCGGATGGGACGAATTAATGTTATTGTTAATGTTTTCATGCATAAACAAAAATGTCTCTTTATATTTTACAGCCCGGGAGTGCTGTCGTTTACCATGGGGGAATGTGTAGCCCTGGTACACAATACCAGGAGGATGAGTGGAGAGGTAACAGTTAAGGTCTCTTCATGACATCATGTACACTTCTGACACACCCAGCAGGGGTGTGGAAGGGAGTGATTTTCTAGTCAGTCAGTTTCCTGTCCTTGGACAGAGTAGACGTGTCCAGTTTGAGCCTGTCATCAGTTCAGAACGTGGAGGCTGGTACAGGTGGTCTAATTCACCTTAGTCTAGTCAGAGCTGTGCCCCACTGGAAGAAAGACTGAACTAGCTATTAAGAGTTGAGCAAATCGAAGGGCAAAGTGGAAGGAATATTATTGGAAAAATGCGTTTGGCTTGGAAGAGTCCTGCACATTGCTACCGGTTACTGGGGACCGAAGGATCACTATTAGCTACAAGCATAGTGAAGAGAAAACCAGAGATTTACCGGACCCTAGGTCGCGGCAAACAAGCCCCTTATAGTCAGTACGTAACTGGGGTCAGGGGAAGTGAAGACTTTGAGTCTCTGCAGGACAAAATAAGGATTCAGCTCCCTCATAGAAAGGCTCCTAACACTAAATTGACTGGGAAGCACAGCTTTGGATAAGCTGGAATCATAGAGGGGACTACGCTTCAGGCTGGTCGTACTCATCTTCATTGGACAGTAAAGGAGGCCCCTAACTTGCTTAGCTGTTGCCTCAAAGCTCATCCTCCATCAACCCCATCAGCCTCCCTGGGACCTGCTTGAACATCTTACAAGTAAAGGTATGGAAAGACGCTGACCGTGTGAGACTGAGTTATTATTGCATGCCTGCACAATCCCTACCTAACTACCGACCTGAGGGAAGAGTCCCACCTGTAGGGGACCCGACATCTAGCTGCATCACCATCCCCTCAGAGATCTACAGCAGCGCTGGTATAAATTACCAGAAGACTACAGGTGGCGTCACGAACTGTATATAAACCTATCCCCTGTAAATATATCCCCAACATACGCCAGACCGCCAGGGCCACAGACCGAGCCACAGCTACCTGTGACAATCCCCATAGACTTCCATGGGCTCGGCTCTGAGTACCCCATTGCCCTGGTAACCCACAATTGTGGTGGCGGGTCGACACATTGGAAAATACACAATTTTTTTTTTTTTACAAAATTTGGAATTTTTTTTCACCACTTACAAACTCATAATGATCTGGAGAATCATAATGGCAGGTCAGTTTTAGTGTTTAGTGAACATGGTAAAAAAAAAACACAAAAAACTGTGGAATTGCACTTTTTTTGCAATTTCACCACACTTGGAATTTTTTTTCCTGTTTTCCAGTACACGATATGTTAAAACCAATGGTGTCGTTCAAAAGTACAACTTGTCCCACAAAAAATAAGCCCTCACATGGCCATATTGGCTCTAGCAGGAAGGGGAGCGAAACATGAAAATGCAAAAACTGAAATACTCCTGGTTGTTAAGGGGTTAATTGGGTAAAAGAGGAAGAGGGATTGATTCAAACATTTATATTTTTAACATAAATTATCTAATTAATGCAGAAATGCTACAGAAAATGTGCTGCGACAATACTGAACCAAACACTAATTTGGGGTTTACTTAGCCGTTTATCTGTTTGATCCTTCCTGATAATGTCGGGGAAGAGTTAGTAGGCGGTTCTGATATTTGACCAACTTTAAAGTGGTTTTCTGAACACTCAGATTATTAAAGCCTTGTAAAAATGATCAGAAATAAAGAAATTCCATAATAAACTTTCTATTAAAATTCTTTTGTGTTCCTCAGCTATCACATGTGGAAATGCCACTTCCAACGCCATATTTCCTGGTACAGTTTGCTTAAAGCACAGAGTAGAGGAATTTCCTGTCTGTGCTTTGACCATTTCAGCAGCTTGCAATGTCATCTGTGATTTCATGGAGTATGGGATGTGTTCCTTAACGAGGTTTTAGTGACCAGAGAGGTGTACAGGGAGGGATTGAGACCAAGGAGAGAAAGAGATGATATTGCAGACACCATACAGAACAATATATTTCACAGCACTTTACATTTCAGAGGGGACTTGTACAGACAATAAAGACATTACAGAGTAACACATAATTCAACAGATGTCTAAACAGAGACTGTGAGGGACCAGATTTGAAAGAAAATTTTGTAAGGTCAAAACACAAATAGCTACATAAGTGAGGTGAGGCGATAGGCCAGTCTAAAGAAGTGCATTTTTAGGGCACTCTTAAAAACAGTGAGTATTGGGAATTAATCAAATTGTCCTGGGTAGTGCATTCCAGAAAATTGGCACAGCACGAGAGAAGTCTTGGAGACGGGAGTGGGAGTTTCGGATTATTGAGGATGTTGATCTTAGGGGCAGGGCATTAGCGGAACGGATAGTTATAAACTAGTAACTTTGGACAGAGGGGATGGTGTTTGCTGTTCTAGAATGCTGGCTTGAATCAGAATATATGACTCTATAATATTTCCAATTTCTCTCCTACGGGGCACACAGTCTGTGTCAGCACCTGTAACATTGACTGCATGAATGTATCAGGATAGCAAATACTAGACGAAGTGGGAGGAATGTTAACAAGGAGAAACAATGTGTGCAGTGATTTATTCTTCTTGAGACTATATAAGAGTCTCAGGATGGTGCTTTTTAGGTGGAGTGGGCAGGCACTGAGTGTGAGAGTGATATAGACAGAAATTGTCCATACTTTCAGCCAAAATACAGCAAACAATAAAGCTAGCAGAAAAACAACAAAGACTTGCCCAGCTAAGCACTAACTAATACACCAGTCAAAAAAATATTTAAAGGTAAGTGAGGGAGAAGAGAGGTTGGAGATTCATTACAGAGACAATCAGATCATATTTTTAATCCGATGTTTAAGACAATTTAGTTTAGACAATTGTAATGTGACAATGGCTGTTACAATGTAGAAACCATACTGTAACACTGAGCACTAGTAGCTCATACATAAAGTTTTCAATGATTTTTTCCCACTCCTGCCTGGAGTCGCACTTTATCCAGTGCTCAGCATACATGAGACAGCAGAGGGTCTGTGCTATAAGCATGATGTGTGGTTAATGGTCATATAATTGGCTTTCGCGCTAACATAATGATCGTACCCTTTGCCTTCTGCTTTGACTGTATCACAATGAACTTTCAATTCAATGAGCAACGACACAGCAAACATCAACTATATTTATCCAATGTCTTAAGGAATTACATTATGTCTTCAAGTGGGTCTTAAATCCCCTCATAACTCAGCGTGTAATCTTGTTCAGCCATTTAATGATCTTTAAGCCTGGCATTACAAGAGTATAACTGGATTTCAGAAACGAGCTTGCACTCGGCTGCACTCTCTGCCGGCTGATGGTATCATAATAACCTAATTATTGTTATTTGTCCAATGTCTTTTAAATGTCACACCATAATTAAAGGCGCTGTGGAATATGCCTGTAATAATGTATATCTCGTCTCCTAATGTGCTGATATTGTGATCTGTAGCATGGAACTGTTTGCAGTAACGTGCTGCAGAGGAGCTGCCGGGGGCTCCGGGTCCTCGGTGCATGCATCGTGCCAGGAATGACAGCCAATTTAGTGGACTAGATGGTGGTACATAGATCCAGCAGAAGTTATAGACAGACAGGCAGGTGCCAAAAAATGCAACAGCGCCTGTGTGCGTCAGGATGTATGCAAACATTGAATATATGAAATGTAAACCACATTGTTATGACTGTCAAATTACATTCAAATGGGTAACATACAAACCAGGAAGACAAGTACCTGAACCTCACAGCTTCCTGTTCAGACTAGGAAAAACCCTTGTCTGACCCTGGTCTGTTCCTGCCTGACCATGGAGGTTGAAACTCTAACATAATGTAATGGTGCCCCCCAATCGATGGCGGCTTGCCCTGAATGCCCTTAGCAGCTACTAGGATCGCTAGAGTAGGAGTTGCCTAAGAATTAAAGGAATCATTCATAAAACAGCTGTAACCAACACAAACTATATGAAATTGAATGAATCCAATAAAGTCAATCACCAGCAGGAAACACTAGTAGGGGGAAGTATTTAAAGCTGCACTCGAAAGGTGATAGGACAAACAAACAGAGAAAATGGAAAAAAACACCTGTTACCCAAAAGTGAGATCTAGCTCCCTCAAGCCAAATGCCTACAAATATGAAAGGCAGGTAGGATGTAGAGCAAATGAAAAATTGTGTTTTACTCAATACAAATGAGTGAATCTGTTTTATGCGAATTAGATTGTTATAGAATTTTTGGAAATTCACTAAATTAGTCTAATTTGAAAAATTTGATATTCGCTTCTATCCATAAACATTAAAGAAGATTGCTTCATCGAGAAAAGGCTCCCATCATGATGAGTGTGGGTAGGCTAAATTTTAGTTATCACATCATATGGTATAGCGCAGCATATTAGCAGGCTCTATCAAAACCAGATTCAGGAAACGCAGCAGCCATTTTGGAATGAATAGCGATATGGAAACAAAGCCATAAAACAGTGAACAAAGTCAGAATTTACTGTGCCATGACAGTATAATAGTGAAGAAGATTAATGCAGTAGTCTGTGAGGAAAAGAGAAAACAACAAGGTTTCGATATGATGGGAGAGTTGCCATCACAACAGATAACATATTATAGTTCATCTGGAAGCTGCTGCTGGATTTAAATTACATGTTTTTTTTTTATTCTTCGTGCAGAAGCAAGCAAAAATATTGCTGAAAGAATGAACAAAATCTTAACTCAGGGTCTGCCAAAGTGTACAAGTCACAAGCTAGCGCTTTGCCAGTCTAATTTGAGGTCCATATGGAGTGCCTGCCAGGGCAGTGGGGATACTCAGTACTGGGCTGCTTCTTAAAGGGGAAGTGTCCCAGTGGCAGTGACCCAGTCCGTGGCCCTGGGCGTCCAGTAAAAGGGGAATATTTACAAGGGATAATAAAGTTTATAATAAAGTGTTCGTGACGCCACCTGTGGTTTCTGGTCAGAGGTGACCAGCGCTGCAGTGCAGATCCTCTGGGACTGGTGGTGATGCAGCAGAGTTGGTATAGCTCTCCACAGGCAGAGCTTAGTCCCAGGGCAGATGTATGATGTAGAATATGGTAATGTTGGTAGATGTAGAAGGGTTGGATGGGTGACGCAGGAATGATTAGAGGACACAGCTAGGTGCAGTTTCCAAAGCTTTACTCACAGTTCTGGTGCGCACAGATGCCCGCTTGGTGCCGTGTCCTCCACTATTGGATCGGGCCCCACGGATGGACTAATCACTATCCGTGACCCTAGGACCCCTTCTATCCTTCCGGAAACTTCCTTCTGCTTCTTGCTTAACGCTAACTTTCTCAGTCTGGGGACAAGCTCCTTACTCCTTGAGCTCCCCTCACACTATCTGACTCTACAGTCTCTTTCCCGCTTTCTAAGCTTCGCTCCCCTCCTTCTGCTTTCTCCTCCCACCACCCAACACTCTTTCATACCCAGCCTGGAATGAGCCCATCCTCCTGTAGGGTACATCCAGGGTGCCTGGCTGCTATAGTCTGTGTTGGGTGCAGGTGTTCGAGTCCTGGGTGATGCTCCCTCCTTACCTGAGAGTGGGGTACCACACCTCTGGGTGAGGTGCAATACCTCTGTGGTGACTGAACCCTCAGGGGTGCCAAATACCCCCCCGTTAAACACAACACGTCCGCATTCTGAAACAGAGTAAAACACAGGTGTTACAGAAACATACAAAATTTTTGGGTAATGCATTACAACAGGTATAAAAGTCAAATGCAACTTCCCTTTATGGGAGGCACTTCTACTTAAACGTTGCATAAATAACAAGTGAAAAACATAAATACGACAAATACTGACATTACTGTTAAATTAAACATTCTTTGGTATTTACTACGGGTAAACTTTTCTTTACTTTTACTTTAAAGTACTATCAAATTTTTGTTCGCAAACATTCACTTTAATACAATCAACTTCAAGTGCTATAAAATATTCTCATACTAAGTGTAGTAAAACTTTCTCTTTCAAGTTCAACAGGGTTTAACGAAATCTGGAACTGAGCTATTTCTCTTCTTCTAGTGGAGTATGGGGGACCCGTCTCAAACCCCCAACGTAGGCCTTGGGGGGGCTACAAGGCATAGCTGCTCTCCACTTTGGACCACTACTTTGGCCACTCCAAGCGGGTTTCTGTTCTGAGGTCAGTTGTGTAAAGGCATAGGGTGTCAGGCGCACCCTACAGGCTTCAAGTAAAACCAAGAAGGAGCACATTAAGAAGCGCTAACTATTTACAAATAAAAGTTTGGATCACACCTGGTCCATAATCTCTCAGTTTATATCTAAAATAGAACTGGTGAACTTTTTGCAGGAACCCTACCGGGTTAACTTTAACTTTTAACTATATACAGTCATTTGAATGCAATTCTCTATAACTGTCTATTTCCTTTTCCCAGGGCAGCTCCTGGTGCTGGCTGCTCCTCCTGGCCTAGGAAGTTTATATGCAAATGTCACTCCAGGTGACAAAAGGAGGTCATAACCGATGCAGGCATGTGGTGTCAAGTTATGTCCTGCCACTGTTGTCTGAGTAGCACATGTGCACATTATCAGTGGGGTGTCTGCATCTTCAGGGTCTGGTGCTGCCACTGGGCCCGCTAAGAACTCTTCGGTTCCCGGGGTCAGGGTCGGGGACATTACCTGCCTGTGGTGTTGTTCCGGTGCCGGCTTTTTCCTCCTCTGGAGTCGGTGTTGCTGGTCACCGGATGGGATGCGACTCCTCCATCTTTACCCGTTTTAGCAAGGCTGCTTTCCAGTTCTCCACTGTAGTCAGCTGACCGGGTTTCGGGGCTGGTGGGAGTTCTAGAGACCCCAGCAGGGTTTCCCTTTCCCCAGGGGCAGCACCCGTACCTGCTCCAGTGCTGGTGTCATCCGCTGCAGCTTCTGGGGTGGCGGGTGCCAGTGACGTAGGCACCTGGGACTCGGTGGCTTTCTCCAATACTGCTTGCTTCCACCGGGTGATGGCAGCCACTTGCGTGCGCAGGAAGTGGCTCGTCAGCTCCTCCACCTCTCCTTCCAGGAGCGCCAAGTCAGTTCTAGATGGACGGGTGAAGCCTCAATCTTCCTGGCCAGGGTAGCCTTACGCTTCCTCCCTGCGCCCAACAGGCCTCCATCCTCCGCTCGCCATGATGTCTTCCTGGTGCTCTTCCTTCTCTTCCGCTCCATTTCACACCGCTGGGTCTTTCTCTGCCCTCATCCGGGGGCTGCCTTTTTCCTTTGCCGCCATACCAGGCCAGGAGACAGACCCCTCTGGCGGTCGGTCATGTTGCGGTCACATAGAAATAAAGGCAGGGGGCGTTCATGCTGTTTCGCGCCCACAATGACACGCCCTTCTTCTCTCTGTGCACCTCATGGTGCAAATATGGCGGCAATTGTACAAAAGCATCAGCAAAGTCTCTAACACAAAAGGCAGTTCAAAATAGGCACACAGGACCCGTGATACCGGGCTTCGATATCCTGCTCGTGACACCAAGTTGGAGCGCCCGCCAGGGCAGTGGGATACTCGGTAAAAGGGAAGTGTCACAGCGACAATGACCCGGTCCGTGGCCCTGGGCGTCCAGTACAAGCGGAATATTTACAAGGGATAATAGAGTTTGTAATAAAGTGTTCGTGATGTCACCTGTGGTTTCTGGTCAGAGGTGACCAGCGCTGCAGTGCAGATCATCTGGGACTAGTGGTGATGCGGCACAGTTGGTATAGCTCTCCACAGGCAGAGCTTAGTCCCAGGGCAGATGTATGATGTAGAAGATGATAATGTTGGTAGATGTAGCAGGGTTGGATGGGTAACGCAGGAATGATTAGAGGACACAGCTGGGTGCAGTTTCCAAAGCTTTACTCACAGTTCTGGTGCGCACAGATGCTCGCTTGGTGCCGTGTCCTCCAGGTGAGGGGCTCAGCAAACTCCCAGGTAGATCAGGATACAACTTTCCAAGACTCCCTTCAATATGTTCCTTTCTCGGTCGTCTCACTGTGCTGACTTTCCACCTTTCCTACCTGTCCAACACTTCACAGTCAGTGTCCCAAGCCAGTAGTCGCGGACCTTGTTGGATGACGTCCTCTCTGCGTCTCCTTGCTCCCTTATGGCTACCTTTTCGAAGAAGATAACTGTGGCTTGTAGCTGAGGCACCTAAAGATGAACCTGCCTCCGGCTTGCTAGCTGAGTCCTGAAGTTCTCCACTAGGCTTGGGGCTGGTACCCCACTGCGACCTGGTCCCTCCACTATTGGATCGGGCCCCACGGATGGACTAATCACTATCCGTGCCCCTAGGACCCTTTCTATCCTTCCGGAAGCTTCCTTCTGCTTCTTGCTTAACGCTAACTTTCTCCGTCTGGGGACAAGCTCCTTACTCATTGAGCTACCCTCACACTATCTGACTCTACAGTCTCTTTCCCGCTCTCTAAACTTCGCTCCCCTCCTTCTGCTTTCTCCACCCAGCTCCCAACACTCTTTCCTACCCAGCCTGGGATGAGCCCATCCTCCAGTAGGGTACGTCCAGGGTGCCCAGCTGCTATAGTCTGTGCTGGGTGCAGGTGTTAGAGTCCTGGGTGATGCTCCCTCCTTACCTGAGAGTGGGGTACCACACCTCTTGGTGAGGTGCAATACCTCTGTGGCGACTGAACCCTCAGGGTCACCACACATACATGTTGCACCGATACTGCAGCCTGCCTATCGGTCTATCTATCTAGTTATTTATCTATCATCTATCAATCTATCTAATATTTTTCTATTATCTATCTATCTATTATCTATCTACGGTTGTGCTCAAAAGTTTACATACCCCGGCAGAATTTTTGCTTTCTTGGCCTTTTTTTTAGAGAATATGAATGATAACACAAACTTTTTCTCCACTCGTTGCTAGTGGTTGGTGAAGCCATTTATTGTCAAACTACTGTTTTTTCTCTTTTTAAATCATAATGACAACCCAAAACATCCAAATGACCCTGATCAAAGGTTCTCATACCCTGGTGATTTAGGCTGATAACATGCACATAAGTTGGCACAAATGGGTTTGAATGGCTACTAAAGGTAAGATCCTCACCTGTGACCTGTTTGCTTTTAATCAGTGTGTGTGCATAAATGCTGAGTGAGTTTCTGGGATCCAGACAGAGTCTTGCATCTTTCATCCAGCCACTGATGTTTCTGGATTGTGAGTCATGGGGAAAGCAAAAGACTTGTTAAGTGATCTGCGGGAAAAGGTTGTTAAACTGTATAAACCAAGAAAGAGATACAAAAAAATATCCAAGGAATTGATAATGCCAGTCAGCAGCGTTCAAACTGTGATTAACAAATGGAAAAAAGGGGCTCTGTAAAAACTAAACCACGATCAGGTAGCCCAATTAAAATTTCGCCCACAACTGCCAGGAAAATTTTTTGAGATGCAAAGAAAAACCCACAAATAACATCCTACTGGACTCTCTGCGATGTGGCTGTTTCAAGATGCATAATAAGGAGTCACTTGAAGAAAAATGGGCTGCGTGGTTGAGTGGCTGAAAGAAAGTAATTACTGTGCAAATGCCACAAAGTATCTCGCCTACATTACGCAAAACAGCACAGAGACAAGCCTCAAAACTACTGGAACAAGGTAATTTGGAGTGATGAGACCAAAATTGAACTTGACCACAACCATAAATGTTACATGATGAAAGGAACACCATTCATACTGTAAAGCACAGAGGTGGATCACTGATGTTTTGGGGATGTGTGAGCCACAAAGGCACAGGAAACTTGGTCAAAGTTGAAGGAAATATAAATGCAGCACGTTATCAGCAAATATTGGAGGCAAATTTGCAATTATCTGCCCGAAAGCTGCGCATGGGATGTACTTGGACGTTCCAACATGACAACGATCCAAAACACAAGGTCAAGTCAACATGTCATTGGCTACAGCAGAACAAAGTGAAGGTTCTGGAGTGGCCATCTCAGTCTCCTGACCTCAATATCATTGAGCCATTCTGGGTAGATCTCAAGCGCGCAGTTCATGCTAGACAGACCAGGAATCTACAGGAACTGGAGGCTTTTTGCCAAGAAGATTGGGCAGCTTTACCATCTGAGAAAATAAAGAACCTCATCCACCACTACCACAAAAGACTTCAAGCTGTCATTGAGGTTAGAGGGGACAGTAAACGGTATTAAGAAATGGGGTATGTGAAGTTTTGATCAGGGTCATTTGGATGTTTTGGGTTGTCATTATAATTATAAAAGAGAAAACACAGTAGTTTGACAATAAATGGCTTCACCCAACCACTAACCATGAGTGGAGAAAAAGTTTGGTGTTATCATTCATATTCTCTGAAAAAAGGCCAAGAAAGCAAAAATTCTGCCGGGGTATGTAGACTTTTCACCACAACTGTATCTATCTATTATCTATCTATCTTTTTATTATCTACCTATTATCTATCTGTCTATCTATTTAGACAAAAACAAATAGGAAGGCAGCACTCCAAATCTCAATGGTGAAAAAAAAAGTGGCGTTTATTCAGATCCACATAGCATGTGGACGTTTCGGCTCACATTGAGCCTTTCTCAAGCAATGTGTCTCACTCACAGGTGAGTTTAAATACAGAAAATTTAACAATCCAAATTATCCATAATAATAATTTAAAGTGCAAAATGTGCATGGTATCATCATTACATATATCATAAAACAGCTCAGTGCTGTATCAGACCATATTAACATCATTAAAAAGTGCTATAGTATCTATTTATCTATCTATCCATCTATCTATTATCTTTTATATATCTATCTATTGCCATTATATCTATCTCTATCTATCTATCTATCTTATCTATCTATCTATCTATCTATCTATTATCTATCAATCTATCTATCTATCTATCTATCTATCTGTTATCTATTATCTATCTATTATCTATCTATTATTTATTTATATATTATCTATCTATTATCTATCTATTTATCTATCAATCTATTTATCTTTTTTATCTATCCATGTATGTATCTAGTGATAATGGTGCTGATACTTCTTCACCCTCTGGCATTGTTCTCTATAAGTCTTTGTTGCTATGATGATTATTTAGTGAGTTTTCTTCATTTCTGCACCTACCTTGTGAATTAGGTTACTTGCGTTTTTTACCTGCAGATTTTTCACATCAAATGCAATGTCAGGCTACAGTCACACATTTAGTATTTTACATCGGTATGTGTAAGACAAAACCAGGAGTAGGTGATAAATACAGAAGTGGTGACGTGTCTCTATTATACTTTTCCTCTGATTGCTCCACTCCTGGTTTTGGCTTATAAATACTGATGTAAAATACTGACCAAATACTGAACATAAGGCGCACATAAAACTCAGCATATCCACAAGAGCAATTGACATGTTGTGGATTGGAATCGCTCTCCGCAGGTCAGTTTATGTTGTTTTTTTTTTACTACTGGGTTAGTTAAAGGGGTATCTGAAAGCGAGACCCCTAAATTACCAACACCAGGGCTTGATACTAGCTGTGTTTTTGGACAATTCACAGCTGACATAAACCCCAAGAACCATTACCCCAATTGGAAAGCACGGGGGCAACCGGGAAAATAAAAGGAGAAGCAACAGAATTGAACTTCTGGGGCGGCTTCAGGCTGTTATTTTTAGGCTGGGAATGGTCCAATAACCAGGGACTCGATAAACCCGATAATATCAGTTCACAGCTGTCTGCTTTACCTTAGCTGGTTTCAAAAAATAGGGGGACCTCACATGTTTTTTTTTCATATCATTATTTTTTCTTTTTTTTTTGGCTTAATAGAAATCTCTACAAGCTTTCAAACTATTTATCATTGTCTTTGTACATCTTTAACACTTAAAAATCTGCAATTTCTTGCATACATTACATTGCGGTACGTGCCACACGGAGAGTATTAGAAAAACAGAGCTCTGAAGCTTTTAGAGATTTTACAGGAAATTATTAATGATTACATTTTGGATATAAAAATAGAATAGCATCAAAATATGGACTTTCCCTTTAAGACGACATCAGTACTGATTTTTATCCACAAACAACGAAGTAAATCACATATAATCTGTATTAACGCTTACACTATTTCACAGGCAAACAACAATTGCTGGTGTGGAAAGTCAATAACTCCCAAGGCTTCTCTCGCCTCAAGACAGTATGGACGATGCGATCATTGCTCAGATTTCAGATACATTTTTAAATATAACAATCTTACTTGAAAATTAATATTGAGCACCAGCAGTAAAACTCCTACATTCCAGGTCATTAAACGTAATGATATCCAAGGATGAAGCGGCTCCAGCGAGTGAACTGGTGTATAAATGGATTTATATTTAATCATCTAGAATTGTAAATCAGTTTATGGCATTTGCTACATTTATTGTGTCATTAGAAGCATAAAATTAGACAAAACCTCCGATTGAAGAAGATGAAGGAAACAGGAGAATTTAATACCGCTGCTACAAAATGAAACATTAGAGTATAATACCGCAGTATGGCCCCATATATAAGTGTACAGTGATAGATGTAAGTATAAATGGCAATAATCCCAACACACAGTTCTTAACAAAATGTAACATTCAGCGTTTAAATAATAGAAACATAGAGGGCTCCAATAATACCAACATACAGCTGTGCTCAAAAGTTTACATACCCCAGCAGAATTTTTGCTTTCTTGGCCTTTTTTCAGAGAATATGAATGATAACACCAAAACTTTTCTCCACTCATGGTTAGTGGTTGGGTGAAGCCATTTATTGTCAAACTACTGTGTTTTCTCTTTTTAAATCATAATGACAACCCAAAACATCCAAGTGACCCAGATCAAAAGTTCACATACCCTGGTGATTTTGGCCTGATAACATGCACAGAAGTTGACACAAAAGGGTTTGAACGGCGACTAAAGGTAACATCCTCACCTGTGACCTGTTTGCTTGAAATCAGTGTGTGCATAAAAGCTGAGTGAGTTTCTGGGAGCCAGACAGACTCTTGCATCTTTCATCCAGCCACTGATGTTTCTGGATTGTGAGTCATGGGGAAAGCAAAAGAATTGTCAACAGATCTATGGGAAAATGTAGTTGAACTGTATAAAACTAACATTCAGTGCTCAAATAATACAAACATACAATGCTCTAATGATACCAAGATATGATCGAAAAATATCAACAAACCGTGCTCAAAGAAAACCAACATACAGTGATCAGAGAAAAGTAACTTTCAGTGCTCAAATAATACTAAAATACAGTGATAAATTAATACTGTTATGTGCAATCGCTGCGAGACCTAGCAACTGTTCAACAGACGCCACGCCACGTTCAGCAGACGCACAAGGCGCAAGCTACCCCAGCTTAGCGAGCCATAAAGGGATGGAATACTCTTTGCCCTGCTCTGAGTAAATGGGAGGTGGACTGCAGCTGAGCCCTTCCCAGGCCCATTTTCTCCGGGCAGCTGGCGTCTTGTGACGCGGCAGAAGCTTAGTCGAGAAAAGGTAGATTTCTCTGCGAGAAATCTTGGGAGTGAAGCACAAAGAGAAAGAGAAAGGAACCCTAAGACCAATCCTGAAAGAGAGCAACAAACACTGCTAGCACCACTCACCACCACAGCACATAGGAACTGCAATAAACAGCAAAGACCTGAGCTGGGAGCAGGGTTAAATAGCCGCCTAACGCTGAAGGAAGTGATCAGGTGTTGATTACCTCCCAATCACCCCCAGAGAAGCGCTCCCTGCTAACTGCACAGGAGAATGGACACAACCCAACCACTGCCTAGTACCGGTCACAGCAGCGTTCTGCGCTGCTTGGCAACCGACAGCGGAACACGTTCCCCAAGAAGTGAAATTTGTGGGAGATACAGCGTCCGGCATCCCCACACATCCAACTACCCCAGAAAGCAACGTTCCATAAGATTGGGACCTTTTCACTGCGTGTGGTAGTGCCCCCTCTAGGGTCAAGACAATGGAGGCGCATACAACTGGAGTAGCGTAGCACCAGACAGGATCCATTCCCAGGTTGAAGAACACAACCACAATTCCCAACAAATACCAACACATAATGCTAAAATAATATAAAAATTTAGTGCTCAGATAATAACATACAGTGCTCAGATAAAACCAACATACAGTGCTCAGATAAAACCAACATACAGTGCTCAGATAAAACCAACATACAGTGCTCAGATAAAACCAACATACAGTGCTCAGATATAACCAACATAGAATACATAAGTAATACTAACATTCATCACAGAGAAAATACTAAAATACAATACTCAAATAATACTGACATACAGTCATCAATTAATATCAACATATAATCAAATGATACTAATACTGAGAGCTCAAAGTAAAAAAAGGGCTCAAATAACACCAAAATACAATACTAAAATAATACCACCATATGACACAAACATACAGTAATAATGTAATACTATCATGCAGTACACAAATAAAACCAGCATGAAATATTCAAATAATATACAGTGGGTACGGAAAGTATTCAGTCCTCTTTAGATTTTTAACTCTTTGTTTCATTGCAGCCATTTGGTAAATTCAAAAAAGTTCTTTTTTGTTCTCATTAATGTACACTCTGCACCCCATCTTCACTGAAAAAAACAGAAATGTAGAAATTTTTGCAAATTTATTAAAAAAGAAAAACTGAAATATCACATGGTCATAAGTTTCAGACCCTTTGCACAGTATTGAGGAGAAGCACCTTTTGAGCTAGTACAGCCATGAGTCTTCTTGGGAATGATGCAACAAGTTTTTCACACCTGGATTTGGGGATCCTCTGCCATTCTTCCTTGCAGATCCTCTCCAGTTCCGTCAGGTTTGATGGTGAACGTTGGTGGACAGCCATTTTCAGGTCTCTCCAGAGATGCTCAGTTGGGTTTAGGTCAGGACTCTGGCTGGGTCAGTCAAGAATGGTCACAGAGTTGTTCTGAAGCCACTACTTAGATATTTTAGCTGTTTGCTTAGGTTCATTGTCTTGTTGGAAGGTTAACCTTCGGCAAAGTCTGAGGTCCAGAGCACTCTGGAAGAGGTTTTCATCCAGGATATCTCTGTACTTGGCCACCGCATTCATGTTTCCTTCAATTGTAACCAGTCGTCCTGTCCCTGCAGCTGAAAAACACCCCCATAGCATGATGCTGCCACCACCATGTTTCACTGTTGGGATTGTATTGGGCAGGTGATGAGCAGTGCCTGGTTTTCTCCACACATACCGCTTAGAATTATCACCAAAAAGTTCTATCTTCGTCTCATCAGACCAGAGAATCTTATTTTTCATAGTCTGGGAGTCCTTCATGTGTTTTTTAGCAAACTGTATGCAGGCTTTCGTATGTCTGGCACTGAGGAAAGGCTTCCTTTGGGCCACTCTGCTATAAAGGCCCGACTGGTGGAGGGCTGCAGGGATAGTTGACTTTGTGGAACTTTCTCCCATCTCCCTACTGCATCTGTGGAGCTCAGCCACAGTGATCTTGGGGTTCTGCTTTACCTCTCTCACCAAGGCTCATCTCCCATGATTGCTCAGTTTGGCTGGACGGCCAGGTCTAGGAAGACTTCTGGTGATCCCAAACTTCTTCTATTTAAGGATTGTGGAGGCCACCGTGCTCTTAAGAACCTTCAGTACTGCAGAAATTCTTTTGTAACCTTGCCCAGATCTCTGTCTTGCTACAATTCTGTGCTCCTTGGCCAGTTCCTTTGACCCCATGATTCTCATTTGGCCTGACATGCACTGTGAGCTGTGAGGTCTTATATAGACAGGTGTGCGCCTTTCCAAATCAAGTCCTATCAGTTTAATGAAACACAGCTGGACTCCAATGATGGAGTAGAACCATCTCAAGGAGGATCACAAGGAAATGGACAGCATGTGACTTAAATATGAGTGTCTGAGCAAATGGTCTGAATACTTATGACATTTTTTGAATTTACCAAATGACTGCAATGAAACAAAGAGTGAAAAATTTAAAGGGGTCTGAATACTTTCCGTATCAACTGTAAAGGCTCATTTCAGTTTTGCCAGAAAACATCTTGATGATCCCGAAGACTTATGGTAGAATACTCTGTGTAATAACGAGACAAAAGTAGAACTTTTTGAAAGGTGTATGTCACATTACATCTGGCAGACAAGTAACACAGCATTTCAAAAAAGGAACAACATACCAACAGTGTAATATGGTGGTGATAGTGTGATGATCAGGGGCTGTTTTGCTGCTTCAGGACCTGGAAGACTTACTGTGGTAAATAGAACAATGAATTCTGCTGTCTACCAAAAAACCCTGAAGGAGAATGTCTTTCCATCTGTCTGTGTCCTCAAGCTGGAGTGCACTTGGGTTATGCAGCAAGACAATGATCCAATACACACTTGTAAGTCCATCTCTTAGTAGTTTAAGAAAAACAAAATTAAGAACTTTGGAGTGGCCTCTGTCAAAGTCCTTACCTTAACCCGATTGAGATGCTGTGGCATAACCTTGAAAGGGCAGTTTATACTCTGAAACCATCAAATGTGGCTGAATTACAACAATCTTGCAAAGATGAGTGGGACAAAATTCCCCCAGACCGTTGTAAAAGACTCAGTGCCAGTTATCACATATACTCGATTGAAATTGTTACAGCTAAGGGTAGCCCAACCAGATATTCGGTTCACTTTTTCACATAGGTCCCTGTAGGTTTGGATTTCTTTTTCCCCTAATAATAAAGACCTTCATTTAAAAACTGTATTTTGTGATTACTTGTGTTATCTTTTTGTAATATTTACATTTGTTTGGTGATCTGAAACATTTAAGTGTGACAAACATGAAAAAGAATAGGAAATCAGGAAGTGAGCAAACACTATTTCACACATTTTAAAAATTACCAAAAGGAAAATGGACCCATGCAAAATAGCCAGAGAAGAATCTTTCAGTTCTTATTTGAGAAATTTTCATTCATTCTTCATTGGAGAATTCTTCCACTTCTGTTAGATTCCTGTAGTATCATGCATACTCTGCTATTTTGAGGTCTAGCCACAAATTTTCAATGATGATCAGATCAGGGACTGTGAAGGCCATTGTAAAACCTTCAGCTTGCACCTTTTGAGGTCATCTACTTTGGATTTAGTTTAGGATCATTATCCATTTGTAGAAGCCATCCTCTTTTCACTTTCAGCTTTTTTACAGATGGTGTTATATTTGCATCAAGAATTTGTTAAAATTTAGTTGAATCCATTCTTCCCTGTGCTCATGAAATGTTCTTTGTGCCATTGGCTGCAACACAACCCCAAAGCTTGAATCATCCACCCCCATGCTTAATGGTTGATGAGATGTTCTTTCCCTGAAATTCTACATCCTTTTTTCTCCACCGTTACCTTTGATCATTGTGGCAAGAGTTCTATTTTAACCTCATCGGTCTACAGGTGTAAGGTTCTTTGTCTCTGTTGACATGTTCCTTGAAACTCAGTTTTCCGTCGGCCATTTTGCTTTCTGTCTTTCTGCAGCTCTTGCCCTCAGTTAATATGGAGTTTCCAGTTTTCATGTTCCCGCCCTGATTCTTCCCTCTTGCTTCTTAAGCAGCCTCAGCTGAACAATCAGTGCTCCTGAATCAAGCCTCAGTCAGTCTGTGACCTGACTCCTGGAAGCCTTGGACTTGTACTCCAGCTATTCCCTACTGAGGAACCTTGGAACACTTTTGGACTCTGGAAACCTGCTGTTTGGTGAATCCATGTTTGCAGAGGAATTACGGTACAGAGAAGAGATCCTGAACCTGCTTTGGAGATTTATTGTAGTGCTTGAAGTTACTCTGGCCTGCTGTGTCTCCTGTCGCTGTTCCTGCAAACTGTGTGAACTTTTCAGCATGCTTGTATGAAGTAATACAAGTCATTTCATATCAACCTATGTCTCATGTGTTTCCCTCGCACCCAAGCACAAGACGCTATAGGAACTGTACACTATACATGACAAGATTCAGGAGCCAATGTTTAGTGTCTGCTGGGTCTGGGAAAGCCGTGTCTGCTGTGACTGTGGATATCAGATGTCCGTTTAATACCTTATGTGATGACAGTGGTTGTGACTTCTCACAACCATTCCAGGTGAGCGCATTCCTTAAAATTTTACTCTGGAGTGTTACCACAGGTAAACACTATTGTTTTTTTTTTTTTTCCTTTCCTCTTCTCCTTCCAGCACTTCTGCCTTAAAAGATCTGAAAGATGGAGGCCCGCATAAAGGAACTTTGCGGAGTGACTGATACAATCCTTTCAGATGTACAGACTTTAAAAACCTGTTTTGCAAGCCTACAGGACCTCACTAATCATAATTTGCAAGTGTTTGGACAGACTACCCAGGAATTGCGAGCCAGGATTGAGGCTCTAGAGGAACGAGCCCAGGCTCCTGCCATAACCCCAAGTTCTGGGATCCCCAAATTACCTCCTTTTCGTTTTGGCGGTGAACGTGAGAAATTCAGGGGATTTATTAATCAATGCAATTTATTTTTCTCTGCACATGCTTCACAATTTCCCACTGAACGATCCAAAGTGTTTACTATAATCATGTTGCTTACCAATAAGGCTTTGATGTGGGCAAACCCTCTGATTGAGACTGAGGATGATTGTTTGAATCACCTTGATGCTTTTATTTCAGCCATGGGGCAGGTGTTTGATGACCCCAATCGAGGTGCAACAGCTGAAGCAGCCATGTTAACTTTGCGCCAAGGTAAGCGTTCAGTAGCCGAATATGCCCTGGATTTCAGGAGATGGGCTCTTGATACCACTTGGGACACTTCCGCTAAAAAATCTATTTTTCGGAAAGGGTTGTCTCCACTGATTAAGGATGAACTTGCTCGTGCCGACCCTCCCACTGCGTTAGGTGACTTTATTAACTATTGTATCAGTATTGATGCTCGTCTGACTGAACGCAGACAAGAGAGATGGTTCAAAAATAATCGCACTAACCTTTTACTACCTCCCTCCTCAGCTAAGGAACCTTTGAGTAGGATCACAAGGGAACCAGAACCTGAACCCATGCAGGTGGACTCTTTACAAAGACGGGTTAGTGATGCACGCAAAGAACATCGTATAAAGGAAAATCTATGTTTCTACTGTGGTAAGTCAGGGCACTTCATTATAAACTGCCCCAGCCGTTCTCGTAAGACTACTGCAGCAGTCATTCACTGTGAGTGTTGCGAGAGGAGCTCTGTCATGTCCGAGCCTCAGGCTCCAGAGAGATCTGCTGCAAGAGATCTTGATTTCTCGGACTTAAACTCTGTTAGTTCTGGGGACAATGACGGTATAAACGCTGCAATTTTTCAAGTTTCCTCAGCGGTGTCCCAGCTGAGTTGTAAAAGAAACAATTCTCATTGCTTCCTTTCCATCAAACTCTGGGTTGACTCAGTCTGGGTGTCTAGCTCTGCTATGATCGACTCAGGAGCAAGTGGAAATTTTATGGATATCTCCTTTGCTCTGAAACAGGGGATACGTTCAGTGAAGAAGGCTACTCCAGTACAGATGGAGACTGTGGATGGCTCTCTACTGACTTCTGGACCAGTGGATCAAGAAACAGAGCCTTTGAGGGTCCTTATGGGTAAAGATCATCAGGAGAAAATGTATTTTATGCTTATCTCTTCTCCCCACTTTCCCATTATTCTAGGGCTACCATGGCTGCAGGCGCAGAATCCTACGATTAACTGGGAGACCAAGGAATTACACTTTCCGGAGAAACAGATGAGTCAAGGAGTTTCAGCTTGCTCTGTTCCTAAAGGAACCATGTCAGTCCCTGAACTAACAGCTGTATACCAGGACTATGTGGATTTATGTGACAAGAAGAACGCTGATCAGCTTCCTCCTCACCGTCCATATGATTGTCCAATTGAATTAATCCCTGGAGCCGAGATACCTTTTGGTAAGATCTACCCCCTAGCGGGGCCCGAGCTAAAAGCTTTGAAGGATTATATAGACGAAAATTTAGCCAAGGGCTTCATACGCCCCTCTTCATCTCCCGCAGGTGCACCCATCTTCTTTGTGAAGAAGAAAGATGGATCTCTGAGACCCTGCATAGACTATAGGGAACTCAATAAGGTTACTATTAGAAACCGTTATCCATTGCCTTTAATCCCTGAATTGTTGGAGAGAGTGCGGCATGCCAAAATTTTCTCTAAACTGGATCTCCGTGGGGCCTATAACTTGGTCCGTATTAGACCTGGGGATGAATGGAAGACTGCTTTCAGGTCACGCTATGGACACTTTGAATATCTAGTTATGCCTTTTGGTCTGAGTACCGCCCCAGCCACTTTCCAACACTTCGTGAATGATATCTTCAGGGATCTCCTAGATACATTTGTGGTGATTTATCTGGATGATATTCTAATTTTTTCTAACTCCACAGAGGAACATCATGGACATGTGAGAATGGTCTTAGAACGCCTAAGACAAAACCATCTCTACATCAAACTTGAAAAATGTGAATTCCATAGGACCGAAATTCAATTTCTGGGGTATGTACTATCTACGCAAGGGATTAGTATGGATGGAAGCAAGACCCAAGCCATCAAGGATTGGCCAATTCCTAGAAATGTGAAGGAGGTGCAGCGTTTCATCGGGTTTGCCAACTTCTATAGACGTTTCATTAAGAATTTTTCTGAGGTAGTGTCACCTATCACCCAACTTACCTGGAAACAGTCTAGGTTCTCCTGGACCCCGCAAGCTCAGGAAGCATTTTCCTGTTTAAAGGATAAATTTACCACCGCACCTATCTTAGTACATCCCAACCCCGAGCTTGCCTTCATAATAGAGGTGGATGCTTCAGACTGTGCCGTTGGAGCTATACTCTCTCAGAGAACAGGTGAGAAGAATGTCTTGCATCCCTGTGCCTTCTTTTCCCAGCAGTTGTCTTCGGCTGAGAGGAACTACGATGTGGGCAATAGAGAATTGTTGGCCATTATTGCCGCCTTCAAGGAATGGAGACACCTTCTTCAGGGAGCTGCACAGCAAATAGTCGTCCTGACAGACCATCGTAACCTTGAATTTATCAGGTCGGCTAAGTGCCTGACTCCTCGCCAGGCTCGCTGGAATCTTTTCCTAAACCAATTTAATTTTGTCATTTCTTATAGACCAGGATCGCGCAATGGAAAGGCTGATGCACTCTCTAGGATTCATTCAGCAGAGACACGTCCACTTACTCCTCCTAAGACTATTCTTCCTGACTCTAGATTCCTGGGAGTGATTCATAATCAAGACCTACTTAAGGACATCAAGGAAGCATACCATGCGGATTCTTTGTTGGCTCAACCCCCAAGGGACGTAAGTCTTGTCTTTAAGAATGGTGTGTGGATTCAGGGACAACGTCTGTATATACCTGAAACAGTCAGATTGAGAGTATTGCAACTCATCCACGATTCCAAGATAGCCGGGCATAGGGAATTCTAAAGACACAAGAATTTCTTTCTCGTTTCTTTTGGTGGCCCACTTACAGGAAAGATGTCTTAAACTATGTCACTTCATGTGAAGTCTGTGCAAGATGCAAAACACCTCGCTCCTCACCAACTGGTCTGTTGCAACCTCTTCCCACCCCGTCCCGCCCGTGGGGATCCATTTCTATGGACTTCATTGTGGAGTTACCAACCTCTCAAGGGAAGAACACCATTCTAGTGGTGGTTGACCGTCTAACAAAGGCAGCTCATTTTATCCCTTGTGTCGGCTTACCCACTGCAAAACAGGCATCAGACTTGATGATTAAGAATGTGTTTCGCTTACATGGAGTACCGGATGAGGTCATTTCGGATCGAGGGGTGCAATTCACTTCAAGGTTTTGGCAAAATTTCTGTGCAGCATTGGACATTAAAGTAAACCTTTCTTCTGCTTTTCATCCCCAGACTAATGGACAGACAGAACGAACTAATCAGACCCTGGAGCAGTATCTCCGCTGTTTTATCTGCCACCTACAGGATGATTGGGTGGATCTACTTCCACTGGCTGAGTTCTCTTATAACAACTCTCAGAGCGCCTCCACTAAGCAGTCTCCTTTTTACTCCAATCTAGGTTATCATCCTAACATTCTTCCTCGATTTCCCATAGATACGCCCTTGCCGGCAGTGGCTGAAAGAATCACTTCTTTACAAAAGAATATGGATCTTCTAAAGGAAAATCTAGAATTGGCTCAGGAAAGGTACAAGAAAGCAACAGATAAATTTCGTAAACCTGCACCAGCTTTCAAGGTAAGAGATTTGGTCTGGCTGTCAACCAGAAATCTTAAATTAAAGATTCCATCGTCTAAATTGGGACATAAGTACATTGGACCTTATAAGATCAATAAGATTATAAGTGCTGTTGCTTGTCGTCTTCAACTGCCCAGAACTATGAGAATCCACCCTGTCTTTCATGTATCCCTACTAAAGGCTGCAATACCCAATACGTTTCCTGTACGTTCTTCTCCTTGTCCTGACCCAGTGCTGGTCGATGGTCAGGAAGAATTTATGGTGGAAAGGATTCTAGATTCCAGGTTGTACAGAAATCAGTTGCAATATTTGATTAAATGGCAGGGCTACCCAGTGGAGGACAACTCATGGGAACCAGTCAATAATGTAAATGCTCCTCGCCTGCTCCGCCAGTTTCATCAGAGGTACCCTGACAAGCCTGGTCTGAGGTCATCTGGAGGTTGTCCCTAAGGGGGGAGTAATGTAAGGTTCTTTGTCTCTGTTGACATGTTCCTTGAAACTCAGTTTTCCGTCGGCCATTTTGCTTTCTGTCTTTCTGCAGCTCTTGCCCTCAGTTAATATGGAGTTTCCAGTTTTCATGTTCCCGCCCTGATTCTTCCCTCTTGCTTCTTAAGCAGCCTCAGCTGAACAATCAGTGCTCCTGAATCAAGCCTCAGTCAGTCTGTGACCTGACTTCTGGAAACCTTGGACTTGTACTCCAGCTATTCCCTACTGAGGAGCCTTGGAACACTTTTGGACTCTGGAAACCTGCTGTTTGGTGAATCCATGTTTGCAGAGGAATTACGGTACAGAGAAGAGATCCTGAACCTGCTTTGGAGATTTATTGTAGTGCTTGAAGTTACTCTGGCCTGCTGTGTCTCCTGTCGCTGTTCCTGCAAACTGTGTGAACTTTTCAGCATGCTTGTATGAAGTAATACAAGTCATTTCATTTCAACCTATGTCTCCTGTGTTTTCCTCGCACCCAAGCACAAGACGCTATAGGAACTGTACACTATACATGACAAGAGGACTTGTTTCCAAAATGCATTAGGCTAGTTTAGATGTTCTTTTGCATTTTTCTGATGCTGAATTTTATGGTGAGGATGCAGCAGAGGCTTTCTTCTAATGACTCTCCCATAAAGGCCAAATTTGTGCAGGTGTTTCTGAACAGTAGAACATTGTACCACAACTCCAGAGTTTGCTAAATCTATCTGAAGGTCTTTTGCAGTCAAGCTGAGGTTCTGATTTGCCTCTCTAGCAACACTAAAAGCAGCTCTCACTTAAATTTTGTTTGGTTTTCCAGACCTTATCCTGACCTCCACTGTTCCTGGTAACTGCTATTTCTTAATTACATTTCTAAACTGAGGAAAGGATGACTTGAAAACGCTTTGCTAATTTCTTACAGCCTTCTCCTGCTTTGTCGGCCTCCACCATTTTCATTTTCAGAGTGCTAGCTGCTTCGGAGAACCCATGGCTGCTGTTTTTTGGCACAAGAGGAGGCTGGATTTTTATAAAGCTGGGAAATTTTCATCAACTGGGCTTTATTAACGATGATAGTGAACAAGCTATAAGGTCTAAAACCTTGGTCAAAGTTATGTGTGCACACAAGTCTCTAAGGGTGCCCAAACTTTTACATCTGGCTATTTTCCTTTTTGTAATTTTTAAAATGTATAAAATGACTATATATTTTTTTTTCCTAAAATACAAAGAAAATGTGTCATCTATAACCTTAGACCTTTTAAAGGTCATTTAACCCCTTTCTGACATTGGACTTAATATCCCATCCATGTGCCTTGGGCCTTAATGCCCATGGACAGGATAATACGTCATGGGCGATTAGCTGCGCTCACGGGGGGTGGAGGGGGCACGTCTGATCGCCGCCGGGTGTCAGCTGATTCTGACAGCTCACACCTGTCACTAAATGCCAGGAGCGGTCAAGGACCGCTCCCGGCACTTTAACCCCCGGAACACTGTGATCAAACATGATCGCAGTCTTCCGGAGCAGGCAGAGGGGCTATCAGCTCTGGCAGCTCCTATGCCTTTGGATCAGAGACCCCGCGGCAGGCCATGGGGTCCCAATCGCTCCCATGCTAATCTGATGTCGTCGACATCTGGGTTACCAGAGCTCCGAGACTTCCTGTCATGCGCAGTGGAAGTCTCTGAGGTTAGTGACAAATCTCTGCAGCGCTGACAGCTGATATGGCATGTAGATCTTCATGCTATAGAAGCGATCAGCCTGCACAAAATGAGTGTCCCATAGTGGGACACAGTGTAAAAGTAAGAATTAAATTAAAAAATTTTTTTGAACAATTGTAAAAGTATTTAAAAAAAATAAAAAAAATCAATATTTAATATATCAAAAATAAATATTTGAATTAAACAAAAATCAAAACAATAAAAGTACACATATTTAGTATCGCCGCACCTGTAATGACACGACCTATAACTCTATCCCACTAGTTAACTCCTTTAGTGAACCCCATAAAAAAAACAAGGCAAAAAATCAATGCTTTATCATCATACCACCGAACAAAAAGTGGAATAACACGCGATCAAAAATATGGATATAAATAAACATGGTACCGCTGAAACGTCATCTTGTCTTGCAAAACGACTGCCATGCAGCTCATCAGCGAAAAAATAAAAAAGTTATAGCTGGCAGAATAAAGCGATGCAAAAATAATTATTTTTCATATAAAATAGTTTTTATTGTATAAAAGCGCCAAAACATAAAAAATGATATAAATGAGGTATCGCCGTAATCGTACTGACCCGAAGAATAAAACTGCTTTATCAATTTTACCACACGCGGAACGGTGTAAAGCCTCCCCCAAAAGAAATTCATGAATTGCTGTTTTTTTTTCATTCTGCCTCCCAAAAATCATAATAAAAAGCGATCAAAAAATATCATGTGCCCGAAAATGGTACCAATAAAAACGTTAACTCGTACCACAAAAACTAAGACCTCACATGACTCTGTGGGCTAAAATATGGAAAAATTATAGCTCTCAAAATGTGGTGATGCAAGCTATTTTTTGGAAGAAAAAGCATATTTTAGCATTTGGCAGCTGCCAAACATAAAAACCCGCTATAAAAACCCACTATAAATAGTAAATCAAACCCCCCTTTATCACCCCCTTAGTTAGGCAAAAATAAAATAAAAAAAGTATTTATTTCTATTTTTCCATTAGGGTTAAGGTTAGGTTAGGGTTGGGGCTAAAGTTAGGGTTAAGGTTTGGATTAGGGTTATTGTTGGGATTAGGATTGGTATTAGGGTCAGGGTTGGGATTAGGGTCAGAGGTGTGTTAAGGTTAGTTTTGTGGTTATGATTATGGATAGAACTGAGATTAGGATTAGGGGTGTGTTGAAGTTAGGGTTGGAGTTAGAATTGGGGGGTTTCCACTGTTTAGGCACATCAGGGGCTCTACAAATGCGACATGGCGCCGGATCTTAATTCCAGCCAATTCTGCGTTGAAAAATTCAAACGATTTTCCTTCCCTATCGAGCTATGCTGTGTGCCCAAACAGTGGCGTACTCAGGACAAATTGCACAACAACTTTATGGGTCAAAATTCTCCTGTTACCCTTGTAAAAATAAAAATTGGGGGCGAAAAGATCATTTTTGTGAAAAAAATATGATTTTTTATTCTTATGGCTCTATGTTGTAAACTTCTGTGAAGCACTTGGGGGTTCAAAGTGCTCACCACACATCCAGATAGGTTCCTTAGGGGGTCTAGTTTCCAAAATGATGTCACTTGTGGGGGTTTCCACTGTTTTGGCACATCACGGGCTCTCCAAACGCGACATCGCGTCCGATCTCAATTCCTGCCAATTTAGCACTGAAAATTCAAACGGCGCTCCTTCCCTTCCGAGTTCTGCCATGCGCCCAAACAGTGGTTCCCCCACATATGGGGTATCAGCGCACTCAGGATAAATTGCACAACAATGTCCAATGTCTCCTGTTACCCTTGGGAAAATAAAACAAATTGGATCTGAAATAAATTTTTTGTGAAGAAAAGTTAAATGTTGATTTTTTTTAAATATTCAAAGAATTCCTATGAAGCACCTGAAGGGTTAATAAACTTCTTGAATGTGGTTTTGAGCACCTTGAGGGGGTGCAGATTTTAGAATGGTGTCACTTTTTGGTATTTTCTATCATATAGACCCCTCAAAGTGACTTCAAATGTGATGTGTTCCCCCGAAAAAAATGGTGTTGTGAAAATGAGATGAGGTTAACTTTTAACCCTTAAAACTTCCTAAGGAAAAAAATGTTGGTTCCAAAATTGTGCTGATGTAAAGTAGACATGTGGGAAATGTTATGTATTAGGTATTTTTCGTGACATATCTCTGTGATTTAAGGGCATGAAAATTCAAAGTTGGAAAATTCCAAAATTTTTGCCAAATTTCCATTTTTTTCACAATTAAACGCAAGTCATAGCAAAGAAATTTTACCACTATCATACAGTACAATATGTGACGAGAAAACAATGTCAGAATCATCGGGATCCATGGAAGCGTTCCAGAGTTATTTCCTCATAAAGGGACAGTGGTCAGAATTGTAAAAATTGGCCTGGTTATTAACGTGCAAACCACTCTTGGGGGTTAAGGGGTTAATCATCAACTTGCTTAACTGTTGACAATAACAGTAATTTTGACCAGGGGTACCCAAACTTTTACATGCCACTGTAGAGCTAAGTGAGGACTAATATACTGTGCAATGCATAAATTATACCAACATTTTTGGATCCGTCGAAAATTTTTGGCATGTGGGCCGGACACAACGCACAGAGCAATGTTTTTTATCTCCGTCGGATAATCGGACAGCGACAGATCCGTGCTTCAACTACACAGGCTCGAGATTTTCAATGTTGCCTGGTTGATATAAGAAACATCATTCATGTCTATCAAGGCAGGAAGGCCAGCGGCTGTGGGGAGAGAGGAGGCACCAAGCACAGACCAACAATGCCCATCAGATTTGACTGTGGCGATCAATGTACAGCCCAGGAGAATTATATAATGATTTTTTTTGCTCTGCAGGATGGTTGAGTGCTTTTAGTTAACCTGGCGATTGGTTCAATTTAAAAATTATATCTGCCTGCTGCCACCACTAGGGGGAGCTCACTGCATACCGATGAATACAGCTTCCGTTCTTCCCTGATGGCATTCCTTTAGGAGATCAATAACAACATTATCTTCACGGCACTGTACACAATGACAAGATAAATATAAAATTATTAATCATTAAAATAAGAAAGAATTTTACTTTACTTAATTTCTCTGCTCTTTTTAACATTATTAATAGTGATGAGCCAGCGTGCTCGGATAAGGTGTTATCATGCTCAGCATGCTCAGGTGATAACCGAGTGTCTTCTGTGTGCTCAAGTAATATGTTTAATTTGCAGGTCTTGACACTTGCAGGTCTCTTGGCTGCTCGACAGGCACAACAGGTGCAGTGATTGACTAATAGACAATCCATGCATGTGTTGTGGCTGTCTATCAGGGAGGACCCTGCTGTTCATTAGAGCTTACACTCTACAGGAGAGAGAGAGGACCCGCTGACCATAAGAGCTTACACTCTACAGGAGAGAGAGGACCCCATTGACCATAAGAGCTTACACTCTACAGGAGAGAGAGGACCCCACTGACCATAAGAGCTTACACTCTACAGAGAGAGAGAGAGGACCCCACTGACCCATAAGAGCTTACACTCTACTGGAGAGAGAGAGGACCCCACTGACCATAAAGAGCTTACACTCTTACAGGAGAGAGAGGACCCACTGACCATAAGAGCTTATACTCTACAGGAGAGGACCCTGACTAGAGCTACACCTCTACTGAGAAAGGAGAACCCACTGACCAAAGGGGCTGTGACTAACTCTACAGGAGAGAGAGAGACCCCACTGACCATAAGAGCTGACACTCTACAGAGAGAGAGAACCCCACTGACCATAAGAGCTTACACTCTACAGGAGAGAGAGGACCCCACTGACCATAAGAGCTTACACTCTACGGGAGAGAGAGAGTATCCCACTGACCATAAGAGCTTACACTCTACAGGAGAGAGAGGACCCCGACCTGTACCATAAGAGAGAATATCCACTACATACATAGTAGGAGAGAGAGGACCCCACTGACCATAAGAGCTTACACTCTACAGGAGAGAGAGGACCCCTGACTAAGAGCTCACTCTAAGGAGAGGAGGACCTCTGACCATAAGAGCTACCTACAGGAGAGAGAGGACCCACTGACCATAAGAGCTTACACTCTACAGGAGAGAGAGGACCCCACTGACCATAAGAGCTTACACTCTACAGGAGAGAGAGGACCCCACTGACCATAAGAGCTTACACTCTACAGGAGAGAGAAGGACCCCACTGACCATAGAGCTTACACTCTACAGGAGAGAGGACCCATGACCATAAGAGCTTACACTCTACAGGAGAGAGAGAGGACCACTGACCTAAGAGCTTACACTCTACAGAGAGAGAGGACCCATGACCATAAGAGCTTACATCTACAGGAAGAGAGAAGGACCCCACTGACCATAAGAGCTTACACTCTACAGGAGAGAGAGGACCCCCTGACCATAAGAGCTTACATTCTGCAGGAGAGAAGAGGACCCGCTGACCATAAGAGCTTACACTCTACAGGAGAGAGAGGACCCCTGACCATAAGAGCTTACATTCTGCAGGAGAGAGAGGACCCCACTGACCATAAGAGCTTACACTCTACAGGAGAGAGAGGACCCCTGACCATAAGAGCTTACACTCTACAGGAGAGAGAGGACCCCCTGACCATAAGAGCTTACATCTACAGGAGAGAGAGGACCCACTGACCATAAGAGCTTACACTCTACAGGAGAGAGAGGACCCCTGACCATAAGAGCTTACACTCTACAGGGAGAGAGAGGACCCACTGACCATAAGAGCTTACACTCTACAGGAGAGAGAGGACTGACTGCCTAGAGCTATGTTGATCTATCTGACCATAGCATCGTTGTGTTTCTGGCTGATAGTCTTTTTCCCCTGGTGCTGGACTGCGTTGGTCAGGTGATTGTATCATCCTTTATTACCCTGCATCTGCTTCCCAGTCCTTGCTGAACATCAGTGTTAATCCGCTTGAGTTCTGGCTAGGAGCCTTGATAGCTTTGTGCTATACTTTGTGCAGTTCTGGGAACTCTAGATCTGCTTGCTTAGTCTTTTTGTTTTTTCCTTTTGTTTCTGCAGCTTCCTCTATTTCCCTGCTAGGAGGTTACCAGTGTTTTGTTCCCAGTCCCTAGATCTTTCAGGGATCCCCTTCTCCCACCTTCATGTCTTCGATTGAGTCTAGACTAGGATCTATTCGCAAGGAATAGGTCGCCTGCTTCATCGTAGGGATCGAGTCTAGTCCTAGTGCAGGGTCAGATTCCCCCCGCTCTATTCCTGAGTTGCAGACCCATAACACTTACACTCTACAGGAGAGAGGACCCTGCTAACCATAAGAGCTTACACTCTACAGAAGAGAGAGGACCCCACTGACCATAAGAGCTTACACTCTACAGGAGAGAGAGAACCCCACTGACCATAAGAGCTTACACTCTACAGGAGAGAGAGAGGACCCCACTGACCATAAGAGCTTACACTCTACAGGAGAGAGAGAGGAACCCCTGACCATAAGAGCTTACAGTCTACAGAAGAGAGAGGACCCCACTGACCATAAGAGCTTACACTCTAAGGAGAGAGAGGACCCCACTGACCAAATGAGCTTACACTCTACAGGAGAGAGAGCGACCCCCTGACCATAAGAGCTTACACTCTACAGGAGAGAGAAAGGACCCTGCTGACCATAAGAGCTTACACTGCATGCTTAGACATTAGCCCACTCCTTGATTCTTCAGCAGTGTGTGAAATGCTGCCAGGTAGGATTTTTTGTGAACCCCAAATCAATTCTCAAAATGTTTGAATTTGCGTGAAA